>OW386289.2:12025076-12692576 GCA_936432065.2 Rutpela maculata | reverse complement strand
GTTAGTTGTCGCTCCGGAAACCCGGGGTCTTCTAACTCTTGCCACAAATGTGCGACTGGCTGCCTGTCAGTGGTCACAGTTTGTGTCAATTCCTAAGTTGTGCCTATCCTTTCAACTTAGCTACACCGTGCTGATGAGGACCAACGAGTCCGAAACACGTGTCCACGGTTGCTCTTTTTCTTTGCGGTCTTACCCACGATTTTTTCCTGTTTGCCATAAAGCTTTGGTCCGCACTAACATCTCCTATTTTATATATATATACATATATATCTATATATATATATATATATATATATATATATATATATATATATATATATATATATATATATATATATATATATATATATATATATATATATATATATATATATATATATATATATATATATATATAGATATATATGTATATATATATATATATATATATATATATATATATATATAGGCTTATGAAGTTTGATCATTTTACTTTCAGGAATTAAGATGTTTATCGTACACTTGCTAAAATAGTATTTTGTCCGCCTAGATTACGAAAATTCCACACTGTGCGACGTATCGGTCCTCATATAGGTTCGATAAAGGGAATGTGACACAACTTCACCTTCGAGCGACTTTTTGGCAAACTGGTTTTTTTGTCTTAATTATGCACAAGACGGTTTTCTCTATAATTTTTTCATTTGGAGAGACCTGCATTTGGTCTTCCTACTATCGCTTTCTACTGATTATCCAACGCACTCGTCCAATTTTCGAGCCGCTGGATGAATCCAAATTTATTTTATTCGAGAAACCGGCCTTGTCTATTTTTACTAATTTTTACCAAGTAATTGCCTATAGACGCTACGCGCCTTTGCCACATTTGTCGGTTTCGCCCTTTTAGTACGTCGCATCGTTAAAATTTTATTATTCATTCATTTGAATGATACCCATAATGACTGTGTCTCCACTTTCATTGTTTTTTGTGGAGCGATTAAAAAGTTAAAAATATTCATAAATATTTTTAAAGTTCATTTTTGGCGTACTTTGTAAAAAGTATATTGTTTCTTTTTCTTTGTCCATAAAAATATTTTTTGTGCAGCCGTACGTGAAGTGAGTATTTCGCGTTCTCAAAACAGTCCGTGAAATTCAATTTCACGGCCGTTACTCTTAGTAACGGCCGAAAAACTAAAAGTCACTTTCATAATAATTGACGTTGAAGTCACTTCAAAATTGATATTTCTTAAATGTGACAAACAAAAATTGTTATATCTTATTAATCAGAATTAGTATCTGCATAATTATTTCCAAATTCACAACAAATACATAAATTATTTTATTTTTACGATTATTCGAGAACTGTCAAGTATACATTCAAAATACCGTTTCCATAGAAACGCTCTGACGTTAAGGCCACCGCGTTTATTTAGCAAAATATAGCATAAACGGTGGTGTCATTTTTACCATCTATACTAACTATAATTTACGATTGCACAAAAAATAGTGTTTATACCATGGCCGCGAAATTTTTTAGCGTCCTCGAGATTATCTTACCTCGGCCGTAAGCGGCCTCGGCGATAATTTTTCTCTCAGTACGTAAAAAGGAATTTCGCGGCCTTGGTATAAAAATAACTATTCAAGTCCAACTTTGACGCACTTTTGAAGAAGTATATTATAAAAAAATTATACTTTTATGTTCAGTATACAGGGTGTAATCAGTTTCATGTCATTAAAAAAAACTGGCGGTGGGGAACGACTAAACGAACAAAAAAACTTATATAACATGGGGTCTAAAACCTATAGTTTTGGGAAAAAAATAAACAAAAATTTCGAAAAGTTCCAATAATATTGTTTGAGAACTACTGGAATGTTATCTTCGCGTATGTCGGCGCCTCTAACCATCAAATACGCTAATACGGCTCTTTCAAAGTGTCGCGCTCCTTTGTAGAGACCGCGCGTTGGCGAGGACACAAGTTGATAATCACACTTTTTTATGGCTTTTTAAAAGTAGGTAAGGTAAGGTCTCTAGCGGTGCGGTAAGGTGAAAGACGTCGGGGTTTTCTGAGTGCTTAGTAGATCTGAAGAAAACTATACTCTCCCTTGTGCAATATTTTAGTTTCTATGGACACTTCGTTAAGTACACACGTCGAACCCGTTCGTTGTTTTTGTATATTGCTTTTGTTCTTTCTGAATTTTGAACCACGTATTTTCAGATTTACCGTTCAAGTCGTTAAGTTCTTGATTACGTACAGACACTACTTGTTCGCTCTTTTTGTGTTGCTTTTTGGATTTTGGACCAAGTTTTATTTTTATTTTCTTTATTGACAACGTTAGTTGATAGTTTAGTGTGGTATTTTAATGTGCATAGAAACCATAAAAAATGATCCTAATTTACCAAATGTGATGAACGGAGTGCGTATGTCCTTAGTTCGACGTGCCGAAAAGTGTATTGATGCAGACCGAAGCCATTTCGAACAATTTATGAAAATCAACAAATTTATTGGTAAGTTCCAGATTTATCGAATATTTTAGTTTTCGATACCTGATTGGCAATTCGTTAAATAAATCAAATTTTTTTCTAACTTAAAATATACATAATTGTTTTCTGTTATCGTATCTCCAACGTCTAACTCTTTATTTCCCAATGTCAAGCAATGATTTCTCATTTTTTAAACTTTTAAACCAGAACACTCATTTAGGTTACAAATGTTAATAAATCACATTTAAATCTGAAAAATTATATACAACAATAAAAGCTCCAATATTTTGTTTTTTTTTTAACTGTTTAACGTCGGCCTATTTCCGCTACCAGGGCCTATCACCGACGCCAGGAGACGAGCTACCCCCAACCTGGAAATTTTGCCGAACCTCTTCCCTTAAGAAGAGTAGGGATTTTTTACTTGCCTAACATTTAATAGACAAGGGACCGCCTGCTTTACATCCCCTCCGAAGGATGGTATATCCACTACGTAATCCTCGTCTGAAATTACGTAACTTCCGAGTATACACTGATATACAAGCCTCTAGAAGGTGGGACGAGAACGCTGTATTTCCCAAGATGGGAGAACCCATCCAAGTACTAACCGCGCTCGACGTTGCTTCAACGGAATATCGACTAATATTCACATTGAAGTCGCCTCTACGCTCGCCCCTTCAATATTTTGTTCTAAATTTAAAAAAAACACACATGTAAAGAAATGCTGTGTTTAAACCTCTACGCCCATCATTTGCTTGCAGTTCTGCAAGAAAAGATAACGAATTATTTACATTTTTATAATTGATTCCGTTGAGGCGATCATCAAAGGTGCCGCCCTTCTTTGCTTTGAAACCGCGGGCCGCCGCGTGCCGGCGAGAACGAGTCGGTTGGTAATCTTTGCACTTTTTTATGTCAATTTAAAGGGAACTACACGTCTATTGACCCAGAAAGGCAGTGGTTCTCAAATGTTTCCTACCCTAATATTCAAATTGTTGACCTAGGTCAGTTTTTCAAAGTACCCCTAGAGGAAAAAGTCATAAAGGTTTTTTGTTTGTCTAGTTGGTCCCCATTACCAGTTTTTTTAATGACGTAAAACTAATTACACCCTGTATTTTCCTATAATCATAATATACTTTCATTCCTATGACCTGGACATGTATACAGAAAATATATAGTCCTATTTTTGTTTATTTTTATTTATTTTTTTTTAATTTTATTCTGTCCAATTTTTTTTACGAAATTTTTTAATTTAAATAATACCTACATATGTTTAAAAAAGTATTTAAAGAAATGCCAAAAAATACATTGTTCTACTATATTTTCTATGGAATTTATTTCTTGTCGAGCAATTATCGTTCTCTTCGGTATACGTGGGTTTTGTTTTTTGTGATGAATGACTCAAAAATTACACTACCTGAAACCTGGACCGAATAATATTGACAAATTATTATTTGAAACAACATTAATTATAATAGGAAACTTTTTAACAAATCGGTGTCATTTATCAGCGTCCAGAAATAGTCCTTGGAATATATTTATTTATGTAATGGCCACCAACAGCGTTGGTATCGGTAAATGAAAAATAAATATATTATATTTTAAATACTCAGTTATTAATTTAACCAGATGCATTAAATAATTAAATAAGTCATCTAAACTATGTCATATAAATGCGGAAAGATATTATCAGGTCAGGGTGCGATCTATGAAAAGCAATTATGTCACTGAAAATGTAATTTTGTAATAAAATAACTATTTATGTAACCATAGTGGGAGGCCCCAAGGTGAAAAAAATGGATTCGCTTGCACCAAAGTGCCGATGATTGGCAACCTATATGGGGTTAATAAGAGTGACTTCCTGTTCACGAAAATCCATCTTGCCACCCCCCGCGTCGTTTACCCCCACCACCCGTTTTTATAAAAAAAAATCAATCAATCGGTCATATCTGAGCAATGGAAACACGTAGAAAAAACATCTTTTATCGTTATCTCGAAGACATCAAACATTAAAAAAATGCTATATTCCTTCATTCCATACTTCAAAAACTAAACGACTTAAACGTGGAGAATTATACTTTTTTTTTTAACTAATTTTTGTTATTAAGTTTTTTTTTGTGAAAAACCAAAAAAGTCCAAAATCACTTCATACAAAACTTTTCCCTCATTGCCTCAGCTTTTCAGAAAGGTATATGAGTAGGGTATAGGTTTGCCCCCACTCCTTAAGATGCCAACGCGTGTGCCGCGGTATCCTTTGACATCATCCTACACAAGAGCTAATCTAATCTTCCCGATCGGCCGTAGTCGTGGCGCTAATAATAAGCAGTAATTCACCTGTTTCCATGTTTAGTTTTCGTGTTTATATCCAGTGTTTGTAATGGACTTTAAATACATATTAAAATGAGTGCAGAACTGAATTTTACAAATTGTGTTGTTTGCCAGACTAAGAGTAAAGAAAAACTGGTAAGGAATACGTCTAAATATGGTCTACAAAGAGATCCTTGGTGAATACGAACTATCACCAGTTCCCAGATCTTTATTTAGTCTAGATGGATCACTTCATGTTCGTACCGACAGATCCAAATTAATGCATGCTTTGGAAGAAAAAATCGAAGTGGTAATCTTTGACGGAGTATCGTTCTTATGGCAGTTAAATACCTATTATTTACCTCATCCATATTTCTCTTGTTCTGTTAATTTTTGTTTTTTTAGATGCCGATGTTTTCCTGTGATAGCCTGCGTTGTTGTTTGTATTTTCAAACTGGTACTGGGACAAGAAAACGCCTTATTAATGTAGCAGAAGTTGCTAGTCAATTAACAATTCTTCAAAAAGAAGTTCTTCCAGCATTCCATGCTTTGTCAGGTTGCGATGTAACGGGAGGTTTTGCAAGAAAAGGTAAAAAAGTACAGATTTTCCAACACTCAAATGTTTAATCATATACAAAATTTTTTAGAAAAACTTACATTTCTGAGGGCCTTCTATGAAGCTGATGACAAAATCTTGGCAGCTCTTATTGCTCTGGGAGATATCAATCTCAATCAATATAGATATCAATCAAGATATCAATCAATATCAATCAAACTGATATAAAAGAGGTATCTAAAGAGTTGCATGTGTTGGGGAGGGGGGGGGGGCATGCAGTGGTGGGAACAATCAATAAAAGCTATTACCTACTATATGACTGTACATTTCTAATAGTTTATACAATTATATATTCAATAGTTGAATAGGGGAAATGTGGGGAGGAGTGAAGCAAATAGGAAAATTTTAACGACAGGGATGATATGTAATAAAGTGATATACCTTTTTGGAAAGCTAAAAAAAATGCAAAAAGTTTTATATGAAACATTTTTTTATTTTTTTCTTTGTTGTCAAAATAATAATAATATTAAAAGAAAAACTAATATTATCTTCGGGTAAAGATATCTCGTTTAGTTTTTCGTTTAGGTTTTGAGATATTACAAAAATTGTTATAAGGTGTTTAATACTCTGTGATACTCTCTATGTAACGGTAAAAGAATTTTGATCCTAGGTAATTCCGTTCCTGAGATATAGATGATCAAAATTTTAACCATTTAAGGGAGGGGGGGGGTAGAACGACGGGGGTGGGGGGGGGGCAAGATATGAACAGGAAGTCACCCTTATTAACACCATATGGGTTGCCAACCATCGGCATTTTGGTACACTCAAAGAAAATGATAGGTAAATTCAACCAAAAAGAGCATATGAAATCGCGCCTATCTAGTTTCATAGTTAAATCAATCAGAAAAGAATAGTCATACAACTTTATTTGTTTTCGTAAACAAATAGTAGTTTAATAATCATATCTTCTTGTAACAAATTAAATAGTACAATGACATTTTTTTTATGTTCACTAACCATTTTCAATTTGGTCTACAATTAAATAGTACAACGACTTTGTTTTTTGTTCACCAACTAATTTTTAGGTTCCTCTACACCTTATTGTATGATGAAGTCTTTTTTGGTTAGCCAAAATCTCAGTATTGAGACATCAGACTACCCAAACTAAAGATTAGAGATCGTTTATAAGATCCATCCAAATATATCGATGATCCGTGAGAGAATTTAAACATTGCAATAATGTTATTAATTTTCTATAAATTCATAAGAGTATAAGATAATGCATGATTGATTATTGTCAGTGATTTGTATGTGGCGTCATCTGGGAATAATTTCTGTAATAGACTACGTGGTAAGCAAGGAAATTTTATGGTAATTCTTTTAGAACTTCTAGAAGACGACAATAATATTGGTTTGTCTACCAAGTACAATAATACAGCGAACTAATACTGGGTTAGAATTACAATTCGATAATAGTTAAAAATAAAATATACTATTATCTAGTTTAATTTGACAGAATTCAACAAAATAATAGACAGACGAAATAAATAATAGCCTTATCCATCTATTTTTTAAGTTAATGTTTGTTTTGTTGTACGGCAACTTTTTATTAATTAAAATAACAATCACCTCTTGTTTAAAAATACCATCAATATAATTTAGTTTAACAAAATTAACGATATTGTTAGTTAACCATTTTTTTTTGTTGAATTTACCCATACTATTTCTTTGAGTGTACAAGCGAAATGCCCTAGGGCCTCCTACTACCAGTTACGAAAGACTTTATTTTGTGTAACGAGTGGATATTTGCGGGACGAACGAAGCGGGATACCGCAAAATAACACGAGTTACACAAAATTGTCGTGTTACATACAATATTTTTCTAATCTTAAATGTTTAAACATCCTTTAAACATAATATAATTAAGTAGTCTTTTTCATAGTTATCTTTGCTGCTATAATTACACATTATAATTTTAATATCAAAATTGACAAACATTATTTAGCCAAGTTATAATATTATTTGAAATCCTAATTTGATAGCAAAAGGTAAATTGTGTTAACGAAGAAGTTTTGTTAGCATATTTTGAAGGAAAAAAGAACTTAAAAGCTTTCACTTGGACTCCGTATTCAATTTTGTGTTGAATAAATATTGTTTCTTTTCTTTTTGAGAGTTCTTTATTTTTTTTAATTGATGATATAACGAATTTTTCCTCACCAGACTGTACTTCAAGAATGTAGAGACGTCAAAGTAAGTATATTGTTGTTTCTAAAATATAGCTTACAAGAATATGTCCTTTTTAGGTTAAGTATGTTACGGATACATTTTTTCTGCAAAACTTTTTTCCTCAAAAAATATATTCCATATTTTATAGTTGAATGAACTTAGTTTTTTTCAATATGTTTCTTCCAAGTTAATCTTGAGTCCAGATGCAAGCCAAGGAATTTTACTGACTTCGCATCTTTTAGTACCATTTCACTGATTTCTGCATTAATTTTCTCTTCACGTCATATGACGAATGGAACTGCAATACATAGAAAATGGAATATAATAATTACAGTGAATGTGAATTAATATCTTGCACTGACAAAGGTTTAGATAAATCGCGGCCAAGTTAACGTCCCTAATATGTTCTACTGAAAATCAAAATCGGCCATTCAATGTAAGCTGGTATAATGTTCTTGGTTGACAAGGAGTCAGATAAGAAATAAATTATTTTGTTGGTCTTGTGTACTTTTTTCTGGAGAAAATTCGGTAGAATTGCTAAAAAAATACGAAGACCTTGAAATTTCCGAGAAAGGGCCAGGATAAATAAGGGCCGTTTTTCTCCCATCGGTCATGTCATATGTCATTTTATTTTCCAAGTAGTATATGTCTTGATAAGTATTAAAAATTAGTAGATTTTTTAGCGAGCGTATAATGATAGCTGTTACTCGCGAGGGCGATGTTTACGTCACGAGCCGAAGGTGAGTGTCGTAGTAGCTATTGAGTATGTAGTAGCTATTATACGCGAGCTGAATACTATACATTATCCACGACTATCGTATATTTTAACTGTTTTATTCGTTTAAAAGTGAAAAAATAAAGTTAGTTTACAGTAAAAGTTTGACGTTTTAAACGTCAAACACAAAAATATGCACGAAAACATGGACTCTCTCTTGGAAAAAATAGATTTGCCATTTTTTTTATGAAAATTGCTAGGTCCTGATTAGTCAAAGGTGCGTTATAATGAAAACAGCTAGTTCCTGATTGATCAAAGATGCGTTAGAATTATATTATGTTCATTATATGTTTGGTTGAGCGCTGACATATTTAAATTCGCACATAACGTCGACACCACTACGACTCCCGTGGAAACGATTTTTTATACATTGAAGCGCTTGTAGAATTAGGTCGAAAATGGAAAAAAGAACCATACATTTACGTTACTGGCCCAAAATAAGATGTTTTTACTCTTGTGAATTTTTTCGAAAAATGCATATTTTTCGAGATATGGCTACACGAAAATTCCTAAAAGGGGAGATGGGAAAAGTAAAAGTTGAAAAAAAAAAATATGAAAAGATTCAGGTGAATGTATCATCGAAAACGTGAAAACTACCCCTGTCTTTAAAATTGTAGCGCTTTAAATACATGTAATTTAAAAATTTGAAAAAATTCAGACGTATGCATTGAGGCCTTCTAAACATATTTTTTGTCTCTTAACATTTTTTGTAACTTGCTAATTTTCCGAATTACAGGCAGTTTTTCACGATAAATAATGTACCATATTTGAACATTAAAAATAACATGAAAATTCGAAAAATGAGCGTGATTTATATAAATTGATGTAAAAAAATATGAAACCTATATAGTTATACCATTTTTCAAGGTTCAATATAATTTTTAAATTGAAAATGTGCAAAAAATGTAGTACATTATTTATCGTGAAAAACTGCCTGTAACTAGGAAAATTAGCAAGTTACAAAAAAATTCCAAGAGATAAAACATGTTTAGAAGGCCCCAATGCAAACGTCGGAAAAACTCGGTGAAAACGCACTTTACCGAAAAGTTGCAAATAAAAAAAAATCTTGTACATTCACCTTAATTTTTTCATATTTTTTTCAACTCTTACTTTCCCCCCCCCCACATTTAGGAATTTTCGAGTGTACATTTTTCGAAAAAATTCACAAGAGTAAAAACATCTTGGGCCAAAAGGTAAATAAAATGTAATATATTTGTTTTTAATTTTTGACTTAATTCTACAAGTTACGGAACCCGTGATAAAAGGGGTGTTTTCTGCCCCTTCCAATCATTTCCTACTCTAATCTTTTTCCAATTTTTTTATTAACGTCATTACAAACACATTTCACAAGGTTTCATCAAAATCCATTCATTAGCACTCAAGTAGAGGTGAAACCCCTCGTTGACTGGACTATAGTTGCCAGATCAATCGCTGACAGCAATACTTCGAATTTCCTTAATTTATGCACTTCATCAGATATCTTAATGTAGCCTGTGTATTTTCCTCTTGAGGTGTACCTGATTTAAAACAATTTTTGCTATTACACTTCTTTCTCCCTCGGCATCAGCTCTACCCTCGCTCAAGTAAAATTTAAACCCAAGAAATGGTTATTAAAAATGCTAACAAATCAATATAAAGTGTTATTTTTTTACCATGAATTGTTTATTGTTTGCTTTAACAGTAGTTATTATTATCACAAGCTCTTTTACTTTCACATTTGGGTTTTAAGTTGTATCCCATATTAACACAGAACACCTAACTGGATGGATCATCGTGGTCTTGAATTACGGCCGTCTTTCCTATAACATAAATCCACACTAAAAATCAAATTCTTAAATTAACAAGCAACAACCTCTTCTGGCTGTAAATCGACGTTATTTTATAAAAACTGTCTTCGATTGTCACACTTCTACAACTAATAATACAACAAAAACTTGACATTTTGTATGATATAATATCCATAAAAACTCTAATATTATGAAAAATTCAATTCTTAGGTTCAATCAGTCACCATTTGATAGCAATGACAGCGGTTTGTTTTCCTAAGGTCTCAGATCTGTGACATCACGTACACACGATCTATAGATTGTCTTGGTTCAACGAGCGCATCTCACTGAAATATACATTAAAATTTCGAAAAAACGTCAAAAATTACAAAAATACTGCAAACATGCTTACTTTGAAATGCTATTATTACGACTTACTGTTGTTTTTCAAATGTAAAATATATAAAAACATAAAGATCATATTTTAACTATAAATAAATACCGTTTAATGATTTTAAGGAAAACTTTCTATTTTTATGAAATTAGTGGATGAAAATATATTGCTTACCTACCCTTGTCCTTTCCGCATTATATATCACTTTCGCCTCTTTCGTTGCCTCTTCATTTCAGAATTTCACCACCACTGATCAGTTTTCAAGAAAATGTATGCAGCTGGTTTTATACTTATAATAACTTAAGAGTGATAAGACACAGACGGTTTTGGTTCCGTAAACGGCTGAGACCTACCTATCCATTTGTAGAGAGCGCAATGTAGCAATAAGAACATTCATAAGTCAAAGACTAACGTTATTTATCGTCGAAAATGATATGAAACAGGTGAATAACTGTTGTACAATTACGTAAGATATGTTCATTTATATTAGAATTAGAATATGACACGTCTGTTATGGAGCTGTGAGTCAGAAATGATCCAAGTCGTTGTAAAAATCTGGTGTAAGAATTATAAAGTAAATGTTTGCCTATTTTATTTATTTATTTATTTTTGGAATTGTTATATTGGTGCTTACAAGCGTAACGGATGGACAGACACATCAGCGGATGGGCATTTAGAAAGTTGTTTAGAATTCGTACGCCAATACAATGATATGAAAATTTTTCTCTTCGAGCGACCAAATGGCTTTAGAAATGTGCCGATCAAATGCAATATACTCTTCGTTTGCGAATTTGCGAACAGTATAATAATGATTTGACTAGTAAAATAAAATGTTATAAGCATAACATTTATTGGATAAAACAACTTTCGGGGTGTACACTTTCCTTAAGGCCGCTATATTGTTTCAGGCCTATTAATTTTCCGGACTTGAGATTTTTCATCAATCTTAGATGTCAAGAAATGCCTGTAGCGAATTTCATGTTCCTAGGTGATCGACCAACAAAGGTCACGAGCATTTCTTGCAAACAGATTTGATATTATAACATCGACATAACACAACGTAACACAATATAACACAACATAAACACACCACATATAATAGACAACCCTAAAATTCAAAGCCAAGGCTGTCCAGCAGGCAGTAACACATTTAAAAAAAAAAACGCAGACATACATTCATATCCACCGACATTGTCAGCAACGGAGCTGGGGCTCGAATCCTATGTGCGACAGACAATGTGACCAGCATATTCGCTTTAGTCGAGTAAACCGGTAATTATGGATTACATCTTATTGCTCAATGTTAAGCATATCAATACTGACAACGCCGAAATAAAAATTATCGCTACTAATATTCTAGGAGCTAGTGTCGAAGTGGGAAGGGGGAAGGGGGAGTATTATCCAAAAAATTTTATATATTCCGATTTTTTTTTTCATAAAATCGCCAATATCTCATAAAATATGCGTTTTGAAGTAAAACATCAAATAGGTAAAAAGAAAAATCGAGAAAATTCCTATCGAAATTTTCTAGTCCTATACTCACATTTTCCAACGGTACGCTCAGGAAAACGTATTAACCAATTTTTCCACGTATAAGAATTTATGTTAAAAAATTGTAATAACAAGGTTATTACCAGATTACTTATGCTTCGTATGCTTGAAATTGCAATAAACGGCAATATAGTTAACCTTACTACGATTCACCCCCAATTGGGTAGTTTTGGGGGGGTTGATTTTAATAAAAATTCTCGTCGATGATAATATAATGTTTTATAGGTGTTTGGAGTATGTAAAAATTTAGGCGATTATTTCACTCATTAACGCTATAGCCAATGAGAGCCCGTTTTTTCAAAACATTGCACCAATCAAACGTCATTATTAGTGGTAATTCAAGTTAGATCGGCTTTTGACAGGACCAACATGCAAAATTTATCGCTCTAATTTTTTAGGTCGCTGCAGCGGTAAATATGCGAAAATTTGTTGACGTTTTTGTCGTGAAATGTTTTTGGCAAATAGGGCAACTCGAGCTTTCAAGTTTTATCTATAAATATCTTCTCTAGCTTATTACTAATTGTTAACGTACCTACCTTGTAAATTGTAATATTGTATTATGTAGTAGCAAACAAAAACACACCTCAATTCCAAAGCGAATCTTGTCTGAAATATATAGGCTGTAACTTTTGCCTATCTGTAACTATTTCAGTGTTCCTAGTGTTCAATCAGGTAACAATTACACACAAAGATTGTACTTAATATAGCTCATAATACAGGAACAAGTCAAGCACAGCTTTCAATAGCTCAATAACGTAGTTACAAAGGTAAGCAAATCATTTATTATAAATGTCAAGTACACATTCGCTCTGGAACAAACTAAAAATGTATAGTACTTACATATGGTAATCTACCAAAAAGTAACTCGTTGAATCAAAGCTGTGCATCAAACATTATAATTTGTTGTATTTAAAATTCTCTTTGCTTAACAAAGCAAACCTCAACATAATTCATAAACTTCGTAAGTTAAAAGTAAGGATTAAATACGTAAATATGAGTCGATGAACATTTATTTATTATGGAATATAACTTGTAGCGCTAGATGCCGCTCTCTGTCAATCTCGGAACCATGGGTGTATATTTTATTTGGGCGAGACATCGGTACTAAAGTAGTGCTCTCTCTATCGTTCTTCGTCGTATTGCACCTCAGAAACGCCTGAAAGGTGTTAAGCCAGTCTATATATTATAATATCTAAGGTTTCAACTCATTTTATTTACTAGTTGCCATGGAAACGTCACTAGATTATTTTAAACTATAGCGAATCTCCGTTGTTTCTACTGCGTTTGTTTCAGATTTGCTGTTTTGACAATATGAGTCGGTTTGGAAATATTTCTGTATATCAAATTAATGATGAAATTGAAAATAAAGGTCAGTAAACTCCAAAAAGTGACAAGAAAATGTCTGAAGGCAGTTAATGAGAAAACATAATATTGAAGATGTACTTAATGAATTATTTATTCGTGAAATATTCTCCTCAAATACCACTCGTGCTTTAAATTTTATCTAAAAATTTTTTCTCAAGCTAAGTTGCCCCTAGTTAATATAACTCGGGCAAATTGGCAGTTTATTATCAAAGATTAAATCCCTCCCGCTAAAGCGGTCGGGATTTAATCAGATAATAAACTGCCAATTTGCACTCTCTATATTACCAGGCAACAACGCTTTCGAAAAAATGTTCGATAAAATTTTAAGCACTAGTGATATTACATACGATTATTTCACTCATTAACGCTATAGCCAATGAGAGCCCGTTTTTTCACAACATTGCACCAATCAAACGTCATTATTAGTGGTAATTCAAGCTAGATCTGCTTTTGACAGGACCAACATGCAAAATTTATCGCTCTAATTTTTTAGGTCGCTGCTGCGGCAAATATGCGAAAATTTTTTGACGTTTTGTGTCGTGACATGTTTTCGGCAAATAGGACAAATCGTGCTTTTAAATGTTATCTATAAATATCTTCTCTAGCTTATTACTAATTGTTAACGTAAATTGTAAATTACTTCCACATCCAGTGGAAGTATAGTAACGACAAAAAAAATTTTAAAAATATTTATTGTTCAAATAGGCTTAGAATGTCATGAAACATCGAGATTTTAAGTTTGAGTGAAAAAAAAATGTCTGTCTGTCGGTCTGTAATTTTTTTTGTGCGCACGTTTACTCTGGAACCGTTTGAGATATTGACTTGAAATTTGGTACACATATGTACTTTAACGAGATCTAGAACTAGATAGTATTTTCATCTTGTTCCGTCGAAGGATTGGGGGTAAATTGGGGTAAATTGGGGGTAAATAGGTAAATCAAGCAGGTAAGAGTTCATAAAATTGGTATTTAATATAGACAAGAGAAGCTAAGGTCTCAAAAAAAATTTTGGCATTAGCCACCCCCATTACCACCCCCACCCCATTATTAAAGGGGATGAAAAAAAAATGTGATTTAGTGTGTGTACAAAAACCAGAAACCTCAAAATATTTTTTTAATTGATCTACCACCCCACTCCCACCCTCTATCACCACCCCCACCCCACTACCGATGTGGGGTATCATTTTATGGTTTTTGGGGGTAGAGGATTCCAAATATTATATTATTAAAGTTCCATAAACAATTATTTCCACATACAAAATTTTTTCGTTGTGTGACTTGAATAGAAAATCCGGATGTGGAAGTAGTGATTCCTTGGGCAGCAGTTTTGTAGTATTGTATTAATAACCTAAAAAGCCAATGCTGTGTGGAACTTATATAGGTTCGGGACAAGTTATAGGTACACAGCTTTCAATGGCTTAATACCTAACATAATTACAAAATAATTTTCACAACTAAAATTAAATATGAATATCTACGAAGCAGACAAATCAGTTATTTCATGATAAATACACAAATGTAGGTACTTACGTATAGTAATCCATCAATCATTACAAAACAGCTAACACTTATGTGGAAAATCAAAACTCTGCAGTATCACTATATACATTATAATTCGTTGTACTTAAAGTCTCTCTACTTAAACAAGTAAACCTTAACTTAACTATCAAACTTCTCAAATTAGAAACAAGGATTAAATACATAAATATATATTAAAAAACACTTTAATATAATAATTCAATTCACTGTTTAGGCTAGTAACTAAGTTAAGGTAGCGTTACTAGATGGCGGTACCATACCATCTGAGCCGGCAGTCTTAGAACGTAAAAGGGATAGATTGGTAATATGCAATTTGTGTGATTTCACCGGTAATGTGATTGGTCGAAGCGTGCTTTGTTGTGATGATTAGTCTTATAAGTTACAGTACCTATGGTTTAACGTATATTGTTTTTCTTTATTGCCATAATTTAAACCTACTTTGTTTTTTATTAGATGAGTCGCTTTGGAAATGCATTTTTATGTGACGTAAATGATGAAATTGAAGATAAAGGTGAGTAATCTCTAAAAAGCAACAAGGAAACGTCTGAAGGCAATTAATTACTGAACATAATATTGAAGATATACTTAATGAATTATTTATTCGTGAAATATTCTCCACAAATACCACTCGTGCTTTAAGTTTTATCTAAAAATTTTTTCTCAAGCTAAGTTGCCCCTAGTTAATATAACTCGTGCAAATTGGCAGTTTATTATCAAAGATTAAATCCCTCCCGCTAAAGCGGTCGATATTTAATCAGATAATAAACTGCCAATTTGCACTCTTTATATTACCAGGCAACACGCTTTCCAAGAAATTTTCGATAAAATTTTAAGCACTAGTGATATTACATACGATAATTTTTAGCTTGAATTCCGTGTTTGACGACATTTACAGTGTAAACCTGGATTTTACGCTCATAATTGCTCCAATAACTCTTCCTCTCCTCTTTCAAACTCCCCGCCAATTCTATTTCTTTCATTTTTTGGACAATTGAAAACATTTACCACAAACTTTGGCCGGTTTGATTATAATGCGATTCGGGTTTTTCTTCTGAATGCGCGCTCAATGAGAAAACTCTCGCCGACTGTATCAATGCAATCCTTTCACCAACAACTACAGTCAAACCTAAGAACCTAGTGGTTTGATTACGATGAAATACGTTCAATTTTTCACAGGCCCGCAATATAAATTGCCGACTCTTAAGGCCTATATTCACAAGAAACAAGTTTGCATGTTTGGACGAATACTATCATCAAACCACTTTGGTTAGTGGTTTGATAAATTTTTCACTTTTCGACACTAGCTCCTAGAATATAATAGGCAAGCACTAGAATATGAGATCTTAATTTTTCTAAGAATTAATTACAGTTGAAGTTAGGAAGTTTAGCCTATACATATTTATATTTCCACATATTACAATTAATTAAAATTAAGTTAAATGCAGCTAAAAATATCTCAGTAAATCAACCTGTGTGTATAATAAATAAAAAAGGTAAACGCATGCTAACGATCCAAAAGCAAGTAATGATAATAATTATAATAATAATAATAATATATCCGTATATCCGACAGGGGAAGGACAAGCTCACATGGCTAGTTAAAGATCTTGATAAGGGCAAGATGTTGCGTATTCCAACCAGAAGAAAGCGCGTAAATTTCAAGAAGATTATCTGGGAGCCGAAGCCACCGACGAGGATGCCAAGAAGAAAATTAAAACCAACATCGAAAATATGAAAATAGAAGTACTCTGCACAAAGCCGACGCATGGAAAATTCTTCCACGGACTTGACCGACCAGAAGTAGATAAAAAGACGTCTATGAAAGCACAGGATCAAGCGCTAAATACTAGATACCTTCAGAGGATGATGATCTTATAATAGCTTGTTGGTAGTAAGTGTGGAATGTGCGGTCTAGCAGAAGAACATGTCAGTCATGTGGTGGTGGAATGTACTACGTTGGTACCATCTGAGTACAATCACCAACACAACAGAGTCGCCAGGTATCTGTACTATGCCATGTGCAAGCACTTTAATAATAATATTATTAGCAGATAAAAAAAAGAAATATTAATATGACTTACTTAAGGTCATGTTCAAAATTAGTGGAAGACTGAGTCGTATATTTATGATTGATAATTAATGCATGGCAGCCATATTGGATATATTTGAAAATTTCAGATAATTTGTTCGTTTTTAAATTTTTTAATAATTCTTAGGAATAGCCTATTTAGTTTAATGCATTTAATTTATTTTTAAGTTAGTTTAATCATCTTATTGTCGCTATATTGGATCCGCCATCTTAAATTCTTCCTGGAACTTAAAATTTCGTCTATTTTAACTTAAAATTACTTATCAGAAATATTCAAAACTTCTCGGCATAAACTTTAATAAGAATATTTGCCATCTTGCAAAAAAACCCCAAGTAACAAGATTTGTGTAAAGTGGATAAGAAAAAAGTTTTTATTTGTAAGTTTTATTAAGATTTTAGTAAAAAATGGCCATTTTGGCTAAGCTCAATAATTTTGGTTAGCATAATTAAAAAATCGGCTATCTTACATTTTTTAAATTAAATAACGAATATTTAAAAAAAAAAAATTATCCCAATCGGTTGTGAAGTGCTCTAGATAATTTTGAACGAAAAATCACGATTCGTTCCACTATGCGCCGTTATGTTTGGGAACTGTATAATGACATTGAAATTCCAAGATTTTTATTATGGATACCTTCTGGATGTTAGCAAATACTAGGTACTCAGGTAACAAATTTTTAACGATATTATACAGTAAGCTTGCATACATAATCAAAAATTTATTTTCAATTTCAACAGTTTTAGTTTATGATAGCAGAATGTGGTACTAGTTCTCTTCACACTCGTTGGTTTTATTATCATCAGAGTTATTAAACTTACAGCTTTGCATTTTTCCAACAACTTCCGTATAAGACTAACTACCAACTGCGAGCAGAACCACTGGCCGGGTAAGTTTCAACAAAACAAGTGATATATATGTTTAATATATTAAGTGCAATTTTATCTCGCTAACATAGGACTGGTTTATTATACCATAACTGTTTTAACATTTTAATGCAGGTAAGTTACTGTACCGGTCAGTTTTTTGTGTCCACCCCCGTGACTTCCTGATTTGTTGTACATATAGACATAATTGGCTTTTGCTTCGTAAGGCACTAAACAAAATACGGTAATTAAGATTTTGATAAGTAACCTGTTTAATGTATGGTTCTGTCTGGGAGAACTTTATGGTATAGTTGGAATAGTAAAGTTCTGACTAGTTTCTACATCTCGGTTTGTCATTGCCACGCTGAAATTATTTAGAAGCAATATGCGACTGATTTGCATATGAGTTGAGTAGCCATGGCGTAGAATTTAATTTTTTTGCTTTAAAATACTAAGAATTGTGTTATGTAATTCAGTACTTCTTAGTATTAGCAGGTTGACCATATTTTTCATAGAATGAAATTTCCTGGCTTTCATGGCAAAAAGAGAACAATTCCAGACTAAAAATGGGAAAATGCGTGTAAATACAAAAAAATACGGTAAATTGGTTAACGATAAATTATATTTAATAACTTTCTATCTGCCTTTAACGTGTCAACCTATCTACCTTTGACAGAATTACAATTAAATATCACCAAAAAAAATCTCTGAAATTAAGGCAGTGAAGAAATTTAGACACTTTAGATTGACTGGAATCGGCAATCTTATTCTGAATCTGTCACGCACAACTGTAAAAAAATGGTTGAGAATAGCTCAGAGAATTATTATTATTATTAATGTAAATAAAAATCCTTTAAAAATAATTTTGTACCTGTTAGGAGCATAAATGTTTATGTTAGTGGGAGGAGAGAGTGCTTGTCGTTGGGGTGTTGGGGTGTTGGGGTGTTGGGTTGTTGTATGGTAGTAAGGGGAGCTTAGGGTGCAGTTTGTTCAAAGGAAATATGATTTTCAAGTTCAAAAACATCGGTTCTATAATAATTTAATGGGGTTACATGGAGGGGGATGAGTTGGGAGAGAAGTTCTGTTTGGGGTGGAATAGATTAGATATTGAATATATATGATATAAAAATTTTTTCAAAATTTCTTAACCAAAAATAAAAAAGGGCTGAAAACTGGCCTTATAGGCCCTCCTCCTTTAAATTAACCAATGGGCTGATGGTCTGACTTGATGGTATCCCCGCAGTCGTGTTACGTGACTGCGCTGCTACTATCTTTTGGTAGAGCCCTTACTACATTATTTAACTTATAACTAAAGTCCTCCAAATTTCTATTGCCGTGGAAATTTGAAGTCCCGCAAGGTTCACATTAAGGTCCACTTTTTTTAAAATTTGCTTGTGAACGACATAGTAGCCAATCTTACTGTTAACTGCCTTTCATACGCGAATGATTTGAAACTATCTTGTAATGTTGAATGTGAAAATGATTGCCTGATGATATTAATAATGGTGTTGGTGTATGATAAAGATAAATTATCTCCTTTATTCACGACTGTCGTATAATCATTGCATTCTACTTTTAGCAATTGCCAAACAATTATATCCATTATCCGAACCGAACCTATAATGAACATAATTTCATTCTAAATGCATCTTTGAAAAATTAGGAACTAAAAAATACAAATAAATTTTTTGTTTATAGTTTTTGTCGTCTTTTTTTTTTTTCGTTACCTGCTTTTTGCATAAATTTCGATTATTCACTTTAATTAAACGAAAATTAATTTGTTTCTATAGTTCATAAAAAATGTAATAAATCTTTAATATTTTAAAGTTATGTACGTTGCACACTGTATTAAAAATCGCTTGTTTTTTTTTATAGATTTTCGTGTTATCTTTGCGTTATATCTTCAAAGAGGCTTTATTTGATGTAATTTTAATGAGGTCGTTGTTAGACGATCGAAAGTCTGAACATTAATATAGCCACAACGTCATTGTCATTATTTTGTCTATTAATAGCTGTGTTAACAATATCTGCATCGGTATCTTCGTCAGCTATGCCGCAGCTGATCTTACTCAACTTCCATTTTAATAAATTGTTGTTTATTATTACCATTATAGTGGAGTCATATTAGGATTAAAAAATTTCAAATATGAATTGTTTGATCGGGGTAGTTTTTTTTTGTTTTCACGTAAAGTTTCGATAAGTTCACAGTTCAGTTTTGCATTTTCAGCAAGGTTCGCGTATTGTTTATTTAAACAATTTAGTTTTTATACCGTGTTTTCCATTAGTTTTCTTTGAATATTTCGAAATCTATGGATCCTATGGAAACAAATAAAACGAAAACCTTATGGAGCAAAAGTATATAAACTAATTCATCCCAAATGTTATTATTATAAAAAAAAAATTAAATACAACAAAATTAGACGTTTTTAAACAAATTATTGTTCTTTAAAAAATAATGGATACATTTCAATGAAATTTAAGAAGAATGTGATTCTTATAGGGTAGAATCACCACTTAAAATTTTAAATCAAAATATTTATTAAAACTGCTAAAAAATGCAATTGCTGCTAAAACTCTGCATCCTTGTGAAATCCTACTATCAACGAAGAAATGTCTATAACGGCTCAAATTGTAGCTCTTAATGAGTACTTTGTAGTTGCGAGAAACCGGGCGAGAAAATTTTTCTTTTTTCAATTTTTTTCTTCATTAAAAAAAAAATAGTTTTAAAGAAATTCAACCAACAAAAAGAATTCAAACGTAATAACTTTTTACACATCTTAAAAGTTCATATATTATATATATATATATATATATATATATATATATATATATATATATATATATATATATATATATATATATATAGATGTTTTTATTTGCTTGACCGTTGATATAAAATTAATTAGATGTAGGTATATCATGGGATTATCGGTCTTTATAATAAAATTATTATTTCCTTACGTTTCGGTTTGTTCAACCATGATCAGAGAATCCCGGGATAATCTCAGGATATACCTACATCAAATTAATTAAAAATTCACAAAGAAATGGAACAATATAAATAACCAGTTTTCTGTACGATGTATCTTTGTTAAGATATTTTAACTTTTGCGTTTTAGCGTTTTAGCTTCTTGCCAATAAACAATATTAATCTTTTGACCTAAAATTTGAATTAATTGTATAAACATATTTTCATTGGAGTACGACAAAATTGTTAATATACTACTAAAAAGTTAAAAACCATTATTAGTAAAGCAGCGCGGGAAACTGCGCAGTTACTGTTGTTTTATTGAGCAGTAGTCTTTGGTATTCTTAAAAGAACGTTGGTGTTCTATTTTCGTGAGTGTTAACTTCATTTTTATCATGTCTGACGATAATAACGATTGTGTGATATGTGCAAAACCATTGACTGATGGTACAAAAACAATTTGTGTAAAAGAAAAAGGTTAAAAACCTTACGATCCATTAGTTATAAAAAAAAATAGTTAAGTAAGCGAGGTTGGAGTTAAATTAAGGATAAAGAAAAGTGAATAAAGGATTCTTCTGCAGCAGGGATTATATTGTTTTAGTATACTTTTGATTTTCGAGTTTTGGATTAAATCTGAATTGCCTCATATGAAATTTAAATAATTAATATTGCAACATTAAAATGTTTCTATTTTCCGTACTAGTAATCGCATGGCAAAAAAAAAAAATCCAAATTGCTTGTAATAAAATTTAGAATAAAACTAGACCTATAAAACAACAATCTGATAATTTGCAAAAAAAATGAAAGTCATTAAAAATCGTCCTTTTTGTATAATTTAAAAAATGTAATGTAATAAAGCATACATTTTAAAGACAGTGAGTGAAACGTGCTTTTTATTGAACTAAGACTTGGTGGAAACTTTTACAACAAGATGTTTATTTAAACGACTAAACAGTGTGTAAAACTGTAATACAAGATGTAACACATATTTTATGAGTTTCAAATTTTTAACGTAATCGGTAATGGTCCGACTTATCTTGAAAAGGTACCAATATTTCTTTGAGTATCAAAAGTTTCAGGAACACAAACTTTTGTGTGTTGTCTGGCATAGCCGCTCGCTTTTGATACATTGTTTGGAACACGTTTTTGGGTTAATAATTTTCCCGCACGGATCAACTAGATATAACTGCGATATTTCATTTACACTAGCGTCCTTTGCATTTTATGTACCAAGTATTTTATTTTTTTACATATTTTATCTTATACACCTTTTAATTTGCCCATCCTGGGGAATAACCAGTCCGAATTTCAAGATGAAACATCAATTTGTTTATTTATATGTGACCAAAACGCAAAAACGAACGTATCTTAGATTCAAATACAAGCAGAGCAATAATTTTTTCTTTTAATCTACTTTCATTGATCGTTTACCGTTTTTGATTTCACAAAAAAAACATAGAGTTATTTGAATTTGTTTATCACTACAATTTTGAAAATTATAAGCAAATGCAATAAAAATGGTTTAAAATTTGAAAAAAAAATGTTCTCTTCGTGATCTTAAAGTATTTATAAAATGCTACAATTTGAGCCATCATATACATTTCTCGATTTTGACGCCAGGATTTCACAAGGGTGTAAAGTTTTAGCAACAATTGTAAATTTGAGCCGTTTTAATAATAATCATATAGATTTGAAATTTTAAGCGGCGATTGTACCTTAAAAGCTGTATATTTTTTCCAAAGTTTAATTAAAAATTATCCTTTGTTTTTGAAAGAACAGAAAGAAAGAACATTTGTTTAAAAAACGCATAATTTTGCAATGTTAAGTTTCTTTTAACAATAATAATAACTGTAATGAATTATAGTTTGTGTACTTTTGTTCCACAACTCATAACAAACATTTTTCTTCTCTTTGTTGGTTTCCATAGGACTTATAGATTTCGAGATATTCAAAGAAACCGGAGAAAACACGGTCTAAAATATTAAATTGTTTAAATAAACAATACGCCGACCTCGCCGAAACTGCAAAACTGAACTATGAACTATAGTTGACCCTCTGAACACGTTAAAACAAAAAAAACGTCCTGACCATTCAATACACATTAAAATCCTAATTTGACTCCACTACATGGTAAAATAGACAGACTGTATTGTATATACTTTATGTTTTGTATATTAAACACATATTATATGAGTTCAGTTTAGGATAGTTTATTAGTTTAATTGAGATACATGAATAATATTTATATATCTTAGCTCTATCTTTTGTTCATAGTTAAGTGATTCGTTTTTATTCCCCATTCTGTAATTGGGATTTACCTGTTAAATAGTGCACCAAATAAATAAATAATTCTGCTTTGCATGAAACAATTTTTAATAGTAGAAGCTTTAACAATTTATTGTAGAATAATACTTGCTGTTCTGGCATATGTTTATATCTAATAATTATTAGTAAAACAGGCATTGAGTTTACCAGCAACTATGTAGCAACATTGTTATAAATTACAGGGAACTTATTTATTATATTTTATATACTGCTCCAGCAGGGTTACTGCAATTAACTTGATTTGTTTCGTACTTTACCTTACCTTAGAAAGAACAAAAATGATTTATATTTAACACAATTATTATAGCCAGCATCCGCCCTAGTTACCAGTTACTAAAGGATTGAATTGAATAAAAAAGTAAAAAATTTAAAATTCCCACGCTTAATAATCGTTTCTCAATTAAAATTGATATACCTGGAAACTTTAATAAATAGGGTAAAATATCACATTTTTGTAACCAATTTAGTTGAAAGAACGTAGACAAACAACCATCCTGTCCGGCATTGCCATCTGCCGGAACTAGGAATCGAAACCAGGAGAAATAGACCAGTCACCTTAGTCAGGTCAGATAATAATTATGCTTTATAGATTTTTTTTGATTTTTCATAAATAACTCTTTCTCCTCTTTGCGAATTTCTATAAAAAAATAGATTTTTTTACTATAACCATAAGCAAACAAAAAATAATTAACTTTAAAAAATCAATCAAATTACAGTTTAACATCGTTGTGGGAATTCAACGGAAGAGTTAAGTCATGCAAATTTCACTTTAATCATGAAAGAGAATGTCCGTACAAATAATATCAATCAATTATTATTATTCACCAGATGTAATGTTAACTATAATGGAGATAATTTATAGATTCAGATAAAAGCAAATTAGTTCAGCGGATTTTAAACGTTATTGTGTAGAGGGTTATGAAATAAATAATTAAGATCCAGTTGGAAAATAACCCTATGACGATTTATTAAACGAGATTGCAGTAAAAAATATGCTTACATAACGTATATTGAACTGAAAAGTATGATATACAAAACTTTAAAATAAACAACGATATCGTACCGATCTCTACTTATTCTTATGTCAAATGTTATAGTATCAATCATGGTTGTATACAAATTCGTTGCCGCTTTTATTTGTATCTTGATTAGAAAAAACAACTGGATCATTGTAACTAGTTGTTTTATGTGAAGTCAGTTCTGCAAATGCTGATGTAGATCTAAAAGCGAAATTATATAATTTTATCATCTTAAACGAACAAATTAGTTTTTCGCAACAGTGTATGAGAAGGTTGACTTTTACACAGCCAGTGAGCATTACTGTACTGACTTGAGAATAAATTATATAGCTCAAAAACGAATTATGAAACTAATCAACGAAGTTTTATTAAAACGTACGGATTTAAACACTTAAAGGGTATAGCCGGAAAATTTAGGGAAATGTGCCCCCGCACTTACTTAGTTAAAATGGCTTCCAGATGATGCAGTTTATAGAGCATATTACACGGTAACAATTTTAACCCCCTATACCCCTACGAAGGTGGAAACAAAATAATATGTCCTTAACTATTATATTTTTTTCTTCGGCTTCTATGCAACCGATCGATTTAAAATTTGGTACGAGTATTGCTTGCATGGAGATAACTTACTCCAAAAAATAAGGTCATTTTATGACCACTTTAACCACCGGAAAAAAATATAAACTTTTTTTAAAGGACAAAAGGGTGGCCACTCTTCGTGGTACAATCACCATTCTATGATATATTATCTCTTGACACTTCGTAATTATCATACTAAATTATCAGATTTTTTACTGTGGTGGAACAATATGTGGTGGAAAAAAATAAAATTGGGTAAAATAAAATATTTACACATGCCTCTTAGTTGTAACAGTTAATACTTATAGCCTTACAAGGTATTGTTGCATATCTACAACCGACCGCGGGTGCCAGTACGATGTTGCCAAATCTACTTTTCCCCCAGACGTACGGAAATTCGGCACAATCTGGCATCACCACTTCTGGGGGTTCCAGGGTTCACCCCCCAGGGGCGAAGTATTAACTCTCTAGGACCTTGGGGAAAAGTTTAGCAACGAATGATGTTCTTTGTAATTACTGTTGCATTATGACATCTGAAAAACGACGTACTGAACCAGATGAAGAAACTGAGGGAACGATCGAAGAAGGACAGCCATTTGTGCCTTCGACATCTTCTAACACTACGATTAGTGACTCTGATGAAATAATGGACCTACCATTGCAAATACTCGTTGCTACACATAAATACTGTTGCATATGTGGTGATGGTAAAGAACTAACTGTAATACCCACTACTGCGAGACTACAGTGCTATCGAAACAAACAAATATACATCCCCGAAGCAATCGTTGCTATAAAATACATTTGATTTTTTGCTCCTCATTTTTGGCCTTGGATGGGTGCCATCAGCCAGCTACGCAGATGGTTAATTTTTTATCTCAGTATGGTACAGTTGTTTAACATTAATTGTCGTTTATCAATACTTATTCTGACTTGTGATATTGATTCCTAATATGCCTTTGTTTTTATAACCTTTGTGGTATAACCTACTATCCGTGGTCCAGTCTATGCGGAAACTTAAGTCGCCCTGATGGATCCCTGGGCGTGAAATGTATCCACATTTGATAAAACATCGCTTTTATAAAGACGTTGCACATCTGGAACCATATGCTAATTGTAGCTCGATTCCTAGATCGGATTTATGCATTATATTAAATTTCTTAACCCCAATAACATAACAACTCTAAAAGGCACCATATCGAACAATTTGGTAATATAGGAGGTCATTTTGTTATTATATTACTACCTGTTTTCAGTTTTAATAGAAAAACAGAAGAAGTTCTTGTACTGGAATTTTCCAACAGTGACTTTAATTCGTAAATGGCATCTACCGTTAAGCCTGTAAACGTTAACAATTGCTTCTCTGATAAACCGCAGTGGTCTGTAGAGCCTTTTTAGAGTTGTTATTGGGGTTAAGGAATTTAATAGATTGCATAAATCCGATCTAGGAATCGAGCTATAATTGGCATATAGTTCCAGATGTATAATATCGTCTTCATAAAAGCAATGTTTAATCAAACGTATTTTACAGCAACGATTGCCTCGGGGATGTATATTTGTCTGTTTCAATACCACTGTAGTCTCACATTAGTGGGTATTACGGTCAGTTCTTTATCATCACCATATATGCAACAGTATTTATGTGTAGCAATGAGTCTTCACAATGGTAGTTCCATTATTTCGTCAGAGCCACTAGTTGTAGTGCTAGAAGACGTCGAAGGCACAAAATGCTGGTCTTCTTCGATCGTCCCCTCACTTTCTTCATCTGGTTCCGTACGTCGTTTTTTAGATGTCGTAATGCGACCGTGATTAAAATGAACATTATTCGTTGCTAAACTTTTCCCCGAATTTTGGAATATGCTACATGAACTTTCAATACAAGAAAAAGTAAATCTACACTTTCAATTAAATGGCAGTCCATAATGCCACAGTGGTTACCAGATGGTGTAATGCTAAGTTTCCTAATCGATGGACAGGTCGAGGTAGCCCGCTAATTGGATGGACACCCCGATCCCCGGACTTAACACCGATGGACTTCTTTTTATGGGGTTTAGTAAAACCTAAAGTTTACAGATGCTGCCAGAGTAATAGACAAGATTTGTGTGCAAGAATAAGACAAGCTTGTGCAGAAGTTATCCGGCAACAATTACAGAATGTCGTAAAATATATTAAAAAACGATTCGACAAGTGCATCAAAATAAACTACTTCGATTTTTGAAAAAATCATGTAAAAGGTATTATAAAATGCTGCGTACATTAATGTTGTTATAAATCTGTCATTATTCAATATTTCTGCACGAAGTCTTGGATTTACCCGTTTGAGATGTTTCTGAATCCAGTGGTACAGTTAGATTTTATTAAAAAAATCGCTAATCAATATTAATAAATATTGTGAGGATAAGCATATTTTTTCAGGTGCCCAGTTCGGGTTTAAAAATCTACCGCTAAAGCTCTTCAAACAATTGTTGAAAATGTATACGAAGGTTTTACAGGGGCACAAGATTCATGGCTGCAATGCGTGACTTTCGACTGGAACAATGAAGAAATACTGTATAATTTAGAATATATAGTATTAATGCAAAATATGTTGAATTGCTTTCCTCCTATTTATCCAATAAGCAACAATACCTAAGCTTAACGTTAATGAGTCGGAATTACTACCTATTAAATGTGGTGTTCCGCAGGGATCTGTTCTGGGGCCTATTTTATTCCTCATCTACATTAATTATGTTTTCTTTGTAGGTCAGGGTTCATGTACACCGTTTGCATATGACACCACCACCACGTTAATCAACAAAGATGATATTGACTTAGATAAAGAATAACTTGTGCATAAATCTTGCTATCTTCTCACAAGTTGAAAGAAAACAATTCGAAGGCCCAAGATATATTTTTCAGTTCAAATGAATGGGCGCAAAAGTCTAGATACTACTTGATACTTAACAGTAATTGGTCACCTCAAATAAATCTCTGTTTGAAAATTAAATTTTATCTCTCTGCATACGTCAGTTAAAACGATCTTTACCTTCTGATGCTTTACGTATTGTGTATTTTGCAATATATAGTCCACTAACCTACGGTATTACCTTAAGGGGCAACTCCAGTCCAATAAAAATTATTTGTTTCGCAAAAAGCAGCTATTCGTGCTCTTGAAGGTGTGGCTTATGTTACTCCGTGCCATGTATTTTTTAAAAAATACATTTGCCTTGTAATTGCATCTTTAAAATGTTACTGAATTTACTGACAGTTAAATAAGTTTCCAAAACATTCTGATATGCACTCTTATAAAACTAGGGACGCAGACAACCTAGTTCAACAGTATTCTAGGATTTGCATCACTCAGAAAAATAAATTCAGTGTTGGATTATACAACAACTTTGTAAATTATTTTAAGAAAACTGACATCACAAATATGAATTTTAATGCATTTTATAAATTAGTTAAAAAAATACTAATACAGGAATGCTTTTACGGTGTAAATGACCTAATTTTTACTAATTCTAGATAATAGTGGATACCATTTTTGTATGTGACTCCAACTGTATTTTTTTTTATGTAAATTGGTCCATATATAAATGGATATAGGAATTATTCACGGGTCAAATGACAGATTTACTGTATTAAGGATAGAATTTTACAGAGTGAGAGGGAAATATGCGTTTATTTTCGGATTATTATAAATATTTAAAAAAATCATAAATCGAATAATCTTCTAAGGAATAAAACCATATACAGTTTATATCATAAATTTTGTATAGACTTAAATACCATGCTCTAATAAAGAAAATAGGAACTATTTTCATTGACAAACTACAATATTCAAGAACAACAGAAAGGGTTTAGCCGGATAAGCATGACGAGTCGGCCCCCAAATGGCAACCTTTTTTTTTGCGGGGGGGGAGAAGGGGAAATCCATCATGGACACCCAGCGCCTTGGATCTATCACGCTGGGTAGTGCTGGACTCTAACCAGCTAAAACCCCTCCGGAGCCCCCTCCCTGTCTTCAGTGTTTCCTCATATCCTGGAACCGCTCTCGTTTACCGTCAGAATATCAGGTCAATCTTAGTGTTAGGTGTTCGAAATAATCTGCCCCTGCAGAGATGTCCTCTTATTACTACATCCTTGAAACAATTAGAGGTTCAAGTTTCTTTCGTCTACTTCCTTGATTTTCATAACTGATGTTATCATGTCCTCCAAGAGTTGCCAGTTTTCCTCTGTTTCTAGCATCCTCAGCACTATGTCATCGGGTGTAACTGGGCCGCCTAGCCTGTTTATGACTCGTAGCCTTTCTTCTCTCCACCTGCTACACCAGAACACAGTATGCTCCGCGTCGTCTATCTCCCCGCAGTACATGCATTCTCGGTCTTCAATCTTCCCGATGTCGTAGACGTACTCTGCAAAACATCCGTGTCCTGTTAGGGCCTGGGTAAGGTAGAACCCAACCTCCCCGTGTCCTCTCTCCACCCATCTTTTAATATCCGGAATGAGTCTCCTCGTCCATCTTCCCTTACTCGAGATATTCCATCTTTCCTGCCACCTCTGATAGAGTCTATCATTGGCCTCCTTCCTGCCACTTCCCTCGTATATCTCCCACCTTTCTTTTGCCAGAAGGTCAATGGGAGGGATCCCTGCCACTATCAGCACTGCCTCGTAGGAGACCGTTCTGTAGGCACTGCAGACTCTCAGTGCTGCACA
The DNA here is from genome assembly GCA_936432065.2 of Rutpela maculata. Classification (NCBI taxonomy): domain Eukaryota; kingdom Metazoa; phylum Arthropoda; class Insecta; order Coleoptera; family Cerambycidae; genus Rutpela; species Rutpela maculata. The sequence goes on along the minus strand of OW386289.2, from coordinate 12,663,110 downwards.
TCGCTGTACCCTGGCCAGTCTTCTTCGCGTTCTTTCCACTGCCATCGCACTTACCCATACCGGGGCCGCGTACAGGAGAATGGAGTGCACCACGCTACACAGCACTCTCCTCTTGCTGGCCTTCGGTCCACTGGTGTTATGCATTAGCCTGCCTATGGCTGTTGCCACCCGCCCAGCTTTTTCTTCCAATTTCGTCACATGCACCCCGTATGTCAATTTCGAATCGAGCCATATGCCCAGGTACTTTATCGCCTGGCTCGGGCCAATTTCCAGCTCCCCTACCCTTATTCTCATGATAGGGAGATTCCTCTTTCTGGTTATGATTACCAGCTCGGTTTTTCCAGGGGCAAGTTCGAGCTTCTTGCCCCTTACCCATCTCTCTATTTTTGCAATGGCCGTGTTCGCCGCCTCCTCGATTTCCCTCACCGTTCTGGCCGTGACTGTTACTGCCAGATCGTCGGCATATCCGATCACCTTAACGTTCTCCGGTTGGGGTAAGCGTAACGCATCGTCGAACATTATATTCCACAAGGTTGGGCCCAGAACCGATCCCTGCGGAACACCACAAGTCATTTTTCTCCACTGGGTAGTGCCCTCAACCTCCAGCCCTGTCCACCTGTTCTCGAGGTAGCTCTTTACTATCCTGAGCAGGTACGGGGCTATTCTTAATTTTCGCAACTTCTCAACTATCTCGCCCCAATCCGCCGTGTTGAAAGCATTCCGAACATCCAGCGTTACTATCGCACAGATCTTCTTGGCCCTCATAGCCTCCCCGGCTATCTCGGTTATGCGCCTTATCGCTCCTACCGTGGATCTACCTTTCCTAAAACCGAACTGGGTCTCCGATAACCCTCCCTTCTCTTCAATGTCTACCTCTAACCTATCCCGAAGCAGATATTCCATTAACTTACCCATCGTATCGAGTAGACATACCGGCCTATATGAGGACGGTTCATCTGGGGGCTTGTCCCCTTTCTTTATCAACACCAGTCTTGCCTTCTTCCATCTCTCGGGGAAGTTTCCCCTTTCCAGGGCGCGGTTCATAACCCATAGGATTACCCTAGGTTGTTCTTCCGCCACCAGCTTTACTATTTCCGGGGGGATTTCATCCGGTCCAGAAGCCTTTCCGCTCTTGAGCCTACCACACGCCTCCGACATTTCCTCCTCGGTAAAACGGGGAACTTCTCCCACCTCCGTTGGTCTCCATATTATTTCGTCCCTTTCTGGGAATAGGGCATTCACGATCTCCACCATCTTTTCGGCTGGTATAGTCGGAGGAGGGGCTTTCATGCGTCTCGTCGCAATCTTGAACCCATCCCCCCACACGTCTCTATCTATGTCTTGACACAACTCTTTCCATTTGTCATTTTTTGACTTCTTGATTGCGTCTCTTAGTCTCTTCTTTGTCTCCCGGTAGTGTTGTAAGGCTGCGTTCACCTCTTGTACTCCTTGTCTCCTGTTTCCCCTAACGTATCTTCTTCTGGCCACAACACACTCCTCTCTGAGATCGGAGATTTCTTCGGTCCACCAATACACCAAGCCGTTTGGTCTTATAACTCTCCTCCTCGGCATTGCTTGATCGCAGGCTCTAGTAACTGCCCTGATTAGGTCTTCCTCTGTTACAGCATTACCACCTGTCACCTGTTCTTTAAGAGCTCTCTTGAAGATACCTCTGTCCAACCGGCCTAACTTCCAGCCTCTTCCCCGTATCACCGGTGTTTCGGTCCGTTGACCCACTTCATATTCTATATATCGGTGGTCGCTCAATGTTTCCTCCAAGAGAACCCTCCAGTTGCTAATCCTCCTCACTGCGCCTGTTGAGGCCAGCGTTATGTCTGGGATAGAGCCACTATTACCTCTCACGAATGTGAACGTCGCTCCCTCGTTTATGACCTGTAGGTTGATCTGGGCTGACCACTCTACTATTACATTTCCTCGGCGGTCTGTGGACTCCATTCCCCATTCAGGAGCTCTGCCATTAAAATCACCCGCTACGATTACGTCTTTCCTGGTCCTCCTAGTTAGCTCCCTAATCCTATGCCCCATTTCTTCTAGGGCCCCTTCTAGGTCTCCCAGCATGGCGTTGGGTGAGAAGTAGCAGCTGAATATAATCACTTCATTCAGCTCCACTCAGACGAATCCGTGCCCACTCCCACTCCTGTGCACACAGATTTCCCGACTTAGGATCCCAATGGCAGCGTCTTGGTTGCCTTCGACGTACCATCCGGGCCTGTTTTTGCCAACCATCCTTTTGTTAGGTTCGCTAACTATGAGAACCCCAATTCCCTTCTGCTTTGCAGACGCCCAAAGAAGATCTTGGGCGGCCCGGCACCTATTTAGGTTTATTTGCTTCACAGTGAATGTGTAGCATTTTTCCCCTCCCCTTCTTGCTCAGTCCTCCCCGGAGCTTTCCGGAACAGGGGGCACGCTCTTGAATCCGCCCTATGCCCCTCTTTGTTGCAGACGGGACAGAAAATAAGCCCAGTGCAATCTCTAGCCTGGTGGTTTTCTTTCCCACATTTGAAACAGGCTTTCGAGCGGTCAGTGCCATTACAATTGTCCTTAGTATGGCCGTACCCCCAGCATCTATAACACTTCATATCTGTCCCAGTGTCTCTTATCCGCTCTGCTATTCTGCACTTGAGCCACCCTATTCTCACCCTTTTTTTTTTCACTAACTCCATCGCCTCCTTTTCGGGTAGCCTTACCGTGGCGGTCTGGTTTTCCCCGAAAGATGGCCTTAGCCTCTCCACGACCACTTCCTCCTCCTTGATCTTCATTTCTTCAGCTAGACTTTTGCGTACTTCTTCGCTTGTAATAGCTGCATCGAGATCCTTAATGATAACCACCTTATCAGCTCCTCTAGTCCTTATAGAGACTCCGAGCTTATCAATCTCCTTCCTTAACGGGGATGCAGCGTCTTTCCCCCCTTTGATCTCAATGAGCATCTCACCCTTTTTAGTCTTCCTTAATGCTGTGATCTCTGTTCCCAAGGCTTTTATATCAACCTTCTTAATTTTGGTAAGAAGCTCCTTATATTCCACCCCCTCCTTGCTCAGGAACAGTACCTGCCTTTCCTTATTCCGCCTAATATGCTCTCTTCCTGTCACCTTCTCGGTCACAGTAGCTTCCTTGTGCAGAGTATCTCCATCTTGCTTCTCCCCCCTTTTCCCTGGTGGAGAGTATCCAATTACTTTGATGTCCGTGTCGGACATTATAAATTCCATCATCTTCTTTACCCTACTCCAGTTACATTCCGTACGAGGTAAAGCTACCCTTGTCCGGCCGTTGTCCACCAGCCATTCTTTCCACTTTAATATATTGCCCTAGGTGTTTTCCTCACTGCTGTCCATCATTATCCTATATAGGAAGCGTTCCTTAACCTCCCTCTTCTTGGTGGCCACTGTTGAACTGGTTTCATACTTAATATGCATAACCCCTTCTTTCTCCGGCGAGTCATTGTCCAACTCAGCTAACTCGGGAAATCTCATCTTAAATTGCTTCCCTATTCCCTTATTCAGCTCTTCATTTCCTTGAATGCAGAGCGCCAGATCGCTTTCCTTCGGCTCCCATAACGGGTTCCCTTCTGCCTCCTCAACTCTTTCGAATATCTGGGGAGGCCAGATCTTTTCCACCAACTCCTTATAGTCATCAAAGCTCTTCCCTTCTTTGATAGCCTTACGTACTTCCTCGGCTAGTTTAGCACTTCTTACCCTCGGTATGGGGATATCTGTCTGCATCGGATCAGTCTGTGTCCCTATTTCTTTCATCTCTGGTGTTACATCTACCACCATGTCCGATTTAGAATCTCCGCAGTCTTCGGTCTGAGTATCTATGTCGAAAATTTGTTTTTCGACCGCCTCCCACTTATTATCCTCCAACCATTGTGTGATGGAATCTCTATTGACGATATCAATGCTTTTTTTCAGCTTGATCGCGAGCTCTTTTATTTCCCGTTTTGTGTTCGGGTTCTCGTCTATCACTTTTTCCAGCCGCTTTACCTGTCCGGTTATAGCATTTAAAGCTTCTCTCAATGTAAATGACAGTGCATTCTCCTTTCTCTTGTACGGCTCGATGTCGTATTTGCCGATTGAGGTATCATGCACCTTACGCTTTCTGCTCTCCTCATCGACTGAGTTACTCCTCGTGAGTGTGCTGACCGGGTTGGCTGGGGACCTTGTTGGGGACCTGGCAATGCTGTCCCGCCTCCTGAAGGGATCTCTCTCCTTGTATCCTGAGCTTGTTTTCACCGTTGTCAAGGTTACCATAATAGGTCTGTTTATGCTAGTGGTCTTTCTTGCATGTTCTCCTATTTCAGGTGTGCCCTTGGTCGTGGCAGCTTTCTTCTCCTCCATTCTCCTCTCACCTTTTTGGTTCTCATCTGTTTTATTTAATTTCTCCATAGTTCATCCCACGAGTCGGGTCGGTATTCGGTCGACCCCCGGGTGACGCCCATCCCGGAGGCAAGGCTATATACTGCGGAGGTCGCCCGGTGTCCGCAGGTCTTTTCGACTTTGCAGTCGGTTCTTTTATAGAGGTTTTCTCCTCGCGGGTCGGCCAGTTAAGGCAAGCCCCCCGGTCACAGTTACCACCCGACATACCCCTGTGGTGCCATTTTTTTTTCTCGCAGAGGTCGTTGAAGCGTGGGCTGTAATTACGGTGTTAATCGGACGAGTGGCACCACTCGCCCGTAGCTCGGATTACCCCCGGGTGCGCCAGATCCCGTAGCCACCCTTTACAGTGTGGATCCTGAGGTTGAGCTGTCCTTAGTTTTCGCCGCTTACCCTCGACCTTGCCGGCATGGATGACCCTACCAGGAGACTATTTCTCCCGCCGACATTGCTCTCGGGATCATCGCAGTTACTTAAGCCTCTCCACCAACGACAAGGTCTCACAGCTCCTTGGAGAAGCCAAATGGCAACCTATGTCGAAACTTATGTTTTAATATCGACTTGATGTATGAACGCGATTTATATGTGTTTTGCCGCCGTACTCCGCTTTGACCTTGAGATATGGAAAAAAATGAGCGCATGCATGACTATCGTTCAAAGAGACATATCTCGAAAACTAATTGAGCTAGAGAGGTAACCTTAAAGAGTATATTTTATATTTTTTTTGAATTTTTAGAATAATTACGCACATCATTAAAAAATAAATAAAAAATATAATAGTTAATATTTCCGTGTTCTCTGTGACTTACAATCACTGAAATAATATGTTGTAATACTTTATATGTACTATTACTCATAAAAGTTATGTTAGAAAAAAGTTGGTACAACACTTCGAAAAAAAAATAAAATTCGACGCGCGCACTACATCATATAAGGATACAAACTTGACATGGAACACACATTTAAATATTTTATGAATTGGAATTACTGTTAGAAGAGAAATTGAATGAAAATTTAAATAATTGTTACGTAAATATCTATTTCATACAGGCACAGTGGCACGAATTGTAATTCGTATTTCGTTCAAAATTATCTAGAGCACTTCGCAACCGATTGGGATAATTTTTTTTAAATACTCATTATTTAATTTCAAGAAAACGTAAGAGAGCCGATTTTTGAATTATGCTAATCAGAATTATTGAGCTTAACCAAAATGTTTATTTAAATCTTAATAAAACTTATAAAAAAAATTTTTTTTTTCTAATCCAATTTACATAAATCTTGTTACTCGGGGGGTTTTGAGGTCGCTGATTACGAATCTGATATCCAAATTGTCATAAACCAACCTACAAGAATGGCGGAATCACATAACCCCAAGTGGGTCATATTAATATATTTTTTTTTTAATCTGCTAATAATATAATAAACACCTAACACCAAGAACTTTAAAACAAGAATATTAAACCTAACATAACCTAAGCTTAATAGAACTTTAAACCACGAACTCTATACCTAACATAACCTAAGGCAAGAGTTTTACACCATGAACTTTAAACCTAACTTATGTTTCGTGATTATTTAAATTTTAAATTTCTCTGTTTAATCTGTGTTATTTAAATAATATTAATACTCCAATTGAGTTGATATATTGTTTAATTATTGATTATCCTAAATACATTTAAATAATAAAGTCCTTTATATTTTTATATTATATTAAACATAGAGAAAATTTGATCCTTTTTAAATTTTTAATAATTCTTAGTTTAATGCATTTAATTTATTTTAAGTTAGTTTTATCATCACATTGCCGCCATATTGAATCCGCCATCTTGAATTTATCCCTGGAACTTACAATATAGTCTATTTTAACTTAAAAGTACTTATCAGAAATATTCAAAACTTCTCAGCATAAACTTTAACAAAAATGTTTAATTTTTCATAATTTTTTAGCATTTTATAACCGTCATTTCGCAGGTTGGTTTATAACAATTTGGACATCAGATTCGTAATCAGCGACCTCAAAAACCCCCCCGAGTAACAAGATTTATGTAAATTGGATAAGAACAAAATTTTCTTTTGGAAGTTTTATTAAGATTTAAATAAAAAATGGACATTTTGGCGAAGCTCAATAATTTTGGTTAGCATAATTAAAAAATCGACTTCTTACGTTTTTTTGAAATTCAGTAACGAGTATTTTAAAAAAAAAATAATACCAGTCGGTTGCAAAGTGCTCTAAATAATTTTGAACGAAAAAAATTACGATTCGTGCCTCTGTGTGTCGTATGAAATAGATATTTACGTGACAATTATTTATACTTTCATTCAATTTCTCTTATAACAATAATTCCAATTCATAAAATATTTATATGTGTGTTCCATGTCAAGTTTGTATTCTTATATGATGTAATGCGCGTCGAATTCTATTTTTTTTTCGAAGTGTTGCACCAACTTTTTTCTAACGCAACTTTTATGAGTAATAGTGCATATGAAGTATTACAACATATATTATTTCAGTGATTGTAAGTCATAGAGCACACGGAAATATTAATTATTATATTATTTATTTATTACTTCCACATCCAGTGGAAGTATAGTAACGACAAAAAAATTTTTAAAAATTTTTATTGTTCAAATAGGCTTAGAATGTCATGAAACGTCGAGATTTCAAGTTTTTTTTAATGATGTGCGTAATTATTCTAGAAATTCAAAAAAAAAATATAAAATATACTCTTTAAGGTTACCTGAAACCTCCCGTTGGTTTTACCTCTCTAGCTGAATGAGTTTTCGAGATATGTCTCTTTGAACGATAGTCATGCATGCGCTCATTTTTTTCCATATCTCAAGGTCAAAGCGGAGTACGGCGGCAAAACACATCTAAATCGCGTTCATATATCAAGTCGATATTAAAACATAAGTTTCGATATAGGTTGCCATTTGGGGGCCGACTCGTTATGCTTATCCTGCTAAACCCTTTACAATCAAAAATATATATAGTTGCATTCGTTAGAAAAATAGCAAGTATCTAAAACAGTTTTAAAGATTATACTATGTTTGGGTTTTTAAATATCTATAATAAATCGGGAATAAACATATATTTTTCTCTCACTCTGCAAAATCCTATCCTTAAACAAGATTACGAAGTGGGTAAAAGTATTCTGAGATTTTATTAAAAATATATAATAAGTGGTGTGAAAAATCCTTTCGAAATCAATAATCTCCTTTCTATGCTTCATTAATTCGACCACACCTTGTAAGACTGTATATCTTTGTACACTTGTAAACTTGTAAAAAGAAGCAGGCGATTAGGTTAATGCTTTATAATTAGTGATTTTATGTTTCTAATAATGCTTTATAATTAGTCATGTTATATTGCCGATAATTACTCACATAATCCTGAATTGTAATCCTGGCAAAGTAAACAAGTACCGTAATTGCACAAAAATCTTGACAAGTTGTTTGTTGCGAATTTTAAAGCTGATAATATATTGATTTTTAAAAGAATAAGAAAATAATTGGCTTCGTCTTTAGTATAGTTTAGTAGCACGCTCATAAATATTTTGCTATGATGGTATTAATACATACATACACACGATGGTATTGATCTTGAAAATCAATCCAGAATCTATTGTGAATGCATTTGCCAGACACTTTTTAATACTTTGTCACTTTATATTTAAACATTTTTAAAAAGAAGAGGTTCTCAATTCGAGCCGTGTGTGTTTTTTTTATATTTGTTCAATGATTACTCTGGCGTAGCTTAAGCGATTTCTGTCAAACCTATTGCAAACTGTAGGCTATGGTCCCACAATAAATTTGTCAAGCTACATCTAGTAAAGTGTAAGGTGAATAGAAATTGGAAGGAATTTTTTATATTACGAGCATCTTCGAACATTTGGGGGAGTCGCCGGTGGTATTAATTAAAAACTTAGTTCTCGATTTATAATAATGATAATTTTTCACAAACAACAGGGTATTATTATAACTTCCTAGCATGTCATATGAAACGAAAGAGAGCCTTGGAGGCGAATCAGCTGAAGAATGTTTTCTACAGCCTACATGTATTGGAAGTAAAAATAGCAAATTCTTAGTAACTTCGTCATGCTAAATAAGAATATAAAAACAAAAGTTCAAGTTGGCTCTGGTTTTCCCAATACAGGTAATAAAGTGTAACGCAGGTATAGGGGTCTACAGACGATCCAGCTGCTGCGACCCGAAATTGTCGGTACGCTTTGAAGATAATTGGAATTCCAGCGGACCAGTTCACTTTTACGAATGAGTTCAAAGCATGCCGACAAGGCTGGCTCCCTGCCGCTGGATCGTGTATAGACCCCTTCATTTTCGGACTTAGAAATTTTAATAATTTTTTTCTCCTCTGTGGCGCATAGGACCCATACGAAATAAGGAAAATAACATCTCGAGAAGCACTTCTTTAACGACCCCTAAAAAATTTTGAAAAAGCAGTTTGCGAAAAATTTTTTCAAAATTCGGTTACCACCTCTAGGGACTCCTGTTTAAAATTAATTTTTTTTGTCATATGCATTTTACTTTTCATAAAAATACAACAATACATTTTGAAGTTTATGAAAATATTTTCATTACTAACTGAGATACAACGAATTGAAATTTTGTGATTTGTTAAATTGTAAATCACAAAATTTCAATTCGTTGTATCTCAGTTAGTAATGAAAATATTTTCATAAACTTCAAAACGTATTGTTGTATTTTTATGAAAAGTAAAATGCATATGACAAAAAAAATTACTGGGGGGGGGGGAACCGAATTTTGAAAAAATGTTTCGCAAACTGCTTTTTCAAAATTTTTTAGAGGTCGTTAGAGAAGTGCTTCTCGAGATGTTATTTCCTATATTTCGTATGAGTCCCATGCGCCACAGACGAGAGAAAATTATTAAAATTTCTAGGTCTGCCCTTGGACCCTTATAAACCCTAGTTTATGTGCGGTGCTATCACAAATAACAGGTAGAATTAGAATTCTACGAAAAATAGACATACTAACTACCCACCTCTTTATTTGTCACTAAAACTAATATTCATTCTTAGGTAGTCGTATTTGTACCTTGTGCATGATAAGCGTTCAAGTAAATAGTGCTATTTTGAAAATATGCCACGAGATTGTGTAAATACATCTCACATCAACTTTTGTTATATTTGTGGTGAAGTGACTTTTGCGCATCAAAAACGTAATTTTACTCCCAAAATTAAGAAGGCGTACCAGTTGTATTTTGGTTGTACAATTGGAGATGAAGACAAAAAATGGGCACCTCATATATGTTGCAGCAATTGTGCGAACAATCTTTGCAGTTAGCTAAGTGGAAGAGGACGTTCAATGGCTTTTGCTGTGCCCATGATCTGGCGAGAACCTACAGATCATGTTAGCGATTGTTATTTTTGCGTGATACCTCCTATTAGACAGGGTATTAACAAGAAAAAAAGGATGGTAATACAATACCCTAATTTACCGTCTGCCATTCGCCCGGTTCTCCATAGTGATGAACTACCTATTGCTAATCCACGTCATATAGCCTTGATTCTGACGAAGAATCGAATGATAATGTAGATGACGACTTAGTCCAGCCATCAACATCACAAGATCCCGATGTCTCTGCCGAAGTCTGGTGGTGAACCACACAAAATTAATCAACGCGAATTAAGTGATCTTATAAGAGACCTTGATCTGTCCAAGGCAAAAGTGGAGCTTTTGGCATCTCGATTACAACAATGGAATTTACTACAAGAAAATGTTAAAGCTTCCATGTATCGAAGTCGTCAAAAAAATCTTATACCTTTTTTCAAAATGGAAAATGACTTGGTTGTCTGCAAGGACATTGACGGTTTAACGAGTGCTTTACACTTTCCCCACGATCCTAGTGACTGAAGACTTTTTATTGACGCCTCGAAACTTAGTCTAGAAGCTGTGTTACTCCACAATGGAAATAAATTGCCATCTATTCCAATCGCCCATGCTGCCACATGAAGGAAAATTACAGTAGCATGAATGTATTGCTACAAACTATAGAATATAACAAGTATAAGTGGCAGATTTGTGCAGACTTAAAAGTGATAGCTATCTTACTTGGTATGCAGCAAGAGTATACCAAATATTGCTATTTTCTTTGTGAGTGGGACAGTCGAGCGCGATTAGAACATTACAAAAGAAAAATTTGGCCGCCAAGACTGGGTTTTGAACCAGGAGAGAAAAATGTTGCTAACATTCCATTAATTGATTCACAAAAGGTAATACTGCCACCACTCCACATAAAACTTGGTAAAAGCTATGGACAAAGAAGGACGCGCTTTCGGTTGTTTAAAACAAAAATTTCCCAGACTTAGTAATGCGAAAATTAAAGAGGGGAATTTTGTGGGTCTTCAAATCAAGAACCTTTTCAAAGATGCTGAATTTGACAACAGTCTAGAAGGTAATGAAAAAGCTGCTTGGAATTCCTTTAAAATGGTAGCAACACACTTTCTCGGTAACAAAAGAGCAGAAAACTATAGAGACCTTGTTGGGTATCTTCTTTCTTGCTACCAGAAATTAGGATGCAATATGTCATTAAAAGTCCACTTTCTACATTCACACCTAGATTACTTCCCAGAAAACTGTGGTGCAGTAAGTGATGAGCATGGAGAGAGATTCCACCAGGATATTCAAAATATGGAAAAAAGATATCAGGACAAATGGACTTCTGCGATGTTGGCAGACTACTATTGGACATGTATAAGAGATGCTCCAGAAGTAACTTATAAGAGACGGGCTAAGAAGCGCAAGAAGAATAATTAATTTTCTGATTAAAGGGCTTATATTATAATTAAATGTATAGTATATAACATGTATGTTAAATATATATCAAAATGGCAAATATTTTTTCGCATGATGTAATTAATTGCTTTTTTATTAAAATTATACCATATTAGGTCAGTTATTACAATTTTTAGAGCCAACAAATTTTTTTTGTGACTATATTAGACGTAGCTGGGACCAAAACAATGCAAATAAGTGGTTTTGGTTAACGATACAAAATAAAAGTTAAAATTTGTGATATTTATTGAGAAACGTGCCTATTGGACAATTTGCTTTTACAAACAAATTATCAGAACGCTCTCGCCTAGGTCGTTGTTTTCAGTGCTGTTAATGATGACGAAGAAGGAAACTACACTACAGCCCTGAATGATATTTACGCCGGCGAGCAAATATTTCATTGTATAATGGTTTTTGAGATGTGATAATTGCAGCAATTTTTTTGCAGATATACATGAAACTTGGTACATCGGAATTTCAATATGCGGCTACAGCTAGTATGATGAGGAATTCAATATGACAGACATAATTGAAATATTTTTGTATGGAATTTGATACATCACTTATTGTGATCTGAAATCAAACTTTAAAAATCAAATATATCGGCCACGAAAAAACACAATGTGCATGTGTGTTCGTCCGTGCGTGTGTATCAGTGATCACGAAAGTTTTCGTCATGTTTGCATTTTTACAAGGGCTCTATCCTACCTAATGCGGTTTATTAATGATTCTAAATTCGATAGAGCAAAGCCATATAAATTTTTAACTCGGCTCAGAGCGACATAGACTTGTCCTTTTATTAGAGAATTATGACTGATAACAGAGCCCCAAAAAAAAAAAAAATTGGAACTTGTATCCCTACGTAATTGTCGATGCTGAATCCGAATCCGAGGTCAAAGAAATCGTACACCCCCAAAATCAACCCCTAGCGCTAAAAAATACTCCCTAAATAGGGTAAAAATTACTTAACGCTCCACGAATAGTCTTAAATCTACTATATAACAAATAAACAAAGAGTTAACACTACTTTCCATTGAAAATCACCTCCATGAGTGGGTGAAAACTATCCCTCACACAACAGGGAATTTAAAAATACTGCAGTGATTGCAAAAAAAGCTTACGATGCCCAGTTATTTTAGAAACAGTATGTAACTGCATTAGTCTCGATGCGATGCTCAAAAACTACCCCCATAGAGTGGCGGAAACCACCCCTAAATTTAAATTGCAGTTGCTTAGATGACTCCTAAAAAGAATTCTCTGAAAATACTATTACTTATTTATATGGGCTTTAAAAAGAATCGTCCAAAAATTGGGGCGTTCATTGTTTCTGTTATTACCTTTTTTTCTCTATTGTATTGTTAAGTTTTTTTTTTTTGTTATGATTGGACCTATGATAGCACTGCTGGTCGTGCTAGTGGATCTTATTGATTACTCATTTGGTCAATAAGTCCATAAGCTGCTGTGAGTTCGCTTTGCCGAGGTTGTCACTATAATAGGCTTCCTGAAGCCAGCCCTTTCGAGCCTTGATCAGGAAGTGCGCCATGGGTTAGGATGTCGGAGACCTTACTGCTTTGAACGAGTGCCAGTTCGTCCGCGTATTTCAGAACTGGTTAAATGTAGGTTGGGCCTCAGGGAACTGGGGTAGGAAATTCTTCCGAGGGTATACTCATTCCCAACCTAACAGCCCGCTGCTTGCCGCACGAAGCGCTGGTGTTATTGCACATGGCTTGTAATAGAAAACGTAAAATCACAAATGATGAATCTGTACCTAGTACTTCTAGTAAAAATAAAAATCTCAATCAACAAAGTTCCTTTAGATGCACAAACAGTGCAGATACATTTTGCAATATTTATGGATGTGTATTATTCCAATCAAGCAAAAAAAAATATAACATCAAGCTTGGACTGATGAAACAGTACATAAAAGCGCTTGATAGAGAAGGCGAATGCTTCGAATACTTGAAGCTAAAATTTCCTGAAATTTTTGACGCAAAATTAAATGCGGGAATTTTCGATGGACCGCAGATTCGAAAAGTTATGAAAGATGATATTTTCATAACTAAACTGAATCAAGTTGAGAAAAATGCGTGGCTAAGTTTCAAAAAAGTAGCATATGATTTTCTGAGAAATAAAAGAGATAAAAATTATAAAAAAATTGTTGCAGAAATGATTAAAAATTTCAAATCTTTAGGGTGCAATATGAGCTTGAAACTTCATTTTCTCGATTCCCATCTTGATTATTTCCCAGAAAATTTAGGCAACTATAGTGAAGAGCAGGGTGAACGCTTTCACCAACAGAAATGGAAAAAAGGTACCAAGCAAGATGGGACGAACACATGATGACAGATTACTGTTGGTCCTTAAAAAGAGAGGCGTCTGAAAAGCATAAACGGCAGTCGGTCAGAAGATCATTCGAAAACAAATCCAAAAGATATTACAAAAAGAAAGAATACATTTAAATGGATTAAGACTACGGGTAAATTTTTGCTACTTCATAATATGGGTACTTTTCAAGTACGTTGTCAAAGATTTTCCTTAAATAAGAAAATGCAGATGTTTTGAGCTTTTCTAAAAGATACTACAACTATTTTTTAAATTTCTTGTTATGTGAGGAGTAATTTTCACCCTCTCATGGGGATGTCACTGAATGACTTTGGTGCAATGCAAGTATTCACCTCCAAACTGCAGTGCTGCATATCTTTAGCCAATTTTAGCATCGATTAAAATAGAAATCACGATGTCAAAATTTTTTCCCCGATTTTCCTTGTAATTTTAATCTATGGAGGTAGATTTTGAGCATCGCATTGGAACTAATGCAGTTACTCACTATTTCCAAAAAAACTGGGGATCGTAAGCTTTTTGCAATCACCGCATTTTTTTAAGTAGTTTTAACTCTGTGCTTATGCGTTATATACTTGAATGTTTATGTTTAATTCGGATTATTGAGATTTAAGACTATTCGTGGAGCGTTAAGTCATTTTTACCCTATTTAGGAAGTGTTTTTTAGCGCTAGGGATTGATTTTGAGGGTGTACGATTTTTTTTGACCTCGGATTCGGATTCATCGTCGAAAATTACATAGGGATACAGTTGTCTCGATAGCAGTTCCAAAATTTTTTTTTTGTGGGGCTGTGTAATAATTTTAAGTTATATATTTTAAAAATCGCTGAAAAATCAGCATCCTCAAGATTATCTAATTATTTAGAGAAAAACCAACTATTTACTAACTGTCAGTAAGGTTAATGAACAAAAAAATTCACTGAATTGGCCCCAAAATTCCCTAGAATTTGTACAAAAAAATCTACGGTTATTTAAACAAGGGTTATAAAGTTGCTGGATTATTTTTTTAACTAACTGCAGCTTTTGACTGTGTAAATCCTAACTTTCTCAATTTAAAGTTGAGTAATTTAGGAATTGGAGGTAAAATACTGAACTGGATAATATCACATTTAGATAACAGAAAAATACTCAGTTCCATAAACTCAGAAATCTCTGACACTTATGATATGGTATTGGCGTGAGGCAAGGGTCGATTATATTGGACCATTACTTTTTCTAATATTTATCAATGACCATCCATCATTTCTTACCGAAGTTAACATTTTTATGTACATGCTAATGGTATACAAGAACAAGAATCTATGGCAGTTAAAACAATCAATCAGTTCGAGGACTGGTGCCAGAAAAATTCACTTATGGTTAATACTAGCAAGACAATTTTCATCTATTTCTCTACTTCATTAACTAAATCAGTTCCAATTTTAAACTGTGCACAAACTAGTGAAACTAGGCAAATTTTCTGGGAACTATTCTAGACTCAACACTTGGTTTCTCTAGTCATATAGACAGCATAGACATTAATAAATAAAAAAAAGAACGAGATGAACACTTTTTATTCACAACCTATTACTCCCTAGTCTACTCTAGACCTGGGGTTAGTCACAAGAAATCAATAGAGTCTTCGTCATGCAAAAGCGTATAATCAGAATAATGTTCAATCTTTCATACAGACAGACCTGCCGTGACACTTTCAGAACGAAGAGAATTATCACCACACCTTGTATATATTTATTTAAAATTTTATGTTTCATGCACAGTAATCAGGAAAACTTCTGTTCTAACATAGATATACACCAATATAATACTCGTGGAGCAAATAAAATACATATCGAAAATACTTCCACTGGATGTGGAAGTAATTATAGGCTCAGAAAATATAAAAAATCTCTCTATTACGCTGCACCGTGGGGAAATTCCCGATTTTACTGTTCAAAAATCCCTAGAGCCCTTTGGATTGGGATAATTTTTTTTTTAAATTAAAGGTAATTTAATTCCCTACACATCTGTCGAGGCAAAAAATGACTCTGTCAACTTTCATTAATGACATAATAAACTGACAAAAAACTGTAAAAAAATATTAAAAATTTAAATAAAGAACCAATATAGCTATATTCATATGAAAATTAAATTTTGGTGTATAGATATAGTACATAAACTATATAGTAGTAAAATCAAACTGCCAAATACATAATTTGCCAATATTTTTTTACAGTTTTTTGACAGTTTATTATGTGCTATGTGTGTTTATTATGTGTTAATAAAAGTCGATCGAGTCATTTAAAAATTTTAATCAAAAAAAAAAAAAAAAATTATCCCGATCCGATGGATATTAAGGTCTCTAGACAATACTCTCACAATACTCTTCTTGATAAATTTAAAACTATACCAAAATTTAAATTGTTTCGTAATGAGCTAAAAAATTACTTGATTGAAAGCTATTTCTACAGCACAGATGAATTCTGTACCTTAAGTTCTTGACCAATGTTCATATCAGAACATAATTTTTTGCTTATTTTAGTGTATTTATAAACGTTCATTGGTGTTTGAACGTTTATTATTTTATTACTTTATACATTTTTACTTTTATGTTTTATATCTGTATAATATTTGTATTCTTATTGATTAATTTACCAACGTACGGTAGGCATTGCTGCCACTCCCAGGGATATACTGGGGCTATATTGTGGCGACATATTGTTGAGATCTCTTTGTGGTGTTCATTTTTTGTTCGCGATCCTCTCAGTTGTTGTTCTATGATGTAGCATTGTCTCCCTATTTTGAGTTTGTTGATGTTCTAGCACCGAACCGCACTTTCTTCGGTAGCTGTGTTGGGTACCTTCTTTGGGTTTGTCCCCAGTACTTTATTGCGTACATTTTTATCCTTGTTTTAATTGTCTTTCCTCCTAATAGTGTTGATGTTTTATGTTTCTGTTTTCGTCTTGCTGTTTTGTGAGTAGTTGGACGATATCCCTTTCTGCTCTTCTCAAAAGCTTTTTCTGTTGGCTTTTGTTGTTGCCGCGTTTTTTGACTCCATATATCATCGTTGGCCGTTTGACGGCTATGTACATACATTTGGTAAGGTCCCATGATAGTTTATTTGTCTTAGTGAACGATATGATTGCCCTTGTGACTCTGTATGCCGTTTTGATTCTCTCATTTATCGTTTCTCTCCGTTCCAGTTGGTTTGTCATGTCTGTTCCTAGGTGCTTCAATTTGATCGTTGTTCTTAGGGAGTATTCATCTATTTTGTGTTCCTCTCCACTAGTCCAAGAATTCTGTTGACGGGTCTCGCTCCATTATTAGGCTTTCCTTGAAGTTTGTTTTCGGTCCAGATGTGTCCTATGGCGATTAGAAGATCACCGGCGATGTATGTGTTTTCTTAGAAAATACCATTTTTCTGAAAGAAGCCTGCACCACGCATACCTCTTGAAGTGCTGTGAGAATTCAGTTTTGATGCAGTATATCAACAATACCTGATTGATTACTTCAGATTTAATTTAAATTGAATTCGTTTGAATACTTTTAATAACTATGAAAAACCTCACTTGAAAATTTTTAAGAAAGTGTTATGACCATACTTTAAGAGTAATGCAATAATTATCAAAAAATAATTATTTGAGGGTTAACATAAGAAATGTATATGACCATGCTTTACGAACAATACGTTAATGACTATTTCGGGTATAATTTAAATTAAATTCATTTGAATATTTTTATAATAATTTACTTGGAGGTTTACACAAGGGTATTATGGCCATACTTCAATAATTCATTGCTGTCAATTTGTCGACAGATGTTGACTTTTCAAGGGTTTGGACCTAAACACTTCAATGGTTTTACTTAAAAATGAAAAGGTACTTAGCTCTTTGTTATTTATTGCCTGGGTCGGGTCGCTTGTTTATATACTCGTTACTTTAAGCTCGTTTCTTTATGCACCACACTGATTGCCACTAAATGACTCTGTATTAATTATTTTGAAACATTAATTCTATTTCAACTTTGTTCTTTTTTATAACACATCGATTTATGCGGAATTTTTTGAGCTACAATTCACCTGAGCTTTATCAAATTTAACGCACTTTTACCCGGTATTTTCGCGTTTTTAAGTGGGGGAGTTTCAGACGCACATCCGTTCATTCCGATCTATCCCACCTATAATATTTGTAATGTTATTATATATTTACTTATTATATTTTTAATACCTGGCATATGATTCCTAGCGGTTTAACTTAACTTATATATGTGTCTTATGTTATGATTATGAAACCTATCTTATAACTATCCTGTATACATATGCAAACTCCTAATTATGGTCTACACAATGGCATAATACCGTTAGATACAATCTACTTGTAGTTTATTTTTTATATGACAATTAAAATCCACTAAATTATCGTGATTTCAATTACACCAGTTTCTCATTATGTATGCAAATTGAAAATTAATGTCCTAATGCACAAAGACATGTAATCACGTTCAATTACAGCAAATCCTTATTGTAATTGCACCAATGTTTGCGAGCATAATTGATTCGTACACAAATGATATAATTAATAATAGGTTTTTATAACACCGTCAGTATCGATGAATAATGCGAAAGGTGAATTTGTATAAAAAATATTTTCTCACCACAATTAACAAACAATTTCACATAAATCTTTGCAACTCTAATCACACCTTTTAGATCAGTCGATATAAAAATGAATGTTCACGATATATTTATTATATTATTGCTGGAATTAGATAAATACAGGTATTACTAATAAATCATTTCATTTTCAAACTACGATTTGAAATTCAACCCAACTTTGGCGGTTTATACAAGGTGTACGAAAATTCTTCTCGTTAACGTCGGACGGTGATAGTTTTGGCAAAAATATGAAAAAAGCTGTAGAAAGAGTTTCCGGACATGTCTACCGGGTGGCTCAACCGATAGGGACACTCTTGTCACTTTTGAATGGGCGAATCGATTTTTTCAAATTTTGTGCAGTGAAATGGGATGAAATTGTCAGTTATATGATGCAAAGAACCAAAATGGCCGACTTTCGGTTTAGATGTAATTGACATGTGAATCAAATTTTTATATGGGACAGCCCGCATATTTTTGCATGTTTGGAACCTGCTAGCTAAAATACATATGATCCGACCTTCAAATATTATTTTGATTTTCAAAAATTACAGAGTTTTTTAACTTTTCATTTTAATCATAGAAGGACGCGATTTTACGAAAATTGTTAAAAAATCGGTCTGCAAGTACCTTACCACCACCAAATTTGAAAAAAAATCTGTTCGTCCATTCAAAAGTTACAAGAGTGTTCCTATCGGCTGAGCCACTCGGTATAGGAATTTTTTCATATTTTTGCATACACTATAATCGCCTAAAGTTACTGACAAGAATTTTGACAGCCTAGTAAATTAATGTCTTTAGTTTAGTTAGGTTAGGTGCCCTTTAGGAAGTCAGAAATAGACTATTCTTAAGGGATGACACTCCTAATTTTACCAGCTACGCACGTACTTGTAATGATAACGCCACTGATGCTAGTGTTTCATACACTGAATATTCTTCTGTATCATTACCGAAGGAAACCGTTCTTCAGCCCTTCCGCAGTATTTTCCGAATGTTTTGTCATTTAGAGAGGGAGTGGTTACAACCCCCAGAGTTGTTTTGGCGTCTCTTGGTCAAAAGATGTTCGATTTATCTATATTCCTTTAATAACCCCGATCTCACAATCGTAGTATGGAAAAATCACAGCAAGAGGTAGTTCTTTTTTTTTTCATTTAGTTCCAGATGAAGGAGGGAAAGTATTGCAATTATCGTGTTAATCGCCCTCGAAAACTGGAAGAAACCGTTCTTCAGCCCTTTCGCAGTATTTTCCTAAGGTTTTGTCATTCCGGGAGGGGGTAGTTCCAACCCCCGGGGGTTGTTTTGGCGTCTCCTGGTCAAAAGATATTCGACTTATCAATATTCCCTGTTAAGCCGATCTGTTAAGCCCTCACAAGCGTATTATGGAAAAATCAGAACAAGGGGAGGCAGTAGTTTTTTTGAGGGAAAAAGTACTACACCACCATTATTTCCGTGGTACGATAGAACGTTGGAAGTATGTGACTAGAGCCATTTCAAACGATTCAGAAGTTTCATTTCAACGCGTGTCGTTCTATTACATTTAATAGCCATTTAACCTCGAATTTAGGAAATGTCCATTTGCGAAAAATTGAGCAGTGAAACATATATTTTGGGCGTCATATTTGGAATCAGCAGTTCAAAAAACAAATGTGTCTTTCAACTTTGCAAAATATATATTTTTTTTGTGTGTGCCTGCGTATTTTTTTAGGATGTCCACCCAGTATATTTTTCACTAAAGTATATCCCATTTCCTCGTCAGCAATAAGGTCAGCTACCTATTATACATAATTTCTCCCCGTCGAACAGACTGATAGACAGGTAGACTGACGGAACGTAATTTTCGAAATCTACATAGTCTGAAATGTGAAAATTGTAAAAATCTTGGAGAGTGATTTTTTTACCATTAAAATATTTCCCTTCGGTAATCGAGGAAAGAGTCAAGTAATATGCGTCTAGTGAGGCTTTTAGTGACAAATCAAAATGTTTGTAACAACTCGAGGGTCGAAAACTCAATTTTCAATCCGAAGAAAAATATATTTTTCTTAGAATGAAGAGATTTGCACGTACTGTTTAATGGTGTTAACAAACAAATTTGTTCAGTTAATTAATTTTTGAAATTTAATTTATTTAATAATTAAAGATGTATTTTTTAATTAAAAAATGTCATTTCGGCTCCCAACTTACGTAGAAAAACCTACCTGTTCATGTTTAAATGGTTTCTATTTTTCTATAGGTACTTTTGATTTACATATACTAATAATTTTTTTTTTTTTTCGATCAAAATACTTATTAATATAATGCGTTTGTCTAAAAATCATTCAATCATTTTAGAAAATTGTTTGTAGAGAAAGCTACATAAAGAAACTCACAATCCGAAAAAAATATTCTACGATTTGAAGTACTACAATCAAATATTCAATTTTCGATTATTTTTTGGGCATTGTTATGAACACCTTAAATTTGGCACGATGATTTAGTATCATTTGAAGTATATTAAACTTAAAGTTTTGTTACATATATAATACATTTAGGTTATTATTAGTTGTTTAAGTAGCCAATCCCAATTGTCTTCATTTGTAGTAGAGGACGGTTCGGATAATTTTCTTCGCAATTTCATAATGAACAATCTTTTTTATTGAGATACGACACACACAACCAGAATATAGTGGAATCAAATTAGGATTTTAATGTAATTTGTCTGGTCGGGACAATTTTTTTTGTTTTAACGTATTCAGGGGATCAACTTAAGTTTACATTTCAGTTTTGCAGTTTCTGCGAGGTCGGCGTATTGTTTATTTAAACAATTTAATTTTTTAGACCGTGTTTTGTTTTATTTGAATATCTCAAAATCTATAAGTCCTATTAGTCGGAGAGCCGGCCGTCAAATATCCTATGAATAAGATACATGAAAAACTTTGTGTGAGTGGTTAATACTACCATAGACCTAAAGGGAGCCACCTTTTATGTAAGCTAATTTCTCCCGCGTCATGGAATTTTGACCTCACTTCCGGTTAAGATTTTTAATGTTTTGTTAAGTCATCAATAGTCCCTTGAGGTAAAGCTTTTACCCCACCGGACCGTAAGACATGTACCCCCCGTTTTCGAGGGCGGGGAATACGATGGTGACAATATTTTCCGACCTAGCGTCCAACCGCTACCTCTAAATCGAAAGAACCACCCCCTTTTTCCGGCTTTCCGGTGCTAGGCTTGAGAGGGCTTGCCGAATCGAGTTTCTTTTGGTCAGTTTGAATAAAATAAGCAAATATTGACCACAGGTGACTTAACCCATCCCCGGGGGTTGAAACTACTACCACCCCCCAATAAATGCTACGAAAACAGCAAAAATCAGCTGGAAAACGTTATATCCCCGTTTTTGAGGGCGAGGAATACGATGGTGATAATATTTCCCTTAACCCTAAATCTTACCACCCCCTTTTCCGATTTTCCGGTGCTAGGCTTGCGAGAGCCTGTCGTATCGTTTAACTCACCCCCGGGGGTTGAATCTACCCTCACCTCCAACAACTAAATGCCACAAAACAACGAAAATCACCCGAAGGCGGGGAATACGATGGTGACAATATTTTTCGACCTAGAGTCCAACTGCTACCTTTGTTTCCGATCTTTCGGTGCTACGCTTGCGAGGGCTTGTCGGATCGGGGTTTTTTGGACAATTTGAATAAAATAAGTAAATACTGACCACAAATGATCTAACCCACCCCGGACACATAAAACGATATGTCACATCGGTAGTGGGGGTTGGGGTGGTAGCGCGGACGGGAATTTAAAAAAAATGTTGAGGCCTTTAGTTCCTATACACACACTAAATCACAATTCAATTTTTTTTTCACCCTGTAGTCAATACTTATTTTATGGGTCGCGTGCGCCGACGTCACAGATTTTGAGACCTTAGGAGAAAAAAGGTGCTGTCATTGAATCAGAATGTTTTTCTTTAAAGTGAATTTTGCTGTGTTTGTGCCATTTAAAAGCTTAATGTTGGATTATTTAACATCTGCAACTATTCTTAATATTTTTATATCCTCAATGACGGTTAGTTCGTATTTTGCAGAATTGTCTCATGATGTAGAGGTTAGGTATACTACTGCCATCGAATTAAATCCTTATATTTTGAGAAAAAAATGCTTTAGTATAAATATTGATGTACTTCCAAATATTACACATAGAGATACTGCGAATTACTCGATTTTTGAGAGAAGTGCATAGACAGAAGAATGAGTTCAAACCGTCTTAAAGCTGTTTGTGGTTAGGTGAAAGAAATGCTCTGCAAGAAATTTACAGAATAAAGACTTATTGCAAAGGTAAGAATTGCTATCAGTGATCAACCAATCTTTTCAGATATACTTGCCTAATTAAATGTTGCCTTATAAATAATTGCTAACCTACAAATTAATTTTTAAGGTTATAAACTCGTAGCATCGTGAACAAAAGCAATTGACTCCTTGGACTATTGCAGATTCAGACTATTGCAAGTTCCTTAATACTTACTGTGAATGTGTTGCTGTCTAGACAAAACATGTTCACTAATTAGTGACAAGAAGTATTTCTTTTTAGATTTTTAGCAGTAAACGTGGCTATGGTCAAGGAATTAACCGCTGTAAATTTTGTGAAAAAGACCCCATATAAATTAAGCAATGAAGATTGAGGTGCTATTAACTATTTGAGGTACTTATGTAATAAGACGTACACAATCTCTTCCAGCGGCTAAACCCTCGTCTACAATGTATCTATAGATTGGACTAGGTATATAATCCATTGTAATTTCTGTAAGAATTTTATTTTTCATATATTGTTATGTAATATGTCTTATAATTTTATGTAAGTTATTTGTTCATCATTATTTTATTAAATATACCCTTTTTATTACGTTTTATTTATCACTCCTACTACTATATATTGTTACAGTAAATTATTTTTTTTTTATCTACTTATTTAACGTCGGCTTATTTCCGCTACCAGGGCCCATCACCGACGCCAGGAGACGTGCTACCCCCAAACTGGAAATTTTGCCGAACCTCTTCCCTTAAGATGATTAGGGATCTTTTACTTGCCTACCATTTAATAGACAAGGGACCGCCTGCTTTACATCCCCTCCGAAGGATGGTATATCCAATACATAACAGCTCCACTGGTACAGCTCCACACCTTCGCTCAACTAAAATTTAAACAAGAAATAGTTATTAAAAATACTGACAAACCAATATAAAATGTTAATTTTCTTTACCATGAGTTGTTTATTGCTTGTTTGAGCAGCGGTAATTATTATCATAAGCAGTTTCAGTTTCACATATAGGTTTTAAATCATATCCCTTATTGAGAGATGATGCCTAACTGGATGTATCATCGTGGTCTTGTAATACGGCTGTTTTTCCTACAACATAAACCCACGTTAAAAATCAAATTCTTACATTAATATGCAACAACGTACCACTAATAAAATTCTTGGAAGACTGTTGTAAAATCATTTCTTTCCTTGTTTGAAATCAGTCTAATTTCTTCTGGTTGTAAATGGAGGTTATTTTATAAAAATTAGCATAGTTTCGGATTGTCACAATTCCACAATTAATAGTAAACCAAAAACTTGTCATTTTGTATGTAAAATATACATAGAAACAATAATATTACGAAAAGTTCAGTCAGTTGCCATTTGACCGTTAAAAAATTTCAGTTTGTTTTTCTTAAGGTCTCAGACTGTGACGTCACGCGCACGCGACCAAACTGACCAAAAAAAACCCGACCTGACAAATCCTCGCAAGCCTAGCACCGGGAAATCGGAAGACGAGGTGGTATTCAGGTTTGGGAGTAATGGATGAAGGGTAGGTCGGGAAATATTATCACCATCGTATTTATCGCCCTCGAAAACGGGGATATACCGTTTTACAGCTGATTTTCGCAGCATTTAGTTATTGGGGGTGGGGGTAGTTTCAACCCCCGGGGTGGGTTAGGTTACTTGTGGTCAATATTTACTTATTTTATTCAAACTGACCAAAAAAAACTCGATCCGGCAAGCCCTCGCAAGCGTAGCACTGGAAAATCGGTTTTTTAGTGGTTGGAGGGTAGGTCGGAAAATATTGTCACCATCGTGTTCCCCGCCCTCGAAAACAGGGGATTAAAGGTCTTGTGGTCCGGTGGGGTAAAAGCTTTACCTCAAGGGACTATTATTGATAACTTAAGAAAACATTAAAAATCGGAACTGGAAGTGAGGTCAAAATTCCATAACGCGGGCAAAATTAGCTTGTATAAAAGGTGGCTCTTCTTAGGTCTGTCGTAGTATTAATCCCTCACACAAAGTTTTTCCTGTATCTTATTCATAGGATATTTGACAGCCGGCTCTCTGTCTGTATGGAAAACAACAAAAAGAAGGAAAATGTTCGTTTTGAGCTGTACAATAAAAGTAGATAAACTATAATCCATACCAGTTGTTATTATTATTAAAAAAAAATTGAACATTGCAAAATTATGCATTTTAAAACAAACCACTCTTCTTCAAAAAATAATGGATAATATTCAATGAAATTTTGGAAAAAATATAGCTCTTAAAATTTCAAATCAAAATGATTACCAAAACGGCTCAAATATACAATTGTTGCTAAAACTTTGCACCCTTGTGTAAATTGTAACATTCTATAAGTACTTTAAAATCACGGAGAAAAACATTTTTCTTTTTCAAAATTTAAACCCGTTTTATTGCATTTGTTTATAGTTTTAGAAATTTTAGACATAAACAAGTTCAAATAACTCTCTGGTTTTTTTATGAAATCAAAAACGGTAAACGAGTAATGAAAGTAGAATAAAAAAGTCAACTTTTGAAAAAAAAAATTAATGCTCTACTTGCATTTGGAGCTGAGGATACATTAGTATTTTCGTTTAAGTAACTTATAAATAAACAAATCGATATTTCTTCTTGACATTTAGGCTGGTTACCCTCTAATGCTTATTATTTTGTTTCTGCTATTTGAAGATAATTCAAAGCTACAATTGTTAAAATAATATCGAATAAGGCGGCTTTGAGAACATAATGCACATTTTCAATTTTTTTATAACTTTTTTATTTTTGGTCACGAAAATGGTAAACCAACCTAACTTAAACAACTACTCTTATGTTCATGTATACAGCTTTGTAAAACTTTTAATATTACTGATACAAAAGTATATTTCGGGAGCAGGATTTGAACCCGAGACGTCCGTATTCTCAATAAAAAGTGCTAGTCAATTCAAAAATATTTTATTTAAACTTTAAGTACAATATATGTGCCTAGCCGGGAGCCAGCCAGCCAGACCACCACGGCGAACATCGCCGGGTTGGGTGTGAGGATGGGCCAGGTAGGGTCCGGTTCGACTTGGAGGTAAATTCAAAGGGGGGGGGGGCTAGAAGCTCCTGTCTGCCATAGGCAGACTTAAAAACTAGATTAGAATTTTTGACGTGTCCACATGGACCTAAAAGTAACTTTAAAATAAACACAAAACACTGAGAACACTAAAATCGTAGGCGAGCGCACTTCGTAATTTTGATTGTTGATACGGGGAACACAACTGAATGAAAAAACCCGTTCGAACAAATGATGACCTTGTGGTCTGATCGCCGATAAGGGAATAAAATTATGGGAATAAACTTGTGGTTTAAAAAATTAGAATTTAGGTTTTCGGCCTAGAGGGGATTTAGAGAGACAAAAAATAACAAAATAACAAAAAGGATAAAGAAACAAAATTGTACCAACATAAAGGGGGAGAAAGAGGGAATGGAAAGATTTAAAGTTGAGGAAAAATAAGAGTAAGGGTAAGGGTAAGTTATCGTAGAACGAAGTGTGGCTAGGGTGTGTAGGCAACGCCTAGTATGGTAGGGGGTTTCTTATATCAAAAAGTATGGCATTATGCTGTCTGATTCTGGTAATATTGCGGGTAAGCGGGCTACCGTTCAATTTGAACTGATAGCATTTTTGAGACGTTTCTTGGACCTAGTGCTAGTCGCCTTACCTACTGGGCTATCTAGCGACCAAAGTCCGGTTTGTAAAAACATAGTATAACATTTAGACATATTTGGTGATTTTAGGATCTCTAAAAAATCGCTAAAGACCCCACTTTCAGGCCTCTATACAGTATCTTTTAACAATTCTAGCTTTGGATTATTTTCAAATAGCAGAGCAAAATAATAGACATTGGAGAATTACCGGTCCAAATTTCAATAAAAACATCGATTTGTTATTTATAAGTGACTTAAACGTAAAAACTAACGTATCTCAGCTCCAAATGTAAGTAGATCCTTAATTTTTTTTTTTTAAGTTGGCATTTTTAATCTAGTTTCATTACTCCTTTACCGTTTTTGAATTCATAAAAAAACCAATGAGTTATTTGAATTTGCTTACAACTACAATTTCGAAAATTATAAACAACTGCAATAAAAAGGGTTTAAATTTTGAAGAAAAAAAAATTCTCTGTCCGTGACCTTCAAGTACATATAAAAAGCTACAATTTGAGCAATCGTACACATTTCTTGGTTTTTATGGTAGGATTTCCCAAGGGTGCAAAATTTTGGCAACAACTGTATATTTGAGCCGTTTTAATCATTTTGATTTGAAATTTTAAGTCATGATTCTACTTTATAAGAGCTATATTTATCCAAAATTTCACTGAATATTATCCATTACTTTGGAAAGAATAGTGATTTGTTTAGAAACGCATAATTTTGCAATATTCAATTTTTTTACAATAATAATAACAATTGAAATTAATTATAGTTTAGGTACTTTTATTTTACAGCTCATAACGAACATTTTCCTTCTTTTTGTTGTTTTCCACAAGACTTACAGATTTCGAGATATTCAAAGAAAACCGATGGAAAACACAGTCTAAAAAATTAAATTGTTTAAATAAACAATACGCCGACCTCGCAGAAACTACAAAACTGAAATGTGAACTTAAGTTGATCTCCGGGACACATTTAAACAAAAAAATTGTCCTGGTCAGACAATTGACATTGCGAGATCTTTAGTCCTAATTTGACTCCTCTAGAAGTATTTAAGAGAATCGACGAAAAAACCCAATTTTGAAAATTTATTCCAAAACATTGTGCTATACTTTTTGTAATGTTTACAACAAATTTCAGCAAAAAAAATTGCTATTGGAAGACAAGTCCTTTTTAGGGAATTTAGATCCTTAGATTTACTCTACTATAACTAAAGCGAATATAATAACGTGGTTATTATCTAACGAGAGCAGGAAAAGCTACTCGATAATTGGTCAATTTTTACATTTCCAATGAAGTACTTAATTGCCACAAACACCAAAACACCTGAACACTACACCCGAATAATGTCACTCGATGCGGGTATCGCCAACTATGTTGGCATTATCTGGAGATGATTAAAGTTTTAATCATCCCTAGATGATGCCTACATGATTGACGAAACAATCGTTGAGTGTAGTGTTTAGAAACTACTTTAGAAGCAGCATCACACCAAAGGCTTTTGCCCGCTCCAGCAATTCTTTCATAGATTGTTCACACTGACCACACTGTGGGAAAATTATAAAGATAATGAAAGCTTTTTGGATTTCAGGACAAGCAAAAATTTTCATCAACAATGGTTTTTTCTCGTAAATCCTTAAAAGAAGTTATTCCTCATCCGAAATCCATGGACACCTTGTATTTACCATAGC
The DNA here is from genome assembly GCA_936432065.2 of Rutpela maculata. Classification (NCBI taxonomy): domain Eukaryota; kingdom Metazoa; phylum Arthropoda; class Insecta; order Coleoptera; family Cerambycidae; genus Rutpela; species Rutpela maculata. The sequence continues at coordinate 12,635,274 of OW386289.2, read as the reverse complement.
GTGAAATAATCAAAAACAAGTGTAAACAAAGTTGCTTAAGGTCTGACGAAATATGCCTCCTAGAAAAACGAACCTGTACTTTGCAATAATAAGTAATTAACAAGATAATTTTTATTGACAATATATCGCAATATTCGCAAAGGATAACTAATAATTTTGCTAATTATTAAACCATACCATTAAACTATTAGATTGATCTTATAACAGTTATTAAAAATTAGATGTAATTGGATTCCTGGGAATAATTAGAGATCATTCATCATGGTTTGGTAATCGATAGATATCGAAGGTGATCATCGATAGATAGAAAGTGAAACTACTTGTATAATAACACTATAATAACAAGCTCAAGTCTGATCTTATTTGGTAAAAGACGATTTGAGCTAACCTTTCAATAAATGTATTAATCTATTTAACGAACCAAAAAGTCTGTCATAATAATAATGATCATGAGCGGTTCTAAACCATCAAAGAGCATGTAACTTTTTTTTTAATTAAGTTACAACGAGGTTATCACCAATTGTTCACAGCTGTCAGTTAAACCTCAATAGAAATTATACGTTTTCAATCGTGTATCAGCATCAATCATAAAATATAGAATTGAAGAATAACCGTTAATTTTAAATTTCTCTCGAGATAAGAGGTCTCTTATATAATTGAGAATATTTATGCATCTACGTTACGTGTCAAACCCATGAGAATTTATATCGGTTAATTGCTCCGTTGCTTGTAACTATAAAGAAGCTAGGACGTTAATGACAAACAAAATTGTACTGGCGATTTCTTCTTGCGGAGCGGTGAAAAATTTTAGTGTCGATATATCTTACTGTGTGTGCGCCAACTGTGTGGAGTGGCCGCAGGATTTTTTAAAATAGAAGATTTAATTTTTGATCATTTTGATTATAAACTGTCGATTTACATGAGTTGTATTACTTTGGACAACGGAGCTCAAGAAGAAGCACGAGTGGTATCTCGGAGGAATATTTCAAGAAATAAAACACACGTCATATGCTAATAGGTACAACGTATTTTACAAAGATTATTACACTCATTAACGTGATAGCCAATGAAAGTCCGTTTTTTGACAACATTGCACCAATCAAATGTCATTATTAGTGGTAAACTAACCTACATGGGCTTTTGACAGTGTTAATGTTATAGAACCTCCCAGAATCGACCTAAGTCGAAGACAAAATGAAATTTTGACTTAGGTAAAAAATTCATTTAAAGGCACTTTTAGGAAAATATGTTTTGGCCCAAGCCATGGAAGTGAAAGTATATTGTGGTCATGAAAAAATGTACCAAAAATAAAAGTATAATTTTTGGACTAGGAAAAAGAAACAATATACTTTTACGAAGACGAAATTCTGGGCATGAATCTTTTCTACCAAATCGAGTGTTAGCGCACGCTCACATTTGTATAGTAAAGTTTACCTTGCCTTAATGGGGGAAGCGATTCAATTCAAATTATATAATTTATTGGATAGGATATTGCACAATTTCATTGTACTTATTTTAAACCTAGTAAATAAATAGTATTATTTGAGCTTTTTGCATTTTATTGACAATATGACTTGTTGTAAGTCTTATCCCTTGAAAGTTTTCATTTGGAAGACCGGAAATCGAATTAATTGGACGTGTCATGACTCCACAAGTTTGGACCTCAATATTCCGGTTACCTTACGGAAGCTTGACAGGGATTTTTTTATGAAAACAAATCAGAAATATTTAGGCATAAAATTCATTATTATTATTAGATAAATAAGTAAAATCCCGTCAGAATAAAGTCCCGTCAGAGAGAAAAATCAATTATTATCGAAAGAGAGAGCGTTGTTAATAATTTAAGGTACTGCAGCCTTGGCTTATTACTTGTTCTATCGTGTTGTATCTTATCTCGAACCCGTCTGGGAGTAGAAGAACAAGAGGAGAACGCGACTGGCGCCCTTGATAAATAAATTGGTGTCGCGTCACTCAGACGCAGAACAAGTTCTTCTACACTAACACGAAAACTGTATCGTTTTAACTTCCTCTATCGACGCATCGACAGATTTAGCACGGTAATATTTTGACACAGGTCACGCCGTGAAATATTTTCTACAAATAGTCATGTATTAAATTTTATTCTTGAATCTATACATTTTTTCTCTAGCGTATTGCTTATTATTAACGTAACTTGTAAATTGTAGTATTGTATTATATATGTACAAATATAATAATATAAACATAACATAACTACATCACGTAAGTAAACAACTACCAATTCCAAAGCAGAGGTTAGGGACAAGCTAAACACAACTTCCAATAGCATATAACAAAGTTATAAAAAAATGGTAACTAAAATTGAATAGAAGTACCTACCAAGCAGGCAAATCAATTATTATTACATTACATAATGTTCCGGCCCTTTATTATGCGTAGATTGAAAAAACATTTCGTTTCTAGTCGAACCAACAGCGATACAAATATTTTAATTGATGTATTTAATTGCTTTTATGGACTATATAAGCCCTGAACAAATTATATTAAAATCTCTTATTATATAAGGAGAAATAGGAAGTTTCTATTATACCCGGTATATCAACTAAAGCAATTGGTATCGTGATCACGTAGAATACAATTATTAATCTAATATACCAAATTTTCAGCAAATTCTATCGATGCCAAGAAATCCCCTTATATCTGTGCCTAGTCCTATGATACATGGAGATTTCAGGACTCTATTACCGAGCATGATATTAAAGCATAAATATTAAAAATGGCAAATATTTGCTTTACTGTATAGAACCCAAATAAAAAGGTCACTAAAAAGAATGAAAACAAAAAAAAACCGAATTCAAACGCATTTCGAATCGATTTCAATATCAATATTATATAGTAAAATTCAATTAACTGGGCGATGATGAAATTTTATTTCATAATTTTTAGCGAATTTTTTGGAGGCGGTTCAATATTTCTTCAAGTTTCTTTTTAAATTGACAAGTACCTACAGTATGTCCACAGTTAGAGTAGATAAGAGGCTAAACTTTTTATTTCTCATTTTAAGCGGAACATTTATTTATAAAAAGTTTTGCTTTTGTTAAAAATATAATTGCCATGGAGTAAGTTAACATGTCATGTACAGGGTGTTCAGAAAATTTAAAAATCTGAAAATTATGTAAGAGTAAAAAACTACGTTCAATTTTAAAAATATGAAAAATTGTTGGCTAGATTTAACTTAAATGAACTAGCGTTACGACAAGCATACTTTGCTGTACTCTTTTTACAAAAACTTTTAACCAACAAAATTGACTGTCCTGAGCTATTAATGAAATTTACTTCAATATACCCTCTTTTCAAACTCGATCGTATTCTTTATTTTATTTACCGACTCGTCGTACTGATTTATTAAAATTCTCACCTATTTACTCTGTGCTCACAGTTTACCCAATATCAGACGTTTTAACTATAATATTATGTATTCTAGGTAATTAAGTTATATAATAGGATTGTATTTGAGATTTTCTTTATATAGAGATATATCATTGTTTTTATCATTTATATCTTTAATTTGATTTTCCTATCTGGGCAGTTGTAAATAAATAAGCAAACAAAAAAGTTTACTCTCTTATCAACTCTAACTGTGAACATAGTCTCATACAGCCAAGCATAGCGGAGACAGTCTATATATTGTTTATATACACTAATACAGCTCTGATGAATGTCACCAGGTAGGCATTTTTTACTTTTATCTCTAATGACTTCCACAGGATCGTGTTAGATGCGCAACATGGCCGTACATTACATCCCTTACTAATTATTTTTTTAACCAGGAACACGTGTAGCACTTTAATCGAATTAGTACCGGATACCGGTCGTTTCCTCATCATCTAACCTGTGACTGGCATGACTAAGGTGAGAATTCATCAGCTGATTGTCATATGCTGTACGACGCTCTCTCGTTTTAATCATTTTCTATGAGGCTGTAGAGACAAAACAACACCCCCCTTTCATTCGCTCGCTAATGAAAAATTCATTTGAGTTGGTGGATGGTGATATATTCGCAGCATCTGGTGTGTAGTTTGGGGTAATTTGAGGGATACAAATGGTTTTCAATTTACGAGATCGATTACCACGCACATTTTGTCGAGAGGGACGAGTAATTATTTTAGAAGTGTATGTAAAATAGAAATCACACAATACACCGAATTTTCGATACTAAGTGGTATAAAAGAAAACAAGAAAGCTTAAAAAGTCACTGAACTGTGATAAGGCAGACCATTTAAGGTGACTTTAAATTTGCAAATAAAAAAACAGAATTGCATAATGTTGTCAAAGCGATAAATGCTTTCAGAAAATAATATTAAATATTGCCGAGGTTCTCTAAAGGACATAGGGATTAAAATTCGTTAAAAATAGACATTTTTTTAAAAAATACATAACACAGCAGAGCTGGGTAACTCCTGGTGAAAAAGTAATTAGCAATTACAATTCCTTTCTTTTTCGTGTAATTGTAATTGTAATTAAGTACTTTTTTTTATTAAAGTAATTTGGAATTATATTATTTGAACTATCTAATTACAAATTACTTCTATAAGTACAATTACTTTTCCCAATTACAATTACTTTTTCCAATTACAATTACTTTCTCCAATACAATTACTTTTTCCAATTACAATTACTTTTTCCGATTACAATTACTTTAAGAACATGCGTATGTGGTTTAACAAACAAGAATACATTAAAGCAGAATTTTATAGTTGCATAGTTTAAAATGAATCTGAAAAGTTAAAAAAAAGTTACTGACTAAAAACGAGTTTTTGCCGTGGTCCGCTGCACATTTATGTTTTTTTATTAAGTACACAAACTTTTGTATTTTTGTTCAATAAACTTTTAAAAATTAAATGTGTTTACTGTTTATTATTATCATTTTTATTATTATTAGGCATTGTTATTATAGTGGAGTTGATTTAGTCAATAAAATAGCGAGGTTGGGAATTTTTTTAAGATGGATGCAGACCCGGCGGAAATTGTATGTCACTGGCGAGTGTTTTATGGGCCGAAAAGTGGTTTTTTGGACATTTTAAGGGTCAAATTTGTTGTTTTAATTTTTTTTGATCGCTTAAACAACTAATTCAGAAAAGGAAAGCATGGTTCCACCCCTTTTTAGAAATTAAAATTTTAGGGTTTTATTATACTCGTCATGACAAACAATTTCCGCAGGGTCTGCATCCATCTTAAAAATTTTCCCAATCCTTTCCTAAACCGACTCCACTATTAAGCTGCCTTTTCTATATATTTATTTAATTTTTCCTGATTACTCTTAAGGTCAAACATTCTAATAACGATTCTAATAAATATTAAAACGCAATATTACACAACACTTTTAATTAAAATTTTAACTTACCTTTTTGTCTGTTTGGTCACTATTACTTTGTCATAAAAGTAATTGGCAAAGTAATTAGAAAAGTAATTGCTAATTCCTTTTTAAAAGACATGTACTTTGTAATTGTAATTAGTTCCCTTTTTAAAAAGGTAATTTGTAATTGTAATTAATTTTTTCTTTTAGAAAGTAATTTGTAATTGTAATTATTTTTAAATTACAAGTAATTACCCAGCTCTGTAACACAGCACCACAAAAAAAGTCTTGCTCTGGATGACTGACCATGATATTCCTATGTATTTTTAGACGCTGAATCCCATTCCGAGGTCAAAAAAATGTATGTGCAGAGCCAAAAATATCCCTTAAATTGGGGTAAAGTTATGAATATCAGTATCATTAAGGAAAGGAGTATAAATGGGCACTTTGCAACCCTCGTGCTCTCATTTATTATTTCCAAGGGCGTAACAACCCCCCGAAGGGGTTGGTATGCCTTCTATACCCTTCCGGGCATAGATCTGCGTCATGAAAGCTTCTAGCTTACAAGCTCTTGAGAATGCAAGGGAGATATATTGGAGGGTGAACACAGCCAAAGAACCAACCCCCTAGAGGGGTAAAAACTACCCTTTGCTGGATGGGGTGGCGGAAGATGTGGAAGAGCAAATTTTTCTTGTTTTTACTGCGCAATGGTCGCAGTGCACTGTGCAGAACAGCCCTCAACTGCTTTGCTCGTACCCAAGGAGTGGAAAACCACCTCCAAATTCACAAAAAGTATTCAAAAAATTTTAAGACCGGAAAGATGCACTTTGGAATTTTTCAATCTGAGAGAAGAGAATCGGCCAACGGTATTGAGTTTGCACAGCAAGACTTAAAACCTTAAAGACCTTAAAACAGGTAAAGAACATCCCTAGATGAGTGGGAAAGAGGAAGGCGTAGAAGGATGTGGGAAGATTAATTTTTTTCAGTACGGAATTTATCGAGCTCTCATACACCTTCTATTATCCCTTCTCCAACCCTCGAACATTAGTAAGTTTGCAAGAAAGTGACAGAGTATATAGAGTGTAAGAGGAAGCCCTGAAAAGACAAGAATTTTAGAGAACCAAGTATGATTGAAGATAAAATGGGGTGTATGGACGAAAAAGACATGATATACTGGTGATATCATGAGAAAATTCATGAAATAGAACAAAGGATACAGGGAGTATGAGCCCGGACAATGGAAACTGAGAGACAAGGTGTCGACGAATGCAAGAATATGCGGCGAAGATAAGAAGGCAGAGACAATAAGTGAGGAAAATTTTGAAGGAGTGTGTTAGAAAATGTGTGTGTTCAATTTTAAACGAAATTTTCTCAATTTAATATTTATTGTTATAATCGTAGATAAAGTATAGTATTCAACTTGCGGTAATGGTAATAATTCACTTGATGAATTACAGCACTCGCCTGCGGCTCGTGCTGTATACTTCGTCTGCGTGAGTTATTACCTACATTACCGCTCATTGAATAATATACTATTTTTAGTATACTTGATAGTACTTTAACCAGCATTGAAGAGAGATTTGTACCTAATAAAGATCTTTATAAGGATTGTGCATGATTAAATTCATAAAAACTTGAGGCTATTTCCAGTTTTTGTGATATTACAGAGTTTCCGAAAAACACTCTTATCAAGCTTAATGAACTAACTGGTGTTAATAGAGTCAATATATCGGTAGAAATAACACAATTTGCTGACCATTACGATGCAGGGAAAAGTTCGGGGAAATCCAGATTCCGTAACTGACAATGAAGAGAGAGATGCATTTTTTGATTGGGTAGAAAATAATATTCACAAAAATGGATATAACTGCACCCAGTGCTTGTCTTGTGTTTTTCAGGTTCTATTAATCTAGTAATTTGTTCTCTCAGTCAGGCTTATTTAATACCCTTTACGTTGTGTATAAATATGTCCTAACTTTACCCTGCACGCAAGTCACATGCGAAAGAGCTTTTCCAAATTAAAAAAATTACAAAAGCCTGAAAGAAGTGGGCTTTCTGAAAATACATTAAGTCCTTTGTTACTAAGGTATGTTGAAAATGATATACTATAAATAAAAATAAAATAATTGACGAAATAGCGTATTCTTCGGCAGAGTTAAAAAAATACTAATTAGTTCTTAGAGTGCATATGAAACATTTTCGTAGTACTTATGTAATTAAATTTTAAGGTTTATTTGTATTGTAACTATTTTGCAATTAATTTTAACTTTGGTCAACAAGTTCTTTCAGTTTTTTATATGTACGTGTTTTGTGATATTAATTTTGTTGATTTTGTTTTCTTGATATGAGTTTATTATTTTTTGTTTGTTGTTAATTTTGTTACACTGAAATGTTTTATTTTTTGTTATAGTAAAGTTTGAATTTTACGTAATGTTAAAATGCAATAAAATATGTTGTTCTTGATTTTTGTTTCAATACTTTAAAAGGGGGCCCTCCGCGGAATTCAGCGAGGGGCCCTAAACATAGCCAGTCGGAAAATGCTGTCAGGCGTGCCATACAGCAAACCGAAGCCAACCAGAATAATGCCTGGATCACAAGCTTTCTGTTAGGACGTTGTGAATAAAAAGAAGAACTGTGTATAATTAGATAAACTATAATTCATTTTAAAATGCTTTCCAAAGATTCAGAATTTAGTTCCATTTCGACATTTTTTTTTGGGCCTCAATATTATCAATTTCTAATTTATTGGATGTCTTAAATATTCGTGTTTAGATAAAATGCAAGAACTGTGTAAGGATATAAACTGATGTCTTTTATTTAATTTTTGTCTCGTATTATTTTCCCACGCAATTAAAAATATTTATCAATTAAATACGTATACCTACACATAAATTATAGAAGTAAGAGAGTAATTAAAAATGGTTCAAATCAAGGTAAATTGCAATTGTAGCAACACATACCAATCATGCTATATAAAGAAGTAACGTACGAATAACCTTTAAATCATAATTTATATCAATTGGCACTTGTTCAACTGACACACAATCGAAAATGGTCCCTCCCTTGATGGTCGCCTTGAAACAAAAGCATAGTGTTATTAGTTTCGTTATCCTGGAAGGATAACTAAAAGTCAGTAGGCGGCTTGGCCTCATCAGATTCTCGTTATGCAATAAAGTCATACACAAATCTCTAACTTCAAATGAATATTATTACTGAATAAATTTACGGTGTGTATTTCTGCTAAAAGTGTTGAATACATTCATAGGCGTAGTAAGAGAATCATATTTTTCCTTTGAGCATCTCAAAATTTAAAAAAATCAAATATAAAATTCGAATTATTAACGGTTCATCTCCGATCTACCACCGTGGCAAAGAGAGCAAAGAACTAGTCGAAAATATGAAAAAAATTGCTGAACAAGATCTAGGTTGGGAGATATTCCCACGGATAATAACAGAAATTCAGAGAAAAATATCCTGATTGGTGAAGATGTACCATGGACATGCCGTCAAATTCTTCAGAGCTAATCTGTTGCCTCTTCAAGTAAGAAGTAAAAAACTATTATACACTGTGGCCCAGAAATTTTTTTTGATATTCTTATTGTCTCACTTGAAATTGTTTCGTTTACTAAGAAAAAAAATTCCACCAAATTTGGTCTTCCTAGAATAAAGGAAGGTGAATTTTTTGTGGGTAAATTTATTAGTAAAGGACATAACCTTTCTTATAATTATTTTTATTGGTACTCATTTCAATACTATATTTTATAACAAATAAATTATTATTTAATTCTTTATAACTGTTATTATGATGTTGGCAGGTCATTTTACCTGCTTGCAATAAAAAGCAAAGAGAGTAGGATTATTTAATTAAAGAGATATTTGGCAGTTATGGCCGTTTTCAAAGATCAGTCCTTCTTAGAAGTAGGCAATAAAACAGAGAAAGATATCATATCTTTTTGCCTGCTTCCACTTACAGGAGATATCGTTAATCCGCCTACACCACGCCCCTTATAAGTTGAAATTAATAAGAAGATATTTTTAGTTTCCGCTTTTATTTAGATGAAGAAATATTGAGAGTTGTGTGTTATATTTTTAGTGATTTTGGTCAGTAAATTTTATTCAACCATGTCATCTCCTCTAAGTTTGAGAAAAGACGGTTTAGTGTATCTCGTAGGTAGTTATTCACCACAGATTATTAGAAGCAAGCTTCCTTCCAATAAACAAGTTTTAAGTGTACTTCTTTTTAACCTGCGAGAAGTGAAATTGAATTTGCGTGAAAGTGCAAAACTAGTAATAAACCAAGTGATTGTTTTTTTGCATAAAGCGCGTATCCCAACATGTGATGTGCTACATTGCGTTAAAAAAGTAGAAGGCCTATATGAAGAATTAATAGCTCTGCAGAAAAGTTTTCATAAAGCAAGCAAAATTGCTAAACAGAAAGAAACATCTTTTGTGGACAAATTAGACCGTTTATTTAACATTGCTCATGTGAAAGTCTTTGAAGTAATGAAGATAGAGGAAAACAAACAATTTTTACTCAGTCAAAGGACAAAGGGAAGACCAGGTTTCATGTATGTATCGATAGAAAACTAAAAACCAGGACAGGAAAAAAGATGGAAGAACGAAAATAGAAGAAACTTGAACGAATGGAGAAAAGCGCCAACATTTTTGACAATGTAGCCGAATTAGATACTTTTGAATCATCAAGTAGCCCCTCGCTCTTCCTACGAAAAATTAGACCCCGAAATACCTGAATCCTCAGAACCAAAAAGAAAAGATTAGTGGGAACACGAAACATAATAACCCCCCCCCCCCCCCCCCAAAGATAGTTGCTTTCGACAAGTGTGTAACAGAGACGCAGTCCACGTATTAACGGCTATTGCTAAAGCATCAGGTCATGATGTACTTTTCTTGTCTACAAGCCGGATAACTATTCAACGAACTTGGGTTACTTTGCAAGTGTTTTATTAAAACAAATGTTAGAAGGAAATTTACTATATTTGTCTTGTAGACTTCACATTTATGAAATGATTTTAAAAAGTGTCTTGATATGAAAATGCTTTCTTCTAGTGGCCCTGATATTTTTAAACGTTTTAAATGGGCTTGGTCTAAAATTGATCATACCAAATTTAAATCTGCAATGGAGGATGGAAATATTAATCAAATATTACAAAATAATGGTCTTGATATTCTTGAGACAACGCTTTAAAGAAGAAACAACTTCGCGATGACCATAAAGAATTTTTAAATCTGACTCAGTTATTTCTAGGCAAAACAGATAATAAAATAAATATTCGCGCTCCTGGGGCTTTCCACCACACACGCTGGATGGCAAAAGCAATCTACTGCTAAAAGATATTTTTATTTCGAGATGAATTTAAATTAACAGTAAAAAAGACAAAAGCATTATTGAAATATGTATTTTTATTGTTAAAAATAAATATACGTTAAAGCGTGGTTTACAACTCCTTCTCCACATAAAGCTCCATATCATGATCTTTAATTTATAAAAAGTCTTATGAATAAAAGCATTTATAGTGCTATATCTTAAAGTGCAATTTCAAAAAATTCAAAATCGTTTGTGGTATTTAACTCCTGAAGCTTCTGCTCTATCTTTCTTTGAGGATGATAATAGATCCTAACAAGGGCATGGTTAAGACTTCGGCAAAAGAAGACTTACCTGAAGAAAGCAATAAACGATACAAAGTAAGGAAATATGTCATTTTATATCCTCGGGCACAGAAAAAATGTTTGAACGATTTAACCTCTCTACTGAATTTCTTAATGACGATTCTCAAACCTGGGAGACTAATCAGCAGTACAAAACTTGTTTTGAAGTTATTAAAAAGATAAAAGTTGTAAACGATACAGCAGAAAGAGGTATTAAATTAATAGACGAACAACAGGCGATCACCAGTGCCAATTTATAATTCAGATTGTTAGCGAATATCGTAAGCATTCTACCGACATAAAGAAAGACACAATTACCAAAATGTTTTAATAATGTAAATTAATTTACTAAGTCTAAAATACTACTTTCATAAGTAATATTTATATAAACGTTGTAATCTTGGCACATGATTTTTAATCCAAATAAAAGCTGATGTTATTATAAATATGTTTCATTTTCATTCTCTGGTGGCACGGCACCATTTCACATTATCCAAATTTGACAACATTTTGTGGTGGTATTTTTTTCATCGTATAAAACTTTAAGAGGTGAGACAAAAAGAAATCGAAAGTTTCAAAATTTGGGCCACCCTAATACACACCATTAAAATTTACAGCAAATGCCACATAATTGTACAGAGTTTTGACTGTTATCTTCATTAAGAATTTACAGGGGTGAAATATCTACAGCAACTACTCTGCATAACAGTTGTGAGCTGGCCACAGATTAAATTTTGCCCAGCCCTCTGTAGGTGACTGGCTGACGCTCATGCTTGTCTACTTACTTGTGTATATAGTTTCCGAGAAAACTTTTTTCAAATAGGTCTCAGTCAAGGATTACCAGACTGTTGTTGTCCGTATAAGGACTGCTGTTGTAATTTGCTTCTTTGTAACAGATATATCATCTTTTATAAGTTTCTATACAGTCATTTCTTTATAATGTTATCGTTTATGAGGGTAATCTTATTTCTGCTATTTAACTAATACTCGCTTTATTACCTGCAGCGTTAATTGTTTATTATTTTGACCTAAAAATTCGAAATGCCTGGTATTTACTGGCTGTTATTATCTCTAAGTGGTAATATTATACGTTGCAGATTTTAATTATAAGAAAATTGTTGTTCATTGAAGCTTCTGACATCATATTACTCTAGGTGCATATTTTATGGTTCGTGGTTATTATTTCCTGAACAGTCATTGCTCGCAGAAAAATCGTACTCGTTATCACTTTGAAATTATTACAGCGCAAGGTGACTGGAGCGGTATTAATCCATAATAAATTGATAGTTTAAAAAACTAAAAAAACACGCTTTTATAAATACTGCACTAAAAAGCAAAAATAATCATCGAACCTATTCTCTCTGTCTACCCCGTAAGGGCCTTAGTGTAAGCCGTGTTTCTAATTAACTATAATATTTGAGTATAAAGGCGTGGGGTGCTTTTCATGATGTCTTCATCGTTTTAATTATCGAACCTGTTCGAAATAGCGTTCGAAAAACGTCCCATGCTTTTATATTCAAATATACTTAATTACAAACACGGCTTACACTAAGGCTTTTACGGGGTAGACAGAGAGAACAGGTTCGATGATTATTTTTTGCTTTTTAGTGCAGTATTTATAAAAGCGTGTTTTCTTAGTTTTTTAAACTATTAATTGAAGGGGCAAGTGGATGAATGTGTTATGTTACAATACCTAATTTGCCACAAAATCGATTTTAAGTTATTTTGTTGTGAATTTTACATTAATAATATTGTAACATAACATATTCATTCATTCAAATAATCTAAGAAATATTGTCTGCGTGCATATGAAAGTTCGTAACAAGATACAGTGGTACAAAACATGTTCCTCCACCAAAAATTTAATTGTAACATAACACATTCATCCACTTGCCCCTTCGATTTATTTTGTTACTTTTTAGTCTTATATTTAAGGAGAGAAATTTGACACTTTTGACATTTATGTAAAGAATTCAACTAAATATTTATAATCTGCGACCTCGAAAATCCCCAGATATCGATTTTCATATGAATCAGATCATAAATTACAAAACTTATCCGCCATTTTGACGCCACCATTTTGAATTGTTAAATTTGGACCGGATAATTGTAATCTGCAACCTCGAAACGCACAGATATCGATTTTCAGTCGAATCCGTCGAATCCACCATGTTAAAGCCGCCATTTTGAATTTTGATCACATATTTGTTTTCTACTTATCAAGCCCTTTCTTTTAATACCCATATCAAGGGTGTTGTAAAGAAAATGATAATCTGCTATATTGGGGCGGGGGTCATTTTGAACATATTATAATAGTGAGTATACTATATTGTATTGTCGTCAGAGCTACACACAATTGCCAAGTTTCATTATGATACAACAATTAGAAGTAGGTGAAATGCAGTTCCTTAGACGTACATACATACACAGATAAATAGATAGTTAGATACAGGTCGACCTAATAAAAGCGTGTTAAAAATAAAGAAACCAGAATAAATCTTATGAGATATGGCTTTCGGTGGAATGGGCTGAAATTGCAGTACTTCCATAATTATTATTTGAGGTAATTGTACAAATTCAACCAAAGTGCATAATTTATTGAATAAAATGATAACCAAACATGAATAGGACAATTACTCTGTGTTGTCCTACTGCTACAGATTTTTCAATCTGTTTTCTAAATTTTTCATACACTACCTAAATGAATGGTATCCCCATTTATGTCGTGTATTGTTTCTGCAATTTTCTTTTTCTAAAATCGATCAAGCTAATATTTCAGCACAATTTCAGATCCCAAAATACGCTATTCTAGTATTTTAATCCGTTGCCAAGCAACTCAGAAAACAGTCCGGGAAAGTTAGCTTTGCTGGCCTAGGCCGGGAAAGTGGCTTCTCCGGACTGTTTTTTATATACAGGGTGGACCATTAATAATAGGCCATAGTTCAAGGGTAGAATCTTTGGATCAAATATATAATACTAAAATAATAACTATACTAAAAAAATTATTTACTATTCAAGGTCAATCAATATTCCTAAGATGAATCGACAAGAAACTTACAAGAGATTTAAAGAAACAATAAAAGATTAATTATTATAACATAATATTAGTAAATTATATTAATGTTTATCTAAGTAATAAGGAATGTTTCAAACATATGTAAATAACTCGCTATAGCTAGAATTCAACACTTTCATAGCCCGTTCGGATAGTGTTATAGTGAAAATCATTTTTTTTTCAAATGATTCGGTTCAAACGCTTACCACCGTTTTCAGGGGAAAAATATTCATTTTTAGCTTCAACCCCTCCTCATCCCTCAAAAGGGCAGAAATTACCATTTACCAGAAAGCATGCTATCCAGGATTTACAGGTTTTTCGGCACATGATCGTTATTCCTGTGCATATCCCTTCATTTTTCACAGAAGAGAAGGTGGTAGCGACCTCGGGGGCTGTTTCAAAACCATAAAAGGGATGGTTTTTGGCCGTTTCAGGGGGTTGCGGCGGTCAAAAACTTCTTCCACCACTTCCATCGTGTTCAGCACCCTCGAAAACAGGGGGGAAAGGTAATCTCGTCTTTGCACGAAATATTTACAAAAAACTCGTCAAATAATACTTCATTACATAGACTATAGGGAAGTATTGTTTTCTTTCGCAGAATCTTTAGAAATAGATGCTATATTAGGAGGTTCTCTGTTTCGCTAGCACTTGTACTCTATTGTTTCTGTCAGCTCCCCTCATGTGAGAATATTCCAGTATGTAAGAGAGCTCAGTGATCATAACGGGTCATGTCACAGTTACTGGCGCTAAATAACTGCCGTTTTGAAGCATCCAAATTTCTCACCGAAAAAAGAAATATTTTTTCGCTGTTTAAACATTAAAAGAATCGCAGATTTTACATTCTTATAAATTCTTTTTGATGCTCTATCGATTTTCATTATAAAAAAATCATGCAACTTCCCCATTCATACATTCCAAATTTCAGCTTGTATAGATTTTCGAGGACACTATTAAAATCGTCTCAAGGACACTCCAATAAATCGCAAATATTTTACAAATCATTCCTTTCCCCTGTGTTCACGTCTAATTTTTTAACCAAAAAAAATATGTTCGTTGTCTAAATAGATTTAATACTGTCATTAAATCTATGGCATTATGCTTTTAGATACTCACCATCTAAGCGCATTCCCCAGGCGTTTCGAGCGCTGCATGATTACTCATTAGCGATATACCGATTAGAGACATAGCACTACTAGAAGCGTACATATTAATCCCATATTCAAACTGAATAAGCCGCAGGCAATAACCTATTAGGCAATTCGATATATATATTGAACATATAACATTATGTGACTGAATCGGGCGGGTGGACTGATAAAAGGAAAGTCTTTACATCCGGGTACAATTAGTAATAGCAATGTTACACCATAGCTTTGAACAAGTGCAACAAATTAAAATTATGTAAATCAGAGGAGCTTTGTTTTGCGGAGTAATTAATCTGGGTCATTAATATTTTAAGTGGCTTTTACTTCGAACCGTACCCTTAATGTAATTAGGAAAGATTTTTTTGTGCGTTGCCAAAGAGTTTAAAATATTAATTAGCAGAAATAAAATGTATTTCAGTTGATCGATCAGAAATTCTAGTCAATTTTGTTGTTTGTGATAGTCAGAGCCCGTATTTTGGATGACATTGACGTAAAACGCAGAGTCGGCATGGGAGGGTAGTACAAAATTATAAAAATTCTTATCTCTTTTTGTAGTTAACTGCTCATCCAATTAGAAACATTAAATCAAACTGTTTCATTGCAGATTAATACCAAGTAAATACAATAGATAATTGAATATTAGTCTAAATGTACGGCATGAAAAGAACGGCGCTTCTCTGAGAATATCACTTGTAAATCCCTATTTTCCTGTTGATGGGAGTTAGAACGCATGCCATGTAATTAAAGACTTTCGCGATCATAATAGGGTAATATTGCACCTTTGATACTCGAGTTTTGCATCATTTAATGTTAACCCAGCGTATTCGCAAATCCACGATTGTACCGTTTATATTACGCCAATGGACGCGCGCCATTATTATACTAAATTGCCGAAATAGTCATTGGAAAGTGACCCTACCCATCTCTGGAAATAGTATATCAGTGGGTAATCGACGCATAGTGAAGCACTGAATTGCCAACTGACAGGTTAAGGGTCTATATAGAGATGGGTATACCTGAAAGATGTAGCTGCAGGGGTTACACTTAGTGACAATTTATTTTAGTGACGGACGATATTTCACTGCTGGTGATTAAGCAAGTAGCAACAGTCATGGTAAAACTAAAATCACTGCGATTAGTGATTTTAATGCAAGCAAATAGTGGCTATAACCTCGCCGTTTCGTGTCAAAGACTGTTTTCCAATGCCGGACAAGTGCTTAATGAATGATGAAGTAAATTAAATGATGTAAAAATAAAAATGTTATAAGTTTATATTATTTATTTATGTATTTATGTATATATAAGTACGTATTTACTTATTTTACTTCCACATCCAATGGAAGTATAGTAACGACAAAAAAATTTTTAAAAATTTTTATTGTTAAAATAGACTTAGAATGTCACGAAACGTCGAGATTTTAAGTTTGAGCGAAAAAAAATTTCTGTCTGTCGGTCTGTCTGTCTGTCGGTCTGTCTGTAACTTTTTTGTGCGCACGATTACTCTGGAACCGTTTAAGATATTGACTTGAACTTTGGTACACATACGTACTTTAACGAGATCCAGAACTAGATTATATTTTCATCTTGTTCCGTCGAAGGGGGGTAAATTGAGGTAAATTTGGGGAAAATAGGTAAATAAAGCAGGTAAGAGTCCATAAAATTGGTATTTAGTATATACAAGAGAATCTGAAGTCTCAAAAAAAATTTTGGCATTAGCCACCCCCATTACCATTATTAAAGGGGATGAAAAAAATTGTGATTTCGGGTGTGTACAAGAACCAGAAACCTCGAAATGTTTTTTTACTTCATCCACCCCCACTACCCTATCTACCATCCCCACTCCACTACCGATGTGGGGTATCATTTTATGGGTTTTTGGGGTAGAGGATTTCAAATATTATATTATTAATGTTCCATAAACAATTATTTCCACATACAAAATTTTTTCGTTGTGAGTGACTTAGATAAAAAATCTGAATGTGGAAGTAGTGATTCCTTGGGCAGCGGTTTTTGATTATGTAAAATGTATCGATATAAAACTGTTATTCACAATATTTTACTTTCAGTTTATATTTCCGCGGAGCGCAGGAGTATAAGAAAGTCACGGCAAAATAACATCTGTGCAAATATCATTCGCTCTAACCGCGACCAGAATTACTGTTTAAAATCACTGTGAATCAAAAATCGCAGTCACCGTTGACGGAGATATTGTTAATAGTTGCACTGAATAACTAAGTAGAGGTTTCTTGTACTGTTAAATGGTACACATAAATGAAAAAGTTCTCTCAGTTCGGTTAGAGCATACATAATTATATTATTTATTGCTCTGAATGAAAAATATATTTCATTTATAAATCTTTGTTTTCGTATAGAATCAGACATATTATTTTCATTATTTTCTGTAATTAGGCTCTGTACTGACGGAGGGAATACAAGTTGAGGTCCCTAAATTTGAAAGGGCAAGTGCATTAGAACGCGTTTGGCAGTTTGCGCTGGGTGTCGGGCGGATGAGCCACGCAGTGTTGATAGCCCCATCACTCATACCTTTACTGTTAGTACATTCTAACAGATCAGTTAATGTTTATGCATATAAAATGAACTTGACAAATTTATTTTAAACACTTCCGAGTCTATTAACATAATTATTATACTTCGGGCTCCATATCACTGAACAATATTCAAGACAGCTAACTACTAATGTTTTTTACAGTGTGTGGGATTTAAGACCGCAACACCCCGTTATTTTGGAACGCGTTGACCGATTTTAATTTTTTTTTTTTTGAGATATAACGCTCGATGAGCTTTATTTGACTGTTTTGAAGATTTTGTCATTTTCATATTTTCAAGGCCTACTATGCTCCTCTAAATGGGTCGAAATTTCTAGATCGACTATTAGGCAATTTTTTATCGGCAAATTGGATAGCGTATTCGATTCGTAGCTGTCTCAAATACCTCTATACAAAATTTTAGTTCGATACCTCATAATAGGGTGTTTGTTATTCGATAGCCAAATTTAAAATGTCTCACTTTTCGACTGGCCCCGTATAAAAGTCAGTTAGGTTTACTAAAAAAATAAAGTAGTCATTCGACTTAAGGAACATCAGACACTAAACGAGGAAGAAAAAAGAAAAGTTATTCTTTAAATAAATTGTGCTTCTATGCATTATTCGGTTGTTGTACGTAGGTGCCTTAATGAAAATTTTTCAAACAAATGGATTGGGCGGAATAGCTCTTCTTTTTCTTCCTTATTTAGTGACATTAACGTCAGTTACTAAATAAGGAAGAAAAAAGAAAAGGTAGGCCGTCTAATCCATTTAATAATAGTAATAATAATATCTCTATTTACCATAAAAATATAATCCACATGGTAAATAGGCACCATTTCACTTAGATGGTGCTCTTCCAATGGCCCTAAATACAATACAATATCATAAAAGACAATATAAGTGTTTGTTTGAAAGAAGAAGTCTGTTTGACAAATTTTCGTTAAGCACCTACGTACAGCAACCGAATAATGTATAGAAGCACTATTTATTTAAAGAATAACTTTTCTTTTTTCTTCCTATTTAGTGTCTGATGTTCCTTAAGTCGAATGACTACTTTATCTTTTTAGTAAACCTAACCGACTTTTATACAGGGCTAATCGAAAAATGAGAAATTTTAAATTTGGCTATATAACAAACACCTTATATGAAGAATCGAGCAAAAATTTTGTATAGAGGTATTTGAGACAACTGCAAATCGAATACGGTATCCAATTTGCCGATAAAAAATTGCCTAATAGTTGATCTCGAAATTTCGACCCATTTAGAGGAGCATAGTAGGCCTTGAAAATACAAAAATTACAAAATCTCAAAACAGTCAAATAAATCTCATCGAGCACTATATCTCAAAAAAAAAAATTAAAATCGGCCAACGCGTTCCAAAATAACGGGGTGTTGCGGTCTTAAATCGCACACACTGTATAATATTAAAATCCAATTTATATCTTTAAAATCTACATACTGTCTTGGTCGAAGATGCCAAAAAGTAATATTTAGAACTTGCAATGTTTAAGAATAATTACTTTAGTGTGTAATGACACCATATAAATATGACTAATAATTTTTTACCCTTCTGGAGGATCAATTACTCTTTTTTTTATATGTTGTGAAACGTAAACATCTCAATAACTAAGGTTTATAAAATAAAAATTTTGTATTTAAAAGTTCTTTAGTTTGTGTGGCAATAATACTTATTGTTAGCGACCGATGTTTCTGATTGTAACTTTACAAAAGTATTAGATAATATCGTGTAATTCAGAGTCCGTCTCTGGAATGTCATCCGAAATACGGGCTCTGGTGATAGTAGACAAGTTCTAAATGTTAAAGAAATAAGGTGGTTATTTTAGATAAGGATGGTCATTATAAGACTGCAGATAACTGATTAACAATGGTCCCAATAACAAAACTTCGTAGAAATCCATTACCGAAAATGATCACTTACGTGAGAAACATTTAAATATTATAAAAACCTTATTACATCAGGCGTAATTGATCGGATAATAATAATAACCTTTATTTCCCAATCACAAGTACCTACAATTAATTAATAACCATATAAGTAACTCGGGAGTGCGTAAAAAATCTGAACTAATATGCATAAGCATAATACAATTCAAAATATAGAATAAAATACATGTCAAATTGTATAAGGGATAACACGTACATAATAACAAACTACAAAAGTATATAAACACGCAATAAATAAATAAACACATAAATACATAGATAGTCAGAATGAGTAAAATTCATTAATACCATACGAGCACTTTCAATTAGTAAATTTTTATCCTCTTTTTGAAAGTAAATAGGCTTTTACAATTTTTCAAATTAATGGGCAAATGATTATAAATTTTATATTCGTCATAAAACACACTTTTTTGATATACTGCTGTTATATGCTGATGAGGAATTAGCTGATCTTTAAATCTTGTTTGATAATTGTGGCGTGTTTGGTTTGTAAGTTGATTTGTTTTTAAAAACAACAACATATTTCATAAATGTACATACTAGGCAGAGTTGGTATTTTTAAGGCTTCAAGGATTCTCTGCACGATTCTCGAGGATGTAAACTCTCCATAATCCTAATGACACGCTTTTGCAGAATAAATGCCCGACGAACATAGGTAGTACTCAATCCCCACAGCATAATTCCATACCGTCTATGAGAATGTATGTTAAAGTAATAAAATGTCAATAAAGAACCTTTACAGCAGTAATTTTTTAAGTTGCGCATACCGTAACAACCTTTACCGAGCTTCACACATAAACTATCTATGTGAGCAGCCCACGTCAAATTTCGGAACATGACACCCAAGATTTTAGCAGAATATGTTACTAAAAATTCGTCGTTAGCGTTTTTCTCGATATTGTTCCTAAATGACAGTAGTTGTTTTTTCCTTATGACCAAATTATAACGTCTCTGTATAGATCTTTCGATATAATATAAAATGCATTGTTTGTGTTTAAATTACAGAAGAAAAGTGCAAAAAAGCATAGATACATTCATGCACCAGCGTGCTTACGCGGGAAAACCAACTACTAAAGGAAAATTTCAAATATCCATGTCGATCGGAAATTTTCCGCTCTTGAATATTTTCTCTAAAATGCATAGCTTTAAAGTAAAATGTGAAAAAAGGCGAAAAAACGCGAAAAATGATATATATATATTTCTATTTCTCGGAAATCACCCTTTTTTATGACTGCGGGTTGTGATAGTTTTGTTTCTAATGTAAAAACCTTCAATTTGGTATAGGTCACATTGCTGCATTAAAAATATCGAGAACTACCCTTTTTTTAATAATAATTCCGACGGACTAATATATTTTTTACTGCGTCGGGGCTTTTTTGAATAACTAAAAAGTTAGTATCACCAGCGTAACAAGTAATACAAATATTGTATTTGCTTTGAATGTATAACGCAAGATCGTTGGAAGAGACAAGGTAAATAAACGACCCCAGTATGGAGCCTTGTGATACACCGGCATTTATTAGATATCTATTGCTCTTTATTCCATTCACATAGACTATTCGCGCACGATTTTTAATACAGCATGTACCTAACCCAACAGTACCTACATTATACTGTTTGCCAAAGATACATGAACCAGGAAAGCCGGTGTTCCCCATTATGCCTGTCACCAACTTACCACCTTAAAATGGTTAACTACGGAGTTGTGCCATTCACATCCTACTTTTTCAGTAATTAATTCTAATTATTTTATCATTAAAATTAACAAGAAACAACTGCAAGTCGGTGAAATCTTGATCTCTTTAGATGTTTGTTCATTTTTTCTAAGTGTACCAATCCCAAAACCGTGGAGTATCTTTATTTAAAAGATAATCTTAAATAAACTGACAATATAGGTAAATCAACAATTAGCAAAAACCTCATATTTGCGGTATGTATTAATTATTTGTTGTAGCGTTCACTTTAACCTGATCTAAACATAGCCGTAGGTTCTCCATTTTTACGTAGTTTTAAGGGTCTTAAACCACCACTATCATTGATTTTAGTAGTATGCACCGAAATACGGTTGCAGATTTATTGCCAGATATAGCATAATTGATGTGTTGTAATCTCAGTATTAAGTGGGTAACTCCACTTTGATATTTGTTAATGTTTTGCAGATTATTTCCTGGACCGCTGCTGTCGTTCTATTTCACTCGTTCTTCAATGACGGAGTTCTTTAAACAAACAATGTCGTATTAATTTTGACGAAACATAAGCCTAGCGCCATCTGTTGCTTCACTTATTAGTTATTTCAAAATTCCTTTAAGCAATGTAGAAACCCGTACCATAACAGTTTTCAATTATATGCAATGACGCTATAATTCAATAATATTAATTAACATGAACTTATTAATTTATTGAGATAAGATCATATAAAATTACGATGATCATTATTTAGTTTACGTAGATCCATGTCCTCATGGATAGTTAACATTTTGGGTAAGACCGTTGGTAGCAATGGTTACGAGACACGCGTCACCGGAAGGCAACAACTGACCAACCAAGATTTTGTCATTTGGCTGCAGAGACAGAATCATTGCCGTACGCCATTGTTGCCTTGCCGTAAACTAACTAATTCATCCAGAGTTAGATAATGAAGTAGTTATGAAGTAGCTAAATTAACCCCGAGCTCTATTTTTGGAAGTTGTATGGAGCGCATGAAGAGATTTCATGGACCCTGGTAGCTTGTAATGTTTGTTAATTTTTATGGACCTGGTTGTGGACAGCTAGTACAATTCTACCTTGATCTAGTAATGGTTTTGATGCACGACTAATTATCAGTAGCAGTTGTGAGTTGGTGGTACGTGAGGATATGTCTCGCTGATCACCATTCTCAACCATGTAACTGGGAGCCGAGTGAGACAGAAAGGCAGTAGTGTTGGTTCCAAGGAAGTGGTAAGAGTATCAACTTGTGTCGTTAATTCATACTTCGGCACTCAAATTTCAACCTTGTTACTTCGTCTAGGCCTTCTGCCATGATATTTTTTGATAACTTTCATTGATTAGCCTTCAGCTTTTAATCTTAGTATACTTATTTCACAAATCAACAAAGTGTTACCGCCTTCAGCATTATTTAGTTTTTCACATGTATATCACATTGTGAAGAAAATAGCTATTTTCTACAAATTAGTTGTAGCCATATTACTCACTACGGTAGACCTCATTTATGGTTATATAACTTATTATATAAATTATTATTTATATCGTTTGTCCATATACCTAGTATTGTCCTTATTTTAACGGTACATATTTTATGCCGTGGTTGTTAAATATTTTCATTACATTTGGTAATATACACCCTGTCACCTTATTGAGTAGTTTATTTGATTGTGGAGTTTTATTTTTTTGATACCTATGAAGGTTTAAGGCTACTGAATAGCCACAGTTAGTATTTGCAGTGACAGACAGGTACAACATAGGTATCTGGTGGCTATTGGCGCTCAGAGAATTATTTCTTGATTTTCTGTTTAATAAAGTCGAACCACGACCCAGTCTCCATTAAATAAACGAGAACCGGGCATTCTGAAATCCAACCCTAGTTTTAGGGGAAAGGTTAACAGAGCATTGTATAAAATATGTTGGTCATAAACTACTAATAAACAAATCTCTTCTTCTTTTATTTTGGTAATATCATTAACCTGAATTTTACTACAAATTTTAATGGTATAAAATACATCGTTCATTAACTAAAATAATCCAATCAACATCAATATTTATATAAAATAGGTTGATCATAAGCCACCAAGTGAGAGTTTAGCAAATAGTAACTCTTGGAAGCAAAATTGGGACAATACTTGACAAATAATGAGAAACCTGGAGAAAAATTGAGGGCAAGACTATAATAGATGGCTTAAACAAAGAAAATGAAATACTCAAGGAACTAAAATCAGAACTAAAACAAAACAATCCTTTATTGAAAGAGAAATTGATGCAATCTGAAGGAAATATCTCAGTTAGTCATGAGACCTTCTGAAAAATATATATTGGAAACTCTAAAAGAACTAATAAACAACGGCATTTAAGACAGTTTGGATCATTATATCAAAACCAGTGAAAGATTCAAACAGCTTATAAACGTTTTCGTGAAAAGTTTATAAAATATAATATCTAATGTTAAAAAATGTATCCCTACAATACTTTTAATCAAAAAAATTAAGAATCAGAAGCACGGTATATGTATAATTTATTATCTTTTAGTGTTTGCGAAAACTACTAGAGAGGTGAAGAAAAAGAGTCCTATTGTTTTTGGAAAAAAATGATCAGTAAATGTACCAGATTTAAACATTTTAATAAAATAATGTAGATAAAAAAATTATATACTATTGATAAGACTTTACAAAAACAAAAATGGTGCATAGTATACTGATGAGTGTTTCGACAACAAAGATGGCATTATCGGGAGATAATAATATATAGCAATTATGCCTAAAAATGTACTTATTTTTGAAAAACTACGAAGAGCATAACGTTTACATCTAGCTATGTATTGTGAACCAAATTATAAATAAAATCAAACAAATTCATATTTACATTGCGCCACTTTCAGAAATAATGTGTAAGTATTTATACATCGAATACAGTGAAAACGCATTGTCGACATTTTAGATATTTCACAGTTACCATGACACTTGTAAATCATTTGTAATGGTGTAGATATAAAGAAGAACACGTGGGACATTCCCGCAGCGATACAGATCACGTTTCTGGTATTGTAATCAATTAAATAACTTATCGATACACGCCAATCGCGTTACGCCGCTAAATAGCAGCTCACCAAAGAAAGCCACCATCGTCGCTCCTTATACAATAACAAATAATTATATGTGCTTTACATCGCCAAAGTTGTTGTTTAACCTTTAAAATTTAAGTATTTCATTACGAAAGGCAAGAGGTAAATGCTAAATTATTGAAAATCGCTTCTACTTACCGGGTGGCATAAAAAATTGATTTTTATGGAGTGTTAATGAAATCTAAATGGTTAATGATTAGTTAGATTATAACGTGAATACTTTTAAAAAATAAGGCTTCTTTTCAGAGTATATTTTAAATAATTTTCACTGGGCGGCACTAGAGCTCGAAAAATATGCATACTCAGACCCATAGTCAGGATTTCTTTTGGAAGGTGATTTTGCCGACCCATACATAAGAGTAATACAGAAAACATGGGAAATGCGCCGAAGGCGAAAATTTTGAATTTTTCAATGTAAGACAGTCTAAAATTAAAAATTACAATTTCGACATATAAAACAATTGCTCTAAAAAATGGTTTTCGCAATTGTTTAAACAATTTTCGTCTTTGTTGATATATCGCAGACATTTTATTTGGATCGAATTTATTGCGTGCTACATAATTGCAGGTAAGAGAACGTAAACTATAGAGAAAGAAAAAGAAACTACAAAAAGTAGTGGGATTTAGTGTATGTACTGTCGTCTGCAAAAAAAAATGAAAATAACGTATTTTTGCCAAAATCTAGTTGTGTACTAACATCTAACTTTAATTTTTGTGACATTGTCAGTTATTTGTCAAAATTCATTGCAAGTGTGCAAAAACTTATATGCCCCATATAAACGATTTAGTTAAAGCTGGAGTTATTGCTAAAGCAGAAGATGGATGGTCAATGAAACAAATTGCATTGCGTTATAATATTAACAAAAATTCTATGTGTAACATTTTAAAAAAGTGGAGAATAAACGGTACGATTAGTAGAAATCCTGGATCAGGGCGACGAAGGATATCAACTCAACAACAAGATTTACAATTAGTAAATACATTAGTAGAAATACTCAGTTATTCAGGCCGCTGAAGAAACGAATTTTCCTGGATCGAGTAGTACTGGTCGCCGGCGAGTAAGAGAATCGGAGCTACGCTGCCATCCAGTAGCACAGAAATACTTACTTAAAGCTGAACATAAAGAAGCTCGACTAGGATTTGCGCTTGAATTTTTAGTACTGGATGTAAATTTTTGGAACAATGTAGTTTTTACAGACGAAAAAACTTGCCAGTCAACATACAGCGGTCGTATTCATGTTTGCCGACCTCCTAATACTCGATTCGATGAGAATATATATGTGTGTGTCACAATTAATTCCTAATAATGAATTCATATTTCAACAAGATAATTGTTCCCTTCATACTGCTCATACCGTAACTAACTGGTTTCAAGATAACAACATTAATGTTCTTAACTGGCCCAGTCATAGTCCAGATCTTAATCCTATGGAAGACGTGTGAGGACTACTCGTAAGAAGTATCCAATAATTACTGGAAATAATAAATAATGCATGGGAAAATATTTTTACTGATGATTATTGTATAAGGTTATTTAATTCTATGCCAAACAGACCTATGGAAGTTATAAATAGAAATGGTGCAATAGCGAATTATTAATAATTAGTTTCTTGTGAAGCTGGATATCCTTTGTCCCCTGATCCAGGATTTATACTTATTGTGCCGTTTATTCTCCACTTTTTTAAAATGTTAAACACCAAATTTTTGTTATGTTATAACGCAGTGCAACTTGTCTC
The DNA here is from genome assembly GCA_936432065.2 of Rutpela maculata. Lineage (NCBI taxonomy): Eukaryota > Metazoa > Arthropoda > Insecta > Coleoptera > Cerambycidae > Rutpela > Rutpela maculata. The sequence goes on along the minus strand of OW386289.2, from coordinate 12,608,994 downwards.
ATTGACCATCCATCATTTGCTATAGCAATAACTACAGTATTACAATAAAAAATAAAATAAAAGTGCTAACTGTTTTATTTCGGCTACTCATTACGTATTCAAATAGAGACAGATTTACATTAGAAAAAAATAGTTGTCCTATTTTTTTTGCTCACGACAGTACGAGAACCAAAGGTCTCAATTTTTTGTTGGAATTAGCCACCCGCCCTATCCCCTATTATACAGTGACCATTCGTCTCCCATTAGGGAGGGGCAGTCCTCCTTTTGATGGAGCTGCCCCACAAAATGTTCCCCATTCGCGTGGTTTCACTTAAAATGTCTCTATTCCCACGCTCCCCCGCTCGACACATTTTTCTTCACATTTCTCTCCCCCTTATCAATTATGAGACACATTTCTCTCCTCCTGCTTATCAATAATTATGAGACCTGGACAAAAAATTTTCCCATTCTCCCCGCCCCCCGCTCATCAATTATTATTAAACCTGGAATTTGCTTTCTTTTTTCCATTATGTCCCCCATTAGAAAGATTCAAATATGGTCATTTTACCCTATTACAAACCCCACACTTATTAAAAAAAAAAAAATTGAGAAATGTGTACAATGTGTACATGTAGGGTGGTCCAAGAATAATTTAATTTTTTATAGAGAGTCTCGATCCCCCCAATTTGTTTCCAAATCCGAAAAAAGTAAGTACGTTTTAGTTTTTCAAAAATTTTCATATTAAATGGTGCCTATGGGGACCTGAAGTTTCCCATTTAAATTTCATAACAAAAATCACTTTTTGGGATTTTTTGAATAATTCTTTAGGGTTAGGGAAAATTTTGCATTAAACGTCTAGAACTTGGAGAGGACTATCCAGCGAAGAATCTGATGTATATACATATGGATTTGTCGCCCATAACACACCTCCAGGGTGTGCCCCGAGGTGTCAAATCAAAAAACGCAAATTTTTCAGGTAGTTTTTGGGGCACCGTGGAGGTGTGTTAGGGGCGACAAACACATATGTATATACATCAAATTCTTCGATCTATAGTCCTGTCCAAGTCCTATAAATTTAATGCAAGATTTTCCCTAACCCGGAATAATTATTCAAAAAATCCCAAAAAGTGATTTTTCCCCATGCCATTTAAATGGGAAACTTCATGTCTCCATAGGCACCATTTAAAATCAAAATTTTCAAAAACAAAAAATACGTACTTACTTTTTTCGTATTTGGAAACAAACTGAAACTGGGTGATCGAGACCTCCTATAAAAACAGTGTACAAGAACCAAAAGCCTAAAAAATTATTTTTACATCAGCGGGGTAGACAATTTCAAATATTATATTATTAAAGTTTTATGAGCAGTTATTTCAAGTATAGCGTCAACATTGTTTTCATTGTAAGAGACTTGAATAGGCAATGTCAAAGTGGAAGTAGTGATTCCTTAGGTAGCAGTTTTTCTCTAATCGGAAACAATATTTTATTCTATAGAATTCTTCAGTTTTTCAATATCTAAATACAAATAAATTAATGGTACAAATCATTAAATCTATATTATTTAATTATATTTTCGTAACTTCTCAACAGTTCACGGTGTTCAACAGTTAAAATCTTACAGTATTGAATTTCTATAAACTTCGAGCATAAATTAGTTTTAATGAATCACTCAGCATTCTTCTGGCAGCACAACGTATCACGTCAATCTTGAACACAACCTGAACTACTAGAAAACGTTTAGGTTTATTAATATTGCATATTAACATTGCTTAAGAAGTTAATTAAACATCCATTTAATTAATTTTACTGTATGCTGTTAGAGCGGGACATTGTTATGGTAAATTCAACAATGTACTCGGATTACTTAAACTTTAGTAAGTCGCCGATGTTGACGATGCACGAAAGGAAGAAGGATTCGTGTTGTGAGAATAGGGGCAATTGGGAAAAGAATTGGGAGGTGTACTAAGTCGACCAATAATCCGTCCTATATTTTATGTAACAGTTTTGCATTCGAGAGTATTGTCTTGTAAACGTAAAGGATAGCGATAGGATTTCAAATTCACGGATCGTGTTGAAAAAGTCGTATATTTCTGGGTAAAATAGTGCGTAGGCCTCACTCACCTCGTTAATATATTATTGAAAAAATAGAAGCAACGATTAAATTTCGTGCCAATATTTTTGGTATTTTGTCATTTGATATTATGGTTTTGAATCAATACTATTTAACTACATTTATATTTTCAAAATGCGCACATTTAGCAACATAACCAAAGTCAGTGTGAGTAAGCGTTGATCTGCTTGCATTTACATAGTGCTGATGCTGTCACTTATCTCAGATACTTTGAAAAACAAATCGAATGAGTATATAATGACAGTGCCTATCCAGATGTCGAAAATGTCGATACGCTGTCTCGCTGGGAACGTCTCTAAAACCACGATGCGCTGTGAGTTTGTATATTGGAGAGAATGTATTTATTTTATTCCTATATTTTATTTAATTAACTGGATTGCACCTGTGGTAGGTTCTTGATGAAACATGTTAAATATAATGAGTAATATACACACTTGGTTTTCTGTATCAGTAGGTAAATCTGAAGCAAACTAGTGAGAGAGAAAATCAAGTGGGAATATTACTTATTATATTTTATTTATTTCATATTATAGCATAATTGTTGTTTTTGTTTATGACTTGTTGGGTTCAGATATGCAGGAGACCAGGTGGAAGGGAAAAGGTACCATTGCAAAGCGCCAACATAACATCTGTTATAGCTATCACGCTTCGAAGTATGCTTTTTAAGTTAGCTTTGAATTTACACTTAAACCAGAATCTCTGCTTATTGTCTCGAGTCTATTTAGAAAATGCCTTCACTACAAGTCACAAATTCAAATTTTCTCTCTAGTACCACGTCCTGTTCAGGAAGCTTTTGCCTTGACAGATAATGCTGTAGCCTGGTGATGAATATACAGCATTATTTTACTGACACAGAAGATGCAAAATCAGAATGAAAGAAAATGTATAGAACATCCGATAAAGTTCATGTCAATAGCGAAGAATAAATAAACGAAGAAGAACTGTTTTACGAAGAAATAAAAAAGGTATACCGACAGTCACCAGCAAACGACATTAAAATTATTCTTGGAGATTTGAATGCAAGATTAGGATAGGAACCTGAAACTTGATCATAGAATAAATGGCTCTTTCGCGCCATTATAGAATTTAAAATTTACATTTAATTTTACATTAATTATTACTATTTTAACTGTATAGAGCAAGAATAGATATTTTACCAATTAAATTCTTTATAAAAAAAAAATTATTGATGGAAATATTTTCTATTGCTACCAGCGCGACAGCGCAGTTGGCTAGAACATGCTGTCCAACACTAGTAATGGTGGTGGGTAATGGGTGTGTGTCCAAAGGTGTAACTCTCCTCAGGACAGTATTGGCTTGGGCTTTGGGGGTTGTCTAATATACGTCCCAACTCATAATTTTACTTTTAAAACACTCTACTCTCTAATATAAGTAATGTTTATGTGTACCTTAAAAATGTCATTGTACATTTATAGTAAAACTGTAATTTTACTTTGAAATTTTAATGCTTTATGCACTTTTCCCTGGGCAAACTTATTTTACACCAGAAAATTATAACAACAATGAAAATTCAAACACCAGTACCATAAAATAGCAGCATACGTATCTGAATTTTCCAACTCTGATGCCCTCACTTCCTTAGACAGTACTTGTCATTATTTTGCTTCACCCGAACACTAATAATGTGTGTCCCGCGTATGGATAATGTTATTTGTTCTATTTTTATTATCTTATATAAGTTTTAGTTGCTTGGCAACAAATCAGGCAACTGGTGAGTATTATTACATTTATTTTCCTATATTATTTAAGTACGCCGATAATGTACAATCGTTTGAATTTTATAATAATCAACGCAGTAATGGGAGCTTATGTTGTTATGAACATTTCTTTTCAGAAAAGCGCGCTTGCCAGCTGATGACATTTGGAATATCCAAGGCTGATTCTATTGCATTTTTAAAACTATTTTTAAGACAAAAACCCCTGCATAAGGAATCATTACTTCCACATCCAGACTACTACTTCCACATCCAGACATCCAGACAAATTTTAAGTCAATATCTTAAACGGTTCCACAGTTCGTGAGCACCAAAAAGTTATAAGACCAACAGACAGACCGACGTGATAGACAGACATTTCTTTGCTCAAACTTAAAATCTCGACGCTTCATGATATTCTAAGCCTAAGTATTTTCAAAAATTTTCTTTGAGTTAATATACTTCCACTGGATGTGGAGGTAATACGTAGAAAATGGCATGGCAAGGTATAAAAAAATCATTATATGCCGTGGATTATACTATAGAAGTAAAGCTACTTCAATCATTTTCTTCGAGAAAACCTACTACGCATCCATACTAATCGAGGTAACCCATTGTGCATCCATTTTATTCGAGGAAACCCACTGCGCATCCATACTACTTGAGGCAACCTACTGCGCATCTATAGTACTGGAGAAAAGCCACTGCGCATCCAAAGTACTCGAAGAAACCTACTGCATATCCATCGTACTCGTGGTAACCTACTGCGCATCCATTGTACTCGAGGAAAGCCATTGCGCATCCATACTACTTGAGGTCTTAGGTTTTTGTATACACGCTAACTTACAATTTTTTTCATCCCCTTTAATAATTGGGAGGAGGTAGTAATGGGGGTGGCTAATGTTAAAATTTTTTTTAAGACTTTAGCTTCTTTTATATATACTAAATACCAATTTTACGGACTCTTATTGCTTGATTTACTCCAATTTATCCCCCAACTCTTCAACGAAATAAGATCAAAATATAATCTAGCTCCAAATCTCGTTAAAATACATATATTTACCAAATCTCAAGTCAATATCTTAAACATTTCCAGAGTAAACGTACGCACAAAAAGTTACAGACAGACCGACAGACAGAATTTGTTTTTGCCCAAACTTAAAATCTCGACGTTTCATGACATATTCTAAGCCTATTTGAACAATATAAATTTTCAAAAATTTTTTTCGTCACCATACTTCCAGTGGATGTGGAAATAACTATCTTTAAGTGCATTTGACATCCAATAAATCTGGTATAAATCACTGGTTTATGAGTTGGCCATTATAAAGCACCTATAAAACCTAAATAAACCTAAAAGGCATTTAAATTGCTACTTGAGGTGGTTTGTTGTACATTGCTTGGCCAGAAATATTACTAATTTTCTTTAATAGCACTAAAATAGAATGATGAGCAACTACCAACTCATTAAAAAAAGTGCCCCACTTCTTCCTACCTTCTGTATGATATTCCACAGCCCATTAACCTGAATAATTGTGAGGTTATGTGACAGCAGCGGGTGTGTCTGATTGATACGGGCAGTCAACGATATCTTAGAACGCTCAACCTTACCGATACTGCTACTTCCTTGTGACCTGCGAGACATACGGTCACACCGTCACTCACAAGACGAGAAGATTTTAGATTTTAGAAAATTTGAATACGACTAAATGAAGCATTCATTTTTTTAGATGTGTCGAAAATGATACCACACAAATATTCAAAGTAGAAGAACGAAATAGATAAGACGTCTAGTTAAGAAGTAAATTGTTTGTGTCCATACTTGCTTGACATATTTAAATGTAGGGTGCATCACGATTGGTGGCCTATTAGACATTTCAGAAAGACTACAAATAATTTGAAGCTAAAATTTTAGGAAGAGGTGTTTTCAGGGGTGCTCGGTTTAATGAAAATAACGTCACGTATATGACACTTCCGGTTGTACCGGAAGTTGACATCAACTTCCTTATTTTAAATGGCTTGTCTTAATTTTTATGCTGGATTCAAATTCTATTCATTATTTTAAGGTAACTTTCAATTTCATTCGCTATCTAAAAAGCTAATTATTTTTGAGATATTACGATTTTAATGAAATCTGATGCAAAAACTAACCCCTGGAAATTAATAACCTACGCTATGGTAAAATTTGGTAAATTTTGATAACCGTCCCATGTTTCTATGAGAGATTGATCTTATGTGGGCTAAAGCTATGAATGCTCCAAAATATACAGGGAGTCTGGTAAGGGCAGTTTTAACTTCCTGTCACTGATGAGTACGATTTTGTCGAATAAATGCAGCATTAAAATTAAGCAATAAATAAAATTTAAAACATTTTCTTTTTATTAAGCATTTATTTTATTATTTATACTTAGTAAAATACATTAATTAAATAACAAACTTCGTTACTCTTCTTTTGTTATTAGCAAAACATATTTTTTTTATATCTTTGGAATTCATGGGGGGGGGGGGGGTAATTGCCCCCATTACCCTCCCCCGTAAATCAGCCACTGGTGTTCGGAAAATAAGGTCCAACTTCGATAACTTTGACCTCCATTAAATCGTTTATTTCAAATGGAACAAACTGTATTTTATAATCCTACTCGCTTCCCTGTTTTATTACCTTTCAACTCATGTGCACTTTCTATAACTAAAATGTACGATTATTGGGTTATTTAAAGTTATTTAAAAATATGGATAAATTAACACCAATTCGACAATAGTGTGCCATGGAGAACACAGTCACGAGAACATGAGAAGAATTGGAAATTAGAGTAAGGAGGGTGTTTGAAGAACTAGACGCAAACTAAGTTCGACAAGCAACCACTAGCGGTGTTATGACCCGAATATATAACTATTTACACGTTACTGGACAGCATCTCGAGCAGTTACTAGTTTAGCGGATATGTTTGTTAGTTTTTCTTATTATTTTAGTTTTGTTGCATCGTTGTAGATATTAAAATTATATTAATTTCATACTGTTTTTTATACTGCTTTCAATAGCTCACTTAGACAGAAAAATGCTTGAAATTTTTCTCTTTTGTTAAAACGGGTTAAATCCCATTTATATTTATATTAGAAAATTTATTACATTATCAAAACTTCTTTTGTATTTACCTGGCTAGCTCCCAAGTTAAAACTTACAAAAATAATGCAATAAGGCTTGGCAATAGGCCACAATACATAAACACTACATGAAATACTCTAAAAACAAGGGATAATTAGTTGGCCAACGTATTATTACTTTACGAAAACTTTACACAAAATAGTACTAATAAACAACATGTTTTGATACTTGAATCAATAAACAAATCTCTGAATGTAAGTAAAAAAATGAAATGATACGCATAAGCATAATAGCATGTTCCACTTAAATTTACGTTTACAAATTAGTGTGATGTGTGGCCTAGAATGAATTCAATTAATTCAGATGTATTTGCACCTACTCGAGAAAGAACCTACCAGAAGTCAGATCTAAAGTGACATCTGGAATTATCTAGAGAATAGTGGCATCATCACAGAAAAATTGAGATCTGTCATTTTTAGGTATAAAAGACCGCATTCTCGGCGGGTAGTTCAGAAAGTATAGAAGTAGTTTTGAAGTTTGATTGACAAGTGAGGTTTAGAGTACAAAGTGAAAACAAAGTGATAAACATTGTTATTTTTAGTCAGTAAAGTGCATTTAAGTAAATAATCAGTATTGTGAAGTATCCAGTAAACTATTTAATAAAGTGTGTTAGTGGACAATCTCTTGTTATAATTTTTGGAATCCACGAAATTGGCAAGGGTAGTTTCCTAGGGGTGGAAGCACGTTACAATATTATGTTTGTGCACATTATAATACTGTACATTTACTAAACAAAGAAATATCTTCATATCTTCAAATATCTTCAGTTATTTTAATGGAAAATGCGACGCATTCGCGAAAGCATTTTTGTTTCTGTTCAATCACGGGATAGACACGAAAGTTACACATTCCACAAAGAAGTACAATGAAAGGAAAACCACAATACGTATGATGAAAATGCTGGGACACTGGAAAAATAGAAGTGTTTTTGTACTTACAATAACTTCTGGAACCTGGCGAATGCACTATTTGGTGGTTACATAAACAAATTATACATTGGTATCGACAGTAACTATGCTAAAATGCAAAACTGTACCATTTTAGGCATATTAAACACTATCACAATAATGTCCTTTACTATTAATCTGTACTTAAAGTAGCCATAACTACACGAAAAAATTCTACGTATAATTATTCTTCACTACTTTACTTAATTTTTGTGCTAAACTTCTCCAACTGATTGGTAAAATTCAAGATAACAATAATTAGATAGCACACAAGCTGACGACTTCTAAAGCCAAATGGTCGAAAAGTGACTCCCTAGCGCATTAATTCGTCATTTTATATGTACTACAATGCGTTGAGGATTACAATCCCCTCACAATAGGGAACTTGCCCAAAAAATAAAATTGAATTAAAATACTCAAAATCGTAAACTAACACCATTAAAAACCCCATAGACAACAAAAAATTTAAAAAAAAATTCCTCCAGAAATATAAGCGATTAAAATCTGCTAGATTTTACCCACTCCTGGAACGTGACGTCAGATGACGGCATCAGGCGACACCGATTCTGCTTTCGCATGCGCATTTGTCAGAAACAACTAGCAGTGAACACAACCTAACCTAAAATTCGTTGGAAAAACATCTTCAATATTCTGAAATGTCACAAAATGCTACTTTTGATTCGTTCGTGCCAAGTCGAATTTTCGAATTTCGCCGGGCAATTTACGATCAGGTTTATCTGGAAGACTTCCTCTTTACATCGCGACATCGTACGGCCATCCCAATGGTGTTTTTCGAAAAATATGAACGTGTCAAGACTGCATGTTTTTGCAATTTTTTCGGCTCCGAAATGTAAGCTGTTTTTTGCTATTTTTTGCAGATATCTCCGAAACGGTGGGAGTTAGCTCGAAATAAAAAATAAGGTCAAAGAAGTATTTTCCACTACGAATCTTTTGCTACCACCAGACTTACTCTAGCTAATTTAAATATAATTAAATTTGCTAAAACTTTTTTTTATTTTTTGAATTCCGACAAAAATTAAGAAATTAGAGGGGGTGGGATTTGGGACTTTCTCTTTTTCGGTAAAATTTCTCCATTTTGTCACCGTAATTAATCGGTAATTAACTGAAATCGATCTCATATAACGATGTTCACTTAATATCATGTACTACTTTGACGCTCCGTTAATCTCGGTCCTTCGAAACATAGGTTTCTGAGAAAAAATATTTTTTTAAGATTTACATACACTCTATAGGAAAACGTGTAATTTCCCAATAGGAAATGATTTTGATATTATACATATTGATATTATACATATATTTTTCTACCCATTTAATTTGTTTTTTTTTCGAGAGTACAAAACAGAGGTAAATCGAAATTTTTACCATTCCTGAAGAACTTTAAGCAACTTTAATAAGTCTACTGTGATTCTTTTACAAAATTATTGTAAATTACTGTGTTCTCCATGGCACACTATTGTCGATATTGATGTTAATTTAGCCGCTTTTCTAAATAACTTTAAATAACTCAATAACCGTACATTTCATCTATAGCGAATGCACATATATGTGATAAGGTAATAAAAGAAGGAAGGGAATAGGAACATAAAATACAGTATGTTCATTTTGAAATAAGCGATTTAATGGAGGTTGAAGTTGGACCTCATTTTCCGGGCACCCTGTATATTTTGGGGCATTTGCAGCTTGATCCCACATAAGATCCATCTCTCATAAATATATAGGAGCTAAATTTCACGTTTTTCTAGAAAATGTATGTAAATCTTAAAAAACGATTTTTATTTTTTAAAGGGCCGAGATTAAAGGAACATCTAGGTAATACATAACATTAAGTGGACTTCGTATTTGAGACCAATTTTAGTTAAATATCGATTAATTACGGTGACAAAATGTTTTTGAACAAAATCGATCTGTAAATAAAAATGTTTTTAATGATTTAATTTAAAAAAAAATTTTTTTTATTTTTTCGTTTCTGTAATTGAATAGAAATCTGGTGGAATGATATTTCACTTTAATATCTAAATATTTATATAATTTACAAATATACATTTCATAATGTAATATACAACCGTGAAAATATGATTTTAGCTCGTGTCTTATAAATATACGGAAATACATGATTCTATTATATTGTAAATACATAATATTAAATAAAGAGCATTTAATGGTAATGGTAATGGAATCCAAGGGTCCCCAGTTCGAAACCCAAATGGAGTTTGATGTTTTTTTTTTAATTTTTACTTTATTTTACTCTTCTACCAACTAAGTTCGTACTATAAAATTAAAAATGTCTAAAACTAACACTATTTATAAAAAAAACTGCGAAGAGTATCCTATAGAATGTGTAACAATTATATAAAAAGTTCAGTGAACAGGCGAAGAGTACGTTTTTAGCTTGTTATTAACAACATTTTTGTCTGTCTAAGCGTGCTGTGATATCTGAAGGAAAATTGTGAATTTATTTTTATCGCAGCAGGCCAGCGTTTTGGATGTAGACCTGTAGACGACGTTTATGTGTTGGACAAAGTTGTCTTATGGAGTTCTATATAGCTGATAATTTGAAATAATTTCGGCCACAAATAAAAAAGATACGAGAAGTGAAACATACTGTACAGTGTATAGGGGGATTGCCATCATTAGTTTTAATGTTTTCCACAAAAATATCATTGCCGCTACAGCTGCCATGTTGGAAAGATGCCGCTCAAAATGAATTTTTCCGGATTATATCCTTTCCTGTTATTTAAACTTCTAAGGTCAACTGTTTAAAAATTACAGAAGCTCGAAAGTTTTCTTGAATTTAGGAAATAATGTCTACCGTTGTTACCGCGTTATTAATACTCATTCACAGGCCCACAAAAAAGAAAAGTTGTCTGCGCCGGGGTATTGACCATACCTATCCCTTGTATTTTGACCTGCTGAACAATCTGACCTTAATTTTCCCCCTATACGTCAGGTTTTTTTTTTAAAGCAAAAAAGACTAATATTTATATATTTATTTGCTGTTAAAAGAAAAACCTAACGTGCTGGGGAAAAACTAAGATCAGATTCATGTTCCGCGGCTCAAAATACAAGGGATAGGTGTGGTCAGTACCCCCGCGCAGATGATTTTTTTTGTGTGGGATTGTGCCACACTGAGTGTAGCACAGTGGCAACCAAAAAAAAGTGGTCTGCGCGGGGGTACTGACCACACCTATCCCTTGTATTTTGAGCCGCTGAATACGAATCTGACCTTAGTTTTTCCCCAACACGTCTGTTTTTTTTTTTAATAGCAAAAAAAGTCTGTTGAATCGTAATATTTATATATTTATTTGCTGTTAAAAAAAAACCTGACGTCCTGGGAAAAAACTAAGGTCAGATTCGTGTTCAGCGGCTCAAAATACAAGGGATAGGTATGGTCAGTACCCCGGCGCAGACAACTTATTTTTTGTGGGCCTGTGATTATTATACTCTTCGCAAAAAACGAAGCGAAAGCGAAGAGTATATTGTATTTGATCGGCACATTTCTAAATCAGTAAATAGCGCTTGTAGAGAAAAAAATTTCATATCATTATGTTAGTGAACGAATTCTGAACAACTTTCAAAATGTCCGTCTGTCCGTCCGTCCGTCACGTTTCTTGTAAGCACGATAACTTAAGAAAGAAAAGTCCGATTGTACTGAAATTTGGAAAGTAAATTAGCGTTAGCAAGAGGAAGAACCCTATTGTTTTTGAAAAAAATTAATCAGTAAATAAAAAAGTTATTAATCATTTAAATTAAAAAATATATATTTTCTTAATTTTTATCATTTGTACTTAAATAGAAATCTTGCGAAATTTTATTCTCTATATATTTTTTTTGTTTATACATTTTACTAATGTAGTATATTTTATAATAATATATCTAATTCGTTGAAATATAATACTCGAATGATATATACTACAGACATTCAATTTAATAATTTAAATAAAGTATTGTTTGATTTGATATGATTTGATTTTTTGTCTGGCAATCCAGAGGTCTTGTGTTCGAATTTCGGACAGGGTGTTTTTTTTTCATTTTTTTTTTCATATATTTCTTTTTTACAACAAAATTGATATCACAAAATTTAGAATGTGCAAAAACTAACTTTATTTACAAGAAAACTGCGAAGAGTATCCTATAGAATGTGTAACAATTATATAAAAAGCTCAGTAAATCGGCGAAGAGTATAATGCTTCTACTAGTTTTTTATTTCGAGCTAACTCTCACCGTTTCGGAGATATCTGCGAAAAATAGTAAAAAATAGCTCGCATTTCGGAACCGAAGAAACATGTGGTCTGGACAGGTTCATATTTTTTGAAAAACATCAGCGGGACGGCCATACGATGTCGCAACGTAAAGAGGAAGGCTTCCAATTGAACCTAATCGTAAATTGCACGGCGAAATTCGAAAATTCGGCTCGGCACGAACGAATCAAAAGTGGCATTTTGTGACATTTCAGAAAATCGATATCTCTCTACAAATTCAGCTACGACGTATGCATTTTCCGGAAAGAAAAAAACTCCACTATAACCGCTCCCAGCTCATTAATTTTTGGAATATGACAAAAATTTAAAAAAGAGACTTTCAGATAATTCAATACTCTACAAATTCGTCAGGGCGTAGTTTTTTGCCTAGGAACCACCGTTTAGAAGTTATGTAGGATTTAAGCAAGAAATGTCCAATTTCCCGCCGTACATCACCACATATTCAAGTCAATATCTCTGAAACGAAACAATTTACGAAAATTCTGATGGAACTTGACGATTCCTCATGAAAAGAACTTGTCCTTTGGGAGTTTTTATTTTTGAGCTAATTCCAACCTTTTCCGAGATATAGGCGAAACACCGTAATACAAAAACATTCCGAATAAAGTGCAAAAATATGCAATCTTAAAAGGTTCATATTTAGTCCAGTAGAATTAGTAAAAAAAAAAGACTGAAATTTATTGTAATTCGTTTCAGGATGCCACGCAGATTAAACGATAGTTTTATTGATTACGAACATGACCCTGAATTTGGTCCACTTTTTGACCGCCGGAACATTGTTTTTTTAATGATTTATTGTTGAAAAATTCCAAAAAATAACTCAAAGACCTTTCACAATAGGTTTTTCAATTTCTGGATATTGTTAGAACTTTGAAAATCGGTTAATGTGAGGTGTTTCGTTTAAACCGCTTAAAAATTTGTTTAAATAATTACGAAAAACCGCGAAAATTTTCGCAATTTGCAAATATTTTTCATTTTTTAACAAAAGCACTTTGGTGCTTGAAACTTTGACAAAATATGTCTTTTATTACCCCAAAGTTACCCCTAAAATTTCATCAAGAAATTTTAATTAGTTTAAGAGATATTCGTTTATTAAAAATATAAATAATGTAAAATGCAAATTCACTCAGTTCCCGTCGTCGTAGAGGGTTGATCTGGACATAATTTTTTTTGTTGAGCTTTATGTTTTTATTAATGGTAAATCAAATTTGCATTATTTTCAACTTCAAAATGGCGCTTGAAAAAGTGAGGTTAGGTTTTTACTAATACCTTTTAAACAAATGAAGATTTTGCCATATCGTTCTCATATCTTTGTTGCTGGAGTTTTTTCACACGTTTTCAAAAAAAAAATGACTGTAGCCTTACTAGAAGCTGAGATGATTTTTTTTTAATAAATAAAATTTAAACTTTTAATCAACATATTTATATGAGCAGCGGACGTATTATCCACCGCCATTTTAACAGCTGACTATGATTTTTTACCATTTTTTAAAATTATTAAACAACATACAAAATTTCAACTTTGATCTATTTCAATAAATTTTTTACGCGTGGGAAGCGCTCCAGCACCCACCTCCACCGTTACTTGAGCAGCTGACCGCCGTTTCATGTATGTGTGTACGTAATAAACAATTATATAAATGAAAACCAGCCTTAATGAAATGAATAGCTCCAAAAGGTCGCTGCCTCCCGGGCTACAATAATTTGTATTATGGTGATAGAAATTTTACCGATAACAGATAATTGGATATTGAAGGTTTTAAGATTATGCATTATTACATTATATTTCTTAAATTATAAAAAAGGCAACTTTTAGAGGTTTTATTTTTTTTACAAATTAACAATTTATCAAAAAATTTGATATTTCTATTTTTGCGATGCGATTACCAGGATCGGAGATAATAAGGAAAGTAGCAGAAAATTTAAATGTTGAACCATAAATTGTTTAAATTTTACAAGAAGCAACGAACCACCGATTTAATTCAAAACTTCTCATAGCACTTGTTACCTACAACAAATTAAAACAATAAAATTGCCGCAGCCAGAGAACTCCTTATTCACTTATTTTGATGCTTAATTTGACTCCACTCATAATTAGAGAACCCAAAAACTTATAAACATAAATTATAATGCGAAATCAAGCAATTTTTTACATTTTGCCTCATTTCCGTCCGCCATTTTGAATTTTTTTTTACTTCAGATTCGCAATCAGCGACCCCAAAAACATAAATACTGCATTTCAAAAATTGATAATCAATACTTTTCGATATATTAATTTTTTTTGATTTGGGGGTGGAAAACCACCGCTAAATCAAATCAAGGGTAAGAGTAAGCGCTGGAACCACATAGAAACTGAAGGTGATACATTTTACTACAAGAATCACCCATAAAAAAACTATCATTCAATATGACATTATTCCGAAGTTTTGCATTTTTTTACCTCTAGGTACTGTACTATAATAACATCCATTATTTACAATAGGCAATAGTCAATAATGTCACTAAGAAATATATTTAATACAAGTAAATTCAAATTGTAACATTTAAAGGCAATCTCAAACTTTTTTAAGGTGTCTATAAGTTTAGGATCTGCCAGTAGGTCAAAAAGAATCTCTGAACACACAAAGATTACGTTCCGCTGATTAAACGTCCACCAATTTTGCATCCTGACACATTGTCCTTTCATGCTCCCATTACTTCAACATTGTAGCAACCAACAGCAGGACACAACCATGATCTCTTATCTTAATCCCATATTAATCGGTGACCGGTGTTTTCCACATTCTTTATTCGTGATTTATAACACCTTACAGTTGAAAAGAAAGCGACAAGTTGCAGTGCAAATATCCTATCAACTAATAAATCAAGTCACAGCGGCAATACATATTCTTACTATACGACTGGGCCGGGTGATAACCTCAAAACCGATTTTAAAACAAGGGTCGTATATTGTTCCACAAAAAGGCGTGCAAATTGGAAAATAAGTTGTTAGAATTTGATATACAGATTTGGGTACAGGTAAAAAAGTTTCGTATATAAGTTGTAGGGTTGAATACAGGGTGTTTCATAATTGAATGCTGATCCTAAAGGGCGATAATCCTTGTATGATTTTAAGAAAAATTCTATATATGAACATAGGTTCGCGACCGCTTTATTTCTGAGATTATAGGGTGTTGAAATTTAACAAAGAAAATCAGTTTTTCCCCAATATCTCTAAAACAGTTCTTTTTTTCAATTTTGGTACATGCAAAGTACGCATAAAAATACATTTTTTTCAGGATAAATGCTTTTTAAATTTTCATCAGTGGCGTCCCTGTCAACATGCCGTGCAATATTTTTAATAAAAAAAAAATGATACGCCACTTTTTTTTAAATATTATTTTCATATTTGCGGTTTATCTTGTCATAAAAATGGTCCCTTGACTATTTTTCGTCCGGCGGACGGTTTTCGATTTAAAAAATAAAAAATGCATTCATTTGCTTGTCCAGCCGTTAAAGAGTAGAATAATTATCTTGTAGGCTAGAAACATCTAGTATGCTGAGGAAAATCCCGACATAAGTACGAGGAAAGTTGCCAATAATTTAAATATCGCCCATGTTCTAGTGTGGATGATTCTACATGATTATTTATTATATCCTTATCACATTCAACGGGTTCAGACTCTACTTCCTCGAGACTTTTCATTACGAGTGAATTTCTGTTAATGGTTTCTCCAAAAAGTTACCCAAGATCCTTTATTTGACACGGAAATTTTATTCACAGACGAAGCTAGTTTTACGATAAACAGTATCAGAAATTTTCATAACAATCATTCTTGGGCCGAGGAAAATTCGCATGCAATCGCGGAATCTCATCACCAGGTGCAAATCTCATTAAATGTGTGGGCTGGAATTATTGAAGATTACATAATTGGCCCTTTTTTTCTACCAGGCAGATTAAATGGAAATGTTTATCGCCGATTTCTTGATGATAATTTGCCAATTCTGTTGGAAGATGTTCCTATTTTAATTCGAAATCGCATGTGGTTTATGCACGACGGTGCACCTGCCCGTTTTAGTGCTCTAGCTCGCAAGTATTTAAATCAAAACTTTAATAATCGCTGGATAGATCGTGGGGGAACAGAGTCATGGCCAGCTAGAACCCCAGACCTAAACATTTAAACAGTCTGGATTAGTTTCTTTGGGGACATTTCAAGACCTTGGTTTACAGTCAGCCAATTCAAACTGAGGAAGAATTGCGAAAAAGCAAAATAGTTTCCTGTGAAGCTATAAGGAATACTCAAGGAATTTTCCAAAGAGTACCCAAGTCAGTGAGAAGGAGGGCTGAAGCGTGCATACTTGCAGGAGGCGGACATTTTGAACAATTAATTTAATTTTGGTATTTTGTGTTCAAAATAGTTATAAGTTTTTGAGGGACCATTTTTATGACAAGATAAACCGCAAATATGAAAATAATATTTATTTAAAGAAAAAGTGGAGTATCATTTTTTTTTATTAAAAATATTGCAGGGCATGTTGACAGGGACGCCACGGATGAAAATTTAAAAAATATTTGTCCTGGAAAAAGTGTATTTTTATACGTACTTTGCATGTACCTAAATTGAAAAAAAAACCGTTTTAGAGATATTGGGGAAAAACTGATTTTTTTGTTAAATTTCAACAACCTGTATCTCAGAAATAAAGCGGTTGCGGACCTATGTTCATATAAAGAATTTTTCTTAAAATCATCCAAGGATCAGCATTCGATTATGAAACACCCTGTATATATTTTTTTAATGCAATTAAAAAATAATTGCTTGCATATATGATATAACAACGAAGGTTGGTTTTAAATGGAAAACCCTGTATGTTTTTAAAGAATATATTTCTTTTAGATCTTTTTTCCCTCATTTCAAATATATAAAGGGTTCATAGGTCTATCTGTAATATTTCTTGACATTAAAAGTTTGATATATTATAAGAATAAAAATAAAATCCTGAGATGAAAAATATTTTATAACTATTTTATGGTTATAATTCACAAAAAGTCAGGGTTGTTTGGTGGCCAAGGAATTGGTCTACCGGATTTTTTAATTATTTTTTTATTATAATTTTTTTATTTTTGTATTTTTTTTTATACAGGTATATTTGGAATCACGGAAAACATACTTAAAAGAATATGTAAAAACATACACAGTTTTCCATTTAAAAACAACCTTCCTTGTTATATCACGTAACCTATACAGACAATTGTTTTTTTAATTGCATTTAAAAAAAAAGATATACAAATCTACAACTTTTATACGAAACTTTTTTTTTATTTCCAATAATAACAGAAATAAAGGGGGGGGGGAGGGTCAACATGTAATGCATAATCCTGTACATGTACGGGATATTTAATTTGAAGCAAATATGAATAATATCTTAACTTAAATGCTACCGGAGATATGTGAAATTGGAGTGTGAAATTATTTCGCAAGAAATTTAATAAAAGTAATTTATTTCAAAGCTATAATCAGATACAGGTATTTTCTGAGGAAGGTAGCAAAACAGTTGTTAATTTTAACAATCCATTGAAAAACGCCGATTTTTAGAAAAAAAATTATTATGTTAGGCCAAATTTTAAACCACCATAGGCGTGCGTATATAGGCATAAAAATGGCTTGATTTTCCGCAAAGACATTCGAAATCACTATCTTAAGAAGCATCTATATTTGAACAGAATTTCATTAAAATACTGGAAGTGGTTTTAAAGCACGGGAAAGGTACACCCTACCTCAATGCCAAATTTAAAGTTCCTAGCTCATCGGAAAGTACCCAGTACCTATCCTGAAAATAATGTGCAATACTGTATCAGCGAGTTACAAGCACGAAATATGACATTGGCAGCCATACTGGAACCACCATTTTGGATTTTGCAAAGTTTTGAAGTTTTTGCAGGCGGAAAAGGTACGTACACCCTTCCGCTACGGCAGATTATAAGTCCCTAGCTTACCGGAAAGTACCCACACAATTGGGTTGTTGACGAATTTTCAAAAATGGTGAAATATGGTAGTGGAGGACTTAATTTAGTTATATATTTAATTTGGAAGAAAAATTCTTAGCGCAACATATTTTAAAAAGTGTTAAACTTCGACTATTTGAATGTGCCGCGAAAACGGTAGTGACATCATAACGGCAGTTAGATGTGAACTTATAAGCAGAACAGATGAAGACGAATAAGTTGACATTGCTGACAAGAAAGAAAATAGATGTCAAAAATAAATTTGACGTTTAGCTAGCACTGATTGATGTTTGCAGTTATTGTTAATATTTTTTTACAAAACGACTAAGGCAGTATATCTGTAAAAGCTAATTCTGACATTCTACTTGCGGTAGATATATTTATGGTCAGCGAATTTTTAAAAAGAGACGATCGTTTTGACATTGCAATGGTTGGAAGTGCAAAAGCTGCAAGGTACTTACGTTACAACTGCTATAGACAGTACAAACTATTGTAATTTCTGCAAGAACTTCCTTTATCTTATCTTATTAATATTACATAATATGTCTAATATGTATTTTATTATTTAATTTAGATGAATTTGTTAACTATACTTTGTATTTTATTAAATATTTCCTTTTCATTGTTTTATTTCCTATTAACTATATACATGCGTATCTAACTGAAAACAACAAAATAAGTTTATCTACTAAAGAAATTATTTATTATCCATTGATACTCACTTCTAGCAAGAGTCAGAATGAGACTTACGAATATATCAAGAAAGATCTGTATTAAACAAAAAATAATAAATAGGTAAGTATACTTTATGCTATAGTATCTATCTAAGCAATAAACAATGATATGTATTTATAACACACATAATTCAAAGGGCATTTATAACTAAAATCCAACGCATTCGTAGCCATTTCCGACTGTGTTCACCGACTTTAGACGACTTTCACAGTTTGTTTCATATAGTTTTTCAACGGCGAGTTTTTAAATTTCCTTTCTTAATTTATTGATCATCCTAGTATTATGGGACGTCTAGGGAGCTTCATAAATAATCAATAGGTAACAAAAACAACTGCACTTTATTCCAACATAAACTAGATAAAGTACATAAAAGCAGATTATTTAGGAAGTCAAAGCATGAATAACATTCTAATCGAATACAGTAATTCACCCTGTTTTATCCACCAGTTTGGCGGGTAATTTAAATTTGTAACAGCTAGAACGCCACTCAAGTCTTGTAATGCGGCCGTTTTTCCTACAACAGAAATCCATATTAAAAATCAAATTCCTACATTAAGATACAACTTACCACAAATAAAACGCTTAGAATATATTGTAATTTGTTACTTTACTTGACATTGAAATGGTCTCCACAGTAAGAAGACTTGGTCCTTCTCTGGTGGCTTCGAATCATTCATTATTACGTTCAGCGTTTATTATTGGAACACAACAGTTTTTCTGGTGAATTGGTGGTATTATTTACACAGTACGGCAGAAAACACTATCTGAACTTATATTTATCCATAACTAGATGCTGTTAAACTATACCGAATTGTAACCTATGAACGTCAATTGAATTTGACGTTAAATATAATGTCAAATTAAACTGTCGTGATTGTCTTTTTTCTCCGTCGCTATCAGCGAGTTTCTAAATTAGTACCTGTTTCTCGTCATTTTATAACTAACTTCTCTACAGACTGCCGTTATTATGTCATCTCCGTTTTAAATGCATGTATTTTTGTAATTAATATTATAATATTATAAGACTTTCTTTTCAACTTCTACATGTTTCTAATGATTTTTTATGAATAATTGTTATTGTTTAACATAGATTCTCCTCAAATTTTAACTTAGTGCAACAACCCAATTCACGTTATCTATCCTGAGAATAACGTGCACTATATTGGCCTCGCTTCGCTTGGCTAGGAATTATCAGCCGCGGCAGGCAATCTACTATTTTGCTGCTTAGTAAAACAAATAACTATTTTCTGAAATCAGTCAAGAATGTCGGCGCAATTTCAGATCCCAACATACTATTCTAGTATTTTAGTACGTTGCTAAGCAATTATCAAAAAACAGTTTGGGAAAGTAACTTTTCCGGACTGTTTTTTATATATGTACATATATTTTTTAGACAGTAAATAATAAGCACTGAATATTTGACATTTTCTTTTTTTTATGCATTCATAAAAATTAATTAATTTATAATAATATTGATTGCGATTTAAAAAAAAATAGTATGTGTACCTCGTGGTAAAAGCACATTCTCGGACTTCAATGCTTGTTGGCCTCGGCTTAACGCCTCGGCCAACAGTTTACATCGTCGTCCGGGAATGTATTGCTTTTACTACTAGATACACAATGTACTATTCCAAGGAACTGTTTTTTTATTACTTGTCAAGACATATACTACTAAGAAAATATAATGGCATATGATATGATATGGCTAATGGGCGAAAAAAGGCCCTTATCTCCTCTTATCCTTTCTGAAAATAGGCAAATGTAGCTTATCGAGTACTTTGTCCAAAGAAATATTTTTTTAAATCGGGCAACACTTTCCAAAATAACAGGGTGCTCCGGTATTAAATAGCACTTACCGTATACAAAGACCATGTTCCACCAACTCAGATCGTATTATAAAATTAAAAATGTCTAAAACTAACAATATTTACAGAGAACTGCTAAGAGTATCCTATTGAATGTGTAACAACTATACAGGGTAGACCATTAATAATAGGCCATAGTTCAAGGGTAGGTTCTTTGAACCAAAATATGAGAATATAACCAAACATGCTTTAGTAAATGGTTGCTGTGGAAAAAGATACAGGGTGCCAAAACTGTAGTTTTTTCTTTTCTTTTTGCAATATCTCAACTACCTCTTGACCGATCTTCTCCCAATTTGGTAAGGAAACATTTTCTAAGCTAAGAAACAATACTTTATGTATTACATCACGCTAACCCCTGGAGGGCGCCTCATGAGCCATACCTGACGATGAATGTTTTTTCTCTTTTTTTTTACGAACCGTAGTGACACATTTGACTAGGAAAGATCTCAAGAATTCTTTGAAAACAAACTCAATTTGAAAAGGACAAATCGTACTTATTGAAAAGTGTGCTTTCGTGACGTCTTAGTTCTGTCATTTACGTACAATTTCATTAGCTTGACATTTTTGCAAAGCACACTTTTCAATAAATACAATTTGTTTGCAAAGAATTCTTGAGATCTTTACGGCAGTTTTCTCGAAAACGGTTGGAATTATCAAATTCTATCAAGTGTACCTTTTTTTTACGTAGAAATGATTCTTGTATGAGATTATCTAATCAAAAGTGCCACTACGTTTCGTAAAAAAAAGAGAAAAAATATTCATCATCAGGTATAGCTCATGAGGCGCCCTCCATAGACTAGCGTAATTTGATACATAAATTATTGTTTCTTAGCTTAAAAAATGTTTCCTTACCAAATTGGGAGAAGATCGGTCAAGAGGTAGTTGAGATATTGCAAAAAAAAAATTACAATTTTGACACCCTGTATCTTTTTCCACAGCAACAATTTAGTAAAGCATGTTTGGTTATATCCTCATACTTTGATTCAAAGAATCTACCCTTAAACTATGGCCTATTATTAATAGAATAGTCCACCCTGTATAAGAAGGTCAATAAATCGGCGAAGAATATAAGTTTACTCTAGTTACTCTTATAATTCTACTTATTATTCTACGGTACGGAATTAACGTACTCCATGTAACCCAAGAACAACAATTTGAGATTCACACCTTACCTAGATGATATTGCATTACTGTGGAATACGCTACACAATGCGCTACCGCCGCATTACTGTAATTGTTATTTCACTGTTGCGCTAACGCCACCGTTAATGACAGTTATTAACAATAAAAGCGCCACACTTTTCTCAATTATGCCAATCTGCGTGTTGCGGAGTCACGATGTTTCATAAATTAGACTTTGGTAAATTTATCAAACTGCACTCATTTACTACACTCGGCTGTTGTTACGAACTGCTCAGCCATGCAAAGGTAATTATTAGAGGCTGAAATACGCGAAAGTCACTTGCCCTTTCAGGATTCCGTTATGATTATATTTCAGCTAAATTAAAATCTTTGTAAGGAAATGAGCTGCATATATTCCGTAAATTATTATGGAATATTTAGAGAATAGAACAACCTTTGATATTTAGATATTGCCGACCATTACCTGGAAAACATGACTATACTCTATTTGAAAATGAGGAAGAGTAAAAGTTCATTATGGGTGATTCTGCCCGAAACGTCAGATTCAAGTCCCTGCTAATTTTCTAAATTATTTAATTTACTTTCCAAAATATTTTAATTTCTTTTTTTTTTTTTTTAGTACAACTGAAATATATTGGGTACTGAATATGAGATCTCAGCTCCGTGTCATGTCCCCGCATACAAGAATGCCAACTCACGTATAAATTAAACACTCGAAAATATTAAAATATATTCAATTACTTAAATATTAATAATCAGGAGCTCAAGATAAATCTGTTTATTCTAAAAAATATCGTCTTTAATTCTCCACACATTTACTTTTTATAATAGAAAATTGCAGTGTCCCCGTGCCATCACCTCAGCTTCGTGAATAGTTGCTTAATTTCTGATAAAATTCGAAATATGGAAATAATTATTTAAGAAGATACTGTGGGGTTACCCTCTTAGACCATATTGGAGTAGAGACAATAAGAGATAGATTAAAAGTAGAGAAAGAATAGAAGAGAAACACTGGTAACTGGAGTAAAAATCATGAGTTTAAAAAAACAAGCGAAAATTTTGGAAAGAACATTAGCTGATCAAACTTCTCCTTTCACTCGTCTACTGGAATTTCAGTGAAATTACGTTAATACTCCTCAGCTTTCAGGTAAATTAGTGACGGGACAAAAAAAAGACACAAAAATAGAAAGGAGCTTAGACTGACAACTGCAGAATTGGAAAAAAAACTGAAAGACAGAGAAGGCTAGCAAAGAGAGATACAAAAATCGACTATCAGGACAAGAAGCATTGCGGGATACCCCAGAAAAGAAAATAAGAGCAATATTGCAAGGTCAAACTGTTACCTCCGTTATAAAAAATAAACTTTCATTTGGGAAAGTTTTTTGTTCGCAATTAAAAGAAAACTTTTCATCATAAAAAATCAGATCTGGTAAAAGAATAATAATCTTTTCTAATGTATCTGGACAATTAATAGGAAAAGACCGCTATCAGTATTTTATGGAAGATCTCTTCTTCTCGGATAATTCGTTCAAAAAATGGAGCACATTTTCGTAATGAAAACTATAAAGAGATAAAAAGTACAACTTTTTTTCGCATAATATTACTAGGGATTGCATTACCGGTTAACCGGTTAACCGGTTATTAGGACAAAAAACACATGACGATAATTACCGGTTATTTTAATTTTTTACCGGTTATTTCGGTAAATTCTGAACTTACGATATGTCACGTATTCAACGTTTCTATTTATGTCACTGACTAGTATTCACTAAATACAGAGTGATTGTTCCAACACCGAGCACTTTTAACAATAAATAAATAATATTATAAAAAGAAAACTCCAAACACCAAGCCCTAAGAAATACAAGAGAGACATTGACAATATCTTACGACAGAAAATTGAATATTTCACTGCCGCAAATCTCTTGGAATACATTTAGAATTATGTTATTACCAATTCTTATTAACTTATTGACCCACCGATTGAAGAAGGGCATCTTCAGCTGGGGTATTCTATGCACATATATCAGACGACTAACAGATATAGCTTTGAAAAACTAACCCTTTTAACAGGCTATTTTTAAAATAATATTATATTTTTAGATTAGGTATTCAGTAAATGTCATATTTGAGTTTATGTTTATAATTTTTGTTATTTAAGTGGATATTTTTGTTATTTACAGAATAATTATTTATTTAAATTTGTTCCATTTATATTTTTTTCCTTTTGATAAATTGACTCCTATATAAAAAAGTCTGTTTGACAGTCACATTTTTGTCACTTTGACAGCGATAAAAAAGATGCATCGTTTTTAATCACCGATAAAAATGCCTGTTCCTCAAAAGCAGAGTACATGTAGTAGTCGCACGTCACTTTGAAATCTGTACTGTCAGCTATAATTTTTAAGTATTGTGGAAACTATACTGTACAATATGAGTCGTTTTGGGAAAATTATAATTATTTTTAATAAATTATTGTTGTTGTTCGTTCACATATTCTGTCGTTAATTTATCTTGCCAAAAAACATTCGAGCTTTTCTTTTATGGATACTTTTTAACTAAAAATTTTGCCAATCGGTAATTTTGCTCGAAAAACTGACATTTGACAAAATCGCTCGACCTCCGGTCTCGCGATTTTTTTCATGTCAGTTTTTCTTATAAAATCACTGATTTGGCAAAATTATTTCGTTACAAAGAGAAATTTATCCGATAGAAAAAAGCTCTTGTGATCTTACGGTTGATAAAAAACCTTTTGTTTGTTCGTTATACTAAATATACCTATTAAAAAATGTTTTTTGTTAAATTTAGATAATTTTGTACATGGAAAAAGGCAATTGCCATTTTCGCCACCCTAATCATCCATTCTAAAAATTACCGGTAAATACCGGTTAACCGGTTATTTACATTTTTATTTACCGATTTACCGGTTATTAAAACTTCCGGTAAATTGCAATCCCTAAATATTACTAAAATTTACTGAAAAAAAAGTTCAAAATGACAAATAGTGTTTTGTAAATTTTTTTTTTAAATCAGCCGTTGGCAATTACTTGTTTTTCCTCCAAGATTATCATTTATTTCCCCTATTTTTCGTAATATCAATGGACTAATGGTAAAGTGGGAGAAGAAAGGAAAGAAAGGTAAATCTAGTAGAAAGGCCGAAGAAGATAGTGGGAATGTGAGCGTTAAACTGGGAAAATGGAGAGGAGGTAAGAAAAGTGAGATGATATGGTGGGGAAATGGGACAAGACGATGTAAAGATTATGTAAGATAATGGAAAGGTGGGGAAAATGGTGGAATGATGATGGATCCACGCTCTACTCGCAAGGGCGTGAGCTAATATAAACAATAAAATTACATCATATGGATCAACGAATATCAGCCGTTAGACTGTCTTTATAGTTGAAGGCAGCAGCTGGTAAACTATCATAGATGAAGCGGAAATATAGCCCCCCAAATTACACCAATGGATTTCTGATTGATTGATTTACCAGCGTGCGGTAAGCATTGGTG
The DNA here is from genome assembly GCA_936432065.2 of Rutpela maculata. Taxonomy (NCBI): domain Eukaryota; kingdom Metazoa; phylum Arthropoda; class Insecta; order Coleoptera; family Cerambycidae; genus Rutpela; species Rutpela maculata. Next base: position 12,583,543 of record OW386289.2, on the reverse strand, counting down.
CCACTCCCGGGTATTCAGCTAGATTGGATTAGGGTCATGCTTATTGCCAGCAGCGAGAGCCATATGGCGCATGGTAAGGGAATGTGGAATGGGAGGTGTAGGTATTTATGAGATGCGTTACCGCATTGTGTCGTGAGGAAGCGTTTAAGCTCCCTTTTCTGTGTGGTTGGTTCTGAACTTCTGCCTATTCTGCGCATTCTTGTGAAATATGTTGCCGCGTTGTGTCGTAAGATGGGGTGCTTATGCTCCTCTTTTTGTGTTTCTGCTTTTTCGAATCTTCTTTTTCTGAGTCTTCTGATTCCTCGATTTCTGTTTGAGGTAGAGTATATATCGTTGCGATTTCTTTGTGGTGTTCATTTGTTGACCCTGATCCTTTTCATTGTTGTTCTCCACTGTAGTATGGTCTCCCTATTTTTAGTTTGTTACTGTTCGGTGCTAGCGCTTTCTTCAGTAGATGTGTTGGGTTCCTTCCATGGGTATGTCCCCAATTCTTAATTGCGTATATTTCTATAGTGTTTATGTTTTGTGTCGCTGTTTTCGACTTGTTGTTTAGTTGGATGATGTCCCTTTCTGCTCTTCTCAAAAACTTCTGTTGGCTATTGTTGTTGCCGCGTTTTTTGACTCCATATATCATCGTTGGCCGTTTGACGGCTATGTACATACATTTGGTAAGGTCCCATGATAGTTTATTTTTCTCAGTGAACGGTATGATTGCCCTTGTGACTCTGTATGCCGTTTTTATTCTCTCCAAACTTAAAATCAACGAAACTAATAAAATACAAATTTATAAAATTGTTCTGCAAATATGTTACAACTGCTTGTAGCAGTGCAATATATAGGAAGCTGTAATAAGCTGGATACATGTTAATCTTTCGACATACCCATTAATATTATTGATTATTACTAAGATAAAAATTACTAATAACAATAATGGTAATCTTTCGAGTATTTTTTATATTATCTTTGTTTATCTTTTAATGCCTAATTAATCTAAAAATATATTCGTAATTAAAATTCAAGGATATTTTTATTGTCCCATTTATGTCACGATTAACCATCGCATCAATTAATTTGCCAAACACATGATTAATTGTAATATTTGTCTTATTGAAATAGTGTCTAACTCAAGGAAATGTATCTACATAGTGCCAATGTAATTTTTTATCAGTTCATGTTTATAATATTATTGACTATTTAAATCAAAGAAAAATTTCAATTTTGTAAGATGTTCTTAACCAACACAAATAATTTACCCGGCGGCCTAGTATTTTGGTCTTACATACTTGGGCTATCTGACGACTAAAGTCTGATTTGCAAAACCATAATAAAACGGTAGTACAGTAACTAGAGGTTTTGACTTCGGAATAATGTCATATTGAACGGATTTCGTTCATTTTTGGCAGTATAATAGTAAATGCTTCACAGAACAGTTTCTATATTGTGCGGGGGCTTGCTAATTTATAGATGCCACCCCATCTAAAATATATATATATTTATTGGAGCTGAAATAGAATCAAATTTTAAGAAGCAAAGGTTCTATGCAATTTTTCACATAAATTGATAGTTTTTAAGTTACAACGACTTCAAAATAGCAATTTTAGCTTAAAAAAAAACGCATTTCCAAACAGCTTTCTCGGAAAGTATTACCAGAGACTTATCGTATAGTCTCTGGTATTACTTTATCGAAAAAATGTTATAGACCAATTACAGAAAGTACAAACTGGGAATTAATTATATTTTTTGTTTATTGATGTAGGATTAATAATTTCGGAGATATTTAAGTTTATATTTGGTATCCCAAGGGTTTCGAAATTACCTTTAAAGTTTAAAATGCATTTTTTTCTAAAACAAGTGCTTTAAATGAGCAAAAAAATTTGAGCATCTAGGTAATGCTACATCTTAACGAAAAACTGTATTTGAGATAATTTTTTTAAATTACTGGCTAATTAGAGTAACAAAATGACGACCTTTCTATATAAAAAAATATAAATACGCATATTTTTCCGTTATAACTTCTTTATTTTTTATGCTACAGGAACGAGTAAAAAATAATTTGAAAGCGCAATTAATTGTCTTTAATTTCATTTGTTAGCATGCGTGACATAGGTGTTACGATTTCTGAGATATTTAATATTTAAACTGCATTTTTCGTCTTATAAACGTTCGGACGCCATTTGTAAACTTTCATATCTCCGAAACTATTAAATATATGTAAATAAATTAACAAGTTTATGAGCTTTATTTTTTCCATAAAACTAATATTTATTGAGATATTTGGAAAAGGAAAAAAAAATTACGTTTTATCGAAAATACCTTTATAGTTTAAATCGTATTTTTTCTAAAGCAAGTGCTGTATACAAACCAAAAAATTTGAGCATCTACGTCATGTTATATATTAATGAGAAACAGCGTTTGAAATTCCTTTTTTTTTAATTACTGGCTAATTACAGTAACAAAATGGCGACGTTGTTATTAAAAAAATGTGTAGACGCACATTGCTTCGGTCATAACTTCTTTATTTTTTACTACAGAAACAAATAAAAAAACAGTTGAAAGCTTGATTAATAATCTATTATTCTACCTATTAGCATCCTTGACGTGGGTGTTACAGTTTCTGAGATATTTAACTCTCACTCTAAATAATTACCGTATGAACATTTGGATGCCAAATGTAAACTTTTCGAGATACTTGACGAAAGCCGTTTGGAAATACCTTTTTTTTAAAGCTAAAATCGCAATTTTGAAGTCTTTATAACTTAAAAACTATCAATTTATGTGAAAAATTGCATAGAACCTTTTCTTCTTAAAATTTGATTCTACTTCAGCTACAATAAATATATATATTTTTTAAGTACCACCCCCTGACGGGGGGTGGCATCCACCCCCTATCAATTAGCAAGCCCCCGCACAATATAGAAACTTTTCTGTGAAGCATTTACTATTATACTGCCAAAAATGAACGAAATCCGTTCAATATGACATTATTCCGAAGTTTTGCATATATTTTACCTCTAGGTACTGTACTACGGGTCGACTTTAAGAAAGGAAACAGATTCGATTTCCAAAACGTCAGCAATATACTTTATTTTTATATTTTTGTTCTTATTCATCATTCGTAAAAAAAAAAAGCCTTTTAATTGCTCCTTTGACGTAAAAGTCACAGGCGCAGAGGTTATTTTCCAGTAAAACCAGTAAAATACTGGATAATTGTATTATTTTGTAGATTTCATGGACATTATTTTATAAGAAAATACATGTGGCAGCGGATTCCAACAAGAAACACAGAAAAAAATATATAAAAAGTTCAATAAATCGGGGAGAGGTATATTGTTCACTCTAGTTTACATTTATATTCAAAGAAATTGGTTTGTATCATTAATATTGTGAAATATGTGATTTTTAACATTAATCTGCACAATTTTTATTTCCGCTTACTTTTTTTTATTATATTCCTCCGCTTATCAATGAAAATCAATAAATTTGATAGAAATTGTTTTAACTCATAACAAAATTATTCACAAATAATATATCATAAAGGTACCCATATATTTTAAAGGTCAATATTTCCCCAACCTCAATATAAATGTACTATTTTAACTACTGGTAAACGTTTTTAATAGTATTATACAATCTGGTATTTGTCCAACAATATAGTTCCCATGCCATTTGTGAATGCATTTATAACAACCCCACGATACACACCCTCATGGAATCATCCTTTTACTAACCATTTGACACCCGTGGATTACACAATGCCAATTGACTGGAGTGGCGTATAATGAGATTTCATGTTTGTAAAATAACAAAACCGATCAAAAAAAATTTTTTTAACTTAACATTCTCCAATTTATTAAATTCTAAAGATAAAACTTGTACAATTTGTTTATGTGATAACTAAATACGAATTTTTACTGTCAGAAAATTTATAGTTTACTATTTGATGAAAATTATACTCTAACTTATTGCTTTTTTTTTTCAATGAAGGTCGTAATAAATAGTGCACTTGAATTGATTTTTTTCGGTAACAACATTCCACCTGAAATTTTATTGTTGATTCTTATGTATGATGACCTCCTTGGTCAATCCGTCATCTTGGAAAAAAATAGAAAACACCAAGAATAGCCGAAAAAATCAAAATTGAATGTCTTTTCTATAAGACTTCACCAGAGTTGGCAAAAATAAAACTCATTTATGGTCAAATATAATGCATGAATCTCGGACACCGTATGTGAAATAAAACGGTCAAAAATGGCGGACGATTAAAATTTTGAATTCTTCGTCTTCATTTTTTACGAATTTTATTTCAAATAAGCCAGTATTTTTAAAATTCCCATCCGATTACTAGTACAAGATATATTAAGCAGATAAGTTGAAAATATGTGAAAGCGCGTCAAAAAGTGCATATAACTTTTGACGCACAAGGAATTTTTGGGCGCACATATTTTTTTCGTAATCAGGAGGTCATAATACATAAGAATCAACAATAGAATTTCAGGTGGAATATTCTCGCCGAAAAAAATTAAATTAAATCAATTCGACTGTACTAAATCATTAATTTATAAATTAATTGACAAAAACTGGAAAAAAATGCAACCACCCGCAACCTTATTACCTAATAGTACTACTGAAACAAATGAAAGATCGTAGGGTTAAGTACTAAATACAGAAAAGCTACGCTACGCTGAAGAGGAACAATAATTTCGAAACGCGTGTCCATAGCTACTTCGTTGTTTTTTCCTTGGGGCATATAACGAGATTTCCTTTTGTATTGATATCGAAGTTAGTTCGAAATATGCTTGATTACTGAATTTGTTCATTTTTGCATCGACTTCTATATTGATATTAGATGATAAAGGTTCAGGTGAAACTTTGCTTCTTAATAGTTAATGACCTTTTATTTTGAAGACGGTCCATTTTTTAAAAGTTTTATTTTAACATTTCTAGTACTCTCTAATTTATCTTCTATATTTTGAAGAAAAATATTGTGAAATGTCGATTCAGTGGGCTCAATGCTTCAGTAAAATAGAAAAAGAAAATCGAGATATTTCTGTGCTTCATTGTAATTCTGTAAGTGGGAAATGTTCTCAGACAACAAAATCTGCCAGTTTGTTGTTAATTTCAGTTCTCACGGGTTCACACGATTTGACACAAATCTATTCATTATAAATTAAATACACAATATCTTCCTGCTTCCTCGTACGTGGTACATGGCGGGATGCAGCCCCTAATAAATCCAAACAATGACCATCCCCTCGCCCTGGATCTGGTGTATTACGTAACGAGACTAAATGCACTTGTGTCCTCCCGGATAGGTACTTTACGCCTTTTTCCCACGAGCCACCCTCTTCTGCCACCCTCTCATGAATAGTGCTAATATTTACCATCCCTCATATGTCCGCTACTAGTTAAATTAATGCATTTATTTATTATATTATATATACGCTATGTAAGGCAGAATTCAATATTTGGAGATGAGAGAATTTTAGGGTAGTAACACCATATTTTTTAAATTACGTTTCCATATTCACATATTTAAGCATTTTATTGTTTATTAATATTATGTAGGGTTGTTTATATTGATTTTTTTATTTTGTCCATGAACTAAAGGACCCCGCATATTATCTTATGTAAAATGGCTCTCGGTGAAATTTTTTTATGACCCCCTGATTAAAACCGTAAAGGTTTCGACTCAATGCTATGACTAGTGTTTGAGGTACAGGGGGTTAAAGTTAAAAAGTGGTTTTTTTCATAAAACATGTTTGAGATAATTTAAGGATTCGATTGCAATTTTCTTGCATGAATGTTATTTATTTAACAAAAATAATATATTGTGACAAAATATTTGTTCATATACAGAGCGAGTCACAAATAAAATGGGGTGAATTTCGGTTTAATTTTGATAAAAAAATAGTATGATGTGTAATTTAACAAAGTACAGGCCCAACATAGAAAACAGGACATTTTTTCAAAAAAATTGAATTCGAAGTCGGTAAAACGTCCTTATGCAGGTTCAAATTATCAAGAGAACTGAACATTTATTTTTGTAATAGCACTTTTAAGAAACACTTCAATCTTTATCCTGAAAGCGCTACCATCCAGTTATACGTTTTTGTGGGTGCAAATAATGACGCCGGTGCGCAGTGGTGCTTTTATTGAGAGCTGGCGTCAAAAAACGGTAACTTAGCCAATTTTCAATAAAAATTTACGAAACTTGGTAGAGTTAAGTATTTGAATATGCTAAATTCAGTGTTGCTGCAGATTTTTTTTTTTTCAATATGGCGGCTTCAGAAGAAGTAAAAAAGATGAAAAATTCAATCCCAGCCACAAGAAAAAGTTCTGATCCTGGAACTCGACCCGACTGCTCGACGCTGAATTCTAATCCGACCTCAGAAAAGTCCAAACACCCTCAAAATTTTGAGCTAAAGCGAAAAAACACCCTTAGAATGGGGTGAAATTGCCCCTCATATAAAAAAGTACTCCTAAAGTACAATCCTAGGGTTTTTGAGGTTGCTGATTTCAAATTTCAACATGCCAAAAGCCAAAAATTGATTCTTAAGGTGAAAATCGAGTAAAGTAGGAGTTGAAAAATGTCAAATGAAAATTTGACTACGTAATTTTCATTCCAAAAGTATATTTCTAGGGGTTCTTGAGGTTGCTGATTTCAAATTTCAGCATGCCAAAAGCCTAGAATGTATTATTAGGTTGAGAATAGAGTAAATTAATGGTTGACGGGGGTGTAGAAATGAAAAGTTGAAAAAATGCGTAATTTAGGTTCTGAAATTATATTTTTAGTGGTTTTGAACTTGTTTAGTTCAAGTTCGAATCCGATCTCAGAAAAGCCCATTCAAAATTTTGAGCCTTTAGCGAATACACAACCCTAAAACGTAGGTACTGTATTTAGATATATATTTTTGGTATATGGCCAAGGATTTTCTACTCTGAGGTGGTTTTAAGCAATCCCTAGATAGATGAAAACCACCCTAATATAAAAATAAAGTTCATGAGAGGGGTTAAAGTCACTTTAGTTTCTATTCAAAAATTTGTAAACCAAATATTCATTTTTTATGTAATTTTTTAGCATTTATATACTCTATGATGGTATGATGGTGTATATTCTTTGAAACAACAGGGGTATTTTTTAGCCTAATCTAAGAGTAGTTGTTCCGCCATTATTTAGGGAGATGACTGCTAAATATAAAACATAACCTTCTGTTTTAATATTCGTTACCACTCATACACATCAATTTATAAATCCTGAAATGTGGGTTAGTTTTGCCTCGTTTTAGGGTGGCTTCCTGTAGCATTTTAAAGTGCTACAACTCTAATTTCTAATAATTTGGTATTTAAAATAGATTTAGTGCCGCCTAAACATTCATTATTTACTTTCAGGGACCAAGTTACAGGTAGGCAACCAACTTGCCTCTTGGCAGTACGGTGTGTTGCATACTGTGGAACTCTTGGTCCGGTAATTTGATGATATCATTTCAAAGGTGTATAACTGGATTAAGTTTATTTATTCATTTATTAGGGTTTAATAGTTTCAGTCTATGGAGTTTACTCTTCTTATGTTCTTAAAATTGGGTATAACACGTTTTGTGGCTCAAAGTGGTAGAGGAATTTTTGTTTGTAACTAGTTTCATGTTGGTAACGCTGGGGGAACGGTCGAAAGACGTCCTTCTTGCGAAAACCGCGAAGCCTCGCGGACACGTTCTTCTTTTGGGAGGAATTTTGGTGGCATTGTAGCTAAAATGATATTTTCATGGATTTGTGTTCTCTCGTACTGCTCTTGCCGCGAATGTTCAGAGTGTTCAGAAAGCTGTGTTTAGCTGAACCTTCAAGTTGGCGGTTTTTTTTGTTGGGTAATGCTCTCTCTACAGAGGTAAGCTTTTTATTTAAAATTTGTATAATAGAATTCTTATTTGAGTTGTGCATTGCAGAGTGTTTGGAATGTTTGGATCCAGTGATTTGTTCTGGTAATGTTCTGGAAAAAAAAACACGTGGTTTTATATTGGTTATGTTGATCCTCTTGGAAGGGCCTCGTGCTGGCTTGTTCAATTGGTCTTGATCCGCGTCATCCTGTCACTCACTGTGATGAAATTTTATTCGTGTTAATCCAGGAGCACTTCTGCTGGAGTAGCAGCTGTTTACTGGAATGTTGTGGGGAGAAGTCGCACGAAGACACTGAAGCGCTGGGAGATGTGCTCTAGGTATCAAGGAGGACTCAAAATCTCGCCGGATTGCCGGAGTTTATAAGGTTTTTTCTTTCTTAATTTTCAATGGTTTTAAGCCACCAATTTAGTGAATTTTTTTGTGACAATAATTAAATTAAATTATCTTATGATGTCAGATCATCTATCGTTTCATAAGTTGTGAACCTTCAGTTCGATTTCAAGTGTATTTAATTAAATGAATCTTTGTGAGCATGTCGCTGTAAAAGTAAATATGGTACCATGAATTGCTTAGACACCGCGTAATAACTTAGTAGGACAGGATCATTTAGTACTGTTGTCAACTTTTAACCTCACATGGTAAAGATTTCTTTATATAGAAAACTTGTTAATGCGAAGAGTATATGTTGCCCTGTCACCTACTTAAATTCATATGCGAACAATATAACTTCAAATTGAAATTTTAATTCAAATCACCAGTGTAATTAATCTTAAATGTTATTTTTGTACATACAATTTGGGTAATTTTAATAAATGGTGTTCATGTCTAAGTGCTCTCATTTCTTGATACTCATCCAAACTTTGTTTAGACTTCATAATAAATAACTACCTACTATAGTTAAAACGATACTAGTTAAAATTTCAGTATTTTCCATCGCATGTTATATGCCAGCTAAAATTGTGTTTCTTGGCTGACAGAATTTCATTTCTAAATTAACTATTGGCCAAGTGGCGCCCTCTATTGTTGTCTGTGTTTACTCTATTACTCACTCCTCTTTTCGCTCTCCGAGACAAACTGACTGCCGTACGCATGTGAATGTTTCTTTATGCATTAGGCATAAAAAGCGTTGCATTCCTTCTATTTTGGGGGTTGCTTAACCACCTCAGAGTAGAAAATCCTTTGCGATATACCAAAAATCTAGATTGAAATACAATACTTTTGCGCTTGTTAACTACTTTTTGCATGTATTACCACAAATAAAGGACGATTTACTCTATTTTAGGGCTGTTTATTAGCTAAAGGCTCAGAATTTTGAGGGCACATGGGCTTTTCTGAGATAGGATTCGAACTTGAACTCATCAAGTTCAAAACCCGTAAAAGTACAATTTCAGAATCTAGGCTTTTGGCATGCTGAAATTTGAAATCAGCAACCTCAAATAGCCCTAGAAATATACTTTTGGAATGAAAATTACGTATTTTGTCAATTTTTCATTTTTCACCCCTTTCACTTATTTTACTCAACATTCACTCTAACAATAAATTTTTGGCTTCTGGCATATTGAAATTTGAAATAATCAACCTAAAAAACCCCTAGAAATATAAGTTTAAAATGAAAATTACATATTTTGTCAAATTTTCATTTTTACACCCCTTTCAGCTCATATTTTACTCGATTTTAACCCCGAGAATCAATTTTTGGCTTTTGGCATGTTAAAATTTAAAATCAGTAACTTCAAAAATCCCTATAAATAAACTTTTAGAATGAAAATCACGCATTTTATCAAATTTTCAATTTTACACTCGACCTCTGTCTTACTCGATTTTTACTCTAAGAATCAATTTTTGGCTTTCGGCATGTTGAAATTTGAAATCAACAATCTCAAAAACCCTGAGATTGTACATTGGAAGTATTTTTTGCATGTACTTATTGTCACCATATACGAGGGATGATTTTACCATATTCCAAGGGTGTTTTTTGCTTTAGCTCAAGATTTTGAGGGTGTTTAGGCTTTTCTGAGGTCGGATTCGAATTCAACGTCAAGTACTCGGGTCGAGTTCCAGGATCAGGAATTTTTCTTGTAGCTGTTATTTAATTTTTCATTTTTGCTTCTTCTGACCCAAATTTTGAAGCCGCCATATTGAAAAAAAAATTTCTGCAGCAACACTGAATTTAGCATATTCAAATACTTAGCTCTACCAAGTTTCGTAAATTTTTATTGAAAATTAGCTATGTTACCGATTTTTGACGCCTGTTTTCTAAAAAGCACCACTGTGTGGAGCCGCATATTTCCATTGTACGATAAAACTGAACAGTGCACGTCGCTATTAACTACTATATTTAGTAATAAGCAACAAATAATGTAGCAAGCAAGTAATATGTGTTTAATGATAAGCATATATCCAACAAGAATAAGAGAAACATGAATAATAACATATATAGGATTATGTTTTTGTGGCCTATTAGCAGCATTCAAAATATTTTCCAAAAGCGCCGTACTTGAATATTTCACGCTGACGAGCATATCCTAGAAACCATAGAACACTGGCCACATGTGCCCATGTTCCCAGAGTTCTAGCGCCAGTCTTACATGTACAGTAGTAGCTAGAAATCAACTCATTTCCCTCAACGTCTTCTCTGTCATCTTGATAAGCTATCTATATTTGATATTTGGTAGCGTTGCGAAATCTAGAATAAACTCGCAAACGTATCAGCCCAGGTTCTTCTCTAAGCTCGTATAACTTAATTACATCGGTCTCTTTTCTCTGCAGCGTATCTGGATATAGGAGGGAGACAATTGTAATTGATACATACATCCTTGAGTTAATGGAAAATCGGCTAAATGATTTTGATTCAATTGATTTCATCTACCATTTCGAGTTCGAAGGTTTTCCACCTCTACTCTTGCCTGCATTACGTTAACCATATTCATTATTTCCTTCATGGTGTATCGATAGTCTTGGTTTTGGATTTGGGGCGTGTCTACTGTATGTGGTGTGTTTATATTTAATGTGGTTCTATAAACAAGGTAAACTCAGCTCTTAGTAATGTTACACATGGCGTCCCACAAGGATCTGTCTCGGAACCACTGTTGTTTAAATTGTTTTTAAATGATATTAAATATTTTTTATCCTTCCAAGTGTATTCTTTTTGCTGATGACACAATCAAGGGCAAATTATTCGAGTTTGTTGAGATGACATTAAAAACATTGTCAATACATAGTTCATTGCAAATGGGTTTAAACTAAATAGTGACAAATCACAGAAACTTGTTCTGTTATCAAATCATGCTATCAATAAGGGAGAACGTGTAAAGCTACTGGATGTTGTTTTAGATGAAAAGTTGAGATGGCTTGGTCATATTGATTATTTCGTAAAATCACTTTGAAGTATAATTTACTTACTACGTCAATTGAGGTTAGTCATAGGAGGCAATACTCTCTGCATATTTTGCCTTACATCATTCCCGTATTTCTTATGGAGCAGTGGTGTCCTCTCTAAAACTACACTTATTCTATGAATTTGAGGGAACCCAAACTTGAGTTGGATTAGTAGCATTTGACATGCTACAGCATGGCTCTAATCCAACCCAGCGTAGACGTAGCTGGCTCAGCGGTATGTTCCGGAAGTAGCAGCAATGCCTACCGCTCGCTGGTAAATGAAACCAAATAAACATTTCTTTGCTATTAAGAGCTTCTTCTTTGCTTTATAAATATGGGAAATAGCACCACACCTAACATACGATTCAACTTAATTGAGTTCTCGCAAATATCTAAAAAACGGAGGAGTGGAAACAATCATATTAAATCGTATATTAGTAAATATTATATATTTTTAGTCCAGTCGGTAAAGTAAAAAATACACCAGAAGCTCACAAAAAATGTTATCTGAGATTTTCCTTCAGCGGAGGGGTTATACATCACAAAATCACAAAAATCAGTTCTGGGGATGCCGCGCAACCCCCCAAAAAACACTCAATCTGTGAAAAAAGCCTTATTTTACTGACAACTCATTAACTGTTGAAGATATAAAAAAATTGCTGATTATAAAAAGAAAGCTTGGCTAATTTCCTAAAAAAAAGTCCTTCTGTAATTTTTTTGTATATACCATAGTTTTCGAGAAAATCGATATTGAAAATATAAGAAAAATTGAATTTTTAGAAAATGCGTTATATAATCGTTAATATCTTCGCCAATTGTCGACATATCTAAGAAAATAAGTAAGCAAATGAAAGATATTTTCATAATTTTCAATTTTTCACCATAGAAAATTATAAAAGTAACTATATTTCTAGGGTTTTTAAGTTCATGTTAGTAAAAATTGATTTTTTACCGATTTTTTGGAATATATATTTGCCAATTGTTAACATATTATAAAAAATAGAATCAGATATGAAATACATTCATTTAATAACTTTATTTTGTAACCATAAAAAAATAATAAAAGTCCCTATATGTTTTGTAATTTGGAGATTGTGTAAGTAATTTTTTTTTTCAAATTTTTTTAAGTAGATCTTTGCCAATTGTTGACATATGAAAAAAGAAGCAAATGAAAGATTTAATATCATAAAAAATTATAAAAGTCACTATATTTTTACTAATTTTGAGATTATGTCAAAAGTAACAAAATGAAACACTTTAGTAATGAGTTTTGATCTGAGTTTACATATTTTAAAAAAATATATTTTACAATAGCATTTTTTTATAATAGTATAATTTTAAATGGTATGATCAATTAATATAAAGTCTTACCTTTATTTTTAGACCGGGTACATTAAAAAATATTAAAATACAAGGACGCTAGATTAATTTAAAAAAAATCCCAAAGAAGGCTGCATATTCAATTTTTTGATGATATTTTTTTATGCAATTTTTTAACTATTAAATGATTCGAAACAATAGTTATATGATATATAAACTCAAAAAAAAAATTTTGAGCTAAATTTTCAAGATGTTGGGTCTTTTTTTATTTTTTAAAAAATTCAACATGCTGGTAAATTTGTAAATGTGAATATTTTTATTCCCAACTTTTTCTGCAGTGAAGTACTACCTTGAACTAAAAGATAATGCATTTATAACTTACATTAAAGTCAATTATTTTTTATGGGCCTGTGAATAGTTAGAGACGCAAAAAATTAAGAGATAACCATATTATATTGTTATTTTTATATACTAATAAATATCAATAGCCATCAAAAATGGCAATACAAGAGAGTATTTTATATCCCCTTTAAAACCCATTTTGATTTTTGTTCCTAGCTTGTATGGTTTTCGAGCAATTTAATTGCGCATTAAAATTACAAATTACAAATTTTGGATTTTTTTTCAATATCGATTTTCTCGAAAACCATGGCATATACAACAAAATTACAATAGGACTTTTTTTAGGAAATTAGTCATTTCTTTTGTATGATGAGCAATTTTTTTACGTCTTCAACGGTTAACGAGTTATCAGTAAAATAAGGCTTTTTTCACCGAAGGGGTGGTTTTTTGGGGTTTTTGCGCGGCACCAACGGATTTTTGTGGTTTTGTAATGTATAACTCCTCCACTAACAGCTACTGAAGGAAAAATCTCAGATAACATTTTTGTGATGGAAATTTTTATAGTTATTGGACTATTTAGAAGAATTCTAATTATAAAATTAGATCACCAAGTTTATGAACATCATATAGCATCCATAAACATGCACAACCATTCAAACGTGAACCAGAAGAACTGGTTTATTATACATGTCATGTATTTATAATTCGGTATAAAAACCGTACACGTGGTACCGGGCAAAGTGGCGTGTACTAGGAAAAACGCGAATCGTAGGTAGGTCGTGGATGTACAGTATGTGTGCTGTGCATGTCTGGAGATGTATATATAGACGGCACCGGTCGTATTTCCATCGACAGCGATCAAGCCGGCCGGTGCAATGTGGGAGTCTGGCCGGGATCGGGGCTCTATAAACTGACCGCGCCTGATGGCCGCGCTCGCTCTAGGATGCCACCTACCGCTCCCGCTTATATTTATTTAACACTCCATCGGCCACCGCTGGACCACAAATCTGATAAGGACGTAAAAGTGGGGTGTTGTATAACTTACAAGCGGAAAATAAAGGAGTTGTTTGGTTCGCCGGATTTTATGCATATTGCACTTGCACTTGCAATTGCAACATCAGCTGAAGGCATTTTAACTAATATCTCTTCAATCGGAGAATCAGATTATCCCGAACTTATGAGGTCATTTAAAAATCGTAAGAAAAACATTAACAACAAAATAGCAGAAATACGTATTCAAGAAAACACACAAAATTCAGATAATAAAAACAAATCTCTATGGACAATTGACGATTTGCATGAAAGAAAGTTTGGTAAAAAGTATCATGACGCACAGTATAATGGTATCACTGTAATTCACTGCACATGTTGACCAACTCGTCTAATTTCCAAACTTTGCAACAATTAAATACCTATAATATCATCATAACATTGTTTTCATTATCTTTAATGTGAAACCTACTTCCACTGAATATAAATCATCTTTATTAGGTTGTTTCGTAGTCTACAATATTTAAAAAATGTCAAATTATGCAATTTGTCAATCACTGCTGCCAACTCTTCTAGTAAACTGAGAGTTGGAAACAGTGTTTGACAAATTGCATAATTCGACATTTTTTAAATATTGTAGACTACGAAACAACCTAATAAGGACTATTTATATTCAATGGAAGCAGGTTTAATATTAAAGATAATGATAACGATGTTATGATTATTATATTATAGGTATTTAATTGTTGCAAAGTTTGGAAATTAGACGAGTTGGTCAACATGTGCAGTGAATTACAGTGATACCATTATACTGTGCGCCATGACACTTTTTACTGAACTTTCTTTCGTGCAAATCGTCAATTGTGAATAGCAGATTAGGGCGTAACAAAAAAATAAAAAATGCGATTAATATAAAATTAAACGATAACATAATAAACAATAAGCAAGAGGTATGTAACATTTTTGCTACTTACTTTGCTATATCTGTTGATAACAAATTAATACATCATTTTCAAAATAATTTATCAGAAATTTGCACAGATCCACAGGAAGTAATGGCTAATTCGATATTTATAAGTCCTGTTACCGCTGAAAAAATCGTGGATATAATAACAAATATGAAAAATAAATACTCTGCTAAAATTTTGTAAACATTCCATATCGAATAATAGTGCAATTATTATCAATTCATCAATAGAACTAGGTCAATTTCCTAAAGCGCTAAAATTAGGTAAAGTAATTCCATTACATAAAAAAGACGATCCTCAATTGCTCCAGAATTATAGGCCCATATTGCTCAGCTACATATCAAAAATCGCTAAAAAAGCCGTATCCACCAGAATTTATAGCTATCTGGAAACTAGCATGCTGTTCACCAACACCCAGTATGGATATAGAGCAGACAGATCTACTGAATTAGCCAGTTTAGACATTTTTTCGATAAAGTAATATTTTTCGAGATACTTGACGAAAGCCATTTGCAAATACCTTTTTTTTAAGCTAAAATCGCAATTTTGAAGTCGTTATAACTTAAAAACTATCAATTTATGTGAAAAATTGCATAGGACCTTTTCTTCTTAAAATTTGTTTCTATTTCAGCTCCAATAAATATATATATTTTTTAAGTGCCACTCCCTGAGAAGGGGTGGCATCCACCCCCTATGAATTAGCAAGCTCTCGCACAATATAGAAACTTTTCTGTGAAGTATTTACTATAATACTGCCAAAAATGAACGAAATCCGTTCAATATGACTATTCCGAAGTTAAAACCTCCAGTTACTGTACCTACTATTAGACAAACTTCAATTATTTAGGAAAGCACTGAAGATGTTTTTAACTGAACTGTTTCTATAGTCTTCGACTTCAACGAAGCTAACTGATTCGTATTTATTGACTTTTTATTTTTTTATTATATATGTTGTGTGTGTAATTGGATGTGTTATAACTGTGCAAGCGACTTTTACATTTTATGTGTTTTTATCTGTATTGAATACGTGTGTATGTATATATTAACTGCATTACGCTTATCACGTTTTTTTTTGTTCTGACAAAACCTACTTTGTACTCTGTACTTTTAATGGTGAATAAATTATCTTATCTTATCGTCCATTCACACACCCCCCTGATTTATCGTATATAATATCACTAGTGTTCAGAATTTTAGCAGAATTTTTTTTTCGATAACGCTCCAAGCAACAACTTTGGTTTTATAGCTTAGTTCTATTTATAAACGTAAATGGTTTCAAAGAACTCTAGAAAATTGATTTAAAACTCTGATATGAGTACAAGAGCCTACATGTCTCTATTTAAAAGTACTATAAATGCTTTCAAGTTTTAATGAATTGTCTAAATCTTAACTCGTAAAATATCTGAAGAGTAGATTATAAAACCATACTTGGTTCAATGAAGTAAAAACAAAATATATGAGATATATGGGCTGCCATGCATAGTTATAATAAATTATAATTTAAAAAAACTTTTTAAAAACAAGCTTTTAAAAAATAACTGGTCCGCCATCTTTGGGAGTCCGCCATATTGGATTTAGAATTACGTCACTTAGCTAACCATGCATTGTCATCCAAACTAAACGTGTATGCAAAATTTCAGCTCAATCGGTTGGGGATAACTGTTTTAAAATTCCGTTGCAAGATTTAACCTATACTAGCAAGGCAAGTTAAATAAAAGCTTGTAATAAAATTATATAAAAAAAACATTTTTAAGAAAAGCTTTTATTTGAAAAAACTACTAAAAAGAAAAAAATTTTTTTTTTTAAATTCATACACCTGGAAACCAAAAGCTTTGAGGGCGATCATATAGCGCTATTGCATAGTTACTTTGCTCAATTGACCGCCCCCAAAGCTTTTGGTTTCCAGGTGTATGAATTTTAAAATAGTATATTGTGTATTTAGGTGTGAAAACAATACATTCCCGGACGACGATCGACAAATCGCAGCATCGAAGTCTGGGAATGTGTTTTCACACCGAAGTACACATACTATTTTTTCTGAAATCACAATCAATATTATTATAAATTAAGGAATTTGTATTAATGCATAATATTTCTTCATTACAATATAACTGCTTAATAATAAATGCAATTTTAATGCGAGTTGGTTTGTCTGCGTGTATTTATTTATTGTCTAAAATATACATAAGAAACCGTACGAAAATGTTACTTTCCCGGCCTAGGCCGGGAAAGTAACATTCCCGTACGGTTTTGTTGATCGTTGCTTGGCAACGGATCTTTTCCGGTCTGTTTTCTGATAGTTTCTTAGGAACGGACTAAAATACTGGAATTGTTCATTTTTCGATCTGAAATCGCGCCGAAAATGTAGACATTGCCGATCGATTTCAGAAAAAAATTATTTTTACTTTTTAGTCTACTTGTTTTACAGTCAGACAAAACCATTTCATTTGCCACCGTCATCCATCTCTTCCCTCTCCCGTCTTCTCACCCCTCTAACACTACTCCCCACTTCTTCCCACCCCTTTAGCACCTCTTCCCACCCCTCCCCTGCCATTTCCCATCTTTTCCCACCTCTTTCCACCATTTCCATCTCATTCCATCCCATTTCCACCTATTCCCACCCCTTCCCACCCTTTTTCCATCCTTTACCACCCACCCCCTTTCCCATTTCTTCCCACCCCTTCCCCACCTCTTCCCACCCCTTCTCTACGTCGTCCCACCCCTTACCCACCTCTTTCCACCACTTCCCTATCTCTTCCCACCTCTTCCCACCTCTCCCACTTCTGCCATATTGAATTTAGAATAACGTCACATACTTTATCGTATTTTACTCGTCAAACCCTTTCATTTGATACCCATATTAAGGGGGTTGTGACTAAAAAGCCGATCCGCCATCTTCGGACGTCCGCCATATTGGATTTATAATGACCTCACATTGTATATCGCATTTTACTCGTCAAACCCTCTCATTGATACTTATATCAAGGTTGACGTCTGCCATATTTATTTAGACCGATAATGGCTACACTATGTTGCATTGTCAGTGGACCTATACACGTGTGCCAAATTTCAAAGCTCTAGCTTAAATAGAACTAGTCGAAATTCAGCTTGCAAGATTTGACTTAAACTAACAAACCAACAAACAAGCATACAAACATTACAAGTTAAATAAAAGCTTTTAAAAAGGACATATTATAGCGAATACTGAGAACGATTCAGCTTATGTATGGACTACTTATAAATTAAATATTGGGATTTCCCATTAGGGTGGTCCAAAAATGACTTTTTTATAGCGGGTATCGATTCCCTCAATTTGTTTTCATATTCCAAAAAGTAAGTACGTCTTTTTTGGTTTTTCAAAATTTTGGTTTTAAATGTTGCCTATGGGAGGCCTGAAGTTTCTCATTTAAATTACGTGGGGAAAAATCACTTTTTATGATTTTTTGAACAAAATTGTTCAGGATTAGAGAAAATCTTGGGAGAAGATTATCCAACGAAGAATTTGATGTATATGCATATGGGTTTGTCGCCCCTAACACACCCCCACGGTGCCCCGAAAACATTTTTTGATTTAAAGGTAAATCAAAAAATGTAAATTCTTCAGGGAATTGATCCTTTTGAGCACGTTATTCTCGTTTTTTTTTTATTATATTTTTTTCAAGAATCATTACTATTGGTTTAGTGGAATATTTATTAACATTTTTCAGTCAATTTCCATTTGTTTAAATAATTTTTTTTCGAAGATTTGTCTAAAATCCTGTTTTCTGAGATCGGATTAGCAGTCTATTATTTTTAAATGACATCAATTTATTTTCAAAATAAATATTTTCCAGTTGTTTCAACAATCATTATTTATTTTCAACTCATAACATGTGTTTTAGATATATTACCTATATTATCTAATAAACTCTCATTTGTTTCTGAGATCGGACTGACAGCCTGTTATTTTTAAGTGACATCAATTTATTTTGAAATAATTTCCATTGTTTAAATAATAAAATATTGTTTATTTTCCACTTTTCATCAAATTATGCTAGAAAAATCAACTTTTTTGTAAGTCATAATGAAATCTGTATATTAATCAATTTTATGTTTTTCATATGTTCTTAGGTCTATAATTTAACAAACTGTAAATTATTTAAACAAAGTAGATTTATTTAAATAAATGAGGGTTTATTAGATTAGGTAAGAAATCTAAAACATAAAATATTATGGGTCTAGTACAAAGAAAGCTGTTTTCTGGCATATTTTAAAAAAAGTTGAAAATAAATAATAATTGATTGTTTAAACAAATGGAAAATATTTGAAAATAAATATATGTCATTTATAGACTGCCAGTCCGATCACAGAAAACAGGATTTTAGACGAATTTTCCAGAAAAAAATTATTTAATCAAATGGAATTTGTTTAAATAAATGAAAATTGACTAAAAAAATGTTGATAAATATTCTACTAAACCAATAGTAATAATTTTTTAAGAAAAAACGAGAATAAAGTACTCGAAAGGGTCAATTTCCTGAAAAATTTACATTTTACATTTTTTGATTTATGGATAGTTTTCACCGTGGAGGTGTATTAGGGGCGACAAACCCATTGTATATCCATCAAATTCTTCGTTGGATAGTCCTATAAGTTTAATGCAAGATTTCCCTAACCTTGAACAATTATTCAAAAAATCCCAAAAGGTGATTTTTTCCCTATGCAATTTAAATGGGAAACTTCAGATCTCCATTTAAAATCAAAATTCTGAAAAACCAAAAAATACATACTTACTTTTTTCGGATTTGGAAACAAACTGGGGAGGGGGATCGAGACCCTCTATAAAAAATTAAGTCATTTTTGGATAACCCTATTATCCACACGCATAAAAAATACATACATACGGTCGAATCTAGGGACAAATTGAGAACCTTCTCCTTTTTTATAATTTGTCCGGTTTGTTAAAAAATAGATAAATAGATGGGCATATGTTAGTAATAACTCGATAAGAGTATATTACTTACACAAAACTACATGAATCGTGTTAGGATTGGTCAAATGGAATTAAACATTATGCTACGATGTTTAATGGGAATCTAAGTAAAAGCCACAAAGTGGTTTACATTTCATGATTTATCCCACAGGACCTGATCTAATGTCTCACGGGACTCTAATAGATTCCCACGGGTGATACTAAATTACAGGCTCACATCGCGTCGACTGTTGTTGCACCAGCAGGAGAGGGACAATGGACGACAACCGCTTGATGCATTGTTGATTCTGTGTTATTTTCATGACACACTTTATAATTGCATTGCTCATTGTTTACGTTTCGTCCTGCGTCGTGCATTGGGAATTGAAATTTGGGTGGTGTTTTGTTACCCCATCAAGCACAGTGTGTGCGGCTTATTGGGGGTGACTTCATCTATTCGTTTTAATTGGTAAACACATGAATTTGACACGTACTAAATTTCAATAGTGTTTTCGTGGAAAATATTCAATTATGGTGTTCTCTATGTCTACTCTATTATTAGTTCTACACAGAGCTGGGAGTAATTAATTACTAAAGTAATTAAATTACTAATTTAACTACTTTTTTAAAAAAAGTAATTGTAATTGAATTACATTTTTCAAAGCAGTAATTGTACTTAAAAAGTATTAATTCCTCAAGCGATACTCTGAAAATACCTTTGCAGAGTAATTAATTACTGATAGAAATTACTTCATGTAATTTAAATTATTTCAAGTAATTTAAATTACTTCAAGTAATTTAAATTACTTCAAGTAATTTAAATTACTTCTCAATCATTTCAAATCTCTAGAATAATTTGAATACTGTAGAGTTTAATTGTTTTACCGTAATTAAATTATTTTAGAGTATTTATATTACTTTACATTCCTATTAAAAGGAAACATAAACAAATAATATTATTCATATTTCATAGTTTGTGTCATTTTACTTCCACATCCAGTGGAAGTATAGTAACGCAAAAAAAAACAATTAAAATTTTTTATTGTTCAAAAATGCTTAAAATGCCATGAAACGTCGAGCTTTTCAGTTTGAGCAAAAGAAAATGTCTGTCTGTCAGTCTGTTTGTCTATCTGTAACTTTTTTGTGAGCACGATTACTCTGGAACCGTTTAAGATATTGACTTGAAATTTGGTACACGCATGTATTTAAGGTAGAGGTGCAACGGATATCCGGTTACTATCCGGTGTCCGGCCTATCCGGCCACTTTATTACTATTCGGTTGGGCACCGGATAGTGACCTGATATCCGGCCAAAACCGGATAGTTAAGAAATAAAAATTGGTATAAAATATGAATCGAATTTTATTATACTGATTGGAGTTAGTATACCACCATGTGTAAGGGTCACTATTGCTTTGAATCCGTGCTCCTTTCAAATAATAGTCAATCTCCTTGGCCATTGAAGTTTTCTCCGAAACGTTCTCATTAAGGATGGGATTTTGCAAAATGAGAGGGAAATATGCGTTTATTTTCGATTTATTATAAATATTTAAAAAACCAAACAGTATAATCTTTAAACCTATTTTAGATTCTTGCTATTGTTCTAATGCATACAACTATATATATATTTTTATTATAAATATCTGTTGTATTTGAATATGTCAATGAAAATAGTTCCTAATTCCATTCTTAAAGCATGGCATTATACTAAGTATATACAAAATTTATGATAAAAACTGTATATGGTTGTATTCCTTAGAGCAATGGGAAGTATCTGAAACTATTTTAAAGATTATACCATTTATGACTTTTTAAATATTTATTATAATCCGAAAATAAACGCATATTTCTCTCTCACTCTACAAAATCTTATGCTTAACGGTACCATTTTCTTCACCCACTTCGTCAAAACTCTTCCAAAAAGTGTTGTAAATATCAGCAGTAACATTATCTTGTGGGTTTCTCTTACGTTGTTTACTGAAAGGAGAAGAACCACTTTCACTATCACTGCCTGAGCATGAATCATCACAACAATTTTTTAAAACCTCCAGCAGAATAATTTGGCAGGATTATTCAGCCTGATTTTTATTGAAAAAACTTGTTTTAAATCTGAGGTCTAGAAAAGTTGCCAGTAAATATTTTTTGTCGTCGAGGTTGTCAAAATTTGTTTTCAGTCCAACTTTCAATGTAAGCCGGATCAAGAAGTTCGCCGGATATCCGGTATTCGGTATCCGGCCAAAACACTATCCGTTGCATCCTTAATTTAAGGTGGGCGGGTGCGGTGAACATAACTCGACAATTTCTTCTACATCCCTGAACCGATTAACAAAATGTTTGTTGGGCTTTTAGAGACAACTATAGAATGGTACTAGGCTATTGAAAACTAAAGAAGGAAAATTTTTTTTCTCGTGCGAAAATAAAAAAAAGTTTTTGTTGATTTTAATAGTCTGGTATCATTCTACCAAGTTTTCTCTAAAGGCCTATCAATTATCGAATTTTTTCAAGTCGTTCAGGTATATAGAAGAAATTGTCGAATTACGAAATCGTTTTCTTAAGCACGGCACCGCCACCTTTAACGAGATCTGGAATTAGATTATATTTTGATCTTATTCTGTTGAAGGGTTGGGGGATAAATTAGGGTAAATAGGTAAATCAAGCAAGTAAGAGTCCATAAAATTGGTATTTAGTATATATAAGAGAAGCTATTAGCCACCCCCACCGCATAATTAAAGGGAGTGAAAAAATAAAATTGTGATTTAGTGTGTATACAAGAACTAAGGGCCTCATTTTTTTTCTTCATCCACCCCCACTACCACCCTACTACCACCACTCCCATCCCCACTACCAATGTGGCATATCGTTTTATGGGTTTTTGGGGTATGCAATTTCAAATATTATATTACTAAAGTTCCATAAACAAGTATTTCCACATACAAAATTTTTTTCGTTTTGAGAGAATTAGATAGAAAATCAGTATGTGAAAGTAGTGATTCCTTGGGCAGCGGTTTTTGTATTTGTTTTTAGTTATAGATTTTCATTCCTTTGCGATTACCGTCTTTACTGATTACTAAAAAATTTGTGTTATTTAGTATTTGTATATATTTATAATTATTTGTACACCAACAAATGATCTTATAATTTACTAAACATCTCCCATTTCCAATATAACAAATTTAGAAGCTCTAAAGTAATTATAAAAGTAATTTATTTATTCAATTACCATTACCAAATAATTAGTAATTTAATTACATTTTTTTAATAGTAATTTAATTACATGGTAATCAGATTACTTTTTAACATTAGTAATTTGTAATTTGTAATTAATTACTTTTTCAAAGTAATTTGCCCAGCTCTGGTTCTACATTGTGTGAATTGTTAAGATTTTCAAATTGGACTCGTATACAGGGTGGACCAAATTACTTACAAATTACAAACTTTTTTGACTACCGAGATACAGAGCGTTTTTGGGAAATTGGCATTTTTGGATGACCTCTATATCTCAATTACCAAGTGTCGAATCGAAAATCGAATAACACATTCTAGGCACTTTTTTGAGTAGAATCCGTTGCTGATAAGAAGAAACTTATGCAGAGATATAGACATAACTTGTCTTTTTTAAATAGAACACCTTGTAAATTATTTCATTATTAGATCACAACTTAAATTAGCTACCCAAGCATATATCATATGTCATATTTATCCCTAGAAAAAGTGGTTAATTTTCGAAAAATGTAATATATTTATGAGGAGGTCATGAAAAACTATTAACAACAACACTTTTTACAATATAAAATAATTTTGCCAAAAATAGGAAAAAATAAACTACAATAAATGTTCAAATTGTCTTCCAATGACATCTATGCATTTTTGACACCTTCTCCTTACAGCAGTTGTTGCATTTCCAATCATGACAGGAGTTATTGTCCGAAACGCAGCTAATGTTTTGTTTTCCAATTCTTCTATGTCATTAGAACGTTCTCTATATAATATATTTTTTTGCCAAAAGTCGGCAGGGGTTATATCGGGAGATCTAGCTGGCCACAAAATAGGACCATTATTTCCTAAAAATTAAACAATATCTAAAATGTTCAGTTAGCTAAATTGTTAGTTATCAGTTCAGATAACTTAGCTAACTTAACATTGATAAACTAGTAGATAAACTCTATCTAATCCTCCCCAAAATGTACTTTTAAATAATTTCATGTTTCATTGACGTACGATCTGGGGCGCCACCGTGTAGGTAAATTAATTTTTGAAATTGTCTTACAGGCATATTGTCTACAAAAGGCTCTATTTCTTGTCGTAGAATGTTAATAAAATTCAAATTACAGTGAAAAAAATGGGGACCGATTATTTGGTAACTAAACAACAAATCCAAATCATCTTTGACGATTAACTGTAGCGGTTACGTGCGGATTTTCATGAGCCCAATGGTGGTTATTATGCCGATTAAAAATTCCGGCAGTGCTTATATGATATGGGTCTCGTCTGTCCATATAATTCGGTGTTTTCACAAATTTTAATGCTCATTGACTATGAAGATAATACTTAATTATAACTAAAAACATTTGAATTTCCATAACCAGTTGAGTAATATCCAAGAAAAAGTATTTTTAAATTTGAATTAAAATTTTACCGCTCAAAACACTAAGCTATATTGTTGACGTCATCGGTCATAAACACCTAACCTCAAAAATACATATCTTTAAAAAATTTCCGAGTAATGTGTCACTATTATGAAAATTTCCGCTTGGTTCTCGTATTTTCAACTAAAATCTTGTTCAATGTAATTTTCATAAAGTTTTAAATATCTTCTCCCAATAAAATAAGGCGATTTTTGTAGGTTGGAAATTCAGCCTATAATTAGCAGCCCATTTTTAGTAATCAATAATATTGAGACATCATATGCGTCAATTTTTAAATGTTTGCTTGGAGTCATACTGGTTTCAAATGAGAAGTGAGGATATAATCATTAAAAATGACAATAAACTTAAAAAACTTAAAAGTTGAGGTTATGTTAATGCAACCTATGACGTTTTGTATAATACCCATTTAGTTATTTAGTTTTGTTATTTATTTGTTGAAATTTTAAATTGATAGATGAACGAATGGTGTTTAAATATTGGTAAGTGCTTCAATGTATGGAGAACTTCATTTTAATAATATCAAAAAAGCAAATTTGCATACAGTGAAAACACCTAATTGTTCCTTCAAATCCTGGTACTTCATTGCACTAATGCAAAAACCACTGGCAAAAATGGAGACGCCTTTGAAAGTCGTTTAAGTATAGATGGTGACTAATCCTAATTTTGTAGGGTTTGAATTTATTTTTTTTTTTAAACAACGCAACGCAGTTGTTTTTGAGATTTCTAAATTTTCCTGCATTTCGCGAGGCGATATATTAGGATTTTCTCTTACAGTTTCTAAAACAATATTTTCTACAGCTTCTTTACCTGCTTTATTATATATTTTTGCTAGAGGTTTTACAGATGATCCAAACTCTTTTAAATTTTGTTGTAGCCTTTTGAATATTTTTGTCTGGTTGAATATCTAAAAATATTGTTTAGGCGGCACTCTCGGCACAAAGTTTTGCTGTCTAATAACTTACCTATTAAAATAAAGCTCGGAAGTTAAAGAATCTTCTCTGCATTCTATAAAACACTTAATCATATCATATTTTTCACTATTACTAAATTGAACCAGTTTTAACAATGCAATAATGTCCTTGTTGCACGGTGTGCCATATTATATAGCACAAACCTTTTTTTTCAAATATATGTGTGAAGTTTCAAAACTGATTTTTTAAAATATTTTTCCCGTAAATAGTATGTCTAAATACACTGAATTAAAAATTTTCATCAAAGTTGCAAAAATCATGCGATAAGGGGTTAATATTGGGTCCATATAACCCAACTTACCTTAGTCCAAAAATGCATCCTAAGTACCTACACCCTCTTAAAGTGAGACATTTTTGGTGAAATTACACTATGAATGTAATTCTTTTAAAATAAACTGTACCTTTCTGTTATTACAAAATTTTGTTCTAAAATTGTAAATAAATGTTAAATACAAATAGAGGAAAAAACGATAATTTCTTGTATTTTGATTGATATTACAAAAATTTTTAAGAGTACCTTTTTTGCAGCCCTTTCAATGCTCTGTAAAAATGTTCAAGTATTCTGTAATTTTACAGGGTGTTTAAAAAATTACAGATAGTCAAATACTAATTATTAACAAAAGAAAGAAACAAAAGATATTTGGTTGTTATCAAGTTTGCATATGGGTGTTTCTCTACTAATGGGAAAATTTGTGTCCAGAGGAAACTAAATGTCAAAAAACACATAATACTAATATTTTCTTCATTAAAATTAAAGTAAATGATTGGTTATGTCGACCCTATATTCTAAGTTATTTGCCGAAATTTTCAAATTTTATGGAAATAGAGTTAAATTGTCAGTACCCTGGTGTGTCCCAAACCTGAAGTCAAAGATACCAACTGTTGTAAATATTACATTTTCTTTTTATTCATTGTTATTATTACTCAAACTATTTTATGATAATGGTTGTTAGCAATGTACATTGTTATATGATCTTTTTTGAAAATTATCGTCTCAAAATACTGTATAAAACATTGTCCTACACTTTTTGACGTCAGTCCCCAGCCACATTTAAAAATCTATTGGAAGCGAATCTACGTTTGGATTAACCACGTAGGTATGCTAAACTGAACGCATCCAACATGAAGTTTGTACAAATGAAACATGACGTTTTGGCGCTATTTTGTTTAGTAGTGAATCGGTCTTTGGTACTAAGCAGACGTGTCTGGACCAATCAGTTCTCAGGTTAGCTTTTTTGGGTTTAATTTTCTCGATTTGAATTATTGTTCAGTTATTATACATTTTATAAACAAAAATATACTACTATTGCCACTAGTGGATTGCGTAATTATTGTAACTTTTTTAATAACGATCGATTCTTAACGAATTAGTCAGTACCCTGCCAAAAAATAATAATAAATTAATAATTACCTAGTTTTTAGAATAATTAATATAGAAATCGACACAAAAATTGATTTTCTAAAGATATTCTTAAATTCTAAAGAACCAGATATTAGATTTTCATCTTCTTTTTGATTTAGAATTGTTTTCTTTTTTGACAATTTTAATTTTTGTTTCAAAAGAGTTTTGTTGATTTATGTTACTCTAGAGAATAATAGACAACTTTAAATATAATAATTTACTATAATTTCTTTGTTCCACAAAGTCAATTTAATGGGCAAGGGTCTCAGTACCCTGGAATCATATCTTAGTAAATCGTAAATAAAATGAATACTGCTGGATAACTTGACTGGCCCTTCATAATAGAGGAAGAGTTAGACTGTACCTTTATATTAAAGTAGTGTTATCCCCTATTAATTAAAAAAAAGTTCCTCGGACAAACTTGTATGGGCAGATTTCCCGTTAGTAGAGATAGTACTTATAGAGATACAGTTATTGGAAAAAAAAATCTGTCTCATTTTAAAAGGATGTACTTTCCCAAGAATGCATTTTCGGATTAAGGTAAGTTGGGTTACATGGACCCAATATGAACTCAGAATTCAATTATCTGACACCCTGTATTTTATCGTTTATATTGGTAAAGTCCACTGGGCAAATTAAAATATTTTGCACAAATTACATGTTATTGAATGGGCATTTTCTATGGAAATGCCATAATGATAAGTCGTAGCAATAAACACATTCATAGAATTCCATCCTTCTAATTGCTGTTGTAGTGTAATTTTGCAAAATAACACCTACAATCAATTAACATTCGTTTCGCGGCATGTAATTCCAACCTATTCTTTAACTCCATTAAGTTTATTATTTGTAAATAGATGGACACCCAAGTCGATTGATTATGTAACACACTGTTGCATGGCTACTTTGATATATTTTTAATGATTAACTGTTAATAAATGATAATAATTTTACACTTGACATTTTTAATGATAGACAATAGCGCTGAAAGGTCAACGAAACCAGCTATTATGGAATATGATTTGCCTATTAAAATTCTACATGGACAATATAATTGTCTTATAATAGACATTTGTGTATTTGGTTTGCAACTAATTAATTTAATGACTGGTAAAATTTCATTTTTTTGTTCTTAGAACGCTAGTGAAGTGCATGTAGATTTTTCGTCCCAAACAATGTGTAGCCCTTTTCAGGCTACCTGGAGGAGGTAAAATTGGACGAACATTTTTGACTAAGCTATTTTCTGTTTTTTTTGACATCAAATGAACCTATAAACGGCTGCTCAGAAATGTTTTCGCATTTTAACCCATATTTAGCAATATTTGAAGTCCAATGTTTGAAAATTTAAAAATTATAAATGTTTGTTAATAAGAAATATCTGACCTGTTAATTTTTGAAACATACATATCTAAATAAACAATTCCCACTCGGTTTGGTGCACAGTGGTTCTTTTTTCAAAACAGGCGATAAAAATTTGTAACCTAGCCAATTTTTTATAAAAATTTACTAAACTAAGGTAGAATATTTGGATATACTAAATTCAGTTTTGGTGCAGACACTTTTTTTTCAAACTTTGAAGCCGTCATGACTTCAAAGTTTGGGTCAGAAGAAGCGAACAAAAAAAGTCCTGATCTTGGAACTCGACTTGAGTAGTCCAATGTATTTTTCGACGCTAAATTCGAATCAGACCCTAGAAAAGCCCAAACACCCTCAAAATTTTGAGCTAGAGCAAAAAAACACCTTTAGAATAGGGTAAAATCGCTCCTTATAATATGGTGACAGTACATGCAAAAAGTTCTCCTAATGTACAATCCTAGGGTTTTTGAGGTTGCTGATTTTAAATTTCAACATGCCTAAAGCCAAAAATGTATTCTTAGGGTATAAATCGAGTAAAATAGGGATTGAAAGGGGTGTAAAAATGAAAACTTTGACAAAATTCGTAATTTTCATTCTAAACTTATATTTCTAGGTTGATGATTTTAAGTTTCAACATACCAGAAGCCAAAAATTTATTCTTATGGTGAAAATCGAACAAAAAAACGAAAACATAGCCACGGCAATCATACAAAATGATCAAGATCATTGACCATTGATCAATCAGACAAGACAGCAGGAAGGGTATTCATGCAACTGACTCAAGAAACCAGAAGAAACGAAAAAAGAAAAAAATGGGGAAACCGGGTTACACGTGGAAAACAACAACTAAGAGGATCAAGAACAAACTGAGAAGCGACCAAACATACTGGAAAAGAAAGCGAGTGGAAAAAATGAACTCCACAAAGAAATCGCAGCGATATACCCTACCAGAACCAGAAACCGAGGCATCAGAAATCTCAGAAGGAGAAGAAGAAAATTTGTAGAAACAGAAACACAAAAAGAGGAGCATAAACATTAAACAAGCTAAAAACGTACTCTTCGCCAATTTACTGAGCTTTTTATATATAATTGTTACACATTCTATAGGATACTCTTCGCAGTTTTCTTGTAAATAATGTTAGTTTTTGGACATCCTAAATTTTGTGATATAAACTTTGTTGTGAAAAAAATTGTATGAAAAAAAAAATGAAAAAAAAAAAATCCAACCTGTGGGATTTGAACACGGGACCCTTGCATTGCAACGAAAACCTTTAGCCGCTGCGCCACCACCTGTTGCTAGGAAAATTGATTGTCTGTAATATATATCTTTCGACATTCATACATATTTCACTTCTAAGAAATATTAATAAAGTTCATACACAAAAAAAAATTTGTTATGGAAATAATATCTCGCGATTTCCATTTTAAAACAAGCCACAAAAATTAACAAAAAAAATTTTTTTTTTAAATTAAATAATTAATAACTTTTTTATTTACTGATCGATTTTCTTCAAAAACAATAGGGTTCTTCCTCTAGCTAACACTAACTTATTTTTTAAATTTCAATACAATCGGACTTTTCTTTCTTAAGTTATCGTGCTTACAAGAAACGTGACGGACGGACGGACAGACGGACGGACAGACGGACAGACGGACAGACGGACGGACAGACGGACATTTTGAAAGTTGTTCAGAATTCGTTCACTAACACAATGATATGAAATTTTTTTCTCTACGAGCGATATTTACGATTTTAGAAATGTGCCGATCAAATACAATATACTCTTCGTTTTTGCGAAGAGTATAATAACGAACACAATGCGACAACACATTGGACTTGTCATCTTGCTGTCGAGGCGATCAGACCTGCTTTATAATGCTCTGTCACCAATGGATACCCATAAAAGTTTATAGAAGTTAAATAGTGACAACGTGTAAAAAATATAGTTAAAAAAGTATAAGTGGATGTGTTTGTAAAATAATACATATCTCGGAACATTTTCAATAATTGATAAGAAATATTAGTTAGTGTTTAATTAGGGATACAAACCAAAACTTTACACAGTGCTTCCCCTCTAACGCAGTAAATAATGGTATATACAGTGCAGTGAAATCGTGCCAGGCGGCAAAGAGGAGAAAGAAATCAGTAATAACCGAAGAGAGGACTGTCTATATGGAGCACTAAGCCATCAATTAGAAAAAGAAAACCGGCACACACTAACGCTATGAAAAATCAAGAAAAATGTCCATTATACTATTAGGAGACTTCAATGCACATGGCCTAACGAAAATGGAAACGCGCTGAAAAACCTAGCACACATGTTTGACTTAACAATAAGAAATACATGGAGCAAAAGTCAAACCTGCATTGACACCTGGAGTAATGGAAGCTCAATCACACAAATAGACCATACCCTGGTAAGCAGAGAGATAAGGGCAAGGATCAAGAAGGTTAAAGCAAAAAGGACAGCAGAAGAAAGCGCTAACACTAAACAGCAGCAAATTAAAAATAGGGAGACCATGTTACACGTGGAAAACAACAATCGAGAGGATAAAAAAAACTAGGAAAGAAAAGCGAGGAAAAAACATGCGTCATGTGGCTCTCGCTGCTGACAACAAGCATGCCCTTAGTCCAACCCAGCGTGGACGTAGCAGGCCCAGCTGTATAACCCTGGGAGTGGCAGCAATGCCTACCGCACGCTGGCAAATGAATCAATCAATCGATCAGGTTGAAAATAGAGTGAAACAGAGTAAAATAGTGTAGAAATAAAAAGTTGAAAAAATACGTAATTTAGATTCTGAAGTTATATTTTTAGGAATTTTGAACTCGTTGAGTTCAAGTTCGAATCCGATGTCAGAAAAGCCCATGTGCCCTCAAAATTTTGAACCTTTAGCGAATAAACAACCCTAAAATAATAATAATAATAATATAATAATAATAATCTTTATTCACATATCAAATTAGTGTACATATGAATGATAATATTTTAATTATTGAAAAGGCGGAGTTAAGCTGAAAAAACAGAAATGTCAGATCAGCTGGTCTTACACTCATCCTGCTAATAGATAGATGGCAACATCAAATATATTTGAATTATTTGTACAATGGTTAACATGAGAAAAAAAAAATACCTTTGTCCATATAAACTGAATTATTTGGAAGAAAAGGGGGAAAAAAAAATAATTACTACTTTTTTATGTAAACGGCTGAATCAGAAGATGTTTTTTAAAATGTTTGGCAAAAGTGAAACCTGTGCATGATTTCAGTAGAGGGGAAAGTGAGTTATATAATTTATATATACTAAATGTAAAAGACCTTTCAAAAAGTGCCGTTTTATGAATTGGAGGTGTCAGTATACCCTTATGTCTTAAATTTAAATTGTGCACGTCAGTGCGAAATGTAATCGTTCTAAACAAATAAGAGGGACTGTTAGAAATTATGATTTTATGATACAATGTACAACAGTGTAAAATTCGTCGCTGTTTCATGTTCAGCCAGTTAGTTACCAAGAGCTTGTGACTTACAGAATGGTGTCTTCTGATCCCATAGATGAATCTAAGGCAATAATTTTGAATTTTTTGTATCCGCTGTGTAGTAGCAGCAGATAAGCAGGGTCCATACACAGAATCACAATAATTAAAAATCGACAAAATAAGAGTATCGCATAGCATAGTTTTTACTTCGATATTTAAAACATGGCGGAAGCTGTACAACATTTTTAACCTAGAAACAGCTCTTTTGATAGAAAGTGAAATGTGTTTCTCAAATCTAAGTGTAGTATCAATTATTAAACCTAAATCTTTTGCTTCTCCTTTGAGCGGCAAGTGAGTTCCATTAATTGCTAGATGAACATGTTGAGATAATCTCTCTCTGTCAACAGCTCTACCAAAAAACATAGCAATACACTTATTTGGATTTAGATGTAAAGAATGTTCTAATGATACCTTGTAAATAATTTCTAAATCCGAATTTACAATGTCACAGCTATTTGCACATTACATCTTTGTATGAATCTAGGTAGCGATGACGTGTACACTGTATATAAAATGGGACCTAACACTGACCCTTGTGGTACGCCCCGTGACACATCTAAAAAATCAGAAGACTGACCATTCAGCACCACTTTTTGTTTTCTAGCATTTAAATAACTCTTAAAAAAGGATACTGATTTTTCATCTAATCCAATGTGTTTTAATATAATTAATAATACATTGTGTTCCAGAGTATCAAATGCCTTGGAATAATCCAGCAACACCAACACTGTACATTTACCAGCATCGGTCGCAGTTAAAATATTATCAGTGACATTTAAAAGAGCAGTTGTACAACTGTGACCTTTTCTAAACCCAGACTGGGTATCTGGTAAAATGTTATTTGTTTCTAAATGATCGACAAGCTTTTTAATAATATATTCTAAGATTTTTGACAGTACTGGTAAAATACTAATGGGTTTTAAATCATTATAATTTAAAGGCAAATCGATTTTGGGAAGTGGTACTACTTGTGCTATTCTCCAATCGGCAGGATATACAGAATTAATAATGCAAAAATTTATAATATGACAAATGAATTCCAGAATAAAAGGACAACAGGCTATGATAAAATTTATATGAATTCCATCCTTCCCAGCTGCACTAGTTTTTATAGAAAATAGCAACTTACCAAATTCAGCTTCATTAACTGTTTTAAAAGAAAGATTAGCATGTAGGGAATCCTTCACAGTGTTATAATAATTTGCAATGTTATCACTAGGAGGAGTATGAGGCACCGAATTTAAGAAACTTTGATTTATAGCATTTACATCCGAAAGATTCTTGGGAATTTCTCTTTTTTTTGTTTTAGTATTAATACCTAAATTATTAAGTGCTTTCCACATAGAATTTTTATCTTTATTTAGAAACTTTTTAAAATAGACTTTTTTCTCTCTTCTAATCGAGCTAGTTGTAAAATTTTTTTATATTTTTGTACTCTTCCCAATGAACAGGGTTTTTAGTTTTTTTATATTTTGGTAGGGATTTATCTTTAAGTTTTATTAATAATTTAATATTGTCTGTTATCCATGGCTTGTGCTGTTTTTTAAAAACACAGGTTCTTGCATATCCATTAAAATTCTTATATTTTCGTTAAAGAAGGTAATTTTGCCGTCTATATTGTCTATTTCAAAAATATTTCTCCATGGAATAGATTCTAGGTGGGCATATAGCAATTCTAGGTTCATGTTTTTAAAGTCCCTGTATATTATTGGTGCAGCCGGATTACTAAATCTGTTAAAATGCATAAACTAATTCATGATCAGAAATGTTGTTTAAAGACACAGTGCCACTCTTAGAAATATTGCAATTGTCAGATATTATGATATAGTCTAGTAATGAAACACAATTTAACGTTATTCTAGTAGGGTCATTAATAATTTGTTTTAAACTAACACTCTCCAAAAGGTTAAGGAACTTATTTGTAGTATTATTTATATTTAACAAGTCCAAGTTAAAATCACCCAGACAAATTATTTAATCCACTTGAGGTAAAATGTTAATCAAAATGTTTTCGAAATCAGTTAAGAAATTATTAATATTAAGATTTGGAGCTCTATAAACACAACCAATAGCAATATTTAACTTATTAAATTTAATTCTTACCCATAAGTCCTCGAAATTTTCACTATTTTCCAATAATTCAAAGTTTAAAGTATCTTTCAAATATATTCCTACACCACCCCCTCTACCACCAATATCCCGATCTCTTCTGACAAAACTGTAGCCATTAATTTTTACATATTGATTTAGAGCAGTCTGATTCAGCCAGGTTTCACTTACTGCAATCACATCATAATTATTTGCCGAGAAATAATCAAAAAACTCTACAAAATGAGCAGTTAGTGAACGAACATTTAAATGACAAACTTTTAAGACATTATCATTATAATAATTTTGCATTATATAACAAAGGAATTTAAATCTATATGCAATATAATAAATCTAATTATATATAAATTTATATAGTTAAGTAACACTTTTATTTCCCTCCAAAAAAGTAAAAAAAAAAATAACAAATCAAACGCAGAAAAGACTGATATTTCGCAGTTAGCTCCATACAAACAAAATAAAATATATATAAAAAATGGGGTAAATCATCCCCGATTTGTGGTAACAATAAATACATGCAAAAAGTAGTTAACAAGCGCAAACGTATTGTATTTAAATATAGATTTTTGGCATATAAAGAATTTTCTACTTTGAGGTGGTTAAGCAGCCCCTAGATAGAGGAAAACCATCCTAATGTAAAAATAAAGTTCATGAGAGGGATTAAAATCACTTTAGCTTCTATTTAAAAATTTATAAAACAAGAACTTCCACATTTTCCATATCTTGTATTTTATTTTTATATAATAGGCCAGTCAAATAGTACACTAGAAATCGCTAAAATCGCAAAGTAACGGCTAGTTCTTATTTTTTAATATGTTGTTAGGACTACTACCAGTAGTGTATATCTAAGTTTGCAGCTTCGAAAGACCTGTGCTAACTTCGTAGCACTAGAAATACCGCGAAATTTTCGCACTTGTTTCGGTTTTTCCACTATATCACCTAAACTATGCGTTTTTTCATAAAACATGTTATTTACGTTTTTAAAGTAGATTAAATTTGCTACAAGAACCAGCTCTGTAGGTCCAATAGTTACCAAGATACAGCCCTCCAAAAAATGGCAATTTTTTCCATAATGTGAAATTTTAAGATTTGGTCTACTTTCGTCCCCGAATTCGGGGAAAATACTCATTTTACGGGTAAAGTCATAGGGGGAGATGTTGCAGCGAATGTAATTAGCTTTAATTGAAGCACAGAATGATGTCTGTAGGTCTGATAGTTTCCTCACAATGCTTAAAAATCCAAAAAATGTTCAAGTATAACGTTCTTACATTTTACTTTATTTCATATCTGTTTACTTAGAAAAATTTTACTATAATGCGAAACATATACAGATTATTCGTATAACCTGCAACACGGTGCAGTCACACAAATAACAAGTTATTTTAATTTCTCCACGCACTGCAAATTTACTTTATTATTTCACATCTGCTTAGTATAATAAACGTATAATCTACAACACGGTGCAGTCACATAAATAACGAATTTTTCCAATTTGCCGCCAGTTCTCTGGAAAAAGATGCCAGTCAATGGGGATGGAAGAAGGCAGATCAGGGGCTCATTCCAACAACAATGATGAGCGAAGTGGCACCCTCTTACCTTATGAAATTACTATCATGCAGGTGCAAGAAAGGCTGTAGCGGAGGCGGCTGTACCTGCCTAAAAGCAGGCTTCAAGTGCTCGGCACGCTGCAAATTTTGCTCCGGCGTCTCTTGCCAAAACGTCGCCGTAATTCAGATTGCCGAAGGAGAAGAATACGACGACGTCGACAACCCACTACCCATTTTTCAAGCTGAATCGGACGATTTCGAACCACCCACGAAGCGGGCAAGATGAACTATTCCAATCCAACAATATCTCTTGTAAATATGCATATACATATATATCAATAAATAAAAATGTTGAATTAATTACATTGTAAATATATTATTAATAGGCTAAATATATATTTCTTGTGGATTTACATGGTTTCACTTTTATGAAAAAAATTGCCAAAAAATTTTTGGAGGGCTGTATCTTGGTAACTATTAGACCTACAGAGCGGGTTCTCAAATTGTAGCAAATTTAATCTACTTTAAAAACATAAATAACATGTTTTATGAAAAAACGCATAGTTTAGGAGATATAGTGAAAAAACTGAAACAAGTGCGAAAATTTCGCGGTTTTTCGAGGGCTTCG
This sequence comes from Rutpela maculata, assembly GCA_936432065.2. NCBI lineage: Eukaryota > Metazoa > Arthropoda > Insecta > Coleoptera > Cerambycidae > Rutpela > Rutpela maculata. Next base: position 12,547,512 of record OW386289.2, on the reverse strand, counting down.
AAGATAGCGCAGGTCTTTCGAAGCTGTAAACTTGGATATACACTACTGGTAGTGGTCGTAACAACATATTAAAAAATCAGAACTAGCCGTTAGTTTGCGATTTTAATGTATTATATGACTGGCCTATAAGGGTAGTTTTTACACTCATATGTACTTTGATAAAAAGGGTGAAGTTAAAATCATTCTAGTTCTACACAATTCCAAACTTTCAAATCTTCATTTTTTATGTCATTTTTTAACATTTATATACTCTATAATAGTATGATGGTGTATATTCTTTGCAAGAACAGGGGTTTTTACCATTCATTTACATAATTTTTAAATCCTGAAATGTGGGTTAGTTTTGCCTCATTGTAAGGTGGCTTCCCTCTATTTTGGGGGTTGCTTAACCACCTCAGAGTAGAAAATCCTTTGCGATATACCAAAAATCTATATTTAAATACAATACTTTTGCGCTTGTTAACTACTTTTTGCATGTGTTTACTGTTACCACAACTCGGGGATGATTTACCCTATTTTAGGTTTGTTTACTTGCTAAAGGCTCAAAATTTTGAGGGCACATGGGCTTTTCTGAGATCGGATTCTAACTTGAACTCAACAAGTTCAAAACCCCTAAAAATATAATTGCAGCATCTAAATTACGTGTTTTTCAAACTTTTTATTTCTACACCCTCTTCAACCACCAATTTACCCTATTCTCAACCTAAGAATAAATTCTAGACCCCTAGAAATATACTTTTGGAATGAATATTACGGATTTTGTCAAATTTTCATTTTACCATTTTTCATTTTACTCGATTTTCACCAAAATAATAAATTTTTGGTTCCTGACATGTTGAAATTTGAAATCAGCAATTTCAAAAATCCTAGGATTGTAGATTAGGAGTACTTTTTGCATGTACTTATTGTCACCATATTATGAGGGTCTAAGGGTCTTTTTTCGCTCTAGCTCAAAATTTTGAGGGTGTTTGGGCTTTTCTGAATTCGGATTCGAATTCAGCGTCGAAAAAAGCATTGGACTACTCGGGTCGAGTTCCAGGATCAAAACTTTTCTTGTTTGCTTCTTCTGACCCAAATGTTGAAGAGGCCTTATTGAAAAAAGATCTCTGCAGCAAAACTGAATTTATCCAAATAACTCTACCAAGTTTCATAAATTTTTATCGAAAATTGGCTAGGTTACCGATTTTTGACAGTAAGTAGATGTAAATACAGAATAGTGCCAGTGCTTAGATTATAAAACCCTAAAATAATCCCTAATCACCATTCGATGGGAAAAGTAGAGTACTTAAAATGCTCAATTAATACAGAAAACCACGAAATACAGCATACGCGTATAACAAAAGGAAAGATAATACTTATCACATGTTAGTTTCAAATGTACTATACCATTAAACGTGAAAGTTGTAAATTAAAAGGACATGGATTGTAATCGTCGTGACTGCACCAATAAGAGTTCCATAGGTGCCTCCTGCGCTTATGGATATGTTTATAGACCACTAATACTCTAATTAGTACCGAGAACAGGTATCGCTTGGTGTAATCATATAAAGCCTCGCCAAATTGGTATCGTTTATTTACAATTTTACCTGAATCCTAAATTGTGTTTTGTATCGGAAACCATGAATCGGAGAAGCCGGTAATTGATTTGATCTGTGTTGGTTCTGCTTATTGCTTATAGACGGGTGAGCATGGTGGGTCCCGGCACTAGTTTATTTATTTATTTATTTATTTATTTATTTATTTAAATGTACAACTGCCCAGACAGAAAAAATCCAATTACAGGGCAGGGAGATATAAATAATAAAAACAAAAATATATCTCTATATATAAAGACAATCTTAAATACAATCTTATTTAATAACTTAAGTACCTAAAATGCATTTCCTAATATTACAAATACTATTATTAAAAAGATCTAAGTCCGCCTGATATTGGGTAAACTGTGAGCATATAGAGTAAATAGATGAGAATTTTAGTAAATTAGTACGAGGAGTACAGCAAAGTATTCTCGTCGTAACGCTAATTCATTCAGGTTAAATCTAGCTAACAATTCAGATTGCAGTGTACCAATAACTGGATAAACACCATCAGACTTATAAGAAAGGTATTTAGCATGCTTCCTCTGAACTTTTTCTAAGTTAGAAATATGAGTTTCATAGTTCGGGCTCCAGACAACTGAAGCGTATTCTAGTTTAGACCTGACAAAGGCATTAAACAGTACAGTCATTGTTGAAACATCTTTAAAGTGCCTTGAGTTTCTCATAATAAAACCCAGATTCTTATTGGAATTAGCTATTATATAATTAATATGAGGAATAAAAGTTAGTGTGGAATCAAAGATAACACCCAAGTCCTTGAATTCTGAACATCTGGTAAGGGTTTCACTACCTATATTATACGAAAAGGTTATTAAATTAGTTTTCCTTGTGAAGGACATGGCATTACATTTCGATATATTTAACGGTAACTTATTAGTATTACACCAATCATTAATTTTGGTGAGATCTTGCTGTAATTTATCACAATCGCTTATTGACTTAATCGAGGTAAATAGCTTGAGGTCATCGGCATATAGGAGAGCATTAGATGTCTCAATGTCCTGACAATTATCAATAATGAATAATATGAAGAGTAGGGGTCCAAGAACTGAGCCCTGCAGTACTCCCGATGTTGCCGACACTTGAACAGATGTAAAACCACGACAATGTACATTTAATAGCCTATTAGACAGATGTGAACAGAAAAAATTGATAAAGTGCGTGGTTAGCCCAAAGGTTGATAATTTTTTCAATAAGATACCATGATCTAGCCTATCAAAAGCTTTGGAGAGGTCAGTATAAATTACATCAACCTGACCACCTTGATCAAGTGATGTAGCAAGATAATTGGTAATACTTACAAGATTAGTGGTTGTTGATCTACCAGCTAAGAAACCATGCTGATGAACTAATATTTGAGATTTCGTATGAGATAACCTCAAAAAGCTTGCCAAAGTTACAAAGGATAACTATAGGTCTATAGTTCTCAATTGCATTCTTGTCACCTTTTTTGAATATAGGACAAATTTTTGACCTACACCAAATTTGAGGAAATGTTTCTGTTTGAAGAGCTAGATTAAAGATGATAGTCAACGGTAAAGCGAAGATAATGGCGCAGTCTCTTAGTAGAAAAGATGGAATTCCATCAGGGTCAGTAGTTAATTTGTTTTTCGACTTCTTTAAGGCTGTAAGAACTTCTTCCATTTTGATAATTGGAGTATTAAGTTGTGGGATATCGAAAGTGTCATCCTGATCTGCTTTAACGTAATTAGACGATGATATAAAAGCAGACTGAAAGTAACTAGCAAACGCATTGACTATGCTTTGAGGATCATTAAGCTGGCTGTTGCCATAGGATATTGATTGAGGAATTGTAGATGAATTACGCATGTTATTAAGAAAAGACCAAAAGCAAGTAGGATTAGATTTAATTTGCGATTCCGAACTTTCGATATATTTTTTATGTGCAGTCAACATCTCGTTTGATTTTGGAGCGTAATAACTTAAATTGATTCAGATATTGTACGTCCCCTTTTTCTTTATATAAGTGCCATAAACGAGATTTTTCTTTAATCTCTCTAATGATAGTTCTGTTGAACCAAGGTGGATATGAAGAGTTTTTCGGGGTTGTTTTGGGAATACTTTCTGCAAAAACAGCATTTAATACCTCATAAAACTGTAAACAGGCATCGTTTACATTTTTATAATTAGTTAAAAAAGACCAGTCAATCAATGCTACTCAAATCGTGGTACAGTTTATTAAAATCCGCTTTTCTGAAGTTAAACGATTAGTAATTATGATTATTACGTTTCTTATAGCCCGAATTTAGGTTAAAGCACAGATCTAAAGGTGGATGATGAGAATCCTCTGAAAGCAAGTAGGTATCAGATTTCCGAACATGAATATTGAATCTACTAAGGACTAACTCTAAGAGTCTGTTGTTATAATTTAATATTTCATTATACTGTTTAAGATCCAAGAACTCGCAAAAATTACTTATTGAGGCAATATACCGATCCATAACAACGTTAGTGGACTTGTAATTTACGTAGGTTGGAATATTAAAATCACCCAATATAACTAACTTCTCTTCAGTCAGTTCAAATATGTGGCAAGTGTGTCTAAAAAGCCTCGTAGGTTGCAGCACTGACAGTAGGTGGAATATATAAGACTAGAAAAGTAACAGAAAAACGAGGAAAACTAATTCTAATTCCAATTAAATCTATATCAGCAAACAGATCAGAGACATCAGAAAGAACTAATAACGTTGCATTAAACGATTTCCTTAAAGCAAGTAGTACTCCCCCTCCCCTGTTTTTATTTGTTCGGTCCAAATTACGATCAGCCCTGTAGACAGAATAGTCAGCAGGAGAAATTTCAGAGTCGTGCACAGTAGAGTTCAGCCATATCTCAGTAAGAGCAATTAAATGAAATTGACTTGCAAGGACAGAGTTAAATAAATCATAAATTTTAGATTTTAAACCTCGTACATTTTGGTAGTAAAAATGAAAGAACTTATTTGATGGCAGAGTTCCAATATAGGGATTTTCAATCTCGCTTTCAAATAATTGCTATTTGTTATCAAATAAAGATTCTTTATAATGAGCAAGCTTCTTTTTGTAAACCGTGCAACTTTCCCCGTCCCATACAAAATGACTATTATCGGTTATTTTGGCATTTACACAATTAATACATTTCGGGCTAGCATCACTAAGGGCAGTCTTTGATACTGTGTGACAACGAACATTTCGGACAGGTATAGTTTTTACTAGCATATGTTTTCTCATAGTGATTTACACCGCTACATTTGAAACAAATTTTTAATCCAATTGCATCATAGATTCTGCAATCATAATTAACAAATAGATACTCTTGTTTGTAATGCCTTACAATAAGATTCTGCATCAACTTCTACAAGCGCCGAGTATACTCGGTGATTTTGCTACAGGTACTTTATATTAAACTAGCGAAATGCCCATATTCCACTGAGGGCCAGTTATACGAACTAAGTTGAGCCAAGTTCAGCTTGAACCAAGATCAAAAGCCAAGGTTACGATTGTTACAATAATCGTAACCATGGCTTTTGATCTTGGTTCAAGCTGAACTTGGCTCAACTTAGTTCGTACAACTGGCCCTAAGAGTTCGTAATAATCAAATTTTGTTTTTTCTTTTTAATAATGTGTTAAATGTTAAATTTCTATATCTTTTATATTGTAACGTGTTTCCACCCCTTGCAAATTCCGTGGGTTCCAAAAATTATAACAAGAGATAACCACTAACACACTTTTTTAAATAATTTTACTGGATACTTCACACAATACTATTATTAACTTAAATGAACTTTACTGACTAAAAATAACAATGTTTATCACTTTGTTTTCTCTTTGGAGTCTTATCCTCACTTGTCACTTGTCCATTCTTCTGCTTTCTATACTTTCTTAACTACCCGCCGAGAATGCGGTCTTTTATACCTAAAAATGACAGATCTCGATTTTTCTGTGATGACGCCACCATTCTCTAGATAATTCCGGATGTCATCACTCTAGAACTACTGGTAGATTATTTCTCGAGTAGGTGCAAATACATCTGAATTAATTGAAGGGGTTGCAACATATCACAATATCTATTTTCTAACTCAATATCATTTTTGTTTTTACACTATTCTTTTTTTATTTTATCAACCCTATAGTGATTCATGGTTTTAATTTATTACTTATTGTTTTAATTTTACTAGAATTGTCTATATGCATTGTTAATGTTTTTATAAAATAGTCTGTCATATCTTCTGTTTTGTTAGTTTTATAAATATCCTCCCACGTTTCAGTCTCTAATTTTTTTTTTTATTTATCATAGTCTATTTCTTTTTTGTTAAATTGCTTGTTATATACATTCATTTTTTCAATTTCATCTTTAATTCCAATTTTTAATAGTGTAGGAAGATAGCAAATGACTTCCAATCAATTTAAAGTCAATTTCATTCTTAGAAAATTAATCTTAATGTTCAAAGCAAATTTTATGTAATTTAGCTAGATTTATGACATTAATTTCTTTAAAAATGTATCTTGCTGTAATGCTCTGTTTTCAAATAGGATGTATATTTTAGAGCAATAGGCATTATATTTTAAATCGTCTACAATTAGATTAACACTAGAAATAAAATATCTATTGAGTTCCTCTTTCAAGTACATATTTCTTTCTACTATAATAGTTGATATGTTATGATTGGCTTTTGTGTTTTTATACTTTTCAAAATTTTATAATGTTTGCTCTCGTCTAATATGTATAACTTGAATTCTTTTGTTGGTAGACCTACATTTGGGAACTTTTGTAAAGAAAATACCAATATGTAGTCAATACAGTATTATTTATAGTGAACTGGACATTGGACAATTCTCCTTTCTAAAATTATCCAGATTTGAGAAACATGTACAGGGTGGACCAAATTAGATGGAATTTGGGGTTTTCTCTAAAACTATGGCAGATAGACAAATACCAATATAGGTGTCCTGAGCTCGATTTTCGAAAAACAAACAATGGCGCAAACCGCGATCGTCTATCTTTTTCGACTACCGAGCTACAGATCGTTTTTGGAAAATTGCCATTTTTGAATGACCTCTATATCTCAATTACCAAGTGTCGAATTGAAAATCGAGTAACACATTCTTAAGGCACTTTCTTTAATAAAATCCGTTGCTGAAAATTATGCATGCCTCACTTTTCGAGATATAGTCATAACTTCTATTTTTTTTTAATGGAACACCCTGTAAATTATTTTATTATTCGATCACAACTTAAATTAGCTAGCCAATGGTATATTATATGTCATATTTATCTCTAGAAAAAGCGGTTAATTTTTGAAACATGTTTGTTAGGAGACCATGGAAAACTATTAACAACAATAACACTTCTTATAATATAAAATAATTTGGCTAAAAATAGGAAAAACTAAACTACAACAAATGTTCGAATTGTCCTTCATTGACATCTATGCATATTTATATCATTTTCAATATTTTTTCGAGAGCGGAGAATGTGATGGTGACAGTATTTTCCGACCCTCCCTTCAACAACTGCCCCTAAACCAGAACCAGAACCAGAAACCACCCCCATTTCCAATTTTCCGGTGCTAAGCATTTTTTTATTGGAAAATTTTATTAACCAAAGTTGTTCAGAATTGTCCAAAAATCCTATTCCAAAATTAAATCAAAATTAAAAAAATATTGAAATTTTGTTTAAAATAATGTCCGAATATATTATTTAAATGGGTTTTTTGTTTGAAAAATTCATATCAATTTTGTTTGAAATTAAACCCAAGCTATCATATAGTTGTCAAGTAATTAGTAGTCTTTTTTATATTTTTTAAATTTGTCAATTTTTTTTATTTTTCAATTTTTTTATTTTGATAAAAAATTGAGCTCAAGGTTTTTTGACAATTCTGAACAACTTTCATTAATAAAATTTTCCGATAAAATAATTCCTAGCAGAGGAAAATTGGAAAGAGAGGTGGATGGATTTAGGGGTAGTGGTTGGAAGACAGGTCAGAAAATATTCTCACCATCGTGTTCCCCGTCCTCAAAAACGGGGGGTACATGTCTTGCGGTCCAGTCGCAGAACTTTTGGGGTAAAAGCTTTACCTCAAGGGACTAGTATGGAACATATCATAAAGACATATATTGAAGGATAGGATTTTGCAGATTTTGCGTTTATTTTCGCTTTATTATAAATATTTAATAAATCATAAATGGTATAATTTTTAAAATAGTTTCAGATACTTCCCATTGCTTTAAGGAATACAACCTTATACAGTTTTTATCGTAAATTTTGTATATAGTTAAATGCCATACTCTAATATGAAATTAGGAACTGTTTTCATTGAGAAACTACGGTATTCAAGTACAACAGAAATTTACAATAAAAAAAAATATATAGTTGTATTCGTTAGAATAATAGCAATTATTTAAAACAGTTTTAAAGATTATACTATGTTTGGTGTTTTAATTATTTATAATAAACTGAAAATAAACGCATATTTCCCTCTCACTTTGCAAAATCCTATCCTCAACTCAGGTATACTTATTTCACAAATGACAATATGTAAATCACACACAAAAAATATAAATAGAACTTAAGGGAAGGATTTTGCAGAGTGAGAGGGAAATATGGGTTTTTTTCGGTTTATTATAAATATTTAAATAATCATAAATGGTATAATCTTTGAAATAGTTTCAGATACTTCCCAATGCTCTAAGGTATACAACCATTTACAGTTTTTATCATAAATTTTGAATATAGTTAAATACCATAATATAATAATGAAATTAGGAACTATTTTCATGGATAAACGATATTCAAGTATAACAGAAATTTACAATAAAAAATATATATAGTTGTAATCGTTAGAAGAATAGCAAGTATCTAAAACAGTTTTAAAGATTATACTATGTTTGGTTTTTTAAATATTTACAATAAATCAAAAATAAACGCATATTTCTCTCTCACTCTGCAAAATCCTAAAGCAAAGCATACCTATTCTATAACAGAAATATAACCTTAGATGCTGCTGCATTATATAAGCTGTTATAAAATTAGCTAACAAAAATTGCACTATTTGATAACAAAAGTCATATCGCTCGCTATTTTCATACTCTCTTCAAGCGTATGAACCGTGATGTTTACAATGACAAAACAGAAAATTTTATTTTAATTTAGTGCTTGAAAAGTACATGTTTCTCAGATAATCAAGGTTCTCATTGTATTTTGTAATAACTTATAAAAAGGCGGGATAACATGATTGTTTTCTAACGTTATTGACTTGCTAAAACAATATTATATATTACCGCCGACAGACTTTTACAAAAAAACGTATCAGCTATGCATCATTAAACAAGTTTTTTCTGCACTTCTTTTATGAAACGACAAACATACCGGTAACGGTATGCAAAGAATGTGTTTTGATAAACTATTATCCCGACGGAATTTATGATTATTCAAGTTAGCATTTCTTCTCTATAAATATGGATTGCTAGTACACCTATGGAGATTTTATAGTTTATTAATTAATACAAAACGGACATGCGACCACCATAGATGTAATAATTTATGCTAACACAGAACATTACCGGTTCAACTTAAAACATGCACGAGCCTTGATACACATTATTTATTGGACCAAAAACATTGTTAATATACGACAGCGTACATATAACTCCACAAAATACAGAGTACAATCATTAAAGAAGGTAGATATATGATATATACAGGACGGCCTAAGTAAACTTTGTCAGCTATTTTATTTATACCATATAGTAGTCCAATTAATAAGCCAGAAAATGTGGAAAAGTGGTGGAATAGCACCGATTTGAAAAATTCCTTTTTTCACATGTTCCCTAGCCCCCAGGAACATTCATCAGCATTGACCCTTGCATTAACTCCGAAGATGAAAAAGTTCGGGGGCTTGAAGTGCTCCAAAAAAAATTTATAAAATAAATATTTCGCCTCGGAAATGAGCTCTAGGGGTTTTCTTGGGTCGCTGATCACGAATCCGAGGTCCAAATTGACAAATTCCATATTCCAGTATGGAATTCGTGACATTTTTTTATGAAAATTCCACTTTTTCGGGCGGAAATTTAAATATGAATATATTGCGCTGCGGAATACGTTCAATTTTTCGTGTCGAATTTCACTTTGAAGAAAAAAATATGTAAAATATGTAAGTCAATTTTACTTTGAAGAAAAAAAGTTATATATTACGAGCATTTCAAATTAATATACATGGCAATTTTATAAACACTGCAGAAATGCATGCACATTTTTTTCTTCTTTCAAATGATAGGTAAGTGATTAAAAGATAACAATTTTTATAAAAATATAGCATTTATTGTCTGTACAAAAGATGGTATTCTGTGTGATAAATAGTAATTAATTTATCATTATTATACTCTTCGCAAAAACGAAGAGTATATTGTATTTGATCGGCACATTTCTAAAATCGTAAATATCGTTCGTAGATAAAACATTTTCATATCATTGTGTTAGTGAACGAATTCTGAACAACTTTCAAAATGTCCGTCTGTCCATCTGTCCGTCCTTCCGTCCGTCCGTCACGTTTCTTGTAAGCACGATAACTTAAGAAAGAAAAATCAGATTGTACTGAAATTTGGACACTAAGTTAGTGTTAGCTAGGGGAAGAACCCTATTGTTTTTGAACAAAATCGATCAGTAAATAAAAAATCGGCAGCTACTGGAAGCGGCTGGAACCTCCCCACCCGGTGAATCTTTGAAGCCGAAAAGAGCACTAAACAATATGAACGATCTCATTTAATTATATTTATTAAGTTGAAATATTTTTTTCGTATTAAATCAGAAAAAAAGTCTTGCGTTCGGTGGGATTTGGACCTAAGAACTTGAGTGTTAAATTTATAGTCTGCACAACATTAATATTTTATTCAATGTTTTTAATACAAATATATGCTTCATCGGATCCTATCACGGGGCCAGCCAGACAACCACGGTGAACACCGCCGTGGCGAGTGTGAGGCTGGACGGGGTAGGTCCGGTTTGGCTTGGAGAAAAATAGAAAAGTAGCTCCTGTCTTCTGTAGGCAGGCTTAAAGACTAGGTTAAAATTATAATGTGTCCACATGGACCTAAAATTAATATAAAAATAAACACAATTCTATAAAAACGTTCGTAGGCAAGAGCACTTAATAATTTTGATTATTGATACGGGAAACAACTAAACGAAAAAACCTGTTCGTTGGTATTGGGATGGATGGCAGGGATGGCCATCTTTGGAAAAAACCATATAACTCTTGGTGGACAGCTTCCCTGCCAGATGTAGCCAGGGTAGTGTTCATGGTGGTTCGTTTAAGTTTGAGTTGGTATATTTTGTTTTATCTTTTGGCCTCGACCAATTTTTCACTAAATCGGTCGGGGAAGTGATAGCTGTCAAATTTTTGGTTCCAATGTATTTCTGGGGAATTTGGTTTTTGAAAAATGTTTAGGTTGGTATCAATGTCTTAAATTGTTTTTAGGTTATGTAGTACTATTTTTAGGTTATGGTTAGGTTAAAAGTGACATTTTTCCGAAAATTTGACATTTTCCTGAATTTTTGACATTTTTCTGAAAAGTGACATTTCTCTGAAAATTTGACATTTTTTCGAAAATTTGACATTTTTCTGAAGTGACATTACTCCGAAAATTTGACAATTTTCAAACATTTGGCATTTTTCTGAAAGGTGACATTTCTTCGAAAATTTGACGTTTTTTCGAAAATTTGACATTTTTCTGAAGTGACATTTTTCTGAAAATTTGACATATTTCTGAAAAGTGACATTTCCCTGAAATTTAACATTTTTTCGAAAATTTGACATTTTTCTGAAAGGTGACATTTCTTCGAAAATTTGACGTTTTTTCGAAAATTTGACATTTTCCTGAATTTTTGATATTTTTCTGAAAAGTGACATTTCTCAGAAAATTTGACATTTTTTCGAAAATTTGACATTTTTCTGAAGTGACTACTCCGAAAATTTGACAATTTTCAAACATTTGGCATTTTTCTGAAAGGTGACATTTCTTCGAAAATTTGACGTTTTTTCGAAAATTTGACATTTTTCTGAAAAGTGACATTTTTCTGAAAATTTGACATATTTCTGAAGTGACATTTCCCTGAAAATTTAACATTTTTTCGAAAATTTGACATTTTTCTGAAAAGTGACATTTCTCCGAAAATTTGACGTTTTCTACAATATTTCCACCTACGTTTCAAACTTTAATTGGATGTTTCCAGTTAAGTCGATATCTGCACCAGTTACTATGAATTTTTCTTATTTGTGACGTCATGTGACGTAGGTGTATTATTAATTCACTCGTAATCCGTCCTTCTACAATATTTATACCTACGTTTCAAATTTCAGTTCGATATCTTCAGCCGAAATCACTGAACACCTCTGTCATTATTAGAATATCACCCTGTACATTGCACCGCTTTGAGGACAAAACAAGTGAAATTTTTGTTTTTTAATTTTTTTCACGGAAACCAAATCGAAAAAGTGCAAGTGTGATATATCGTTGAAATCGGAATTTTTACTGCTTTCCAACGGTTCAATTACAAATTGTAAGTAATCATAAAATAAACAACTTGTTGTGCCAAAACGGCACTAAACGTAATCCGATCTCAACCAAAACCTTTTCAGATCTTCTGGAGCACTAAAGAAACCCTCATGCAAAGTTTCATCCAAATTCGATTAGTAGCTTCGCCGCTATCGTGCTAACATACATACACACACACACACACATACACACATACAGGTGCGGCAATAATTGTGTGGACACTAAAAAATGGGGTCTTTCAAGTTATTGCATAATCAATACTCACCATTTCAAGGGCTTTCTAACTCTGTTTTCAAAATTTTCTTACACTCAAAATTAATGTTACTTTTTGCAAAAATATAATTGTGTGGCCAAGCCCCACAATTTTGTGTATATTGTGTGGACAATAATACACACTCTGTAATTCATTACAAAAAAAGTTCTGATGATTTATTTCAGGTACATGTTTTTTCATATTAATAATTATTATTATTAATTTTTCAACATATTTTACTTAAGATGGCGGGTAATGACAGTAAAACTCAATAGAAAAAATTGGTAGGACGTATCGTAAGGGATTTTTTTGGTTCTTATAGCTCAAGAGGGTAGAAAAAAATCAATCGAGAACGGGTACATTTTCTAATATTGTCTAATTAAAATATAATTCTTTAAAAGTATTTATACAAAATTTCCTTCCTTGTTTGGCAACTTTTATTTATCAATTAATTTTCCCTTTCGGGTAGTCATCAATCACCGTATAATTTTCATTAAAACTATAGCAGGTTTGTGCCTAGGCAATTGTATGCCATGTTATTGTCCTGTGCAACATTTTTTCCATTAATTACTTTTTTAAGGCGTTTACCTTGAATTTTGTTCATTAAAAGTAAAGCCGGCTTCTCTTTTGACAATGGTGTCAACTATCCGTGAAATACTAATTTTCTCAATCAAATAGTCTTTTAGTTACATCGCCAATAAGCAGACAAACATGCGACGGACAGACTGATCGAATTGAAAGACTTTAATTTTCGAAATCTGCGTTGGTTCTATATTTCAAATTTGATTTCTCCGGCATATAGCTCACTAAAAATGAAACACATTATTTAATGGCTAAAATGTTTCGTTTAGAAATTTTCATGTTCTTCAATTTAATACCTCGTACAGTATATGTATATTTAGTTCATGATATATATGAAAAAAACAAATGTAAAGTTGGCGAAGGCATCACCCAGGGCTGCGTTCAGTCACAAATCCTCTATAGTGAACATGTGATGCGACGTATGTTGGTAACAAAGTGGTGTGGTTCTAGGCGGAACCAAAATTTCTAGCTTGAGAACTGTAGATGATACAATTTAGTTGCAGCAAGCAAGGATTAGCTCATACACCTGCTGACCAGGCTCAAACACAAGTTCTAATTATGTTTTAAGTGTAGGTAAATAACAACAAAACGAAAATTATGATTCTAGACCAAGTAAATGATAACCACAAACATTTTACGTATTACTCTGTGGTAATAAATAAGATGATATACTTTGAACCCTTGTCGACAATACTGGAAACTGCGAGTATGAGATTCGGCGAGGAATATAGATGGAAAAATCGGTAACGTATCAGTTGAGCAAAATTTGGTATAACAGAGATATCATGAAAAATACTAAGACCAGATTACCAAACGCCCTAATTTTCTCCATCTTTTTTCACGCCTCTGAGACATGAACCGTTATGGACGTAGACATACGGCGTACTGATGCTTTCGGGATGTGGGTTTAGAGAGCTCGATTCTCTAAGACTAAGATATACGTTCTCAAAAGCGACTTTCCAGCATCGTATTCTCCCGAATACTTTCATTTTTTGTCCAAGACCTTTTATTGTTTTAAAATATATTTAAATAAAAATTTCGATCATCTTTACAAAATTTGGCATTTGACTTATCTACACATACAAAGGAAGTTGAGTTTATGTAACATTTCTTATATTTTTGGAATTATGTACTTTAAATTTTGCTTTTTATTATGTGAATCTTATTTTTTCTATAAGCAAATTTCTATTCCTCTAGTTGGTCTCCTTCTAATAAAGTTTATTTCTAAAACGTAATATGACAATTTTCCCTCTCTGTTGCACAAATTATGAACATACTGTGTATTCAAATTTAATTTGATATATTCCTTTTTTTTTTCTTCAAATTATTATAAAAAAAGAAAGAGCTTGCCTAGATGAAATGTAGTAAATAAAAGAATAAATAAATAATATCAATCATATTTGATTTAAAAAAGGTCCGTTTATACAAATAAAACATGATCTTATTTCATTTATAATACTGTTCTATTAATAATAGTACGACCCACTAAATACTCACCTACAAATTCAATAAAACTGTTAGGGCCACATAAAAGATATATTTAACACACATCTTGAATACACACGAAGAAATGGAAATAACAGCAGTATAATAGGTTTTAAATTGTGTGGCCATGTGTATGGCCACACAATTAGCGAAGGCCACATAAGTATGGTTATAGAGTGGTGTGTGTCCACACAATTATTGCAAGACCTACGCACATACACAGACATTTTTCAAAAACAATTTTTTTGGGTTCCTGGGACCTCAAAACGTAAATATTTGATGTTATCTCAATTTTCGATTTTGGACTAATTGTAGTAACCTCCCACAATTTTATTGTGGGGAGGTTAAAATGTTATTAATGATTTAAATTTGAGAATTTTTTTTTAATTTTTATGTTTTTGTAAAAATTTACATTTTTTACATTTTTTTACGTATTAGGTCGTTCTTACGCTTTTGACTCGGAATCCAAGAGTCCCAGGTTCGAAAAACCACATAAGGTATGGTATGGTTTTTTTAATTTTTACTTTATTTTACACTGAGTCTTTCACCAACTAAGTTCGTACTATAAAATTAAAAATGTTTAAAAAAAACTAACATTATTTACGAAAAACTGCGAAGAGTATCTTATAGAATGTGTAACAATTATATGAAAAGTTTAGTAAACGGGCGAAGAGTACGTTTTTAGCTTGTTATTTTATATAATTTACACCAGTTATATCAATCATAATCTGAATCATATTCGAGAACTGGTAATTCAGGATTTGTTGGTTCTTCTTCAGTGTCACTTTCATCTTCTTGTTCATCCGATATTTCAGCCGGACAAATCGATTCATTTTCCGTTACGTCTGCAGCTCCAGGTGCCTCACAATTATTGCAGTTGTCTCCGTGACAAAGTTTAAAAGTTTAAGAGCAATATACGTCATTCTTGAGACAGTTTGGCAGCCACACATTATAGCATCCACAAAAAATGGAATTTTCTATGACACGTATTTCAGCCTGGAATATGGAATTCTTGGACCTCAAAATCATGATCAGCGACCAAAAAAACCTCCTAGAGCACATTTTCGTGGAAGAACGTTAATATTTAAATTTTTTCTGAAAAAAATGGAATTTTCCATGTCAGGTATTCCAGTCTGGAATACTGGATTGCTCAATTTGGACCTCGAAATCGTGATCAGCGACCCCTAGAGCACACTTCCGCAGCACAATATTCATATTTAAATTTCCGCCCGAAAAAGTGGAATTTTCATTTAAAAAAATGGCACGAATTCCATACTGGAATATGGAATTCCTCAATTTGGACCTCGGATTCGTTACCAACGAGCCAAAAAACCTCCTAGAGCTCATTTTCGAGGCGAAATATTAGTTTTATAATTTATTTTATGACAGCTACTTTTTGAGGCACTGATGAATATTCCTGGGGGTCTAGGGAACACGTTAAAAAAGGAATTTTTCAAATCGGTGCTGTTCCACCACTTTTGGGCAAAAATATTTTGGATATATCGGAAAAAAATTGTACAACATGCTAGGCAAAAATATTAGAGAAATAACAAATTTCAATAATTTCAAAAAACAAGTAAAAATATGGTTAAGGAGGCAAGGTGTAAGAGTTTACTCAACACTACTTGACTTGGAGAATCAATCAAAACAACTACTCTACTACTACTACTACGAAGTATTGAATTACATGATAGAATCCCTAACATTTTAAAGAAAAAAATATATTGAAAATACTTAAATCATTTATTCAAATTTAGTAATTCCAATAATGAGAGTTTTAAAATATTTACCCAACTAGTATATTACCCAGATTAGGGCAACAATATACAGAAAGCAGGTATTTTCCTAATGAATAATAAAGTGTGAAAGTTGTGATTTGCATAATACCTAAATAATATTCTCTAATCATGATAAAAGCAAATAAATAAAAAATAATTAATTGTAAAAATACCAATAGTGTTATTTCCCCACAGGATAACATCATGCGAAAGCACCAAGTCAACAAGTCCATGGTAAATATTAATTAAACTTTTTATGTCGACAGAATCTCGTGATGTGGTACTTATAGCGTAGTAACTACTATTATTTTTTTTACAGACATGATCAATATGGCATGTATAACTCAAGTCAGCATCAAAATAAGTACCTTAAAATTGATTATATTAGAAGATAATATTTCAATCGTCACATTATTGAATTTTATATCGAAATGATGATCATTTTTTGCCCAATGTGAGTGCTTTATCCGCATTGACAATTAAATCGTTTTTCCAATAATAGTTTATAAATTGATTGGAAATAATATTAAACTTATTTTGGAGATCCGTTGGATTTTTTGTATCAATTCCTGAAGTGACATCGTTTGCATACATTATAACACAATTTGCAAAAATATACGTTGGTAAGTCATTGATGAATAATAAAAATATGAGAGGACCCAGCACAAATCCCTGCGGAACACCAGGATGAGTTTCATATTAATCAGAAAAAATGTTTCCGATTTTTAAATATTTTCCTGTACGTAAGATAAGAGGTTATTCATGTCAGGAATTTACCCTTAAAGACTATAGCACATAATTTTATTTTAATAAAATCGAACTCAAGACAGTCGAAAGATTCTTTGTAAACTTATGTTGTAAAGTAAGTTGAAAGTAAGTATTTTAAGTAACACAGGCACACAAAATAACAAAAAGTGATCTGTTCCTGGAACTGCATTGTGTATTGTGACGTGCTGAACACGAATCAAGTGTTCATTCAGCTCTATCAACCACCATTTTTTTGTGAATCGTGGAAATAACCTAAAAAAACTCATAATTTAGATTATTTTCGGGATTTACTAAAAATTGGTGGGTGATGGAGCTCTACAGACACCCGATTCATATTCACCACGTCGAAATACATATGGATTGCTCAATGGAGTCCCAGAAACAGATCTTGTGTGTGTGTGCGCGCGCGCCTGTGTGTTATATGAATATCACTGGATCCTCCGCCATTTTCTAGAAAACCAAGTATGCAAATAAATATATTACACACACACAAAAAAAAAGCGAGATGTGGCCTGTTTATGGGACTCCATTGAGTAACTCTTATGTATTTCGACTTACTGAATATTAATCAGGTGTCCGTTTAGCTCCATCGCCCACCAATTTTTAGTAAATCACGAAAATAACCTCAATTACGAGTTTTTTTAGTTTCCCCTCGAAAAGCTTATTACAAATGGATAAAACGTGGGGAATAATGTGGGAGTTGCAGATAAAATTAATTTGAATCTATTAACCGCAACAAATTGCCCATACTAAATCTAATAAAGGAATAGGTAGATAATAATAATAATAATAATAATAATAATGTTTATTTATAGAAAAATATTTCGAGTACAAGAAAAAATTGCCTGTATGATATACATAAATAAACATAATACACCACAAAATATCTCGGAAGATATTTGAGCGTGGGAAAATGGTATCCTATGCAAGAGCACAAGATTGAGCATTGTATAAATAAATATTACATGTTAAAAACTTATCCTAAAATAGCAATAAAAATAATATTAAATAATGCCTACGTACAACATGAACAAAAAAATATATGATAATATAAAATTTAGTATATATATAATGAATAATTGATAATATTCGTATATGTATGTATACACGCGTACGTACATGCCCACACATACATATGTAAACCCAATACAAATACACATGAAGAAAATAGAAAAAAAAAACATTGAGATTGATTTGTTACACAGGTCTAACAGGTATGACAAAATATGACTACAGAAAATAAATCAACCTACATCATTTAATTATTCTTAAGATCAATTTGTTGATGAATCTCTAATCTCGGTAATTCCATTATATGTTTTTTACATTGCTTTTTAAAAATAGATAAAAATTTAGTATTTTTAAGTTATCTGGTAAGATAGAATAAATTTTTGGAGCTAGGTATGCATAATTTCTTTGCCCTACTGATTCTTTCATAAATTGAATAGTAAACTGTTCTCGGTTTTGTCTAGTTAAATAATTGTGCGGTATACGTGAAAGATTATTTTTATTTCTATATTGATGTATGCAAATAGCGTAATAAAAACAGTTGTCTGATGTCAAATAAGCGGTTTCTGAAAACAAGTCATTTGTCGGATAAATCATATCTTTGCCAAACATTATCTTTAAGATTCTTTTTTGTGAAACTTCTAAATTATACAATATTGTTTTGTTGACTCCACCCCAGCCAAGTATGCCATACATTAAATGTGATTCGACTATTGCATGATAAATTATTAATAAACTTTTCAGTGGTACAATGTCATGTAAATATTTTATACAGGGTATAATGCATCTTAATTTTTTTACCAAATATTCAATATGGGCTTCCCATTTCAGATGTTGGTCAATGTATATGCCAAGATATTTTATTTTATCAGTTCTAATTATCTCTGTAGTGGTATTCATTTCTGTGATTAGTAAACAATTATAGCTAGGTAAACCAGATTTGTATGAGGCAAATGGTACAAAGAAAGTTTTTTGTAAATTTAATGTTAATATCTTGCTATTAAACCATTTCTTTAGTATGAAGAAATCAGATTCAACCTTATCTTTTAGTTCATTCCATGATTTATCAACATAGTAAACTACAGTGTCGTCAGCAAACGTAATTATTTCGCCCAAACTGCTTTGCAAGAATAAGTCCCAGAACTGTACCTTGCGGTACTCCATATTCCGGCGTTTTAAAGTTACTTCTGATCCCATATACATTAACACATTGCTGTCTATCATATACATAACTCTCCAATAGTTTCAGTTCCCTTCCTCTTATACCTATGCATTCAAGTGATTCTATTAACAGTGCAAAATTAACAGTATCAAATGCTTTCGCTAGGTCCAAGAAAACTGCTAGTGATGGTAGAGATTTATCAATAGTGGAGTAGACTCTATTTGTTAAATAACTTATGGCGTCTTGAGTTGATAAACTTTTTTGGAATCCATATTGATTTTTAGCTATAATTTGGTATTTGTTAATATAATTATCCAGATGTATTTTCAGAATTTTTTCAAAGACTTTTGAAAAATTCGTTATTATAGATATAGGTCTGTAATTTTGAGCTAGTAGCCTGTCACCTTTCTTATATATTGGTTTTATAACTGATGTTTTAAAGGCGCTAGGAACATGACTTGTAGAGAATATTAAATTGATAATATAAGTTAAAGGTTCTAATATATAATTTGCTACTTCTTTTATTGTCTTAACGTTTATATTATCAATACCTGTAGATTTTATATTTTTTAAACTTTTAATTATATCATATACTTCGGTTTTGTCAGTATGTAACAAATAAAAGGAATTCATCAAAACTTTTTTTTTAGGAATATATGCAACATCTGGGACTATAATTGTTTGCTAGTTGAATTCCAGTATTTATAAAAGTGTTATTGAATTCATTTGCTATATCTAAATTTGAAGTTATAATATAATTTTCGGAATCTTTTATAGAGCATATCTTGTTGGTATTATTGCAGTTTATTATTGAATTCACTGTGTTCCACAAATACAATTTATTTTGTTTGTTATTTTCAATTTTTTGTTTATAATAATCTTTTTTCGTCTTTATTATAATTTTATCTAAATATTTTTTGTAATTATTATATTTTAATTTTATTTCATTATTTAGTGGGTTTCTTTTCATTTGTAAATATAATTCCTGCTTTTTGTTAACTGATCTCACGAAGCTGTCATTTATCCATTCTTTTCTTCTTATCAGTTTGTGTTTGATTTTTTTATAGGTTGTGCAAGAAGTTATGTGATCAGTAAGTATTTTGAGAAATGTGTTTAGCGCCATTTCTGAGTAATTGCAAATATATATTTCATTCCAGTTTTGATTTATTAGTATATTTTGTAGTTTTTTATAGTTAATAAATTTTTGAAACTTTATTTTTTGTTTAACCTCATCTCTTTGTTTATTTTCCATTATTATTTGTAGTGCTATCATATAATGATCAGTTATATCAGTCTGAATTACTAGTAAAGTTAATTCAATGTCATGGTTAGTTTTTAAAAATATGTGGTCAATACAAGAGTTTTGCTGTACCCTTATATACTCATTTATTGTTGAGGAAAATCCAAACTCCGATAGAATGTCTAAGTATTGACTTGCATGTTCTGTGTTTTTCAAGATATCAATATTTATGTCGCCGATTATCAACCCATAGTCAAAGTTTTTAGTACTTTGTTGTAAATGATTGTATAAATCTATATTAAATTGAGTGGGATCCAAAGATGGTGATCTATATAATGCTAGAATGTATATTTTTTTGCCATTAAATATTAATTGTAGTTCTATTAATGATATATCATGGAACATTATAATATCAAAATTGTATTCTATTTGTTCTTTTATATATACAACTATACCATCGTTTAGATTTAGGGAACCATTATTATACACCATTTTGTAGCCATTTATTTGATGAAGACCTAGATTAGTAATTATGTGTGTTTCTGTTAGTATAATGCAATCAAATGATTGTTTAAGTTGGCTTAGGTGTATTTTCAATTCATCCAGATTTTTTTGAATGCTTCGGATATTACAATGCATAATCTTAAAATTTTACAAATTTGAATTTATATTAAATACCGCATTTGCTTCCATGATTGTGTCGGTTTTTTCGGTCTTTATTTTATTACATCTGAAATCCCTGATATAGTTATCCATTATATGCAATATATCCACACAATTATTTAACAAATAACAACAATTGTATAATAGATACTGATGCAAACTGAAAAACACAAAATCATGTGGCAGAGAGTTAATTAACTGAAAAGTAATTGGAATGGGTAAAAATTTTTGAGGAATATTTATCTACAGTTGGTTGAAATCTAACGGTTTTCACTATTTGATTCCTCTTCTCTTGTTCGGGCAACTTTTCTAAGCTTTTTGTTTCTAATTCTCCCTTCACTTCAGGATGACTCAGCTGTAGATTTAATGCACTAATATTGGTTTTTTGATCTTCATTATCGTTTGCAGAACTTTTTTGAATTTCGACAGTGTAAGGTTTATTTTCAGTTTGAGTTTTGTTGACAGTTACCGACGCTTGGATTTGGTTAACTTTTTCTTCTCTTAATTGTTGTCGGATTATTTTCTCGTTCTCTCGATCTTCAGGGCACAGGTCTTTGTTGATATATATATTTGTGCCTTTTAATTTTTTCGCATTTCTTATTACCAATGATTTCTTTTGAAATGAAGAAAACTCGATTAATACTGGTGGTTGGGGTTTATTTTTGTTTCCAATTCTGTAGATATCGTTAATATCACAATGCGATATTTAAATTTTAAGTATTTCAGTAAATATTTTAACAATATGTTCCCGCAAGTTTACTTCAGAACTCTTGATGCCAAATATTATTACATTGTTTTTTCTTACTTTTCTTTGTAGTAGAATGATATTTTGATGTAGACTTATTCTGCTCTTCTAATTTTATAATTTTTTCCTCATATGTAGTTGAGACAACGTGAATTTTTTGTTTTAATTCTTCAATTTCTTGCTTAAATCCGTTCATTAACTCATTAGTTTTTTCTTTAAAAATTGATGTAATTTTTACGAACCATTCATTCGTATATTCCTTTTGTGCATCGCTGAACTCCGACATAATTTCTAGTAATTAAATGGTGTGTTTATTAAGATTATCGTGTGTGTAACGCTTTATATCAGCTGTATTTATATTCTCTTATCATTATCAGTTTAGCTCAAAACATTGTTTTTTGGGTAATATAGAAATACTACACCAATTATGACAAATGGTATGTTGGTCCATATTTTTTAATACATTTTAGATATCAATCATATAATTACACATTTGCACATTTAGTGACGGGTATATAGAAATCTCAAATTTTTCTAGTTATTTTTTCTCATAGATAATAAAATAATTTTCGTACCTCTGACACTATGTTGCTCAACCTAAAGTCACACACACAAAAGATAGAAAGTATTTTTTTGCCAATACTATCCCTTTTTGAGGGTAAGGCATATTTTAAAAGATTTGAGATTCTTTAACAAGTTAATTTATTGAATGAATGTAGTGTAGAACACTGGCTATTTTCTTAAGTAATTATTTTCAAAATGGTGTACATCCTGAAAAAAAGAATTGAAATTGTACAGAAACGATAAGTCGGAAGGGACACAAGCTAAAATGTTTAAGAGTACTCATCCCGAAAAAAACAACACATAAGTACGTAATAGAATTGATGTAGAAACTTATGGAAACAGGATCAGTTGATAACCGAAAGCATAACCCAATGAGAGTAGTTAATGACGAAACTATGGAAATTGCAGTCTTGGAAGCAGTTACTTCAGAGGATTAGCAGTCTATATCACAATTATCTAGAGAAACTGGTACTTCACACAACAATGTTTTTAGAACTTTACACAAAAACAAATTTTATCCATACAAAATAAAATTAGTACGGGAATTGCATGAAGATGATCTTAAGTGAAAGTTTCACTGCCACTCCAAATCTTCTGTACAACATTTGTTTCTCCGATCAATGAATGTACATTTACTCTCAATGGATTAGTCAATAGACACAGATATTGAGCTGGGAGTGATCCATATGCAATGCGAGAATTTCATACTAAAAGACTTAAATGTTTGGTGTAGTATCCTAGGTCATATTGTTGGACCCTTCTTTATTGATGGAAACCTAAATGGTGAATCTTATATGGAATTACGTAGAGATGCAGTTGATTCACGAATTACTAAAATATTAGAAAGCGATGAAACTTTTTCTGAAAAATCTCCTTGCATTTCAACAAGATGGAGCATCCCCACACACAGTGGTGCCTTTTTTTTTCAAAACAGGCATCAAAAATCGGTAACCTAGCCAATTTTCGATAAAAATTTACGAAAGTTGGTAAAGTTGAGTATTTGGATATGCTAAATTACGTTTTACTGCAGATTTATTTATTTTTTTTTTTTTCAAAATAAAATACATGATTGATTTATAAATGTTTGAATAGAAACTAGTGACTTTAACCTCTCTCGTGAACTTTATTTTTATATTAGGGTGAGGTTGCTTAACCACCTCAGAGTAGAAAATCCTTTGCGATATACCAAAAATCTATATTTAAATACAATACGTTGGCGCATGTTAACTACTTTTGGCATGTATTTATTTTTACCACAAATCAAGGATGATTTACCCTGTCTTAGGGTTGTTTATTCGCTAAAGGCTCAAAATTTTGAGAGCACATGAGCTTTTTTGAGATCGGATTAGAACTTGAACTCTAAAAATATAATTTCAGGATCTAAATTACGTATTTTTTCAAATTTTTATTTTTTTCAACCTTTCAACCTTTCTACCTTTCAACCACCAATTTACTCTATTTTCAACCTGAGAATAAATTCAAGGCTTTTGGTATGCTGAAATTTGAAATCAGCAACCTCAAAAATCCCTGGAAATATAGTTTTGGAATGAAAATTACATATTTTGTCAAATTTTCATTTTTCACACCTTTCAACTCTTATATTACTCAATTTCCACCCTAAAAATAAATGTTTGGCTTCTGGCATGTTGAAATCATCAACCTCAGAAACCCCTAGAAATATAAGTTAAGAATGAAAATTACGTATTTTGTCAAATTTTCATTTTTACACCTCTTTCAACCCCTATTTTACTCGACCTTAACCCTAAGAATCAACTTCTGGCTCTTGGCATGTTGAAATTTGAAACCATCAACCTGAAAAAACCTAGGATTGTACATTAGGAGTACTTTTTGCATGTACTTATTGTCACAATGAATGAGGGGCGATTTTACCATATTCTAAGGGTGTTTCTTCGCTCTAGCTCAAAATGTTGAGGGTGCTTGGGCTTTTCTGAGGTCGGATTCGAATTCAGCGTCGAAAAATGTATTGGACTACTCGGGTCGAGTTCCAGGATCAGGATTTTTTTTGTTTGCTTCTTCTGACCCAAATTTTGAGCCGCCATATTGAAAAAAAAATTCTGCAGCAAAACTGAATTTAGCATATCCAAATACTAGTCAACCATTCTAAGTTGCAGAGAAAGAAGAAATATCGTCACTGTTGGACAGAGACAAATATGCTTTTTAAGCTTCTTAAGCTAGCTAGCTAGTTAGCTGAAGAAGCTTGTTTGTCTCTGTCCAACAGTAATGATATTTCTTCTCTCTCTGCGCGGCTACCTGCCAACTTAGGATGGTTGACTAGTACTTAACTCTACCAAGTTTCGTAAATTTTTATCGACAATCGACTAGGATACCGATATTTGACGCCTGTGACTGTCCGTCCGTCAATTTCTTAATGATACATTCCCTGGTCGTTGGATACGTAGAAGAGGTCCAATGATGGAGTGGCCACCTCAGTCGCCGGTTTTGACTCCTTTAGACGTTTTTTGTGGGGGCATTTGAAGACAAAAGTCTATGCAAATAAACCAGTCACTGATTTATAACAAAGGATTGTTCAAGAATGTCCTTAATGCCACAAGTTTTTCGTAATGTTAGACGGGCGTTTGAAACGTGACTACCATTCCATAGAAGTCAATGGAAGTCAGTTGGAACACCTAATAAAGTTATTTTTGTTATTGAATTATTTTAAACCTTTTTTTGAATTTAAAACTTCCACATCTTGTACACATGTAATAAACTCTTCGAGGGGAAACTAATGACCTACAAAAATATGGAGTGTTCCATTAAAGAAAATGTAGGAGTGGCTTTGGGGGTGAGGGGGTGGAGCTAATCCTAGATCTATTGTCATTTATTGAACAAAATATAATACTGACCGAGTATCAACATGGATTCAGACCAAGAAAATCAACTGAAACGGCATCGGCATATTTCTTTAAATATATTTATAAAGAGTTAGATGAGGGTAAATATGTTATGACACTGTTTTTCGATTTATCGAGAACTTTCGATTCTGTGGTCAGACAGAATTTTATTTTTAAGTTAAAAACCTTAAATTTTTTAAAAAATTAGAAGCTATTGGTATACGAGGATGTCTTCTAAGTTGCATTAACTCCTACATGGAAAACCGTAAATTAGTAGTAAAGTGTAATGAGCTTCAATCGAATATCCATGGGGTCCCCCAAGGCTCAATATTAGGCCCTCTATTATTTTAGATTTACATTAACGATCTGCCAAATTACATTCAACATGGCATTACCACGATGTATGCAGGTGATACCACTGTCTCGGTATCAGCTGTCACGCAGGAGGAACTATATCATAAGATTTATGTTACACTAGACGATGTACACGCATGGTGCCAGAGAAATAGGCTCATTTTGAATGATGAAAAAACCGTTTTTATAAACTTTAATTTTAGAAGGGCATTAACCTCTAGTAATGACATAAATTTTACCGAATCAACAAAATTCCTAGGCAGATTAACATGAGAACTGCATACGGAGCACATTTGTAAATTGCTTAATAAAGCCTACTTCGCTGTTTTACAGCTAAAGGATATAATTGCCCAGACGGGTCCCTTAAGTGTGTATTATGCTCTAGCGTATTCACATTTATTATTGGGGCCATTCAAGTCATATACAACGAGTATTTGTTTCCCAGAAGAGATTACTAAGACTAATTTTTAACCTAAATAATACATCCAGTTGTAAGGGGAATTATTTAAAAAATATAATATTTTTACATTTCCTAGTATCTATATCTACAAATGCCTGGTATTTGCAACAACAAATTTGTACACCTTCTCCACTTCCGGAGATAATCATTTATACAAGACATAAAGATCTGTTGGTGATCTCAGTGCATAAAACAGCGATTTTCCAAAACTCACTGCACTATGTAATATGTAATAAACATATTAATGTGTAAGCATTAAATGGCATATGCACTATAGTTATTGTATTATTTTATTTTTATTTAAGGGTTCCTAAAACTATAAGAGAATTGAACTTATTTTCATTTAAAAAAGAAATAAGAAAACTATTATTAGCAGATGCATTTTATAGTGTTGACGAATTTCTAAACAGATAAAATTTGTTATTTTTTTTTAATCTTATTACGTTGCATTTGTATGGACAGAGTTTTTATAAGGGGTTTGTTGTTTTTATACACATTTATAAGAGTACTTTCATTATTGTGTATTTGTGTGTTTTATTTTAAGTTTTATTGCTATAACGAGACAGACAAATTGTTTCTTTTAATTTTGTGTGAATTACTTAAATAAATATTGTTATTTAGACGTGTCAAATGTATATTTAAACTATGTATCAAAAAAATGGTAAAATAAATTCTATTCTATTCATAAGAAAGTGTATCCCCTATTATTTCTTTTTGACGTGCTCTTGCGTTTTTTCCAGAAATTAATGTATCCAAATTTATTTAGGGTGGAAAGTTTTCATTGAAATTCACTGTAGAGTTTTTCATGTTATTTCTAAAAAAAAGTTTAAACTTTATATTTGAGGTTTAAGTTCAACACACTAACCTGCCATATTGTAAGTATATTGTTCTCTCCATTTCAACAGTCACAATAATTCAACAACCCATATATTTTGATGTAAAATGCGATTATGATTACACGGTGTAAATTTATTAGTAATATAATTGTTGCACAAAGACTTGATAACGAACAGTTTATCTTACTTATACATGAGTTGCTTACAAGATACGACATGGCCGAATTAAGAAATTACAACTACAATATTTTCAACACACATTCACATGCGTTGTTGCACGTAATTCCCTTATTAATACTAATTTATATTTCATTGTAACTGGCTAATATCTAGATTATGGCTTTAGCAACATTAGCTATACCTGAGTTTAGATACTTATATTTATTTATATAATTACATAAGAAACATATTTTTGTATACATTTGCAATGTAGGGTACCGCACCTCCATATGTACCTATCGGTAATAATAATATATAAATATACAGGGCGATTTATTTTGGACCATTATTAGAAGTATATGGAAGAAAAATAATATTTATGTACAGTTAATGACAGATTGTGCAAAAACGGCTAACTTTATAAAAAAAAAACCTTCCTATCGATATCGATATTAGGTAATAGATTCAATTAACTGAGCGATGCTGAAATTTTATTTCATCATTTTTAGCAATCTCTTTTTATGGATTTTGGTCCCCGGTTAAATTGGTCGAATTTTTAATATGTTTGACTTTCTGTTCTCGTGGGCCTAATTCGATCCTACATCTAGTTTCCAAGATACAGCTATAAATTCTTGTAAAATTCTGTAAGTAAGTAAGTAAGTATATTTATTATCCAAAAAGACCATACAAATGGCATAGGACTAGTCAATTCGACACAATCAAAATGTAAAATGTTTAAAACATTATAAGTATACAATATCAGATTAAAAATAAAGAATACAAAATATAACACATAGGTTAAAAAACTATACAAGCACATAATAGTAAAACAAGAAAATCATAGTAAAACAAGAAAAATAATCCCAGATAGACATTCAATGTATCAAATAATATTAATTTGTTTCATTTGTTAATTTAGAAATTCATGTATGCTGTAATAAGACTTTTCATGTAGCAGATGTTTTAATTTGCTTTTGAATTGATTAATATTATCGATGCTTTTAATTTCAGGTGATAACTTATTATACAATTTTATTCCCATGTATAATGGACTTTGTTCGCATGTCGTCAATTTATGACCTGGTATTACCAAATTATCACTTCCACGAGTGTTATACTCGTGATTAAAATTGTTTGTGGAAAACAGATTTATATTAATTTTAATATATATCAAAGTTTTCAGAATATATATGCTAGCCAGTGGTAACATTTTATATTTTTTAAACAGATCTCTACATGACGTCCTCCTAGGAACATTTGCAATATTTCTTACTGCCCTTTTCTGCAATTTAAATATTCTATCTGCATTATGTGAAATTCCCCAAAACATGATGCCATAGGACAATCTAGAAATGTGCATAGTAATATGATATAACTGTTCTACCATTAGAGATATGTTGCAATCTATATAATGCATAACAGACCGGAGTTAAGTTTTTAAGCAAAAATTCTGTATGAGATTCCCAATTTAAAGCATTATCTATAAATATACCCAAAAATTTTGAAGAATTAACTTGTTCAATTGATTTTTTATTAATTTTTATCAAACTACTTTGAGATACATTAGTTACTCTTGGAGTAAAGTTAATAAATACGGTTTTTGAAACATTTAAAAAACAGTCTGTTTTCTTGAAACCAGGTAGTAAACAATTTCACTTTATCCTGTATTTCATCTTTTGCTTCACTTACTGAATTTTTACAGCTTAAGTAGGAAGTATCATCAGCAAACATTATTAGATTGTTATCAGGTATACACAGCGGTAAGTCATTGATATAAAATGGAAACAGCAGAACAGATCCCTGTGGGACACCTAACGAAACTTCCTCAATTCCCGATCTAATTCCATTGACTTCCACAACCTGTGTCCTGCAGGAAAGGTACGATTTTAGCCAGTCATGAATCTTCCCTCTTCAGCCGTAATATTCTAATTTATTAAGTAACAGTCTGTGATTTATCAGGTCAAACGCTTTACTAAGGTCCATTGAACAGGCCCATACTTCACATGTTCTTATTTAAGTTATCATAGAGTTTTTTTTATAAAATCCATAATTGCTGTTTCTGTTGATTTATCTTTGAGAAAACCATGTTGAAATTTAGAGAGAATATTATTTTTATCAGATAATTTCAGAATTCTGTTATAAATTACTCTTTCTAAAATTTTGGAAACAGTTGATAACAAAGCAACCGGGCGAAAATTATCTAACAAAGTACTATCATCAAAAACTGGTATTATTTTAGCATTCTTTAAAACTGCGAGAAAATGACCATTAAATATGGAAGCATTAATTAGACGGCTTCACAACCAAATTCACTGACCTTTTTAATAAATTTGAACTGATACCGTCAATATCTGCAGAGTTAGAGTTCTTTAAATTATGAATTATATTCAAAATTTCGGTCTCAGTTACTGGTTCCAAGAATATCGTAGGATAATTAATACCCAAATTAAATGCATTATTACCATCACCCTGTACAGTTAATTTTTCATTCAATTCCTTCGGTATATCTATAAAATGAGTGTTGAAATGTTGAGCCATATGCTTATGATCTGTTATCACATTATCTCCAATTTTTATTTTTTGTATTTTAGCTTTTGTTGTTGATTTATTTAGGTTATTATTAATAATTGACCATACTGCTTTACTTTTATTAGATGCCTTGTCATAAATTCTGTCATTATGTAGTCTTTTTGCAGCTCTGATTACTTTTTTGTACAGTTTTTTGTAATATTTATAAAATTTAATGTCTGCTTCATCCTGGGTTCTAATTTTTGTCTCATATAGCATTTTTAACTTATTAGCAGATATTCGAATACCTTGAGTAATCCAACAATTTTTACGGTTTCCATCTTGTCTGTATTTTTTTAGTGGGAAGCTAATTTCTATATAATAGTTAAACGTGTCAATAAAATGTTGGAAACCATCATCTATTGTATTTGCATTATATATATATCACTCCACGTCTCTTTATTCAAGTGATAAGAAAATGTTTTGTAATTATTATCATTTATTAATCGCTTATAGTAATAAACATTTTGGCTATTCAGGTTGTTGTTGAAATTATAAGTAAAAATTTGACCAGTATGATCAGAAATGCCATTTTTGCAAATCTTGTAACTACAATTGTTATCAAAATTTGTGCAAATGTAATCTATGCAGCTATTTAAATTAACAGAATATCTCGTGGGTTCACTTAATCTCATGTAAATATCATAAGATTGAATTATGTCAAGTAATGCTTTTTTGTTATTAGATGCAGATAAATAAATAATCAATATTCAAGTCACCACAAATTATTACTTTACAATTTTCTTTACATATATTACCTAATAAAGCATCTAGCTCTTGTATAGAAAATGGTTTATATCTGCTGCTGGTGATCTGTACATTACAATACTTTAATTATATCATTTCCCATCTTTATTTCCACACCACATACCTCGATTATTTTTTCCTCACAAAACTGATTAATATTATTTAATTTCTTCATTTCTAAGTTTAAATTCTTAAGTAATATCATAACATCTCCGTTTTTAAAGTCTTTGCGACAAAATGCTGCTGATACATGATAATTACTTATTTTAAATGTACTTAGTTCTGTATAACTAAGCCAATGTTCGGTTAGACAAACGATATCTACATCCTGCATTTTTAAAAATATCTCGATTTGTTCAATTTTATTTTTGATTGACTGAACATTTTGGTACAATATATTAATTTTATCTGTCATAGGATCATATTTATATTTATGTTGGCCATTACGTGAGATTAATTGCTATCCATTATTTATTGATTTTACCTTCTGTTTTTGAAAATTCATTTTTTTTAAATATGCAGGACAGTTGACGTCATAAATAGAGTGATTTACATTTAAATCAAGATTGAGTTTAACCTTAGCTTCAATACAATTATAACATTATACATATTCTTTATCACAGTTGTCACTACTATGACCTTCTTCAGCACATCTCAAGCATCTAGAATCACGATCATAATTGTCAGAATTATGATTAAAGCCAGCACATTTAAAACATCGATGAACGCTGATATATTCAAACACCCTACATATGTCCCAATTTATAAATAACGAATTTTCTTGAATGTTCTCGATCTTTCAATTTATTGATAGGGTATTTGAGGTCTAAGGAGCCGTATTCGAAAGTTTTTCAATTAAAGTTTTTTGATCAGTAAGGCACATACTTTTTGTAAAAAAGTTTTAGCTAATTGACCTTATTTTTCTGTAGAATTCCCGGCACCTTCGCCAACATTTTTCAAACTTTATTTTTATTTCTACACTATTTCTATTAAAAGAACAAATCTATTTAGTGTAAAATATTATAAAGGGTTATTAGAATGTATCACAATATAAAATATATGAAAAAAATCTTGAATTCCGAATTTTTTTAAATGTACATGTCTTGAGAAACGGAAACTGTATGTAGGATCGAGTTGGGCCCATGAGAACTTTTGATCATAAAGTCGAAATCTATAACATATTAAAAATTCAGCCAATTTAACCGAAGGTCAATTTCCATAAAAATTCTCCTTTAAATTAAATTATCGCTGACGACATCTCGATTAAAAGAATCTTATTTCCGATATACATATACGAGTCGAATTGAGAAGTCGGTTAAAAAGTGCGGACATTAGCGCCATTTTTGTTAAATTGAGTTTCCGGTGGAAAATTTGGAAACATTTTCGTATTCGTGTATTTTTCTTACTTGAATTTCCAGCTGCAGATACTACCAATATCATCAGTTCTTGGCTGGCACACTTAAAAATCTTTTACGAGGGGCAAACCGCGAAGTAAATCTGGTGTATACTCAGAAGGAAATCCGAGGAAATCTTTTTTTTTTCGGATTTCTCCCCCCGGCTCATCAAAAAATTATTATTATAGATTATAGAGTTATTGTACTCGACGCGTCAAGCAAATTAACAATTTTCAGAATTGATCAACTGTTACTTTTTCATTATAATTTGATGTCAAGTTGACCTTGCCTCTTCAAAGAAAACTACAGTAAATACGTGAAAAGAAGTGATGGGAAATTTAGCGTAATTCGAAATTAAAAAATCTAATTTATCAGAAGGACGCTAAAAAATTATTAAATAAAATTTCACTATCAGCTTTTACTCACACCAGGGCGGAAAAATGTTTTTTCATTATTATTATAAAATAGGAAAATTAAAATGATAGACCTATATAATAATTTTTCGCAGTATTATTCATATCTTGTACATAAACATTTCTGTGGCACATGCTTGCAAGGAAAAGTATAATAAATTAACATTTTAATTGATTTGTAGTAGACTACACAAAGTAAGAAGTGGCCATCGGCTACTTGATTAAGAATCGTGACTCTAGTGAACTGAGAGAAAACACTATCACTTGTTTATTGTTATGAGAACCATTTAAAATAGACATAGTTCTACAGAGAGTACTTTCCATTTGAGTCATGATTAACTGACGTAAGAAAATCAGAAATATCGTCAATGGTTTCATTGTCTTGTTTATATTATTAATAAAAAAGAAAAACAAATGGTCTTAAGTCTATGTTTCTTACAAGTGTTATATTTTTTATATTTTTTCATGCATTTTTGATGGGCAATTTAAAATTTCATTATGATTGGAGAACGAGTCTACTTTAAAATTAGAAGAGAGTTGGTGCTCTAGGTACTCCATTATATCCTAAGGGTCAATGAAATTTAAAAACTAAACCGGTAAACATTGCTCAAAATTTCAAAAATAATATTTATAGTGTTCCATGTGTTCAACGTAAGACTTGATGAACACAGAAATTATGCTAGAAAGGGAGAATTTCAGAAGTCAAAAATGTGTGAACAGTACGCGTGGCATAACAATCATAGAATCTAATGAGCCTCTGGGAAAACGTTAGAAAAAAAAATAAATACATCTAAAAGAAAACTTAAGGAATCCGCCATTATTTTGTTACATGAGGATAAATTTGTGTTAAGTTTTTCTATAGATTTCTGTACCAGCTGGTTGCCGATCCTTAGAGACGAAGTAAGTAAATATAATTTAATTTGTCACATGACTATGGAAATACATAAACAACAAATTATCATGTTTAACATGCCCTGAAGTCAAAGTTTTGGTAACGGAATTTTTCCGAAACGTTATAATCAATATCATTTTCAATTATAGGATTATCATTTATCGTTGTTGTTTCAATTTACATATTTACATATTTAGGTGTGAAACATTTTGTACTAATCAGGAATATTAAAAACCAGCCTAGTCTGATCCATTTGGCGCAAAGGTTTCTTTAATTCAAATTTTTTATTATTTTTACAAAAAGTGAAAAGTGAAAATGAAATATGACAATTTATGGAGTTTTTTTATATAAAATGTATTAAATCTGTCAGCGTTTCATATAATAACAGAATACTTGACATTTTCATAGACTACTTTAATAATTGTAATTTCCGATCGTATAATAAATAGCTTAAATACGATTTTCAATGTTTCATAACTCGAAGACGGTTAAAGATAGGACTATCATATGTCATATTTTTGAAATCAGAAAAAAAAAGAATAATTCAAAGATTAAACAATACACAGGGCGTTCCATTAAAAAATAAATTATTGCTTGTCGTACCTGTCAATTTCTGCACGCCACTGTACTTCCATTAACTTATTAAAGAGGTTCAGTTACAGCCCTACAACTTTCCGAAATGTTTTTTTGTATTTCCAATAATAACGATAATAAAGGGTGGCCTAAATATAATGAATAACCCTGTACATAAAATTTCCTTCAAATTTCATTATATAGGTTTTCTTCTCCGACGAACCGTTCGGGATCAAGCGCTAGTTAAAAATTAGCGTATTTCGGCTGTCTCCGCAAAAACCAACTTTTTCCACTCCGAAACTTTAATTTGTTATTAAAAGCTGTCATTTAATGAATTCCTAGTTTTAAGTTGAATACAATGCACAGTAGGCTAGAACCACCTTTAAATGAAATATGCATGCACTCTCTCAATTCCTACGGGAAATGGTAGCTTTATCTGTCCCGAAACAATTCCCGTAAAATTTGAAATCATTCCCTTGGCCGTTTTCTAGAAAACTCACTTTTAATTTTTTTTTTTTTGAAAACTGATTTTTTGCATTGATAAAAACAAGAATCTACTACATTTTTGAAGTCTCTGAATACCCGGACATATTTCAAACAACCTATCAGTTAAGTATCAGTTATCTTCTTCAATTCGTGATTCTTACGTTTATACAATAGACAAAGACAATATCTATTTTCATCGTGCGTTTTTGCATGATTGCTTTGATTTTAATCCATTGTCACAAAAAATTTTCACTCTTGGAGTCTTGGATTGTTTGCCTAGTGAATTCTAAAGATTAACTGACCGAGCGACGCCAATATTCTTTGGCAATGATGACGGTCTCAGATATCTAAGGTCGAGCAGGACTACTGCTCTTTACCCTAGTACATCGCTGTAGACCTGGACTGGCCTCGTGCGGTGTGGGCGAGCTTACTTCACATTAACCCCACTCACAAATGTGAGCGGTGTGGATGATTTCGACCCACCTCCCCGGGTCCTGGCTTGTTGGACCTTGCTGGCTAAGGCCTTCATCTTCTGGCGCTCTTCTTTCTTGATGATCTTTCTTCGCCAGCTTGTCACCCCCCTGGGTCATCTGTCTGTTCGGAAACTTTGAGGTATTTTTGGCTGGGAGTGACTGCCGGTACGCAGAATGTCAATTGACATCCTGCCATCCGGATCATCGGTTAGGTAGGGATGAGCTATGTAGCTCGAGGAAGTGCAGACCTAAGTGCTTTGGTAGCACTTTCGGTCTGCACTTAGCTAGGTGACTACGGGTACTGGACGGCGTTTCGTCCGGTACCTGCAGGGTAGTGGGTGGGTGGTTGGGTTATCGTCATGTCTCTTCATCGGTGGTGGTATGGTTCTCATATTCACCCGTTATCTCACTGAGCGAATGGAAAGTTTACTCAGACGACCAGTAGAGGCGCTTTCCCTAGCAAATCCAGTTACGCAAATAGTAATGTTATTCATTGGTTACGGATATATTGGTAGACAAAAATTGCTGTCATTCAAAATGACATAAGAATAGATCTAATGATTTTGTCTAAATTGACTACTTGGAAAGTTTATATAACCCGATTATTATCAAAACGTCTGGAGTTGTCGAGGTTTCTTGTATGTTATTTCCCCAAACTTGCCTTAAGTTTAAATTTGTATTGGAATGTTTAATTTTACTTTCTTGATTGACATGTTAACAAGCTTATCAACGCAAAAAATCAGTTTTCAAAAAAAAAAAAATTAAAAGTCAATTTTTTAGAAAACGGAATGATTTCAGATTTTACGGCAATTGTTTCAGGACAGATAAAGCTACCGTTTCCCGTAGGAATTCAGAGAGTGCATGCATATTTTATTTAAAGGTGGTTCTAGCCTACTGTGAATGCAGACTGATTTCAACTGTTATGCCATCTCCAGCACTAAAAAAAAGCATTTTCAAAATCATATTGTATTTAAATTCTGTGCAAATATAATTCCGTCTTGTACATCTTTTCATTTTATTTATTCTCTCCCGGCCTCCCTAAATGATTTTATAACTACCCCATCTGGTGTAAAAGCCCTCTGTCTATGCCAATGGAAAAATTTGATTATGCAAAAATTGATTCACAGCAAGCTGTGGAGGACGCTGATATCCTAATTATCACCTTATGTTGGCCCCGTCAAATGAATATGTGACAGTGGTGGGAGAAGATATCGACCTTTTGGTGATTTTGATTGGCCTGGGTTTTTGCGGAGGCAGACAAAATACACCAGTTTTCAACTAGCACTTGAGCCCGAACGGTTAGTTGGAGAAAAAAACCTATATGATGAAATTTATAGGAAATTTTATGTACTTTCATTTTGGATAAGGAGGTTATTTACGAAAAGTTGATAGTTTTCGAGTTTTAAGCAAAAAACCGCAAAGAAATGAGATTTTTTACCTTTTTCTGCATTTGTTTAAATGTTGCATCACGAAATTTTGCTAGCAAACCTCAGATTCGGATTCAGTACCCCAAAAAACATATAAAATGGAAGAAATCAAAACTACCCCTCAACTTTCCCGCTAGAGGCCCTTTTGAGCATAAATTGACTGCACTACTAAATAATATTCTCTAATCATGAGGAAAGCAAATAAATAAAAAATAATTGTAAATATACACCTTTGTGTACCCTACCACCCCATTTTTTTATCTTTTATAGTACAGCTAGTATATTTGGACTAATTTTGTTACGTAAATGTAAATTATAGACCGTGAGTATCTAATTTCCAATTTTCCCATCACAAATTAATTTAAAAAAAAAATCCGGAAATTTCTGACGTGATAATAAAACACATTTTTAAAATAAATTGATAGCGTGTATATAAGTACAAGTCCTCCACTTCATATTTTATTGTTGACTGGTTATGTGGTTTACCAGAGATTTATCACCGATTATAATTGACGTTTTCAGTGCATATTATTTATATTTATAGTCAGGATTAACAGGTCGATTTACAGTTCTCTCACAATTTTTGTTGTTAAAGATTGTTATTTATATCATTAACTCTCTTGCAAAATAAATGCCTCACTTAAAAACTCGGGTAAGAACTACCGGTACCACTTAATATATGATTAATTATCTTATAAATTTGTATTAAACATAAATATAAAAAATGATCTTATAAAACATGTTTAATATATCAAAACCTCGCTTGTGATTCTCTTCAAAACAGTAGCAATGTAGCTTTCGGGAGATAATCATATCACCTGTGATGCAAAACATAAAACAAAAATATGGTTGTGTTTTGATAAATCTTCGAGACAATGAAATGAGTTTCACATGTTTGGAAAAATCGACCATTTCTATTTCATCATATTGTGCCTTTGAACAATTTTATGAAAAAATATATGCCGTTCTTGATTCAATTAACCCTAAACCTATTTGCCTAAAACTGTAATCATAAGTAAGAGTTACCCGCGTTGGTATAATTCCAAAATAATTGAAAATATTATACTAAAACAAACAGCTGGAAGACCAACAGAGAGCTTTTATGGTACTGGTGGTAAAGCGTGCTGTGTTAAAGCCGGTGATGTAACTAAAAACGCGAAAGGTGTTTCTCAAAGTGTTGTTAAATATCAAATAAATTTTCTGCTTATGTTCAGATTGTTGAAAACGGTGGTTTAATATTCCCTAAAATGTCTATATTTAAATCAACTTTACATACCATTCATACTGAACTAAAAAGTAAAGTAGCTCAATCGTCTGCTGATGACAAGAGGTATG
Source organism: Rutpela maculata (assembly GCA_936432065.2). Classification (NCBI taxonomy): domain Eukaryota; kingdom Metazoa; phylum Arthropoda; class Insecta; order Coleoptera; family Cerambycidae; genus Rutpela; species Rutpela maculata. The sequence goes on along the minus strand of OW386289.2, from coordinate 12,510,143 downwards.
TTATACCTGGAGATAAAAATGCATTTCCCAAGCGACTCATCTAATAGAAAAAAAAAGTAGGTATAAATGATGTAATGACAATGACAATCAAGAAAACAATATACGTTAAACCATAGATATTGTAACTCATAGATTGGTCTTCACTATAAAGAGTTCTCGGGCATGCTTCGACCAATCACAATACGAGTAAAACCAGACAATATTGCATTTTACCAATCTCTCGCTTTTACATTCTAAGGTTGTCGACATCAAGTGAAATTGTACAGCCATCTAGTAACGATAGCTTAACTTAACTGTGTATACAGTGAATTTTTCAAGAATTATTATATCAAAGTGTTTATTAATATTTATTATTTTAATCCTCATTTTGAATTTAAGAAGTTTAATATTTCAGTTAAGGTTCGCTTGTTTAAGTAGAGAGAACTTTAAGTAGAATAAGCTAAAAACGTACTCTTCGCCAATTTACTGAGCTTTTTATATAATTGTTACACATTTTATAGGATACTCTTCGCAGTTTTCTTGTAAATAATGTTAGTTATTGGACATCCTAAATTTTGTGATACCATGTTTGTTGTGAAAGAAATTATATGAAAAAAAAATGAAAAAAAATATCCAACCTGTGTGAGATTCGAACACACGATCTTTAGATTGTAAGGCAAAACTTTAGGTACTGCACCACCACATTTCGCAAGATTTCTATTTAAGTACAAGCGACAAAAATTAAGAGAATATATTTTGTTTTAATTAAATAATTAATAACTTTTTTATTTACTGATCGATTTTCTTCAAAAACAACACTATCTTATCTTCCAAATTTCAATACAATCGGACTTTTCTTTCTTAAGTTATCGTGCTTACAAGAAACGGGACGGACGGACAGACAGACATTTTGAAAGTCGTTCAGAATTCGTTCACTAACACAATGATATGAAAATTTTTTTCTCTACGAGCGATATTTACGATTTTAGAAATGTGCCGATCAAATACAATATACTCTTCGTTTTTGCGAAGAGTATAATAAGGTGTTGTTACCTACTTTGTGATGAATTACCATATGTTAGTACATTTGTGTATTTAACATGAAATAATTGTATTTAATTTTAGTTGTGAAAATTATTTTGTAATTACGTTAGGTATTATCAGCCATTGAAAGCTGTGTATAACTTGTCCCGAACCTATATAGGTTCCACACAGCCTTGGCTTTGAAACTGGGAGTTGTCAATGTATGTGGTGTTTTTAGGTTATCTATATATTATTATATTACTAGTATATGATACAATACTATAATTTATAATTAACAATTAGCAATAAGCTAGAGAAGATATTCATAGATAAAATTTAATAGCACGAGTTGTCCTATTTGTCGAAAACATTTCACGAAACATAACGTCAAAATATTATCGCGATTTTGTCGACGAGTCGACACAAAAAATTAGAGCGAAAAATTCACACCACATTTTTTAACCAATCATAGACTTGTTTTTTGTTAAATTACCATGCCAACCAAAAAATTTCCGGAAATTTTTTACATTCTGTCAAATTAATAAGTGGAAATTTTTCTGTCAATTAAAATGTCAAAGTAAAGACGCGGGAGTTGGAGTGCTTTTGGCGACGCAAAAGAGGATATTCACGAGGTTATTATAAGTACACAAATTAATGTGTTTTAGAACCTGGAGCCATTTTTGTGCTATATGCTCATGCACTTTATTCTTATGGCTGATAATCAAATTTTGTTATGATTAGAATGTAAAAATTAATCTAATTGACGTCTGTAAGTGCGGCAGCCATTACTATCTTGTTACCTTTCATTATCCCATGGCCCCCTAGAAGTTGTTAATGATTGTCTCTGCGACAAGAATGAATACATTCCCTGTGCTTGCATTTAAGTAATATCAGAAATAAATGATGTTCCACCAATTTTAGTAGATCAAAGTTAATAAAAAACGGAAATATAATATGTTTTTAAGTTATTTATAAAAAGGTCATGTAACTAAACTTGGAGAATGGTATGTTATTTCACTAAGAAATTTCGTATTTTATTAAACATATTAATCTTGAAGTAGGTGGGTACTTCAGAATAATTATCAAAAATAAATGATGTTCCACCAATTTTAGTATACCAAAGTTAATAAAAAACAGAAATATAAATAAATGTTTTTAAGTTATTTATAAAAAGTTCATGTAACTAAACTTGGCGAATGGTATGTTATTTCACTGAGAAATTTCGTATTCCATGGCTCACTATAATGAATGAATTTTTGTCATTCGTAATAAAAATGTTCAATTTTGGCATAATATTTATAAAATAATGGTGTGAAATTTTCTTACCGAATATCCCACGAGCTTAAATTAATATCCGGAAATTTGAATATTTTATGAATATTTTAAGAAAATATTCATGACCTCGAAAAAATTTCCGGAAATAATTTAAGCTCTAGGGATATTATAAGTGATAATTTTTTTGTGTTGGTACAGTCAAAAGCCATTTACCACTAATAATGACATTTGATTGGTGCAATATTGTCAAAAAGCGGCCTCTCATTAAGAGTAAATAATCACTTCAGTTGATCATAACGTAGATACTGATCTTCTAACAATTGAACAGTTTTCTAAGCAGGAAATTTTAAATTCTCTAAAAAAAAATCAAACCCAAATGCACGAAGGGCCCTGACAATACTCCGGTAATTCTATTACATGATTATGCTAGTGTACTCACAATTCCTCTAACATTTCTAAAATAATCCCTCTTTATAAAAAAGATGAAAAAATAATATTGAAAATTGCAGATCTAAACCGATTATTAACAATTTTTCCACAGCTTTCAAAATTTCGTTATAGGAATCAATATTTTTTATGCAAAAAATCGCACTACTGAATAACATCATGGTTTCTTCAAGGGAAATCTACCTCAACCAATTTTTTTGCATAACCAAATATACAGGGTGATTCTTTTAAGGCGGCCATTAGAATATTTCCCACTTGCAGATGAGATAGCCCTTTGAGATTTGGTACCCTACCCTAGTCGACCATTGCGAGTCCGAAAATAATAATTTCAAAATGGCAGCACTTCCGGAAATACCAGAAGTCGATACCAACTTGCTTATTTTAAATGGAAGACCCTATATATTTTCAACTTTTCAAAATGATCATAAAATTCTGAGTCAAAACATGTAGCACACCCTATACCTAAACCGAGTAGTTTCGGAGATATTTGACATTTTATAAAAAATTTGACAGGTGCAACGGTTTGCAAGAACCGTTATAACTTTCTTTGTGTAGAAGATCCTCATTTGCTCTTTGGTACGTAGAAAGAACACAAGATGAGCTACTCTCTACAAAAAAAATAGATCCCATAATAGTATACCAAGTGTTTTATTTTTCACGTTAGATTTTGTCAAATTCAAACGTCAAAAACTTTTTTATTTTAAATGGAACACGCTGTATTTTTTTACATCATATTATGTTAAATTAAATTCCCTTTTTTCTAATGTAGCGTTGTAGGGGTTAAAGTTACAACTTTTCGAAATATTGGCGATTTTCTTAAATGTCCCAGAATTTTTAGTAAAAATTGCCATCAACTTACCCATGATTAGAAACAATCATTAATGTCAGTCATTCTCTTTAGTTAAAAAATGCGAGCACGTTTAAATTACACCCACGAAGACTTTTAGATTTGTTTATTATTTACGGAGAATGTGATAAAGTAATAATACCAAGAACATGTAACACATTTGCTACTCGATATCCACTTTATTGTTTCAATTGTTTCATAGGCTTCTATGTTTTTTGGATAAATTATAATTTTCAACAAAAACTTGCGAATAATTCAAAAAGTACATGTGTTAGATATAGGACATGCTGATATAAGTCCACCTCAAATTTAATTCTACGTCGATTGCCATAATAAAATTTGGCACGTGCCATTTGACAGAGCCAAATATTCTAAAATTATCCAATATGCGTTTTACAGTGTATGGTGGATGGTTTCTGTTCTTGTGGGTATTGAGTAGCAAATATGTTACATGTTCTTGGTATTACTTTATCACATTCTCCATAAATAATAAACAAACCTAAAAGTCTTCGTGGGTGTAATTTAAACGTGCTGGCGTTCTTTAATATAAAATAATGACTGACATTAATGATTGTTTCTAATCATGGGTAAGTTGATGGCAATTTTTATTAAAAATTTTTGGACATTTAAGAAAATCGCCAATATTTCGAAAAGTTGTAACTATAACCCCTACAATGGTTATACTAGAAAAAAGGGAATTTAATTTAACTTATGAGTAAAAAAATACAGGGTGTTCCATTTGAAATAAAAAAGTTTTTGAGGTTTGAATTTGACAAAATGTAACGTGAAAAATAAAACACTTGGTGTACTATTTTGGAATCAATTTTAGAGTAGCTCATTTTGTGTTCTTTCTACGTACCAAAGAGCAAATAAGGATCTCCTACAAGAAGAAAGTTATAACGGTTCTTGCAAACCGTTGCATCTGCCAAATTTTTTATAAAATGTCAAATATCTCCGAAACTGCTCAGTTTAGGTATAGGGTGTGCTACATGCTTTGATTCGGAATTTTATGATCATTTCGAAAAGTCGAAAATATATAGGGTATTCTATTTAAAATAAGAAAGTTGGTATCGACTTCCGGTATTTCCGGAAGTGCTGCTATTTCGAAATTATTATTTTCGGACTCGCAATGGTCGACTATGGTAGGGTACCAAATCTCAAATGTGTATCTCATCTGCAAGTGGAAAATATTCTAACGGCCGTCTTAAAAGAATCACCCTGTATACCTAATGCTATCGATGCTAATTCGCAAGTCGATGTAAGTTACACAGACCTCATTAAAGCATTTACTTGATCATATCATCATAGTATATCATATCATATCATATCATATCATATCATATCATATCATATCATATCATATCATATCATATCATATCATATCATATCATATCATATCATATCATATCATATCATATCATATCATATCATATCATATCATATCATATCATATCATATCATATCATATCATATCATATCATATCATATCATATCATATCATATCATATCATATCATATCATATATCATATATCATATATCATATATCATATATCATATATCATATATCATATATCATATATCATATATCATATATCATATATCATATATCATATATCATATATCATATATCATATATCATATATCATATATCATATATCATATATCATATATCATATATCATATATCATATATCATATATCATATATCATATATCATATATCATATATCATATATCATATATCATATATCATATATCATATATCATATATCATATATCATATATCATATATCATATATCATATATCATATCATATCATATCATATCATATCATATCATATCATATCATATCATATCATATCATATCATATCATATCATATCATATCATATCATATCATATCATATCATATCATATCATATCATATCATATCATATCATATCATATCATATCATATCATATCATATCATATCATATATCATATCATATATACCATACTATACCATACCATACCATACCACACCATACCACACCACACCGCACCACACCACACCACACCACACCACACCACACCACACCACACCACACCACACCACACCACACCACACCACACCACACCACACCACACCACATCACACCACACCACATCACATCACATCACATCACATCACATCATATCACATCATATCATATCTCAACTCATCTCATCTCATATCCTATGTTCGAAATTACAATAACTCTGATTCTCAAGAAATTTGTTGTTCCATACCATACCACACCATACCACACCACACCACACCACACCACACCACATCACACCACACCACATCACATCACATCACATCACATCACATCACATCATCAACTCATCTCATCTCATATCCTATGTTCGAAATTACAATAACTCGGATTCTCAAGAAATTTGTTGTTATTTTTCAAATCATATTTTGAAAATAGACACCATCATATTGAGTCCTGTGGTCAACCGTCTGCAGAATTTGTATCTACTTCGGGTATACCCCAGGGTTATGTGTTAGATCCACTTATCTTCAATATTTTCATTAATGACATTACAGTGGAACTGGGTGTCAATAAAGTAAATGATATTAACCATTGTGTGGCATTACTATCCTTAATAAAATCAAGGAACTGTGTAATTTCAACAAAGTACATCATAAGGATCATAAGGAAATGCAACTTCTACTAATAAACATCAACCTATCGAATTCAATTGTTGTTTTACAAGAGTCAGCGCTTACATGTCCAGCAACATTCCGTTATCTCGGTATAACATTTGACAGTAAACTAATAGTGCAGTCGAATTGATGTTTTTCGGCAACAACATTCCATCTGAAATTTTATTGTTGCATGATTCTTATGTATTATGACCTCCTGATTACGAAAAAAATATTTGTGCCCAAAAATTCCGTGTGCGTCAAAAGTTATATGCACTTTTTGACGCGCTTTCAAAGATTTTCAACTTATATACTTAATATATCTTGTACTAGTAATCGGATAGGAGCTTTAAAAATACTGGCTTATTGGGAATAAAATTCTTAAAAAATATAGACCTGTCTGATATGCATTGGTCAATCCGCCATCTTGGAAAAAAATAGAAAACACCAAAAATAGCTGAAAAAAATCAAAAATAAATATCTTTTCCATAATAAGTAATTTCACCAAAGTTGGCAAAAATAAAACTCATTTATGGTCAAATATAATGCACCAATCTCGGACACCGTATGTCAAATAGAACGGTCGAAGATGGTGGACGAAATTTTTAATTCTTCGTCAATTATCAAGGAGACATTGTACGGTACTTTTTTTCTTTTCGATTGTACGTTATTTTATGTACTTTTAGGGGATAAAGTTCATTTTAAGTTAATTTTCAAAAAGAGTGCGTTTTTTTTTATTTTCAAAAAAAGTGCGTTTTTACAATTTTCAAAAATATATTTTCTTTGACCCTCCTTTTTTTACCCAATTTTCATCGAAACAAAATGAGATATGCTATAGAAAGTCTCGTATAACTTCAATTTAATACAAAATGAAACTTCATTAATTTGAAAAGGAAATTTATTAAGCATACGCATGATAATAATAGTAATATTAGTAGAGAGGCCAAGTTCAAGAAACTAGCATAATAACGATTTTCGTAGGACCGAGAAGGTTTATACCGACAAGTAATATTGTCGTAATCAGTGTGGTCCACTGATCATCAAAATGCATGTTGGCGCTTTTTAAAGTGGTGGAGTGAGTACCTATGACGTCATAAAGATGGCGGCTGCTGATGTTAGATTTTGTCTATTATTTCGATAACTATTCATCCGATTTAAACAAAGTAGATGTCAACTGATAGGTATTTTAATGCTTAACAAAAAATAATAAGTCATTTTTATTGTAAATATTAAATTCAAAAAAATATATTTAAAAAACAAACTTTAAAATAGAAACACATTCCCAACACAGTAAGTTTAATGTGTAATAACGCAATTAATATCTGAATTTGACCAAAACTCGAGCAATAAAAAAATTGCTACATTTTTAAGGTACATTTAAAACTCTGAACTTTCCAAATTGCAAAAAAAAAATAACGAAATTGTGACCATTGTGAGCCGCTACCCTCTACCCGCGCCCGACTGACCGACGTCGTTTGCATTGGCCTGCCCGGCCAGTCGCCTACAAGTGATAATACTGAACATAATACGTAAGTGCGTGCGTGAGATAATAAGTACTTTTTAGATTGCTTGGTATACCGCTAATTTACCTCGGCCTATTGATAAGGGTTGGAAATCAGAGGATGGGCAACTACCTATTTCTCTTAAAAATTTGGTAAAAACTGATTTTATGTAATTGCAAGACAGGTTGCAGGACGTCCCGTTGTGGATGTGCTGATCGGAAACAAAAATGCATGGAAGATATTTGCCATGTAGGTGTGCAATGCTTTAATCAGTACAATTATGAAACTCAAGAGGATGTTGATTTACTGCAATAGCAGTAGCATAGTAGTGCGACAAGACTTTATTTTATGACCATGGATAGTAACTTTTGTTCTTAACATTGTATCTCAGTTCATTTGTTATAATTTTGTTATTATTCATCCGAATTAAATTCCATTTTTTTATATACAGGGTGACTCACTTAAAACTCCCGGCGCCATTTTCTCGATAACCAAAGAGGATATTTGAATTCTGTAAAAGGTATCTACTAGAATATATAAATGATTTCAGTTTTGAGTGAAAATCGTTATATTACACATTAGGTATAGATGGCGTTGCGATGCAAAGAAATTTTTCGATCGCAGGAACGATGAAATGAGTTGCATGACATGGATAATTATATTCTAAGAAACTTTTTTAATACGAACAATTTTCGAAAAATCACTGGTTTTCGAGATATTTGAACTTCAATGTAATTTTTCAAGTAACAAAAATTCCATTTTTTTTTCATATGTCTACAATTTATAGTGTAAAATTTAGTAGAACATACAACATAAACATAACGCAAAAGTTAGACAATACACAATAAACACAAATGTCAAAATTTTTAATTTCCAAATAGCAATTAGAGCCCCAATGTTTTACTTGAAAAAAAATATATATATTTTGTGTTTTGAAATAAATGTTTCATTACCATCTAAATGAGCCTGATTCACTATGAAAAATGTTTCAAAGGACTTATTGTCTAAAATGTATTTTAAAAAAAATTATATTGAAGTTCAAATATCTCGAGAACCAGTGATTTTTCGAAAATTGTTCGTATCATAAAAGTTGCTCAGAATATAATTCTCCATCTCATGCAACTCAGTTCATCGTTCCTGCGATAGAAAAATTTCTTTGCATCGCAACGCCTCTATACCTCAATGTGTAAAATAACGATTTTTACTCAAAACTGAAGTCATTTATATATTATAGTAGATACTTTTTACAGAATTCAAATATCGCTTTTGGTTATTGAGAAAATGGCGTAGGGACTTTTAAGTGGGACACCCTGTATAGTGCAGAAATGTGTAAAAAAAATTTGTATCTGAATTTTGTCCAAATATAATTAATATATTCCGTTTTGGAAATAAATAAAAATAATTTGTATGAAAAACAAGTTTATGTTAAATATTTTCTTTGATAAAATATTTACAACAAAAGTTGCTTAACATTTTTTATTAGGCATTGAAATACCTAGCATTTGACATATATTTTGTTTAACTCGGATAAATAGTTATCGAAATAAAAGAGAAAATCTAACGTCAGGAGGCGCCATCTTTGTGACGTCATCGGTACTCACTCCACCACTTTAGGAAGCGACAACATACATTTTGATGATCAGTAGACCACACTGATTACGACAATACCACTTGTCGGTATAAACCTTTTCAGTCCTATGAAAATTATTTTTTTTTCATTTGGCCTCTCTACTATATATGAATATATGATCAATAGTCTGAACCAAGCAGTCAAGACTAGTGTAGTATTATTTTTGATGATGCTGATCAACAGAATAGCACTAAGAATAACGAGCCCATTGGCCATTTAGAAAAAAATGTTTGCGTAGGTATTTCAATCGCAAGTGACGTTATGAAATCATCGGTTAGTCAAAAAAAAATTCGAGCTAATAGTGAAGATAAGGATAGCTTTATACAATTATTGCGTAAAGAGTTAATAGATAATGACTTTAACGTTAAAATATGCAGAGAAGAAGCCGATACTACAATCTTTAAAACTGCTATTGATTTGAAAACCGAAGACAAGCAAGTTATAACAGTTGGTGAAAACCTTTTGGTTATAATGACTCGACTAGCATGGAATCACCATAAAAAAAATCTATTTTTACAAACTTAAAATTAATAAAATAATTGACAAACATTATGATGAAGATATAATTGTCTGTAATTCCACCTACTGAAACGGTAATGAAAAAACACTGTTTAAAAGTATATCCAAGTCCAAAAATGGTTAGGTTCTGAGGAAGATCCGTTACAATTCGGGTGGCTTAAAACTGAGAATGGCTTAATGTCTGATGTTATGAGTGAAAGTAATACTTTTCCTAAAAATTTCCTAAGTAATTTCTTGTAAATGCAAGAAAGGCTGTAAAAATAATCAGTGTAGCTGTAGAAAACTGGATATATAATATTCTATTCTATGTGTCTATTGTAAAGAAAATAATTGTGATAATACTTCTTCTACTTTTGATGAATCGGCTATCGATGAGGAATGTGGTGAAATTATGGCATATTGCGATAAAGAAATTAATATAGTATATTTCATTTTGTTTCGATGAAAATTGGGTCAAAAAAAAGAGGGTCAAAGAAAATACATTTTTGAAAATTGAAAAATGCACCTTTTTTGAAAATAAAAAAATCGCACTCTTTTTGAAAATCAAAAAAAAATGAACTCTATCCCCTAAAAGTACATAAAATAACGTACAACCAAAAAGAAATAAGCTACAAGGTTAATGGGACATTTTTTATGCAGAATTTAACGACAATTTTTTTATTTCCTATACTTTTTTCTCTTCCGACAAACGGTTTACAAGATAAAAGTGAAAAACCAGCTTTAAGTCCCCGTGTTAGAGGTGGTTTTTTGCAAAAAAAAGGACGTTCCACTCCTAAATTGGGATAAATTCGGGTATCTATTTCTAACTCTATCTAGAGTACGCATCTCAAATATTATTACTTTATAAATTATTTCTCCTATTCAGTGTTTTTTAATCTAATTTGCGTGTACTACTAGCGTGTTTTAGCTCAATGTAATATTTTTCGAGTTATTTGACGAAAATCTGTATGAAATACCTCTTTTTCAAGATAAAATCCAAATTTTCCAGTCGTTATAACTTAAAGACTATCAACTTATGTGAAAAGTTGTAAATCACTCGTTGAAATATGAATAACTTACGTTGAACAGTTTTCTTATTCGGGTGCCATGTTCTTTGTGCCAACTTATGATTTTTAACTAACTCTGTAGCGGAGCACAGACATTTTACTAAGTATATGAAATAGAATAAAAACTGAAAGATAAAAAATTCTCAACACAGCAAGTTTTTCCATAAATTCAACAATATTCTAGTGTATACTGCGATGTGTCTTATTCCTCTTTTGTTTCAAGCTTTCGTAGATACATACGAGTACAACCATTAAGTGAATTCCCAGGCGCCTCTGTTCCTCATTTAAATATCCGCCTCGAGGGACACGGGCTTCAGATGATGTATCAACATATTTTAATATTTAAGAGTATGTAATGAGATGTAATTTAATGTTTGGCTTCAAAGTGAGCCTGAAATTACTGTAATAATTATGATTAATGTTCACACATTCCCTGTGATAGTCTTTAATTTGCGGGTTGATTAAATTAAAATGATTTCATCGACAGGCAGAAGGTGTTCGCTTTGACGAGTTTATGTTAGACGTTAGGCATGTGTGTATATTGTAAATTACCGATGATTTATTATTTATTTTAGTTTATTACACGCGGTGTTTCAAATGCGAGCGCGGGTCTTAAAAACTCACGACTGGGATGAGCATGTAAATATTAATTTCCAATCTTATATTATATTAAATTCATCCAAACAACTTACATGAACTTTTACAATAGAAAATTCTGTATTTTAAAGAATTTTAAAGTTTGCTACAAGAGTAAATTCTTAAGAGTTGTCTTGGACGAGATCTATCCTGGATTCATAGTATGCAAGAAATTAAATCAGACCTATTTTGCAGTTATACAATTAAAAAATATACTTAATCTTAAGGCAAGACTAAATACTTATTATTCATTTGCGTACTCGCATATAAGTTTTAGTATATTATATTATGTATGGCCACCGAAAGGAGCAGGGTTTTCATTTGCCAAAAAAAAAAAAAATAATACGTTTAATATTTAAGGATAGGATTTTGCAGAGTGAGAGGGAAATATGCGTTTATTTTCGGTTTATTATAAACATTTAAAAAAATCATAAATCTTATAATTTTTAAAATAGTTTCAGATACTTCCCATTGCTCAAAGGAATACAACAATAGACAGTTTTTATCATAAATCTTGTGTATAGTTAAATGCCATACTTTAATAAATAAATAAGGAAGTATTTTCATTGACAAATTACAATATTCAAGTACAACAGAAATTTATAATGAAAAATATATATAGTTGTATTCGTTAGAATGATAGCAATTATTTAAAACAGTTTTAAAGATTATATTAAGTTTAATTTTTTTATTATTTATAATAAACCGAAAATAAACGCATATTTCCTTCTCACTCTGCAAAATCCTATCCTTAACGTAAAACGAGGGGCAAGTTGCAGAGTTGGACTGGCTCGATTTGACCCCGGCGTCGGCGTCCAGGAAAACTTTTTGACCCCGCCACACAGAAAAACTATTTTAGCTATGCCAAACGCGATAAAATATACTTATAACGTATCTGTATATTAGGAGCTCTTATTTAACACATTCAGCGCCAAGCTCTCAGGGTGAATTTTCATTATTTTTAATTTAATATAATAATCACGTGTTGTTTTAATTTGAACTTTTACAGAATTTATGTGAAAACTTTCATCCAACCTACATCCCAATTTCAGAGGAAATTCTAGTAGGCCGGAGCTTATAATTCCCCATATAAAACATACAGTGTGTACATATATAGTGTGTGCGTTAGCGATACATACGGCCAAAACAGAATACACTGGCGCTGAACGTGTTAAAATTAGTTCAAAAAAAAAACACACTACGTGTGTTTAAACAGTGAAAAAAAACCATTAAAAGTTAACTTTTCGTCCAAATCAAATTTTCACTTTTAAAACATAGGTAAATAAAAATAAAAAATATTCCATTAGCAATTCACATACATTGTTAGTGGTTAAGATACAAGAAAAGACGGGTAATAGGTACTTGAAACTTGAAGACTAGGTGTAAATAACTCAAAAAAAATAATAATAATAATTTTTCCATTAGCAATTTAAAAAATGCGCTGCTAATTCTAATAAGTTTGTTAATAATCTCCTCGGGGTTAATTTGTTGTAAAATATCTTTCTTAATTACTTCCACATCCAGTGGAAGTATAGTAACGACAAAAAATTTTTTTTAAATTTTTATTGTTCAGATAGGCTTAGAATGTCATGAAACGTCGAGATTTTAAATTTGAGTGAAAAAAAATTTCTATCTGTCTGTCTGTAACCTTTTTTGTGCGCACGTTTACTCTAGAACGGTTTGAGATATTGACTTGAAATTTGGTACACATATGTACTTTAACGAGATCTAGAACTAGATTATATTTTGGGTAAATTTGGGGTAAATAGGTAAATCAAGCGGGTAAGAGTCCATAAAATTGGTATTTAGTATATACAAGAGAAGCCAAGGTCTCAAAAAAAATTTTGGCATTAGCCACCCCAATTACCACCCCCACCCCATTATTAAAGGGGATGAAAAAAATTGTGATTTAGTGTGTGCACAAGAACCAGAAACCTCAAAATATTTTTTTTACTTCATCCACCTCCACTACCACCCCCACTCCTCTACCGATATGGGGTATCGTTTTATGGGTTTTTGGGGTAGAGGATTTCAAATATGATATTATTAAAGTTCCATAAACAATATTTCCACATACAAATTTTTTTCATTGTGAGTGACTTGGATAGAAAATCTGGATGTGGAAAGTAGTGATTCCTTGGGCAGCGGTTTTTTTAATAACATTAATGACTTTAACAACTCCTGTGCAAGAAGAGATCTTAACCTGGTTTTAATAATTTGTAAGAAGAAAATGACCTCTCACATGCAACCTGTATACATGAGAGAGTTAATATGTATTTATATTTAAAGATCACTTAAAGACATGTAAAACAAACCTGTACATTTAAATGTGACCGCACATACGGAGAATGCTAGCAGAGTAAACTGCTACTAGCATCCTCGGTACGTGCTATCACGTTCGGGTTTGTTTTATAAATTGATGGCTTGTTTGATTTGAATTGTCTATACCAATTACCTCCCTCAACAGTTGATAAAGGTTCCTTCCCAAATCAGAGGCATAGCTATTCACAGGCAATTCGGGCAGTTGCTCTCCCCCCGTCCCATGAACTATTAATATCGCGTTGTGTTCGCATCGCAGCGGTGTAATTTCCCAGAGATATTAATAATAATAATATCGTGTTTGCATTCGAAGCGGTGTGGTTTCCCCGAAATATTAATAATAATATCGTCTTCATTCGCATTCGCTTCTACTGTATATACCAACTCGGAACTTCCCGTCTTACCAGAGTGAATGCAATGCGAGCTTCTCGAGTGGGGCACGGTCGATGCGACATCTGTCGTGTCACTATTTCTCTATATACGAATAATGGAGTGTATTTTCCACATTCGAAGATTTGGCGGAGTCGCCGGTAATTTCAATTAATTCACAAACAACAGGGTATTATTTTCCTGGTGGCATTCACATGATGCCCAACATAGAATTTCACAATAGTTTCCTTCACTATGTAGAAGTTAAATAAATAATAGAAATTACTAAAAAAGTTGATTTTTTTTTAAATCCAATCGCCTCAAAAAATCTTCAAAAAATATCACTAAAAAGTAAGAAATATAATTTCACTCAGTTTTACTAATATCTGTCTACCTATTAGCGGGAAATAGCCTGTACCTGATTACCTAATATCAACTTGAAATCGGTGCAAAACGTATTTTTGAAATTAAATGTTTTTGCACCGATTTTAAATTGATATCAGGTAATAAGGTACAGTTCCTTGTTACTTTCCATTAATAGATAGACAGATATTAGTAAAACTGAGAGAAATTTTATTTCTTATAGAACGGGAGCCCACCCTAACTTTTTTTTTGGACATGTCTTAAAATTGTTCCTTAGGCTTTAATCTTTATGAAAAACTTGTAATAATAAAAAATCATGGTAATCCGAGTCCTTAATGTATAATATCAATTTTAAATCAATGAATCTATCAGTTCCTGTACGTTTCCATTTTTCTATGATGACTACCGTTTTATTTAGCCAGTTAAATTATGCCTGTACTTTTATGGCGATTTAAATACATTTAATTATCATCGAATACTGTTACACGTTGCGTATTTAAAACCACCTTACTAATCTTCATCCGAATCTAACCGGCTATAAAACAACACCTCTTGATAGTGTACATCAGATTCCGATGATTATCAAGAAGATAATGGATTTAAATCGAGCATCGGCCACTAATATCCAGTTACCACCCTCACGCTACCATAATTTATTGGTGTTCTTAAAAGTTTAGCGGGTAGAGACTGCTTAGGAATCAAAAGTAAAAAATGAGTACAAGGACCGCCTACATTTATTTCTACCAGGGCGCCCGACTACCTGTAGCTGATTACAAATTGACATGGAATTATTGATGCCTCGTGAAAATATTTTTATACTGGAATCTATTGATTTTTTTCTATGTTCGAACAAAAGCAAATTAAAAATAAAATATTGTATGTACAATACACATGATTTTAAAAAAAAGTACAGATAAGAAAATGCCCTTTACTTAGTTGTTTCAATTGTTCTTTTGGCAGTAAATTATTGAAATTAACTTAATAATGGAAACTTAATAATGGAAATGTAGATGTTAGTCAGTTATAATTACGTGAGTTGATACTGATATGTTGATAAAAATTTAGAAAACTCTGGGAATAGTCTAAAAAAGAGCCGGCATAAGTTTAATGATAGCTGATGAGATTACTAAATTTATCAGTAATATTGGTAGTTTTATATTAATAGTCCAGTCAACGAATAGCTCAAAGGGTGGTGTAGAGTGCGTGAGCAGGGACCTAAGCGATTCCTTT
This sequence comes from Rutpela maculata, assembly GCA_936432065.2. Taxonomy (NCBI): domain Eukaryota; kingdom Metazoa; phylum Arthropoda; class Insecta; order Coleoptera; family Cerambycidae; genus Rutpela; species Rutpela maculata. Next base: position 12,494,285 of record OW386289.2, on the reverse strand, counting down.
AGAAAGTTGTTCAAGGTACTTAGGGAGTGAATATACTAAAAGTCCTGACGCCTAAGTGGTGAGCCGGAGGGGTGGGGGGTGAAAGTGAATGTCCCACTTTTGGTTTTTTCGCTTATATCTCGAAAATGGTGCGTCGTAGGGAAAAATTTTACTTGCACCAAATGAAAGCTCATGAAATTCTCTTTAACTTTCATCTTATATACTTTTTTCGAATTCGCAACCGTTTTCGAGCTACACGTTCCGAAAAGGTAAAAATTTTCGAAAAACAGATTTTTACCTCAAATTTACGCCACAGCTAGGGTAAATACACAGGATGTGGCCACTATCGTAGTTATTTTGCTCATCCTCCCTTCCCACAAACCAGGGACATTATGTCAATTGCGAATGGGGTGGTGGGAGAAGCCACAATAAATTGCTACGATGCTGTTCGAGTTGGTAAAGAGGCAATGAATAAGATAGTGGACTTGCCATTCTCAGATATCAAGTTGTCCCGCAAAGATCGTGCATTCACTCTTTCCTCTGTCAGCTCATCGATAAAAATTTACGATGAAAAGGGGGGGTGGAAACATGTAGGAGACACCCTGGTGCCGATTACAACAGAAGATCCACCAGCACCGGAGGTCTTACTGAAAACGATATTTTGCCGCTGCACCAAGGATTGTGGTGGTGGCAAATGTGAATGCCGGAAAGCAATGCTGAACTGTTCTACGGCGTGTCTACACTGCCAAGGGAAATGCCTTAACGGCGTGCCTGTTTACGACGAGGACAACGATGAAGACGACGTAGAGCCCCTTTAGTAAGTACCACCCACCACTGCGGATGAGGATGCCATGGACGAGGAACCCTTGTCAGGAGCCTCACGGCCAAAGAGAATGAAAACGTGAAGGAAAGGAATATATAACAATAGGAAAAAAACAAAGTAATGGATATCTAGCCTATTCTAAATGTCGATTTTAATGTCTTTGAGCAATTCGAGTATTACGTCATAGATATTTTTTTATTTAGAGCTAATAAATGACAGATATTATTAGGAAGGTAAATATTCAGACTACTTCATTTTTTATGGAATACATCGCTTTCTACTTAAGCAGTCAAAAAATATATGATCCAAATCTGCAGTGACATTGCAAGTATAGCACAAGTCTGTGTCCACAACTCCTATCTTCTTGAGGTGCGCCGGGTAGTACCCGTGACCAAATTATAGTCTGTTTATTGTAGTTACTTCTCTTCTTGAGTATTTTAAATCTTTATGCCAATAACAAGTAGGAATATCTGGCTGAATGGTTGTGTAGCGAGTAGAATTTGTTATATATATTCTTTCCATAAGGTTGACCACGCATTTTTACTTTTTTTTTTCAATATACTTATACACTCTTGGACGTGTAGTTCACTGTTCAAAATTTCTCCATCGTTCCAAGCCTGTATGAGCTTTAACCCACACAAATTTGATTAACCTTCCTCTTTCTTTTAATTTATTTACTAACATTTTAATTTCAGCAATACGCGTATGAATAGTGTAGTTAATGTCTTGACTGTTAGCAATACTTTGAAGAACAGACAGTGAATCCAATAAAATAGTGCAATGTTCATGTTCATTTCTGACGACGTATTCTAAGGCTTTGAGGATAGCCATAGCCTCGGCACTATAAATAGAGGTATCTTCGTTAAGCTTATATGATCTGTGTATAAAACTAAATTAATAAAATTACTTACCTTATTATTATATGTGACTTTTTTTATCATCTTTAAAATACAATTTCCTACAATTTTCTATTTTTCAGGTAAAAATCTGTTTTTCGAAAATGTTTACTTTTTCGGAGCGTGCAGCTCGAAAACGGTTGCGAATTCGAAAAAAATATATAAAAATTTTTCCCTACGACGCACCATTTTCGAGATATAAGCGAAAAAATCAAAAGTGGGACATTCTTTCCCCCCTCACCCCTCCGACTCACCTCCTAGACGTCAGGACTTTTAGTATGTTTACTCCCTAAGAACCCTGAACAACTTTCTGAAGGAATCGCTTAGGTCCCTGCTCACGCACTCTACACCTCCTTTATTGACTGAGCTATAAGTAATAATTATATAAATAAACAGTCTTATTTTTAATAGAATTATTTTTTAAGTGTAACATCTTGAATAAAAATTTAAAACAAAAGTAAACAAATTACAACATAAATAATAATAATTAATATTTAGTCATTGCTCCATCCTCATCTAAAATTGCTTGTAGCCTCCTAGACATTGGTAAAATAAAATTTTCTGCAATTTGGGTATTACATAAACTTTCCCATTCATCTTCAATAGTTGTTCCGCATTTTGGGGATGTTCATTTAATATCTTTATATACTTCACCATAATTCCCAAACATTCTCAATGGGATTCATGTCGGGACTTTTAGAAGGTCACGGTAGCTCTTCCACATTATTATCCCGGAGCCATTGCTTTGTATTACGCGCAGTATATATGGAGCAATCATCCTGTTGGAAGATGAAATTATCATCTGGATACAGTTCGCTTACTGATGGCAACATAACATTTTCAAATATCTCAATATATTTAGTGGAATTAAGATCACCATCAATAAACCAATACATTCCCATTCCTCGTTCACTAATCCACGCCCAGATAGATATTAACAGAAAAATGTTCCGACTTAATTGGATCGAATGTAAAATTTTGATTGTATCTTTGCCCACGAGGCCCATAAACACGAATATGTCCATCATTAGGCGATTGGAAAATTTTTTCATTAGAAAATATGACTTGAGCAAAAGTTCGTCCTTGTTTTTTTTCTTCCGTTAATTTGTATTTTTTAGCAGCAAAACTAACTACACTTCTATTGCTATACTATTTTTAATTCTTCTACTGGCAGTAGATCTTGAGGCAGGAAAATTTGTTTTTTTTTCGTCCGACCAGAAAGTACACCCTTTCTGGAGACATTATCCGCCAGAAAATAACGTTTTCCTGGCTAGACCGGAAAGTGACATTAGAAATCAGCAATAGTATATTAGGTGTGAAAGCAATACATTTCCGGACGATTATGCAAATTGTTGGCCGAGGCTCTAGCCGAGGCCAACAAGCATCAAAGTCCGGGAATGTGCTTTCACACCGAAGTACACATACTATTTTTTCTGAAATCACAATCAACATTATTATAAATTAAGGAATTTGTATTAATGCATAACATTTCTTCATTACAATCTAACTTCTTACTAATAAATGCAATTTTAATGTGAGTTGGTTTGTCTGTGTGTATCTATTTACTGTCTAAAATATATATAAAAACCGTACGGAAATGTTACTTTCCCGGCCTAGGCCGGGAAAGTAACATTCCCGTACGGTTTTGTCGATCGTTGCTTGGCAACTGATCTTTTCCGGTCTGTTTTGTGTTAGTTTCTTAGCAACGGACTAAAATACTGGAATTGTGCATTTTTCGATCTGAAATCGCGCCAAAAATGTAGACATTGTCGATCGATTTCAGAAAAAGTCTTTTACGAGTTGTCAAAAGTCAATTCACAAGTTATGGAAAATATGGATTCAGATTTTGAAGTGTTGGCCGAAAATAAAAATTTACGTTACACAACCGAAAAACAGTGTTTTGCAGATCTCCCCAAGCTTCTAGGACTCACCTGCGGTTCGCCCTGGAATCTTCTTGGGTCAACCTGCAAAACACCACTTTCCTGTCTTGTAACGTAAATTACTATTCCAAAACTGCATCAACTACGGTCTCAAATGGATTTTCCTGAAGGTAATTTATAAGGGCTTCATCTTGTTGGTCATTACTTCGTTTAGGCCTACCAGATCCATGCTTGTAGGATATAGTTCTTTCATTTTCCCATCTTTTTTTAATTTTTATTACACTGCACTGTATTTATTTATGTTATATTCAGAAGTAATTGCTCTTATAGACAATCAATTTTCCAATTTGGAAAGAATACTAATATTCTGAATTTTTGTTAGTTGTCTAACCTTATAAAAATTTGGCAAATATTTAAAATTTACAAGGGTGATTCCTTAATCAAAACTTGCGAATTAATAAACTTCAACTTGAAAAAAATTGTGGCAGTTGACGTTTAGATAATGACTGTTATCAATATTCTTTGCAAGTCATGTTTACATTGCTAAAATAAAGTGTACTACTTTTTTTGAAATCAAGTGTACAGATGTAACAAGTGCGGAAAGAGCATTTTTACAGGACCCGTATAGTGGGAAAATTTCAGGCCAATTTCTAATCTAAACTGCCGGCCAATAGAATCGGACTAAGCGAATTTTTATCTGAATTTATATCCACATTTTTTGAGAAAGAGAATAGATATCAATATGCGGTTTCCAGGACCTAAGAAATAATTTATTTGTGGAACCGCGAGTTTTGACCAATTCTTTTATTTTGAAGCACGTCACTATCTACAGGGTGTAAAATAAAAGTGTGTTTTCTTTACCAAACTTTATAACTACCGAGATGCCACAATTTTTTTAAATATTTTTTTTTATGCACATTTTCTTAGTGTATTTTCTGTCGATGTCGTTACAACTGATTAATATTTATATACCTCTACAGAAATTTTGGTAAACTTAGTAAATCATGGTCGGAAATTACTTTCGTCATATTACGGTACTTTATACCTTCCCTTATAGAGATCACTGGAGTCAGTCAATTTTAAAATTTGAGTAGCGCTGCGGTCACCTCATTTCACGGGGCGGCCAATGGCCTTCTCTCTTGTTTGGTGTCTTAAACAGTAAACATGTACAGCGAAGAGTACCGAGCAGTTCTATTTTTTTCAATCCCTTGAGTGCATAGATGTCAAAGGTAATAACTTTCAGTTAACTAATGCTTTACTTTGAAGCTAATTTTTGACGTGTTCGATTGTGGTTTTATACCGAAAAAATAAACAATTTCAATTTGACACGAAACTCTTGTAAATGGAACATTTATTTTTGTTTATGGAAATGACGACTTTTATCTGAGTTGTTATCGAAAATATGTATCTCTGAATTCCCCGAATACCTTAAACAACCCATTGATTATATAAGTCTGTTCGCTGATAGAGTCCCGGTGTGACGTCACGAACGTCTGAACTAAGACTCGTTGATGTTTTCGAGTGCACAGTGGCGTCGCTTTGTTTTATATTTTACTTGATGTATTTAATTAGATTCATTTAAAGGAAATTGAATTATAAGCATATATAATACATATTTTGTAAATTTATAGTAATTTAAATTAAATAAATAAATTATAATATTGAATTGTTTTGGTTTCAAGTAAAAAATATGATAGAGCAAATATACAAAATAAATATACTTTTAGATAAATTTGTGGTCTTTCACACAGCACTTTTCTATTGTCATCTTTTTTAAAGGAAAGGCCTAATTTTTTAATCACTTTATATAAACTGGTACGCCAAAATTAACTTTTATTAAAATTTAAGGGACGAATTTACCCCTCACCCCCACCCCCTGTGTATCATCATGTCTTCAAAAACATGTAATCATAAACTAATCTACAGGACGAATGTTATTTTGATTAAAATCAATCAGTTTGCAGTAAAGATTCTCGTTTTCAGCGTTTTTTGAGGGTAAGTACCGTTGAATAATCAAGAATAAAATGACACTAGAGATTTCTGCTCAAAAAATGCTCGAAATTGCAATATACGGCAATATAGTTAACGTTGCTACTACGATTCACCCTCAATGGGGTAGTTTTGGGTGGGTTGATTTTAATAAAAATTCTCGCCAATGATAATATAATGTTTTATAGGGTGTTTGGAGTATGTAAAATTTTAGACGATAGCTTTCAGCTTGAATTCCTTGTTTGACATTTGCAGTGTAAACCTGGATTTTATGCTCATAATTGCCCCACTAACTCTTCCTCCCCTCTTTCAAAATTCCCGCCAATTGTATTTCTTTCATTTTTTGGACAATTGAAAACATTTGCCACAAACTTTGGCCGGTTTGATTACAATGCGAGTCGGGTTTTTTTTCTTAGTAGGCGCACCGCAACGCTCAATGAGAAAACTCTCGCCGACTGTATCAATGCAATCCTTTCACCTACAACTACAGTCAAACCGAAGAACCTAGTGATTTGATTACGATGAAATACGTTCAATTTTTCACAGGCCCGCTATATAAATTACCGGCCCTTATTCACAAGAGACAAGTTTACTTGTTTGGACGAATACTATCATCAAACCACTTCGGTTAGTGGTTTGATAAATTTTTCAATTTTCGACACTAGCTCCTAGAATATATGTAAAAAATGTCCATTAATGTAAGATTTTTAGAACGGAGGACTAAACGTACAGGGTGATATACCATGACATGCGGAAAATTTATCAGTAAGTTGTCCTCAGAAAGGAGTTAAAAAAATTAAAAATTAAAAAAATATGACCAAAAAAATTACCTTATTTTTTTATAGAAATGCGCCGCCAATGACTAACCAATCTGACGTAACGCGGTACAACATCACTTTATCAGACTTGGGACAGACACTATTGACAACAAAGCTGGAGAGGCTAGAAGTGACTTTTTGGTTTTAATCAAACCACACTACAAAAATAGCGAAATAAATCGAAAAGACATTGACCCTATGCTAGTGAACTCTACAACAACAAGTAGATATTTACTTAAGAGATTTAATTAAACCCATCAATAATACAAAAACACCAACTTCGGCGGTGCTTTGTACCTACCAGTGTCCTGGTTGTTCGACCGAAAGCAAAAAAACGCAGCATTTTGACCGCACCCACTTTTTATGCCAATTAAGGAAATGTAAACATCTCCAATATGTTCTTTCACAAGCAAGTTCATCGCCCTATTACTAACCACAGACACGTAACACTAGCGGATCTTCGTAAGTTTTAAACCTTTTTAATATACTAAATTACCTCGGAGCACTCTAAAATTTTGCAGGGGCTTTCCCAGATTGAAGACTAGTACACCATTTTATTTTCCGCATATCATGATAAATCACGCTGTATATTAATGCTAAATTTTTAACAACTAGAACATATGTCGAATATCAATGCAAAAAATCAATTTTGTATTTTGCTGCGCCTACAACCATTCAATACTGATCGACATTAATGATTCCATAAAAAATCTCGAGAACACAACCACTGGAAGAATTCGTAACATCAGCGAAAGTTTATATTTCCATTACGTACCTAAAAGGAGACCAGACATATAATAATTCGTACATACATCTCTCAAATCGTATCATTACCGTTTGTTTCGCTTTAAAGTCAGCAGTGTTACAAGCACTTTGTAAATCCGCTATTTTTGCAATGCCTGGCGTTTAGGCGTACCACAATGACGCAACATATCTGTCAAGATGTTATCTTAATCTATTTTACTGCGGCAACAAAGGAGCACTGCTTCAGATAACTTACTATTTTTACTCGAACGGACAAGTTGAAAACTACGCTAATAGTAATTGCCATCATCAATTTAAACATTATCTGTTACGTTAATATTTTTGCTTTACAAAACTGATAAAACTTTGTATTATACACGCGCTATCTTGTGTTTTTTGGTACGTTCGATATTTCTTTTGATATTGTTTTATTTTTTTTTATTTATTTATATACATCATCCAACAGTCAGAGACCAATTACTGGATGAGAAGTACATACAATTATTAAATCATTGACAATAATAAGTGTAACAAAGAAAACAATACATAAACGATACATAAAACATAAGTTATTGTGTGTACACAAAACACACGTACACACATATGCATACATGCACATATACAATATACATCTACCAAATGTCATAAGAGAAAAAGCTTATTGCAGCTTCAGTTTTTTAATGGATATAATGGAACAGTTGAAAATATCAAGGTTTTCCTGCAGGCAGTTGTAAGTACCACACATAAAATATAGAGGGGAGAAGCTTAAAGCATTTGTCCGAGGCGTGGTAAGGTAAAAAGTCATATGACGCCGGGTACCCGAACGTGGTACATGACACATCAGTTTTCCAACTATTTCAGGGCAATTTATGTTGTTAATCACTTTATATAAAAATATGAGTGCCTGTCTTTTCCTACGATCCTCTAAACTATCTGCAGAAAACCTACTTAATAGCACCTCTTGGGGATATCCAATTGGTGGATATATACCGTCCATCTTATACGACAGAAACTTTAGAAATCGTCTTTGAATGCCTTCAAGTAGGATTATATAAGTAACATACCCTGGGTGCCAGATTAAGGACGCGTATTCGAGCTTGGATTTGACATAAGCATTAAACAAAAGTATTAGTAGATTGGTGTCCGTGAAGCCCACCAAAGCCAAGGTTTATATTTGCAGAGAGAAAAGTATCTTGTATATGATTTTTGAACGTTAATTTGGCGTCGAAAGTTACACCAAGATCTTTAAAACAATCAGTTCGTTTTAATGGTTTGAGATCAAGTTTATAATCACAAAGAAGAGTTTCTTTCCTATTAGTGAATGACATTATATTACATTTACTGACGTTGAGTGGCAGACCATTTTGATTGCACCAAGCTTGTATTTTCTCGAGATTTCTTTGTAGCTTATGACAGTCGGTTAACGTATCTACAGTAGAAAAAATGTTCGCATCATCGGCATATAACAAGACACCGACGTCCAGGTTATCTACAATAACGTTTGTAAACAACACAAACAATAGTGGTCCCAGTATAGACTCCTGAGGTACCCCTGACGTGACGGCAATTTCAGCCGACCTTTGACGACGGTACTCCACATATTGTATTCTGTTGTTAAGATACGATTTAAAGAAATTGGCAAGCAACTGGGAAAAGCCCACGGTTTCAAGTTTGTGTAGCAATACACCGTGGTTAAGTCTGTCAAAAGCCTTCGAGAAATCTGTATAAATCACGTCAATTTGGGTGCCGGCGTCGAGGTTATGCGATATAAATTGAGTTGTGCTCATTAAATTGGTAACAGTTGATCTATTCTTCATAAAACCGTGTTGACTTTGTGTTATCTGCCCCTCAACGTGTGGGTGTGTTACTGCGTGTAATGCAATCTCCATTACTTTTGCAAAATTACATATAATTGTAATCGGACGGTGATTTTCAATTTCATGTCTATCACCTTTTTTATTATAGACAGGGCAAATTCGGGATCTCTTCCAGATGTTAGGAAATGTACCACTTTTGAGTGAGAGATTAAATATTGTCGTGAGTGGCTCTACGAAAACATTAGCACAGTCTCTAACAACAAACGCTGGAATTTCATCGGGCCCTTTCGTAAATTTAGGCTTGAGTTGTCGTAAGGCAGAGAGAACATCATTAGGCGTAAATTCACTAAAATTCAAACATATATTGTTATTGAATTGGGTACTTCGATCAACGTTTTGCGAAGGTAAACTATATGCGGTTTCGAAGAATTCAGCAAAAGCATCAGCTATTTCCTGCGGATTTTCAAGACATTTATCATGGTAATGGAGAATATCCGGTATTGCATTTGCCTCTTTTTTGGGAGTTAATATATGACCAGAAAGTTTTGGGGTTATTTTTTAAATTATTTTGGATGTTGTTCTGATAGTGTTTAAAGGCAGTGTCTGTATTCAGCTTTATCTGAGATCTAAGAATTTTAAATTCGTTGTAGGCGACTATATTGCCGGTTGGTTTGTACATTTTAAGTTGTCTTGCTTTTTCTTTTATATTCCGAACTATAGCATTATTATACCACGGCGGGTATTTCCTACGACGAGGTATCGTTTTGGGTACGCAGGAGTGAAAGATATCGTATAGTGTTTCGTAGAATTGCTCACACGCCGAGTTTACATCATTAATGGTTTTTAGAACTGACCAGTCCGTATTTGCATATAAGGTGTGGAAGTCAGCTTCCCGAAAATTATATGTTAAAATATTATTTGCAGAGGATTTTGTATTTGTCTGATTGTTGTTTGCATTGAGGTATATACTTAACGCCGGATGATGTTAGTCCTCTTTTAGTAGGATATCATGAGCCTTTTCAACGTTACACGCAGTGCTGCAGATAACTAGATCCAATAATCTATTATTAGAATTTAACACGGAATTACATTGTTTTAGATCAAAATAATTCAAAAATGACATAAGTGCTGCTGTTTGCTCGTTGACGTTATTATGTAGAGTAAATTCTCTATAATTGGGTATATTAAAATCTCCAATAAAGTATACGTCATTATCGTTTAGGTTGTGGAGCGTTTCAAATGCTTCAAAAAATAAATTATAGTGTATTATACCTAATGACGGAGGTGTATATATATAACAAATAAGAAAATACTGGTGTGGTTAAATTGCATTTTTACACCAACTATATCAATTAAAGGAACTGAGTTTCGTATATAATCTATATATATGCATGACACAGCCGATTTTCCAGTGTCTGGTTAAAATTTGGGTTAACAAACAGAGTTTAAATTTTAACCAGTATTTTGAACTAGGTTTTGCCATGCATTTTTTTCAATCTATCAAAAGTTATTTAACTATCCCCTGAATTTATGTGATTGGCAACATTTTCAAGCCTATTTTCGCTGATTTGCAGAGCTGACCAATATTTTTGCAGCAACAGGAAAAGCAAAATTAAATAAAAACCGAAAATCACTTTTCCATCTGTGACCGGCGCCACAGTACGAAAAATCCAATTTGGCGCAGTAGTCCAGTGTTTGACGATAAAAATAGGTATGAATTCTTTCGGATAACATCGATTTTGACGAAAATTTGTAATTAAGCTTATCTTACCCTCCTCTTCAAAAGTTACATGTTCCTGATGTATGCTTTTTGTTTTTTGGGGGTGAAAACTACCTCTTCCGACAAAAAATTTAAAAACCAAATCTAAGCGTTACATAGATTGAAATCATGTTTAAATATGTAGAATAAACATTATTTCATGTTCTGGAATATAATTTATGATGTGTTACAACGTTTCAATCCTTTAAAACCACCTATGGCGAAATTTAAAAAAAAAATAGTTTTTAAAAGCTTGAAATGTTTTAATAGGGCATTTATAATGAATTAAAATCCCGTCACTGTATATAAATATAATTTATGATTTATTGGAACGTTTCATCCCTTACAAACCGCCCTCGTGATAAAATTAACTACTATGTTTACTTAAAATTAAAAACTGAAATTATTAAATTAGTTTAAAGGGGAAAGTTAAAAATTTTATGTACATAACATTATAATAGCGTGTTTTATTATTGAAAATCTATGGATCATTAGAAGAACTATCATCACTATCGACCTCCTCCTCTTGGTCTGTAATTGGAGGACAATTTTGACAGTTGTGGCCAGAGCGAGCATGTTCCCCATGTTGCGTTACAAAAAAAGTCCAACTTTTCGGCAGTTACAAGCTGCGCCACATCCTTTTTTGCAATTACAAAATATCCTTTTGAGGAGTTCTTCCGGTGTAGGTATATTCAGCATTTTGATTGGTAGTAAAGATTCTTCATTACACAGGTCAACATTTGATCTAAGAACAATCACCAGACTTTACCAGAGTATACATAGGTTTTTCGGGTCGCTGATTCCGAATCCGAGATTGGTTAAGCTTCATTACGTCAGGTTCTTGGTCATTTGAAGGTCAAACTGAGAAAAAGTGTTGTAAAAAATTTGAAAAAATGTATGTTTATGTTTCTGAGGTCGCTGAATTCAAATCCGCTGTTATTTTTGCCCCTCAAGAACATCAGAATATCTAGAAGTCATTTCAAGGCATTTTGAGATCATTTTGAGGTTAAATTGAAAAAAAGCGACTAAAAAATCTGGAAAAATGCTTGCATGGGTTTTTTGGGTCGCTGACCTCGAATCCATGGTTGGCTGGTCTCTATCAGATCGGATTCAAGGTCATTTGAAGGTCAAACTGAGAAAAAGTGGTGTAAAAAATTTGAAAAAAATTATGTTTATGTTTCTGAGGTCACTGAATTCAAATCCGCTGTCATTCTTACCCTTGACGAACATCTAGAGGTCATTTCAAGGCATTTTGAGGTCAAATTGAGAAAAAGCGGCTAAGAAATCTGGAAAATGCTTACATGGTTTTTTTCGATCGCCGAGCTCGAATCCGTGGTTGGCTGGACTCTATCACATCGGATTCAAGGTCATTTGAAGGTCAAACTGAGAAAAAGTTTTTGTATGTTTTTGGGATAGACCATCAGAAAACCAGATAACTAGACATGCAAATAGATGAATGATTGGATAGACAGGAAAATCATACGAAAGACAGATGGGTTTGCTAGCGGCTAGGAATATAGAGACAGACAAGAAGCTAGATAGATTGAAAAGCTTACGTAAGCGAATAGAAAACATAACTAACAGAAATGTCAATAGGTTGATGACTAACGGCTTAATATAGATTTATACCCAGTGATAAAATAAACCTATACCTAAAATTTTTCAGTTTCTTGGTTTTCAACATTCTTTGAGATGAAATAACTACAAAATTGAACTCAGGGATCACAAAAACATAAACATATATTTTTTCAAATTTTTTACACCACTTTTCTGTTTGACCTTTAAATGACCTTGAATCCGATGCGATAGAGTCCAGCTAACTACGGATTTGAGGTCAGCGACCTAAAAAGCCCATGTAAGCATTTTTCCAGATTTTTTAGTCGCTTTTTCTCAATTTGACCTCAAAATGATCTCAAAACGCGTTGAAATGGCCTCTAGATGTTCTGATGTTCTTGAAGGGTAAAAATAACAGCGGATTTCAATTCAGCGACCTCAGAAACATAAACATAAATTTCTTCAAATTTTTTACAACACTTTTTCTCAGTTTGACCTTCAAATGACCAAGAACCTGACGTGATGAAGCTTAACCAACCTCTGATTTGAAATCAGCGACCCAAAAAACCTATGTACACTCTGGTAAAGTCTGGTGATTGTTCTTAGATCAAATGTTGACCTGTGTTATTAATCCATCCCCAATCAGTTGGACGATATTTTTGTTCCCAAGCCACATCTGGGTTTGTAAATAAACCCTCTTAATGTGCTCATTCAGAGCATCAACTGTCGGAACAAGGGACGATAATTTCACAGCACCGTTTTTAGTGGCAGCCTTCATAGCGAATCTCATAGCGCATCTGCTGGAGAAACGCTGATAAGTCTTCGACACGGCTAAATTTTTTTAACTCTATCTCTAGCAGCTCCGTACAGTAATATTGTGACAAGAAGTAATTTTGTACACATTAAAATCTAAATTGAGGCCAAACGGCAAGATAGAAATATAGCCTAAAAACAAGTAAGTATGGATAATGTTGAAAACTTTATACATGCGCAAATAAGTTTTATACCAACAGAAAAATAAGAATGAAATGTAAAAGAAAATATAGGCAGAGTTCACATACCCATTATTGGAAAAGTAAGTTCAAAGAGTAGGTACATAGCGGCATAACACTTTTTACGGGTGTTTTCATTGACGTTTGTGTCTACAAAAGCTTATGCATTAATAGATATAAATATCTATATCATTAAAGTGAAAGTGTCAACTTATCTTCTGCATCACTGCTGACAATCCATTTTCTACGGCTCTAGCCATCATTAACATTTTACTATTATTCCCTTTTATGGCACATGGTTGCTGGAAGTATTTTGTGTCTAGTTTTGATTGCTGATTCGTCAAAAATGTATGTATGCTTTTGTATTTGACCAATACAGTTAGCTATTTACTACCAACGATTTGAAGGAACACTGCACTAAGGCAAATTTGCTCCTCGATGGTTTCGTCTACGTACGCAATACATTTTCAGAAACTTTAGTAAAAAATTTTAATTTGGTTGGAGAAAGGAAATGTAAAAACGTTGGAGAAACAAAGGTCAAAATACAAGGTAACATGTTCCACACAAATGCAATCAAATCAAACGTAAAAAAGAGAGGTTATGTCTTTCTCATAGTCGTATTTTGATGCGAAAACTCGCTAACCACTTTTTGGTAACAGTTTGGCAAATATGACATGTTAAATTTGCTATTTGACGAAAAAAGATTATTAGATTTTTTACGGTCATATTCTGGCGTATTTCTAGCATCATTAGTGAAAACATATGCCAAATGATGACAACTTGCCGCCATGTTTTCTATCAAACAAGAAGAACTCGAACTACGGCAACACCACCTAGAGATTAAAGCCACACAACCAGCTGGTGACGTCACTGAAGGAAGGCGGCGTAATGCATTAAAGCAATGCTATTATACTACATGTGACTACTCCCAAATAAGAAATATTTATTACCTGCGTAATGTTTGCTGTTTTTAAGCTTAGAGTGATGTTTTACTTATACTATATAATAAAAAATATGCATATATTGGTTTTAGATATTGAGATACATAATACATTTGGACGTAATTAGAACAATAAAAATCACTTCTAATTTGCTTCTACTAATTCTTATAAAGTAAAACGGTTTTTTTTTTAATAAAAGAGGTTCCTAATTAAATTCTGAGGCAAAACTAACTAACGAAAAGCGTATTTGGTCACTCAAATAAGATAAGTGAAAACCTAGCCTCAATTTTAGTTTCGTTCGATTTAGATTACGAGACTTAAAAATAATAACTCACCAGAGTGCATAGAAATTTTAAAGTTTTCTCGATGAATAGCTTTAATCCATTTGTTTCTCAGTTTCTCATCTTTGGGAAATTTAAAAACGTGTACCTTTTCCCGGTGGCATAATTACCAGTACAGCGAAGAACGCAGCATTTGTTTACCATTTTGCATGGCAATTAAGTATTTTATAACTATCACTGGAATGTATTATTTATTGACTGTTTTAGATGGGGGTTTTAGATCACATTTATAACGCCCTGTCTCTCTTGGGGTTATTTAAAATGAATTCTAAATAAATAAAAATACGAAATTAACAATAAACTAATTTATTAACAAAGTGGTAGAGCAAATGAGAATAACACTACAGGGTATGGGCGAATAAATTTGTGCTAACGAATAAAGAAGTACAAACAAATAATCAAACAAATTCACAGATATACGGAGAGACAGACATAATGGTATAAAATACAAAAGATAAATAGATAAAGCGTAATAAAGGGAGATTGGCCAATTCCGCAAGAAAAAAACTATTAATAATAAATAAATGATTGTTCATTCACTTATCAGAATTATTTTCCGAGCAAATTATCCAAGAATGAGCAATTAAATATTTATTTAAGTTTAAATGCAAAAACAAGCTAGAAGACTTAACTAAAAGGTACAAATGGGAGTATTTATACACCCACAAAAATTTACATAATTCCTCGAACGAAATACGTAAAGATAAATTTTAATATTAAACATATAGCACTCCAAAAGTAAATTTGAGTGTTTAGTCGAGATAAAAAATTAGCAAGTACAAATTAAGCTTGCTTGAAGTGTTCACGAAAACGTAAAGGTAACGAACACGCACTACACTGTGATCAACTTGATGAACTACTGGCTCAAATCTTCCACAAATTGATGACTCGTGCATAAACAGGAAAATATAAAGTTCAGATCGGTACTTACATAAGTTCACTTTGGACATTACCAATAAAACTGCAATCCTATTTAAAGTTGAAAACGTAAATTGAACGCACTATTATTTAGCCACTTTTAGGTGGATATTACACATATCAATACTTATTTCGAATGTACAGCTCACAAAAGCACACATAATCTGGCTGTCAAATTCCTTAACCAGCTTAAACGAAGGAAAGAGACTAAATAAATAATTAATTTATAATTTTTATGGTTTAACTAAACCATTTAAATTCTGGAACTTTTAATATCTTCACTCAAATTTGGTTAAAAGATTGACTGTGGGCTCGCTTAAAGCGGCCGTGGAAAGTGTCATGGTTGCCGCTTGGCTCGGTATTTATCTCTTCCCCCACTAGTAGTCGAAATACCTCACTCCTTAAACCCGCGAATTTAAACTATGGTTTCTCATTGGAGGAAAGGCATTATTTTCAAATGTTTACCAGTAAAGCCGAGAACTAGGCGACGGTTACGTTACCTTCTAGAACCTTACAGTAGCGGCGATAATTTATTTTTTTAAGAGGTAACAAAATAGGTAATTTATGTACGGAAAATACGAAATAATGTAATTTAAGGGCTTTTATGCCTATGAATAAAAATGACCGTTACACTCTCCCTCTCCTTACTAGCGGGATCCTTTCCAAAAGGATGGAGACCGGAATAACTAAGGTATAGGAAAATAATAGGGAATATCTCTTTAGCATTTCAAACATACTTCATTCGTGTCACATACATCAAAACATATTTAGCTAAAGAGAGGGATTAACTCAATCAATACCGAACGTTCGTATTTCACACATACTTCATACAGGAAGGGTAAGGGAAACATAAGGTAATATAGTAGAAGGTAACGTAGTAAGAAGAAGAATGTAATTAACTGTATTAAATTTAAAAACAAAGCTGAATAAAAATGAACCACATCAAAATGAAAACGAACCTATGGACAAAGTCGAACCCATGAGGAAATATAAAATTTTAACTTTAAAGTTTATTGATAAAAACCAATAAAGGGACTAAATCGGGACAAAATAGTATTAGAATAAACTAAACAAATTCATTTAATTTACCAGACACAAAAGTTTCCAAAATCGGGAAGATAAGCTTATTTACATAAGTCATATATTGAATAATATCATATAGATATTTAAAAGAAAAGGGAAGATAGAAAAGGGAAGGGAAAAGAAACAAAATGAAGGGAAGGGATTTTTATATAAGGCCCCCAACAAACCCGATGTCCAGAATATACTGACCCTGTTACTAAGGAATGGAGGTACGCACACTACGCCGGGGTCGAGGGTGGTATGTAGGAAAGAGTGAAGACAGAGAACTGCCCACCTTTCAAACTTCCCTCGGCACCGCCGTTAGAATGGACCAACCACCAGTGCATCACGTATAAATTTTTTATTCTGGACATTATGTCACTTGTAATAAAAGTCAAAAAGGTATGTGTCAGCTATTCGCTAACACATACTAGTCTGGGCCTAGTTGAAACTAGTCCGGACTAAACATAAAAAAAAACGGAACACCTAAATACTTGAAAACAAAATAATGCAAATCAATGTTGGATTCCAAATGGCAAGAGAAGTAGATCTATAGAAAAGAACCAAGTCATTTGAAGACCTCCAGAGACTAATACATAGGTAGAGTAACAACAAAAATATTTGGCCTTAAAATTTCTTAACTAAGACCATTAAAGCAAATATACAAAAACAAAGCGGTGCAAAGATAAACCAAGACAAATTCACTCAGTCTGCTAAGCAACAAAATTTTTCCAATCAGGAAAATAACACTATATACAGAAAGCAACTTGTTAGCTTTTAACTAACTAAAAAATCATAACTATCCCAAACTAGGCAAGACTAGTCAAGATAAAACGCATTTAAAATATTAGCCTTTAGCCAATCACATCACTAAAAAAATCCCATACTAGACTTAGCTAGACAAGAAAGAACGGAAATATCCTCTGCTAATATATTTTAGCCAAGGAAGCGAAACGTAAACTAGTATAAAACTAGCCAGACCCAGCTTGCAACTAACCCTTTTGGTCAGCCAAGACTTACATGGACCTCTGCACTCAACTCTTTGAGCCAGGAAAAGGTAAAGGTAAACGTATATTCTTGTGCTAATTATTATCTTAGCCAAGAAAAGGTAAAGGTAAACGTAAATATGACGCACGAAAACAAAACGTACGACAAAGGTAATCGCACATATGCACGACAAGATAACCTGCACTAAATAAAACTTAGCCAGTAAAAAGGTAAAGGTAAAACATATATTATCCTGCACTAAGCAAAACTTAGCCAGCAAAAGGTAAAGGTAACGTATCCCACGAAGAATTCGTACGGAAAAAAGTAAATCTGAACTAATGCTTAGATTAGCCAGAAAAGGTAACGTAATGTAACAAATATAAAACATCACTCTGTACTTACACACAGAAAACCAGAAAGGTAACATAAGATACGTAACAAAATGTACGATAAGCTAACGTACATCAAAAGATAGAACAAAATAAAATCCACATTTGCACACAGCAAGCGGGAAAGGTACTCTATACAGATAAATGTACGACAAAACGTACAACGCATAATTATACAAAAAGATAAAAGCATCCTGTGCTAATTTTAGCCATCCAGGAAAAACGCTAAACAAAAAGGTACAAAACGTAAGCTATATACAAAAATACTAAACGCAGCCCTGCTCAAATATAAGTTTAAGCAGAAAAGGTATATACATAAAACATTACGAAGAAAACCATAATAATTATTTCAGGTTACCAAAACTGTAAAATGTACTTAAAAGGCAAAATAGAAAATATACAAAAGGGCAGAAAAATACAAACTAGAAAGGTAAACACATGTGAAGGTAAGCAAATGAAAAGGTAAAATGCAAAAAGAAAATGAAGGGCGCCAGGTATTTTAAGGGGAAACACCAACCGAAAGGTAACGTAAAAGACTCAAGACTTAATTTCAAAAATGTACTCCAAGAAATTTACTAAAAGAAACTCTACTAAAAAAATGCTCAAAAATTATATGACATATGGAATCTCGAACTTTAAGAAAATGTAAAAATCTAAAACTGCCTCAAGCACTAATAGAGGACCAAATTATATCCAAACTAGTACCCAAGCCAACAAGACCCAAACACAAACAAAAATTTGCTACTTACATCCATATTATCATAAGATAACGCAATATAACCGAAATACAGCAAAAATGTATTGCCAGGCCAAACGCAAAATATGTATACTGAAACGTAATAAAATAGTAAAAATTTAATTACTAGACTGAACACAACAAAATGGTAAAAAGACCAAAGCACAACGAAATACGTAAAAATGTATACACTGGACAAATCCAGATTGAAATTCAAAACGTATATAAGTTACAAAATGTGCTTATTTAATTCAACATAAATGTACGGCAAAAACCAAAGTAAGGTAGGTACTAAACCTTTACTTATTAAAACTGAACGAAGAAAGGAAACAAACAATTTGCCAACTAACAAGATACTAAAAGATGTACGAATTGGACTGAAACAAAGTGTAAATTACCCCAAAAGGTTAAGGTAATAAACTGAACGAAAAGAAATATGTCACATGACGTCACACACTACTCACTGAAACTAAACATAAATTAATGTACACTAAAACACATTACAAGATACCAAAAACATAGACTCATACTTTAAGAAAAGGTAAAACATAAAATGCACTGCTTATTCACAGATACACCAAAAAACAAAAAAACAATGTAGACAATGTAAAAGGATCAAGAAATGTAAGGTACTAAAGAAAATATAAAGGACATAAAAAAATAAATTCAAAAAATGCAATAGATCCAAAATGTAAGGTTATGCCAAAATCTTTAAACAAAATCGGTACAGTAACACAGCACAATAACAAAACAAAATTTACAAAGTCAAAAATATTAATGATTTAATTCAAAAATCCCTAAGCCGTCTCTGTCCACATAAAAATTATCAAATTCCATAAAGTTCACATAAACCGAGACTAAACTAAAAAGATATTAAATCCAACCAGACTTCTACTACTAATTTTACTGAAATAGCCAAAAGATATAATTTAATTTCTAACAAAATTTAAATTGTAAAAAGTTAATCTTCAACAAAATTACTAGAATGCATAAGCACAAAAAATGAAATCGTTAAACTGAACATAACGCACGAAATGAATTTAATAATTTAGTTCTATTTTCATTTTAAATTTATTACGAAAAATGAATATTTTACCAAAATATTTTTAACATAACACGTAAGCTACTGTACTCAAATAATGAATGTAAACAATGTGCGTCAATATAGCAAAAACCATAGACTCAAACAAAAACAAAAAAGTAAAACCGGAAAAGTAGGGTACTACTGAATCACAGAAACACCAAAGAAATACAAAACACGACAAAAAATATAAGGGAATCCGAAGAATGCAAGGGAGACATAAAATGGATACGTAAAACAAAAATGACAAATAGTCATACTAGAAAAATACTCAAAATCGATAGACATATGACACCAAAATCACTAAAAAATAAAATCGGTACGGTAGCATCAAACGAAAAACCAGAAAAATGTACTAAGTGCAAAAGTAAAAATTCCTAAGCTAACGGCGAAACCACTAAGCTACTCACTTATGCGTTCAAATCAGTTTCGAACGTCAAAAAAAATTCTACTTTAAAAGTTTGTAAGGCAACTAACAAAAAGGTAGGTAAAGGAATAAAAAATTTTAAAATTAAGGCAAATTTAAAATTTCACAAATAACGTACTCAAAAACAAACAAGTCCTTAAAAATTTTTAAAGAACCCAAAAAAGATATTAATAAACAAAGTTAAAAAATATTAATAATTAAATTCAAAAATTCAGAGCCGCCCCTGTCCATATATAGAAATTATCAAATTCTTTTAATCCTACAATAAACCGAGACTGAACTAAATGTAATTTAATTATAACTCTACTGCACTGACTCTACTGAAATAACAAACAGAATTTACTTTAGTTACTCAATATAAAAGGTAAGGTAAACTATATAAAAAGTTAACTAGGTACGCACAAAGTTGCCAGAAAAATTAAACAAAAAACTAAATAATTAAACTAGCCACTTAAAGCCATACTACATAAGTTGAATTTAATGTTACCATATAGGTAGGTACCATACCGAAATTACAATATTTTATTTAATTTCTAACAAAATTTAAAAAAACGAAACTCACCAACAAAGAATTTATTACGCGACGGAAACCGCTTTTCTGTTATCCTGATACCTGCTCTTACATCATGTAAAGACAAGAAACTTACAAACGCAATAAAAATATAACACGAAATTTACCGGAAAAAAGGCTTACGTACAAATATATTGAAAAGACAAAAACTTTTTGCCGAAAAGATATACGTAATGTTTACTGAAAAGGTACTTATTAATAATTTACTGATGAAAACATTAGGTAATTTGTTATTTATCAACACAAAACAAAGATAAAAACGGTTCTGTAAACCGGAATTTTACGACAAGGTTATGTTTGCCTTTTTAACTGTGAGCAATACAATTTCTTTACACAAAAACGGAACATAAAATTTACATAGGTACATACACAAAAATCACAAATAGGTAACCTGAAAAAAAATATATTTTTCGAAAGCATAAATTTTATTCTCTAATTAAAATTTTTAATTAGACCTAGCTCCACGTTGGCACCGCCAATTATAACGCCCTGTATCTCTTGGGGTTATTTAAAATGAATTCTAAATAAATAAAAATACGAAATTAACAATAAACTAATTTATTAACAAAGTGGTAGAGCAAATGAGAATAACACTACAGGGTATGGGCGAATAAATTTGTGCTAACGAATAAAGAAGTACAAACAAATAATCAAACAAATGCACAGATATACGGAGAGACAGACATAATGGTATAAAATACAAAAGATAAATAGGTAAAACGTAATAAAGGGAGATTGGCCAATTCCTCAAGAAAAAAACTATTAATAATAAATAAATGATTGTTCATTCACTTATCAGAATTATTTTCCGAGCAAATTATACAAGAATGAGCAATTAAATATTTATTTAAGTTTAAATGCAAAAACAAGCTAGAAGACTTAACTAAAAGGTACAAATGGGAGTATTTATACACCCACAATAATTTACATAATTCCTCGAACGAAATACGTAAAGATAAATTTTAATATTAAACATATAGCACTCCAAAAGTAAATTTGAGTGTTTAGTCGAGATAAAAAATTAGCAAGTACAAATTAAGCTTGCTTGCAGTGTTCATGAAAACGTAAAGGTAACGAACACGCACTACACTGTGATCAACTTGATAAACTACTGGCTCAAATCTTCCCAAATTGATGACTCGTGCATAAACAGGAAAATATAAAGTTCAGATCGGTACTTACATAAGTTCACTTTGGACATTACCAATAAAACTGCAATCCTATTTAAAGTTGAAAACGTAGATTGAACGCACTATTATTTAGCCACTTTTAGGTAGATATTACACATAACAATACTTATTTCGAATGTACAGCTCGCAAAAGCACACATAATCTGGCTGTCAAATTCCTTAACCAGCTTAAACGAAGGAAAGAGACTAAATAAATAATTAATTTATAATTTTTATGGTTTAACTAAACCATTTAAATTCTGGAACTTTTAATATCTTCACTCAAATTTGGTTAAAAGATTGACTGTGGGCTCGCTCAAGGCGGCCGTAGAAGTGTCATGGTTGCCGCTTGGCTCGGTATTTATCTCTTCCCCCACTAGTAGTCGAAATACCTCACTCCTTAAACCCGCGAATTTAAACTATGGTTTCTCATTGGAGGAAAGGCATTATTTTCAAATGTTTACCAGTAAAGCCGAGAACTAGGCGACGGTTACGTTACCTTCTAGAACCTTACAGTAGCGGCGATAATTTATTTTTTAAGAGGTAACAAAATAGGTAATTTATGTACGGAAAATACGAAATAATGTAATTTAAGGGCTTTTATGCCTATGAATAAAAATGACCGTTACACATTTACACGTTTAAAACACAGAATAAACAATAAGATACATTTGACACTACACTTGACAACCGTTGAAGCGTGACGTCATGTCAGCTGTTGTCTGGCTTTAATCTCTAGGTGGTGTTGACTACGGCCATTACGTTCTTTTTCAATATTTTATTAATTATACCTATAAAATAAAGTTTTGACTTACTAATTCGTTATTTTAATATTTTTTAATAACATTACTATCAATTGTGCTTTTTGAAATTACAAAATGTTTATATGTATTTATTTCAAATTAATTTAATTATACCTAAAATTTAGAGATTTCTGGAGACCCCTTTGTTTTTATGAGTATTTTATATAAGTTTACAGAAAAAATTTGCGCGTTGATAAAATTTAACCCTCTGATTGACCATATAATATATGCAATTATGATGTTCATATAATTTTAAAGATTGACAAAGTATACGTCCATTTTATCTAACAGCACCTGCTTAGCCAAAGGATGGACATAATAGTGTTCTCGTTTTATTTTATGCCTAAAAGTCATGATTTAGTCACGGTGAAGTAGATACATCACCCCTTTCGCCATAAGAGCCATTTGATAACTAGTAATAAAGCAGCAGTGTTGCCAGGTCAAAATTTTAAAAGTTATCAGACGATGTCTTAAAAAGTTACTAGATCTGACTAAAATTTCCCTAGATCTGAAATTAAAGAAAAGAGAGTTTCAAGATTTATTGTGTGAAAATAGTTATATATGTATTTAGCTACTAAAGTAAATTTTTTAGGGCCGTAGGACCGAGGCAATTAAACCACATAAGTGATAGAAAGGAACATACTATTTTTTTTTTGAAATTCAGAAATTGCGAAATTAAGATTATTAACTCTATTTTTTAAATAATTTTAAGTGATACTAAGAAATGACGTAATTATTTAAATATCAAATCTAAATAATTTTTTGTAAGAAAACCATTATTTTCAGCAATATCTCTGTTGCCCCTCCAACTACAAGAAATCATACAATATTGGGGATTACTCTACTGACTATTTCTAGCACTTTAATGACGATTTTGATATTCTATAGTTAATTTTTTTAAGGCTTTTGAGCGCTCTCTATCTAATTATTTCATATTGTTAAATGGTTCGTAACTAAAAATATAAATTCTGCGAGCCACTAAAGGGCAACAAGCCCTTGGTTATTCAATTGTATAGATTAATGTAAATAGTTTTGTAATAAATGGTTCGTGACTCAAAATTAATGTGCTAAAGTGCAATAAATTTGATGAAAAAGCAAATCATTAGAAATAGGTATTTTAGTAAAAGTTTTTACAAAATCACTAGATTGAAAAAAAATCACCAGATATAGGGAAATTTCACTAGACCTGGCAACACTGTAAAGCAGCCACAAATATCAAAAAGAAAGCCAAATGAGTTGCACATGCGCACATACATTATGGCCATTTGGCTTTAGATGCTTGTTCACGACCAAGATATGATTCCCCATTTTCGTCACCAGTACAGTACGTCTTCAGAACGTAATTCAGTTTTAATAATCGCCCTATAACCAAATAGCCATCTTTTTAGCTACTGTAACATAATGATGATCAAAATACAACTACTTGTGCTACTTGGGGAATATATTATTAGTACTTAAATAAAGTAAATTGTAAATGGATTACTTTCAATTTCAATTCTTGCGGTGAAGCCATTGGGTTCATTGCTGATTTTTTCTCCGAACAAACGAGATTTTATTTTCATCATAACTCCTTTAGTTTTTAGCTAACGACTTTTATTAAAGCTCATTTTAAAGGTCTTTTCAAGTACTTTTAAAAATATCTTATATGTTTTCCTCCAAAAATTTTCCGTTTCTCCGTTATTTAACGTTGAAAGGTTTAAATGCAGTTTACGGTGAACAAAAAGTCACCTTCAACGTGCCATAACTCGTTTCGTATTGCATCTACTGAAATAAAAAAAAAACCAATTGATTTATTATTTTATAAGCTTCATTTCTGCCTATGATAATTTTCTTGATAAAACGTAAGGTTTTCGAGTTATTCGTGAAAAATCGTTCTAAAACATGCATTTTTTAGATAAAAAGTCAACATTTTCAATCACGAATAACTCAGAAAGTGTTGACTCGTCGAAAGAACTTCATAGAACATTTTTTGCTTAAAATTTATTCCTCTATCGATTTCTACGGTGGCATCCACCTCCGGGGTAAAAGCATGCATCGGCACTATATAACTTTTATTTCTTGAGCCATTCCCTAATTACTGTCCAAATTTCACGACTACCGGTTTTATCTGAGCGACAAATCGTCAAACACTGGACTACAGGGGCATTTTTCACTATGCTTATCCAGTTTTCACGTTTTTCAACTTTAACTATTTTGAAGTCAGCTATGACAGACATAAGCTTGCAGCCATCTACCACATTATGTTTTTTCCTTCTTGGATGAAACCTGTAACGATTCTCGAGCCGTCCCCGTGAAGGTGTAATTTATCAATATAAAAATCAACCATTGTTTCACCCACAAAAAACTAATTTAATCTAAGATCTTTTGATACGTGAACTTCTAATAGAATATAATTTTTTGTGTGGTATACTTAAATTAGATATTAATTTCTAACTATGTAGGAGGGCCAGCTATAATAGTCGGCAGCTGTCGGTTAATAGTGACCCATCGCCCATCGGCCACCAAAAAGGTTCTAATATGACCCCGTGCCGTTATTGCCCTGAATTTATGGACAACTAACGAGTGAGGTGCTATATTATGGTCATTACCTTTGTTGTCTAATATACAACGAGTTCTTAAAGCCATTATTTACACTTTCCGGAGACTACTCCATTATTATTCTTAATTCTCGAAATAACACATGTTAAGACGTGCTTAGGGTTTATGGTATCTTTATGTTTTTTACTGTTTTCTAATTAAGACCTTAACTTTGTAATTCTGGCAGATACTGGAACGTATAATAAAGACACGGTATTATTTTTAAATAATTAATCACTTGTGAAGGAACTAGAAATTGATATGTGTTATACTCTTCAAACTTTAAAGTCAATTCGTGGGTTTCTAGGATTCTTCTTGTTCACAACGTTTTGCCAGACGTTTTTGTGGTTCATGAAAATTGTTTTAGTTGACTTCCGCTTGCTGTACAGGGTGAACCAAATTAGATGGGATTTGAGGTTTTCTCTAAAACTGTTGGCAGATAGACAAAAACTAATATAGGCGTCCTGAGCTCGATTTTGGAGAAACAAACAATGACACAAACCGCGATCGTCTATCTTTTTCCACTACCGAGCTACAGAGCGTTTTTGGAAAATTGGTATTTTCAATTACCAAATGTCGAATCGAAAATCTAGCAACACATTCTTATGCACTTTTTTTAGTAGAATCCGTTGATAAGAAGAGTTGTGATTTAAGTTGTGATCGAATAGTGAAATAATTTACAGGGTGTTCCATTTAAAGAAAACACATTGTCTATGTCTCGAAAACTGAGGCATGCATAATTCTCTTCTTATCAACAAGGATTTTACTCACAAAAGTGCCCTAAGAATGTGTTACTTGATTTTCGATTCGACACTTGGTAATTGAGATATAGACGCCATCCAGAAATGCCAATTTTCCAGAATGCTCTGTAGCTCGGTAGTCGAAAAAGATAGACGATCGCAATTTGCGCCATTGTTTGTTTCTCGAAAATCGAGCTTAGGACACCTATATTGGTTTTTGCCTATCTGCCATAGTTTTAGAGAAAACTCCAAATCCCATCTAATTTGATCTACCCCGTATAGCACGTCCGGCGGAATCACGCTATCTGTCGTGGTTGCTTGTTAGGTGCACAGTCTCACCAAAGCTCTTCCCCATCAGCTCTTTGGTGACATCAGCCCGTTTTGGAGGGCATCCCCTTCGCCTCATGCCATCTGGTTTTCCCTGAACTATCAACCGTTCTATATATTTGATTTGATATTTACAAGACAAACCATGCCGGCGAATTGAAAGAGTTAATTAATGACAAAAAACGTATATATAAAAATTAGGTGTTAAAAGCCAAGAAAGTAGCAAACGATAACACAGCCACACAAAAAAAGAAAAGTATGTTGTACCAGAAAAAAGACCATCAACCCCCACCTACCATTTTTCTATGGTGGTACCGAAAAATTTGGTCGAATTGACCCAGATATCGAAAATTTTTTATTAAGAAAAAGTGCTTAGAAAAAAAAATACAAATTTTTACTTCGACCATTTAGTCGGGAATCAAGCTTCTCAAAAGACGCTTCTAAAATGTCAGGATGTGCACTCGAAGATATAGTTTTGAAAAAATATGTACATTATCTGGAATGACCTTGCGCATCTGAATTTAGAGGGCGCCATTCTGTCCGCGATTGCAAAAAAGCTTAACCCTTTCACTGCGCACGGCCTAAATGCCGTGGCTGTTGCTGTGCGCAATTATTTTGCTGCTAGCGAGTATAGTCGTCTGGAGCAGTATGGTTCGAAGGAGTATTTTTTTTATTTCTTTTTTTTCAATTAAAAAAAAAAATTGTCACAATAAAGCATGTAATTTTGAAAAAAATCCTAAATCATAACGTATACAAACTAAAAGAATGGTACTATGGTTAAAAAAAAACAAAAAAAAAACAAACAAAAAATGCAGTGCGATTGCAATCGACCGATTCCCACCCATAAACCTGAACAACGCGAGAAAATCCGGCTAGAGCAGTCAGATCCTATTTAATTTTGAACCGCGAGTTATCTCGTCTGGAGCAGTTAACCCGTTGGCGAGTATACTCGTCTTGAGCAGTGAAAGGGTTAAAAAAAATTTTTTCGAACATTTTTTTATCATTGAAAATTGGTTAATTTTATGTTCCCACCTCTTTTACAGGGTTACTTTTTAATATATCTTGATGATTTTCAAACTAATGGAATAGTGTATTGTGTATTTAGGTGTGAAAGCAATACATTCCCGGACGACGATGCAAATTGTTGGTCGAGGCGCTAGCCGAGACCAACAAGCATCGAAGTCCGGGAATGTGCTTTCACACCGAAGTACATATACTATTTTTTCTGAAATCACAATTAATATTATTATAAATTAAGGAATTTGTATTAATGCACAACATTTCTTCATTACAATCTAACTGCTAACGAGTTGGCCTGTCTGCGTGTATTTATTTACTGTCTAAAATATACATAAAAACCGTACGGAAATGTTACTTTCCCGGCCTAGGCCGGGAAAGTAACATTCCCGTACGGTTTTGTTGATCGTTGCTTGGCAACGAATCTTTTCCAGTCTGTTTTCTGATAGTTTTTTAGCAACGGACTAAAATACTGGAATTGTGCATTTTTCGATCTAAAATCGCGACGAAAATGTAGACATTGCAGATCGATTTCAGAAAAAGCTTATTCCTTCTAGATTCTGATACTGTCAAATAATTTTCGAAATTGTTGTTAACTAATGCTATAGGCGTCTGAAAATAAGGAGTACGCCACCTGGTGGTCTATAGTCAAACTAATTATGGGCTTTTCTGTCATTGTCTCTTTAGTGTACGATGATATCAACAATAAGTAAATGATAAACTGAGATGCTAAGTTATTAAAAATATGATAGCGTTTAAAGGGGCTACAATTTGCTGGAGCCAACCTAGTCGGTATCCTTTGTAGATTGCAGGGACAACTCGTGAAAGTTGAGTTGGCACGGCAATGTTCAAAGAATACCCTCTTTGATGTAGACTTTTACCAGGCATTGAGAGGGAAAAAGCTGGTGCAAATAACCGTGGCTCGAGTAGCAATAATAATGTCTTAGACAATCACACATTGTAAGTGAAATTTTTGAAATAAGTAAATATATGTAATTCCAGTATATTTAAAAGTAATATATACTATTGCACCATGCACTATTATGTTTTACCCTGAATGTTTCTATATCATATTTTACAAAATACTGTTTCATTTATTTTACTTAAAGAATTAATAAATATATTTTCAGTTATATTCAATGTACCACTAATTTCATGGGTATTTGAATCTGAGACACTTGTTTGTAAACATAGAGCATACACATTTGTTAAGTTTTGTGTTGAATATGGGTTGTACCACACAAAATAATATGTCCTGCATTTAAAACATATTCCCCCTCATACACACACTTAGAATTTTTATATTTTTAATGCTTCACAAATGTTCCATACATTGCAATATGCTTAACCTAAATGCCACTCATGTTTCCTAAAAAAAAGTGATTTAAACTACACCTGTACATAAATTTAAAGAAATATTTAAGTTTATTAATATTTAACTAGCCGGACACCGTTTATGTCGAAGAAACTGTACTTTTCAAGGGAAAAACTAGATAACCTATAAAAATATGAATTTTGCTGAATAATGCCATTAACATCTTGCAAATCACTTACAACAAAATCTTGCAAACCTTTAGGTCATATATTATTAATGTTATTATTTTTAACGCCAAAAATAACAATAAACAGGAAAAAATCAATATAAGTATTCACCTTACAAACAAACAAAAAGCCTATAATTAGTTCACGAGTTCTCCACTTTGGCGCTGGCATCTTAAATTCAGACGCCTATAGTTTTCATTTATCCGCAATGGCATCATTTCGCAATTTTTTCAATTTTTGAAATTTTGACGGCACTCTAACGGAAAATTATGAACAAAATATGCATGGAAATATCTGAAATACGAACGGATATGCTTCTCCGAAGCTTTTATGACCATTTCGACTCAAATCTCAATCATTTCTACTGCACCTTATAACCAGCTCTGCAATTTCTGCGACTTAGGTCTTTCTTGCTCCGCAAAAACAGGGAAGCCGACGAGGGAGAGTAGGGGACTTTTTGATACGTGTTATCCTGGACCAAAACTACAATCCTGCAAATTTTCAGCTTTACAAGAATTAATTCCGAGTCAAAATCTAAAATTCCTGGGCTGCATGTGATATTTTGTCGTATTTGTCGGTCATTTTGGATTTTAGTGCTGTACATGAAAATTTTTAGAAATTCCAGAGGGCTCCTAGGCTAATATTTATTAATATACCTAAAGGTATCTTCATACCAAATTTGGTACTTTTATCCGCCAGGTAACGGTAATTTCAATAAGCCACCTCACTATAATAATTTGACTGATGAACTAACGTTATACGCATAACATTCATTGGATAAAACAACTCGCGGCGTCTGCACTTTTGGTTTTATAAACGAATTTCATCTATGATTTTTTAATTTAATTTATTTGGTGCATCAACAAACGAATAATCAATGTTACTTATTAAATCTTCTAGTGTCGCTTAATATTAATACGTACTAAAAATTCAGTTCGGTTTGATTGAACAACAAAATCCGTTGTTTTATGAGGTCGATGTAGATCTGAAAGAGTGCAACCAGGAGCACGTTTTGCATGGAGGCAATTATCGGTTGCAAATGATAACAGCGGGTGGTGAAGTTGACTGATGTCGATTTCTGCAGACATACGGCCTTTCTAAGCGTAGGTGGCGTAATATAGGAGCTCGCCGCAGATCCTACCGGTTACACTACCACCACTATTTAAATTTTATTATGATTTATAACCAGGTGGAAGTTCGTTTTTTAACATTACAATTTAGTTTTATGGTCAATAGTTGATGGAGGTAAAATAAAGCTACTTGGAAAGTACCTACTTCGTGTGAGCGCCTATTTTGTCTTGTGTGCTGCTTAACGAAACAAGTTTGCGGTATTTTTTATTTTGTTTTACAGGCAATAGGAAAACTATTGTTGGTCATTTGGTAATCGATGCTGACTAACTAGGATCACGTAATCAATTTTGAAATTAACAAATTCTACTGTCAGCTTTTAAATCGTACCTATACCGGGTGTCAACGGAATCGTTAGACAATCCATAGTTTTCTGACTTTTCAAGATATAAGTCTTTAATTTGGCAGGGGTGATATATACCAAAAACGGCAAATTTTTCATAATTTGATGGTTTCCCCAGAAATGACCCCCACATTGAAATTTTAAATGAAACACCCTGTATATTTTTACATTTTTTGATTCCGGAGACGACTTTAAGTACAACTGCGTAGTTTTAAAAGTTTTTTTGAGACGACTTGATCTTTTTAGGGCTATTTTTATTTTTGCATCTAGAGTACAGTGAATACACTCAAATCAATCGAATGGACCAAAACAATAAGAGGAAAATGTAAACGTGAGATTTTTCGAAGTGGTTTAGTGGCTACGAGAAACCAAAATTTCCGAAATCACTAATTTGCAATTATGTCAACTTTTTCAAATGGCAACATCTTTTAGACACCCAGTAGTTACATACTAATTTTCACGACAAATCCATTCATACCTTCAAATCGAAAATCGGTTTGATATTAACCCAAATACACATGTTCTTTGGTGGATAATAATTAAAATATCGAGAAAATACGCTTATCAAGTTAAATAAAACTAGATTCAAAACATTCATTTTGTCAACAAAATAATGCTGCAAATAAAAGAAGTGCTGTCCAAAATGACATATTTTAACAATAAAAAACATTAAAAGATTAATTAAATGGTAGCAAATGTTCAAAGTGCATCCCCTCCCCCTTCTTCTTGATATTTTTTGGCTCGGGCGATGGTGTTTCGCATATTTTGCAACATAGCAGGAGTTATACTTGCAAAAACTTCGCGGATACGATTTTGTAAAATTTTAACTGTTTGAGAGGGTGTATGAAAAACTCGTTCTTTCACAAACCCCGCACAAAAAAATCTAAAATGCTTAGATCTGGGGAGCGGACATGCCAACGTACAGCCATAAAAAGTGCATTAGCTTTTTTTTACTGGGGCACAAAAGGGCGTTTGCTGTTTTAATCTTTTCTAACAAGCTATGTTGAAGCATCTTACTGGACAAATCAATCTTAAATCCAATGTTCTTTTTTGTTATTTAATAATAACCTATTTTGTGTAACCATGGGATTAGCTCCCTGAAGTAGTAAATTGGCTTTATTAGCACGATACTTAACATTTCTTTCACTCACAAGATTGGTGGTACCATAAGAATACATGACAGAATTTTGCAAACAAACATCATTTACATAAATATTATATAAGAGCGGGCCTAAAATGAACCCCTGTGGCACACCAATAAAAGACAGTAACAGTTTAGATTTAGGACTGTTGATTTCAACATATTGGATCATATTTTGAAGATAACTAGTAAACCACATTTGCGGTATTCCTCGTATTCAATATTTTTGAAGTTCATTTAAGAGAATTGCATGATCTACAAAGTCAGAAAGATACCTGACGTTTTTTCTTCTCATTCAAATTTTGATATATACTGTTAAGAAGTTCAGTAATGACATACATAGGTAACAAACCTTTTTGAAATCCAAATTGAAAAGGCTATATTTATTAAAAAACTAATATGTTGGGATACAACTTTTTCAGAAATTTTTCAAAAAGAATTTAATAAAGACATTGGCCTAACATTATCAATATTTGCTGTCACCTGAACTATACAACAGTATTAAGCTAACTAACTCAATTTATTTCTTTATAGACTACTTGCCCTACACATGTTAGTATTTGTAACGGTGCATTTTTAATGTCCATTTATTTCTTAGATAGATTAAAACATACCACTGAAAAAGTTTATAATGAAATAACTAAATAGACAGACAAAAACAAATTATATTTAAAATGAAAGTAAGACTACTTCAATACTGTTTAGCTTAAAGAAAAATCCAGACAAATTGCATTTCTCTGACAATTTTCAAATATTTCCTACAGAATTCATTAAAATGTTGGGCACTACTGTAGATATGCATCTACAATGGAATCAGCATATACAAACGCTGTGTGGGAAATTGAGAAGCACCTGTTTCGGGCTAAAACTTATATCCAATCATTGTAGTGTGGACATTCTACTTACTCTTTATTATGCCAACTTTCATTCGAGCTTAAAATATGGTATAGCTAATTGAGGAAATAGCTCACAAGTAAGCAGAGTTTTCATTCTACAAAAATATGCAGTACACATAATTGCGGGACTAAAATGTTTGGAAACTTGCTTATAAGAATCTTAGAATCTTAACTTTTAGTGAGTATTTATATATTGGAGATCTGTATATACGTTTATAAAAACAAATCTATGTCCCTAAACAATCGAACAAGCCACATTTTTTTGGGTACGAAACACGGCATAAGGATCAGCTTCAAACCGATTCCTTTCGGACAACAATGTTCCAAAAAAGTTTTATATATAATAATAATAATATAATAATATAATAATAATATTTATTTATAACAAAGTCTTACATTTGAGTATACAGTAAAATTAAATTGTGTGTGAAAATGGCGTAATGTTAATAAAAGATTTAAGCTAATACATCTGTATCCTTTGAATATAAATAAAACAAAAATCACTTAAGAGTATTGATATACCCTTGAATGTGATGAAATGCATTTCATTTGTAACATCATTTGATAGGTTGTGTGTCATAGCTACCTTAACTAGTAATTTCATTTAATACAACATAATTTAGAGTTAATACCAATAGCTAATACAAAATAATTAATTTAGAATATCATCTATATTTAACTTATATACCTACATTTATCTAATTACCTAACTTTAAGTATAGATCCCCACCTTCAGAATATATCCATATCTTTACCTCGAATTTAATTTTTTTATCTTTTTTTATTTTTCTTATCGATTTAGGTAACATATTATATAATTTTGTCGCGAGGTAGTTAAAACATTTTTTTCCAATGCTTTTTGTAATTTTCTTAATTTCTAGATTGCCTTTCTCCTTATTTCTAGTGTTGTGTGAATGTGAGATAGCGTTGCTTTCATGTCTCTTATTAATTTGATGAATTAGTGTGCAATAACAAAACATTTGCCTAACATCAAATAATTTGCTTTCATTATATATAATGCATCATGTACATCTTTTAAAAATGATTTTAATTATCCTTTTTTTAATATTTTCCAACGGTTTTATATATGACACACCTACTCCACCCCAGCCAACTGTGCCATATCTTATTATTGACTCAACAAGTGTTTTATAAAGAACTATTAAGTGGTCAAGTTTTAAAATTTCTTTAAGTTGTTTAAATTTATATATGAGCCCTCTTAATTTATTCACTACTGATTGCACTTGATGATTCCATTTTTCAAGTTTCCGTCTATTACGATACCTAAATATTTTATTTTTTCTGTGGATTTAATTTCTATTTTTCCTTCTTGGTCCTTTATTTGAATTTTTTTATATAATGGCCTATTTCTGTTTTCTGATGTTTTTATAAATGTTAAGGGTAAGTTTTTTTGTAATTAATAGTGAGTTTTTTACTGTCGAATCTATTTTTAATATTTTGTAAGTCTGATTTTACTATTTCTTTTAGCAATTTCCAAGATTCAGATGAGTAGAAAATTGCTGTGTCATCAGCGAATGCAATAATAATAGCTGTAAGTGTTTCAACATTTTAACAGATGAAGTTAAATCATCTCCAAGTATTCAGATTTTTAAAACAAAACTCAAACATTTTTTAATGCTGATATTTCACCATTTTTCATTTACATGCTTTATGTTATTTATTTATTTGTTTTTAATCTCGTTCGTTGACAATTGTAGTATTTTTTTTATTGTTTGATACCACTCTTGTATTTACATTTATATATTAGTTTTTAAGAGGTGACGTAGTCTACATTTTGTTGTATATCAGTTACATTTTAAATGTGAAAATATTTTTTTCTTTCGCGTGCCCGATGCTGGACAGTTCTCCCGTGTCTCCGAAATTCTCACGGGAGAAGCGCCAGCGAATTATCCACAGCCATCTGGAAGATAATGTTGTGCAACGGTCGCATCATACTTCCATCTAAGGTAATAATATCAAACTAGGCCACCGATTGGCCCAATTCCAACCGTACGCTATGCCAAAGAGGCACTCCCCACTTTGTCATATATAAATAGTAAATACTTCGATTTCCATGACAGTAGTTGAGGAATTTAGTCTAGTTTTTGAGACAATCACTATAGTCCTAGGGCTGCCTTTCTGCCCTTCTACCTTCTTTGAGAATTGTACATTAGAGAGTATCAAAATAAACAGACGAGAGTAGCCGAAACTGATAAAGTTTACTGAAGGATTTTCTAGTAAAAATGTGAAAAGTTTGATTATAGTGAGTTATTTTGCAACAAGATGAGTGTTTTTAACTGCCTGCAAAGAAGGTCCCCTACTGTAATTAGTCATAAGATATGTTGTTAGTTTAATTGGATGACGAAATGTAAGTACATTTAAAACTTTCCTTTCAACGGCTTCTATCATCCACTGTGTACAATTCTGGTAGCTGTTTACTTAGTGCATCGAAAATTAAAGTGTGTGCTTCGAATTTAAATTAACTTTCGATAGAAACAAAGAATTTAAACATTAACATGTGCTTTCTAGCATTTAACTTTTATGATGATTTTCACTTATGAAAGAAATTATTATTTCCCTATAGTCTTTGTCTGGTCAGTCTGGCCAATAAATAAAATTTTGTTAACATTATTGTATGGACGACAAGATTTATTGTTTATTACATTTTTCTGTGTAGTTTGTTGACAAGTCAATTAAACTGAAGTAAAGTAATTTAGATTGGGGCGGCCGATCGTTTTCTTTCTTTGATGACTTTTGTAATTATTTAATAATAACTTTAATCAAGAAAAATGGCATTTTTATGTGTTGTTAAATTGTTTAATTACTTTCTTTGGGAACTTTTAGTTAATGCCATAAATAACATTATTCAGAAATTATGAAATGTTTATGTGTTTTGTATTTGTTTACGTGATAGCGATACCTATCATTGTGCCCCAACCTGTAGAATGTCCTAACATGTAGAATGTTTTTTAATATACCGACATAATTGTTTTTAAAGTAATATATAGTGTATTATTATTATAGAGTTTTATTTATAATCTTCATAAGTAATAGTTCTGGGCCTTATTGGTTATTTACCTTTTGAGCTAGCTAGGTAATAATAAAGTAAAATGATTTCTTTTGTCATAGAATAATTTGCCTCATTAAGGAGTTTAAAATAAATGTCCTTATAATTAATCAATATAATTTATTAAATAATAAATTCTAAAAAAAGTGAACGTCACATATTTTGCTGGAATGCCCTGTATATCAAAAGTATAAAATGGTTAAGCAAGAAGCCATTTATACAAATTAAGATAATGGAAAGCATCTCACGGAAGATTGAACGATAAATATTAAATCGACGTCGGGACAGCATTTTAATGTGAAGATTTCCATAAGGCAATAAAATCTTTCGCATAAAACAGTTTGATATAATGCCAACACTCATTCCGTGCAACAATGTTGCCGGTGTATTTAATATAACAAACATATTTTTCCGAATTAAATGAGTCGCGTTCTAAATTGCCATAATGTCCCACAATTTTATTATCACACATTATAATCTTACACTCGATAAATAGCTGTTTATTTATTAACATTGGATATTAAATTATAATACGAGCAACAAAGTTGTTCGCGTTAAAATTAACTGTATAGGTCGGATCTTAAAATATAGCAATAATCACCTACAATATTTATTATCAGAAAGTTTTCTGGAAGAGGCTGCTATGTAATTAAATAATTATTCTCTTAAAATGGAGGGCTGTCAGTCGGTTAGTAAATTAACACCGCTAAAATTCGGGGGCCTTCAACGCTTTGCACATTTTCAATATAGTTAATACTTTTAACAACGGTGCTATAGGTAACTAATGACCCCTTTCAACGAACAAACCTGGTTTTATAGTAATAACATGTTACAAGGTGGCGGGTTCTGTACATGAAAGCGTGCCCCATTTATGTCTAATTATATAGGTTAGAGACATAACACCCTTTCTCGTTATGATCTCTGAAATGGCCGCGGTTTGCTTTTGGGCATAAAACAGTTATTTGTCTTAATTTTTATTTAATAACATTAACATGCAACTATCAAGTGGTCGTTAAAATAAAATACCCAGTACACACTACTTTAATAACTCACAGGGCAAATACACTAACAATTATTAAAAGAATAATACTGTAAGAAATTATAGAACACCACAGTCACTTTCCTATTCTTATTCGCAACGTCCCCCAAGTAACAATTTAAATACCTTTTGGGTTTATTTAGGTTTTATAACTGTTTTATAATGGCCACCTCATAAACCAATGATTTTTGACAGATTTATTACATGTCAAATGCACTTAATCATGTTTTGCTTTAATAAGAGTTTTAAAAAGACACTCAAGAACACACTAAATTATCTATATAAACAATATAAATGTAATTGTCTGATCTAATTATAAAACCAAATATAGAAATGCTATTATTATTGCAAAAACAATTAATAATGACACTTAAAATTCAATAAAAACCATGTGGCAAATCATAAAAAAAAAGAGGAAAAACACACATTTTCATACACAGGAGATTAGTGTTTGTCTCAAAACTAGTTTAGCACTTTTTTCAGTGACGTTGCTGAAAATCTTTTAGAGGAGTTAGGTGATAGTGAAATAGATCCTGTGGATAAAATGCATCATACTAAGTTACCCAATATAAACTCATTTAATTTTAAACCAGTAACTCATAATAACATCAGAGAAGCCATAGACTCATAGTAAACAAAAACGGTAAAGAGATCTAGATCCTAAATATAATTCTAATTAAAACTATTAAAAATTTGATCATATCACCATTATGCAAACTTATAAACTTGTGCATTAAAGAATCGTGCTTCCCAAACTGTCTTAAAGAGGCTATTGTAATTCCTATATTTAAAAATAGGAGATGCAAATGATGCAAATAACTATAGGCCTGTGTTACTCCTACCAATCTTTTCAAAAATAGTGGAAAAATGCTTTTCAGAGCATATATCAAACTACTTTGAGACCAACAATATTTTTTATAATAAGCAATTTGGTTTTAGGAAATCGAAAAATATCACCTCCGCAATTCTGGATTTGATAGAACAGGTTTTGGGAGCTTTCGAGGGTAGGGAGCATATGTGCACTATATTTTGCGACTTAAGTAAAGCGTTTGCCTGCGTCTCACACAAAGTAGTGCTAGAGAAGCTAAAGAAGTATAAGTTCCGCAATAACAGTATATGATTATTAAGATCATATTTAATAAATAGATATCAAACGGTTAAGGTAAATAATGCACATTCAAGTAAAATAAAAATAATGAGGCTCAGTACTTGGCCCCCTCCTATTTTTAATATATGTGAATGATTTCCCATATTCAACCGAACACTTTAGTGACATACTCTTTGCAGACGATACGACTAGTTCGGTTCAAAATAAGAATATAGAACAACTTTCTGCAATGACGGAGGCGGAGTCAAAGGCAGAACAGTGGTTCAAGTCAAATAATAGTATATTACGTAATGAGAATTGTAAGAAGCATATTACGCACGAATGGAAAAGTTACGCACGATGTCGCATAGCGGCGAGTGCGTATTTCCATGAGTGCGTAATTGCTTTACAACTCGAATTATGTACTATACTTTACCTACGATCATATTTATTTATTTATATAGTAAAATCTGGATTTAGGTTACTAGTCAACAATGTCATTCAACAAATATTATGTCAGTTTTGACAGCGTTTGAAAATTACGTAAGCGCATTTGTTTTTTTAAACCCCGCGTCAGCGATATAAGCCACCTATAATTGGGTGTTCTGTGCGTTTTGTTTACCATGCGATTTGTTTACAGTGCGTTTTGTTTACAATACGTAAAATTCAACTTACATGAATGGCAGGTAGTGTGTTTTTTACTATTTACAGTAGTGATCGTAGGTAAACTTACATTAAAAAGAGAAAAAACAGTGCATATGATCTTCTCATTGCGTAATAAGGTAGGGCACAATGTTTCCGACCCCCAGGAGTCAACAAAATTGTTGGGAGTTTATCTAGATGACAAATTGACCTGGCAAGTACATGTAGAAAATTTGTAGGTGAAGAAGCTTTGAAAAATGTATATTTTGCACTATGCCACTATTTGCTTTCCTATACTGTTTTAGTTTGGGGTTACTTGAAATCAGGTTAACCTACTTATTACGCTCTTCTAGTAGAAAATTTTGTTCAATGAAAAATAGATGGGAAATGAATTTTGAAGTGAGGATTGGACAAATTGGAGACGCATAACAATATTCCAAAAGTAATTGGCAACTGATACTTGTGTCTAATAAAGAAACTTACCCTCACGTTATTTTTCACTCGTTATTTGTCTATTTAGTTCCAAACGTGGATGTTTACTCCTAGATGTACCATCCCCCTGCGTGGTGACTGATAATCTACTTCAACAGAATTTTATCGTTGAAGAGCACCTAAAAGATTTCAACACAATGTTTCTTCGGCTGCAATCGAGACTTTCTTGTATACACTCACGACTTTAGCAATATCTCCTAGTCATTTAGTATGTACCACAATCCTGGAAGTATTAATACTTTAAGAGGCAATAGTCAAAACTGCAAGAAAAAACATTACCTTGATACAAAACTGTCGTTCAAAGAGAACAGAAAGGTCGATCCTATTATCAATGATAAAGATATTTTCCAGGTACATATTTATCTAAAATTAAAATTGAAATGAGTTTCAAAAAAGAAGTAGTAGTCAAAATTGCAAAAAGAAACCCGGTTACACAACTGTCTTCCAAAGAGAATAGAAAGATCAATCCTATTATCAATAAAGATATATTCCAGGTAGGTACATATTTATCTAAAATTAAAATTGTACTGAATTTCAAAAAAAATATATAAAACATGTACTTATTCCTTCAAACATGTTTCAAATGTGCGCTTATTTCGAAATCACAACCACTAAAGCTATATCTGACATTGAATAAAATCGTTATAAAGACCTTCATTATTTCGCCAGAATATAATTGGGAAATATTTTAGTTTAATAAGAGATCAAGGACTTATAGTCGGGGAGCCCTCCCTAGCTGTACGTGCACCCCCCGCCCGATCCTTGGGGACAATGTTTTTCATAAAGATTAATGTCTAAGGAATAATTTAAGACATGTCCTAAAAAAAAAAAACTGGCTGTACTTTCAAAATGGCGGCCATATGTTAAAAAAAAACTGTTGCCAATGTTGTTTTTGCCATTTAACGCAAAAACTAAAAAAGATGGACAAAAACTTTTTGAACAAAAAACAATGTGCATAATATTTTCTACAATTTTGTACCTATACAATATTTTGATAGGAGTTACCATTTTCCAGATAAATGAGTCTAAAATTAAGAAAACATGGAAATTCATATATCGGTAAATCACTTAGAAGAAATAACTGTGACAATTATTGTAAAGCGTATAATATAACTTTATATTATTAATATAAAAATAAAATAAAATAAACTGAAAAAAATTAATAATAATAATAATATTATATTTTGCAGATATTTATCTCGAAAACGGTAACAGTGGTATCTGGAAAACGGTAACTCCTATCCAAATATTGCATAGAAACAAAATTGTAGAAAATTTTATGCGCTTTGTTTTTCGTGCAGAAAGTTTTTCTCCATCTTTTTTAGTTTCTGTGTTAAATGACAAAAACAATATTTGCATTTTTTTTTAAACGGACGCCATTTTGAAAGTACAGCCAGTTTTTTTTTCTTTAGGACATGTCTTAAATTGTTCCTTAGGCTTTAATCTTTATGAAAAATATTGTCCCCAAGGATCGGGGGGGTGCACGGACAGTTAGGGTGGGCTTCCGTAGTGTTACGTTTTACATTGAATTTTATATTTAATTTTAAGAGATGAATCATTTATCTGGAAAATGGTAACTCCTATGCAAATATTGTATAGGAACAAAATTGTAGGAAATTTTATGCACTTTGTTTTTTGTGTAGAAAGTTTTTCTCAATCTTTTTTAGTTTTTGTGTTAAATGAAAAAACAATATTTGCAAATTTTCTTTTTTAAACGGACGCCATTTTGAAAGTTCAGCCAATTTTTTTTTTTAGGACATGTCTTAAATTGTTCCTTAGGCTTTAATCTTTATGAAAAACATTGTCCTAAAGGATCCGGGGGGGGGTGCACGGGCACTCAGGGTGGGCTCCCGTAGTATTACCGAAGCGATGTTTTCACCCATATCCTTTCCCGTTCGGAACCTACCTGAAACAGGAAATAACTAATAACTAATAAAGAAAAGATGCGAAGCAGGAACCGTAACCGAACCGAAACCGTAACCGAAAACCGGAATAAAAGTGTCTGGTAAACCGAAACCAAAACCCAAACCGAAATTAAAATTGTCAGCAGACTGAAACCTAAAGTATGATAAGTTGTGTGTATGAGTTAGCCCACATTTGAATTGTGAATAAAGTACAAAAAATACTAGTCAGTTTTCAATTTGTCGAAAATTGGAGTTCGTGTGCAACTAGGTGAAGCAATATTGTGCCTTACGTCAAAAGTTTCAGAAAAGGGTGCAGATTACGGAATTGTTTGGGCCGTTCCTTGCAGATGTGTCGGGAGGGAGAAAACCAGCCCCATTCACCCCCATTGCAAATAAATCCAGTTTAATTCATTAAAATACGTGGATTATGTCTAAAATATTGAAAACATTTCAAGATGAGTTTCTTTTAGTATTTGAAGCTTATACTTGACGTATGCAAAACGTTTGTTTGGTCTCAAAGGATAAAAATCATCCCATAGCCCGATGGGGGTGGGCTTGTAGGAGGTACTAAAGGTAATGGTGATTAAACAAAATGATTAAACAAAATTGAGTCATATGTCATTTTCGAGGTTCTTGGGGACAATAAATTCAATTCCGCTAGTGATTTTTGCCAATCTTCTTTTGTTATAGACGTAAACGGAATCAATACTTTAACATCACATATCTGCCATGTGATGTTAAAGTATTATTTTATTATTAAGTTTTAAGTATTATTTGTATTATTTTAAGTGTTAAAGTCCATTCAAATAACATAATTTTTTTATTTCCAGGTTAGTGATGAGGTGATTATGTATAGAAATGGTAGCGATTAAAAAATTGAATGTTAAAAAGACTCTTAGTAGTGATAATTGTTGTTTGTGTAGTGTGAAGACTATTAGAGGACTAGTTAAAACTCCGTCAGAAAATGCCTACGAAACTTTCGAACGCTTTGATTCAGATGAAACAATGGGAACCGCAACAAAAACAATATATGTCAATATTGACTCTAGAAGAAAACCAGCAGCTTGGAGTTAAATGACATCTGGAATGTTTCAAAAAGTTACAAAAATGACGACTCTCATGACAAAAAAAATTGAAGAGCAACAATTGGTGCCAACAACTAGTTCCCAAGAAAACAATGACGATGTCTAAGATATATCCTCTGGAGCATCATCAGCGAAGTTTACTCGAAGTAAAACAACAACTTATTTGAAGAAAGAGACCTGCGTCTTTTGTGATAAAGAAGTTTCATATGATGCTTCTCAAAGTCTCCTCAAAAAAGCTGTTGAAATATCAAAAGATGAGGTTTTATCAGTCAGAGTGGCTGAATGCATTAGCCCAGGAGATGTTCACGCATATATTATCATAAGAATTGTTGGAGCAAAAATGGTCGAATGTTCTTAGAGCAAATAGACAAACAGACTTATCTCCAGGTCTTCTAAAGTAACTGGAGCATCCTCAAAATTTCTAACTAGCCTCAAATCATCAGCAATTTTCAAGGAAAATATTGACAAAATATGCGCAGTACTCGGAAATACATGTAGTTTTTGATACATATTTGAACGGATCTCTTAAGTCACTAGAAAGAAGTAGAAGAGTAAAAAGTGTCATCTACCTGCATAATATCACATTGATGATATAGCACAACGGAAAGATACAAATATTATAAAACTGCTATCTCATACGTCAACTAAGGAGGTTATTACGGAATATTTTTCCAACAAACTGGTAGTTTCAGGAAACAAATTCAATAAAAAAGTTGTTTATGCTTTCAAAGACTCAATAAAGGCTACAGCTGCATTCGGTGATGTGACAGATCTAAAAAGCTCCCACAAAGAAGCTGACAACAAAATGATTTTCCATTCTGTGGATACGCCAAAAAGAGGTTCAAATTTAATAAGAATTTACTCGCCCGATACTGATGTCTTTATTAGACCAACCCAAAAAAAAAAAAAATCTTGTCATATTTTATGTCTCACCCTGTAAAAATGTTCCTTTTTATGTAAAAGAAAAAATGGTCTTTTGATTAAAAAAAAATGAATTTTAAAATGTGCTACCACGCTTTAAAGTACGCTATTTCAATCATTTTGAGTTATCTACAAAAATTAGGCTGCGGGCTTCATCTAATATATGTTTTTTAGTGCCAAAGTGGTTTTTCACTTTAAATATTATATAAATAATTGGAAATTATCGAGTACAATTTTTTTGTAAGAAACCCGATAAAAAAAATCTACTTTAAAATGCTAAAAAATGGACAAAAGGAAAATCTCAAATAAATCTGCTTTAGGCCTGCCGAAAATACTTTTTCAATATGTTCCAAAACATATCTAAACCAAAATTTACTATAATTACTTGCAAGCGAGCAGAAACTAGAGTGCGAAAATTAAAGTTTTCAGGGTGTATTTCACAATTTTACTAATAAAAGCACCAAAAATATATCATTAAAATTGTAAATAACTAATGAAGTTACTTAATTAATATTTTTTTTCTT
Source organism: Rutpela maculata (assembly GCA_936432065.2). Taxonomy (NCBI): domain Eukaryota; kingdom Metazoa; phylum Arthropoda; class Insecta; order Coleoptera; family Cerambycidae; genus Rutpela; species Rutpela maculata. Next base: position 12,451,137 of record OW386289.2, on the reverse strand, counting down.
GGAAAATATTGTTTTTTGAGGCCCGGGTTTTTAAGGATAGGCTAGAATTTGTTTAAGTTATTCACCGTTATAAATAATTATTATTAATAATAATTTTTTAATTTATTATATATTTTTTTTTTGTTTTTGGACATTTCTTTGTTTCTGCACTTTGTGTTAACAGTAAAGCTTGCTTTTGTTCTTCATCTATTGTAATAACATTATTAAATCGAATTTGACATTCAGCAGAATCATTGACAACTTTAAGATTTATGCATACATTTTTTCCACACACATAATGATGGCCTGAATTCCATAGATAAACAAATACCCGAATCATTTTTTTTTTAGATTTACAAAACCTCTAACATTTCGTTCCGGCTCCCGTAAATTTTCTTTTTTTGAATTTTGTATCATTTTTATTTTTATTTTTATCATCAAAAAATGCAAAGCACACGAGTTCCTCCTAAAGATACCAGAGGTGATTGGTGAATTTATTTCATAATAATAATATTTCTTGTCCTCGTCATGAACTTATTAAAAGATTTATATGAATATGAAAAAATAAATAAAAAATTGTCTCCATTATTATTAAATAAATTCACCTCTGGTATCGGAGAAACTCGTAAGCCTTGCATTTTTTGACTCACGAAATAAAAATAAAAATGATACAAAAGTTAAAAAAAAGAAAATTTACGGGAGCCGCAACTTAATGTTAGAGGTTTTGTAGATCCAAAAAAAAATGATTCGGGTATTTGTTTAATAACAAATATAAACGTTGACTCTTTAAAAAAATATCCAGATCTATGGAATTCAGGCCATCATTATGTGTGTGGAAAAAATGTATGCATAAATCTTAAAGTTGTCAGTGATTCTGCTGAATGTCAAATTGCGTTGACTTCTCGATTTAATAATGTTATTACAATAGATGAAGAACAAAAACAAGCTCTACTGATAACACAAAGTGCAGAAACAAAGAAATGTACAAAAATAAAAAAATATATATAATAAATTAAAAAATTATTATTAATAATAATTATTTACAATGGTGAATAAGTTAAACAAATTCAAGCCTATCTTTAAACCCGGGGCCTCAAAAAACAATATTTTCTATATTTAATATAATTTTCCAGGAAAAAAAAATTATTTAAGTAACTTCATTAGTTATTTACAATTTTAATGATATATTTTTGGTGCTTTTATTAGTAAAATTGTGAAATACACCCTGAAAACTTTAATTTTCCCACTCTAGTTTCTGCTCGCTTGCAAGTAATTATAGTAAATTTTGGTTTAGATATGTTTTGGAATATATTGAAAAAGTATTTTCGGCAGGCCTAAAGCAGATTTATATGAGATTTTCCTTTTGTCCATTTTTTAACATTTTAAAGTAGTTTTTTTTTTCGGGTTTCTTACAAAAAAATTTTACTCGATAATTTTCTATTATTTATATAATATTTAAAGTGAAAAACCACTTTGGCACTAAAAAACATATATTACATGAAGCCCGCAGCCTAATTTTTGTAGATAACGCAAAATGATTGAAATAGCGTACTTTAAAGCGTGGTAGCACATTTTAAAATTCATTTTTTTTTTTTAATCAAAAGAGCATTTCTTCTTTTACATAAAAAGGAACATTTTTACAGGGTGAGACATAAAATATGACAAGATTTTTTTTTTTTTTTGGGTTGGTCTAGTCTTTATATTAGCATTGAGAAGGTTTCCACTATTACCAGTAGATACCGCGTTCATAAGCATTTGCAACCGATTTATAGTAGTCTTGGTACATTGAAGATTAATGCACTTCCAGGACTTCATGCACTATCAGGGGCAGATGTTACAGGAGCTTTCAAGGGTAAATTTAAAGTCAGCTTCTGGAAGAAATTCCTGGAATCACCTACAACAACTTTGGAGGCTTTAGCTTTGTTGGGAAAAGACGAAGATTTGAATGTTTCCATTTTTGAGGAGATTGATTTTATTTGTGCAATATACTCCACAAATAACAAAAGCTTCAAAAACCTAACAGAACTGAGGTGGCGGCAGTTGACACAAAAGCAAAGCTCCTGTGGAAATCTGCCTCCGACACTGGGAGCTCTAAGGCCGGCAATTCAATTTACCATCAGCCACCAACTACGGGTGGAAACTAATTAGTGATGAGTACGAACCTGTTCCTTGTGACCTTCCTTGTGCACCGGATCGGGTACTTAACCTCGTGAAGTGCTCATGTAAGAAAAATAATTGTAATCTACGGTGCAAGTGCTCATCGAAAAGTATATTTTGTACGGAGATGTGTGAATATGAAGGCCATCCAGAGATTTGCACCAATAGTAAAAGGGATGAAGAACAAGTTTGTGATGATTCTGATGATTCTCTGGGTGATGTGTCAGACACAGAGTAACACCAGAAAATATGAACCTACCACCAAAATATCTTTGACCTTCTCTTTACTTTATCGAAATAGTAGTTAAAATAGAAACAAAATACGACTCTTATAAGTGTCCTTATATTATTTATCAGAATAATAAATCTAAATAAACATTAATTGTTAGCAAAATTGAATTCCTTGATCCCAAAAACCTCGAAAATGAAATACGACTCAAATATCTTAATCACACCGTTACCTTTATAGTATTTTCACATCGCCACCCCTGTTCGCCAAGGGATAATTGTTACGTATATCAATTCCCAGTGTCAATAACTAAAAGAAACTTATTTAGAATTGTTTTCAGTAATTTATACACAGTCAACGCATTCTATTGGATTAAATCGAATGTATTTCCAATGGGAGTGAAAAGGGGTGTTTTCCTTCCTCTCTACTCACCTACAAGGAACGGCCCAAAGAACTTATCTTGAATTATTCTCAGTAATTTATACACAATCAACGCATTGTATTAAATTAAATCGAATTTATTTCCAATAGGGGTGAATAGGGGTGGTTTTCTCCCTCCCGGCGCACCTGCAAGGAACGGCCCAAAGAATTTCGTAATCTATATATTTTTCCGAAAATTTTGATGTATAACACAATATTGCTTCACGAAGTTGCACACGGATTACAAATTGAAAACCGCTGCCCAAGGAATTACTACTTCCACATCCAGATTTTCTATCCAAGTCACTCACAACGAAAAATTTTGTATGCGGAAATAATTGTTTATGGAACTTTAATAATATAATATTTGAAATCCTCTACCCCAAAAACCCATAAAACGATATCCTACATCGGTAGTGAGGTGTGGGTGGTAGTGGGGGTGGATAAAATAAAAAAATATTTTGAGGCTTCTGGTTCTTGTACACACACTATATCACAATTTTTTTCATCCCCTTTAATAATGGGGTGGGTTTGGTAATGGGGGGTGGCTAATGCCAACATTTTTTTTGAGCCCTTAGTTTCTCTTGTGTATACTAAATACCAATTTTATGAACTCTTATCTGCTTGATTTACCTATTTACCATAAATTTACCCCAATTTACCCCCCAACCCTTCGACGGAACAAGATGAAAATATAATCTAGTTCTAGATCTTGTTAAGGTACATATGTATACCAAATTTCAAGTCAATATCTCAAACGGTTCCAGAGTAAACGTGCACACAAAAAAAAGTTACAGACCGACAGACAGACCGAAAGACAGACAGAAATTTTGTTTTTGCTCAAACTTAAAATTTCGACGTTTCATGACATTCTAAGCCTATTTGAACAATAAAAATTTTAAAAAAATTTTTCGTCGTTACTATACTTCCACTGGATGTGGAAGTAAAACTGACTATACGGCTGAAATCAACGATTCAAATCTTTAAACCGTAATGTAGAAATACCAAATTGTATGGTGAAAACCATATCTAAATCGATTTGTCCATTATAAAGATTATAGAAGGTAAAAACCAGGAACCAAAACCGAACCGAAACCGTAACTGAAAACCAAATCGTCGCTACTCTGAAAACCGAAAACGTAACCGAAAACCGAAAATGGTGTATGTTAGGTAACCGTAACCGTATCCGAACCGAAATAAATTTCGGGGTCGGTCCCTGATACGAAGTCATCCAATAGTTATTTATGCAACAAATGTGTAAAGTGATACTCATTTCACGAATGGGAAATTTGAAGCACGAGCCGTAGATAAGTGCGGCAATCACATGAGTGAAAAAAAGGCACTTTACACACAAATTGCATACAATATTTTTTCTGCTACAAAAATAGTTACCAAAAACTCTACAGTAGTGGCATCTTAAAGTATTGAGTCGATGTCAATGTAAGGTAGAAGAGAAGAGAAATGGTCGAATAATATGCTGAAAAGAAAGAGATTTAGCCCACGCCGTTACCACTTTTCTCTTTAGCTACTTTTAGTCATCGGCGGAACTTTTAACATGCTGAAGTGCCTGGCATCAATGTTAATATATCGCTTTCTTTCACGTACACTATTTTGCTATTTATATTTCACTCTATCTTATTATAGGGATCGACCAAGATTTCTAGGTGCCAGTAGTGTATGTATGAATTAAAATACACTTCTCCAAGAAATTAACGCACCACCAAAAAATAAGTTTGAAGTTAAGTTTTGTCTAGACCTCCCCAAGCAGCATTCAAAGTGATGGGAACTGGCATCTGAGGCATCGGAACTTTAATATAGTAGGAATGACATAACTGTTAAGTACTAATTTTGCGACTTCAGGGTAATATTCACTTTGTGGTATGCATTTGTAGTGACAATTATGTAGATTCTACTGAATTTAGGCATTGTATAGTTATAACACTTTCAAGTAACTGCTGGAGAATCTGCAACGTCGAGGATACTACCCTGCATTACTTTGAAGCATCCTCAACTGCAAAGTGGAAATTGGTAGTAATGCCGACTGCACAACTTTACCAAAGGATCACTTCAAAGTAACGATAACTTCAAGTGTGCAATTTTAAGTCCCCGGTACGTTGTTGGGAAGTTTTTTGGGACTTCAAAGTTGTCTAACTTATTAGTGACATCTCGAATAAAAATGAGGTTATTTCTACGAACACAGGGGCTTTGAAGTCATTTTTACTACTCTCCACTAGTTGAAAATGACTTAAAAGTTACATATACCTTGAAAATCTACTATAAAGTAATATTAACTTTTAAGACAATTTATATAATTATTGGCATTGAATAAAATGGCGGTATCTGAAATGCTCAGTAAAAGCGAAATAAAGTTTATCGGCACTCATCCATGTTTTATAGAAAACTGAAGAAACAGTTAAACAGTAGTAGAAATAGTGATTCTTCATAATATGATGCAAACATGAAAGATTATTTCGCCACAGCAAAACCATCATCTTTGGCAACAAGTGCAAAAGTGTTCCCATCAACACATGGCGAAAAGTAATCGAAAACTATAACAGTCTGCAGTGATATTAGTGATACTATGTACTGCAGTTACAATTTGTCTTTAAAACATAGTTCAGTTAGTGATCCACTGTGCATATTAAATGAATTTGCCAATTAAAAACTCCAAATTTAATAAATATTGTGTCGATGGGGAACGGACAATTTCGGTATAAACGGTATAAGACATTGTTTGTGTACAATAAATTGAACTGAATATATATACAAAAAAAAATAGCAAAAAAAACTATATTTCTTTTCTAGAATATCTCAAAAGTTATCAGTGACGACAAAAATAACAGTTTACAACACCATTATCCAACCTCATTTCGATTACTGTGCCAGTCTATTATATTCCTTCGGTTTAAATAAAATAACTTCCCTTCAAAACTACAGAATAGAGGAATGAGAGTGATTTTGAAATGCAGCCGATATACCTCAATCCAACATATGCTTTCTTCTCTTCAGTGGCTGTCTGTAAAAGATATATTGCTTTCCATGGCTATGGTATTTATTTTCAAAATTTTAAATAACTTAATACCCAAGTATTTAAATAAGTTTATATTTTATGCAAACCAAATACATCAACACCACACAAGAAATAACAACAAATTTTATATACCAAATCAAAATGTAAGTCAAACTAGTAAAATTATGTTATATATAAAGGCCTCGATCAATATAACAAGTTGCCAGAGGATGAAAGGAATCTCTCTCTACCTGTATTCAAACGTAAAATTGTAAGCTACATAAAGTCGATTGTAACTCCACTTGTTTTATATAAGTATTTTTTCCTCGTTATTTTTTAATTTATTTGTATATGTATTAGTCTGAGTGTGTAAGTGCGTGTATTATTTATATATGTATAAATTATGATTCTTTATAATTACATTAGAAAAGTGAATTTGTATATTAGGATTTTCCTATTCAAATAAATACTTACTTACTATTTTTTGAATGTAATTAAATGTAAACTGATCACTAAAATATGAAAACTCATGTATTTTTTCCATTATACATTGTTTTCAGTAAAAAAAACAAATATTTTATTTGCACAAATTTATTAACAACTCTATTAATATCAGATAATAAAAAGTACTTGGTAAAAATATAATAATTGTTATTTTTAATCCACATTCATGTCCTGGTCCACATCACACACAGTGACACTTTAACAGTTATTACCGTGTTGCCAATTTAAAAAAAAATTAACTATCTCGTATCTGCCAATTGTACCAACATGAAAATAAGTTGATAGCAATAGTTACCAAAATCTTATACCGTCATTGGTCCCATTTGCTACATCTAGGTAAATATAACTACACAGTGAAATTGTTGTAGTTCCCGTCACCACTTTTAAAGTAGCAACAACTATAACGTTGGTGGCATCTTCTACTTTATGGGAAATATAACTTGTAGGGAAATAATTTTGGTTTTTGCAACCTCTAAGTTACTGCAATTAAAATCGTCATTTTTCTGTTGTTGAATGAAGACGCCATATTGACACAGATAAAAATATAATTCAATAAAAGATTTCTTTTTATTATGGTCATTTACAAATATGTTTTCTAAATAGATTATTACTTTATAATACATAAAATTTTTAAAAAAAACGTTTTCCATAAAAAATTTTGCAGTTTTGCTTGTACACATAATTTTTGCAAAAAAACCATTTTCTCGTGGGGGCGTCTTTTTTATCGAAGCATCATGATAACATTTTACAAAAAACAAGTGGTGGTTTTAATATCCACACCCAGGGTAAATGCAAAACATCATGATTTATAATATATGGTTAGGCATGTTGTATATAATCACCTTAACTTGGACCTTGGACATATCATGTGCTCCAAACTCAGTAAGTCATTAATTTGCTATTCGAATAACAGAGAGCCAAATATATAGTTTGCGCTCTCATTTCGGTCAGCTGAGCTGTTCCAAAAGTTAGTCATTTCTACTACTTATTTACATCCCGTTTACGTAATAACCTAGTCCTCGACACGGTAACGGTACAAGTACCGGAATAGTAATTTTCCACGTAATTATTATTCCCCATTTTGGTGAATACTTGGTAGAAGGATGGTTCCCATTACGTAACAGTCTTTAGTTGCGGAAACCTTTAAAGTTCCCCTAATGGCAACTATTACGTAGAAACTACTAAAATTGCTGCTTGGGTCTTGTTCGACGTCGAATTTTTTTTGTATGATAGAATGTGAATATTATTTTTTCAAATAATTGATTACAGAGTGTAACAATTGCGACGTGTTTTTTCCATAAAATTTGTAACACCCTCTGAAGTTCAACAGTTACACCAGCAAGTTAGAATGCATATCGTACTCTAGCCTTAACTTCTTTTAATATTCTCTTTTTTGATTCACTTTATTATTTTTAATAGTACCAGAAAAACACAATTTTATGGAATAATATGTTTTTACTTAAAGATAATATCGAAACAAAAAAATAAATGGAATGAACAAAATGGAAAAAAAAGAGTGTCAATAGCGAGTATTTTCGCCTCTACCATGAATACTTAAAACTTGATTCATACTTAAAATAAGCGACCGTATTTCATTTTGGTTCAATCCCCCTCAAATTTAAACCAATTTCCGCCCAACGTCTGCTAAGGTGTCTAATTTATTATTTTTCTCTTGTAATTTCCTATCATGTTCATCCCTGAGGTTTTCCACTGAATTCAAGTCCAGGCTTTTGGCTGTCCATGCCATGGTGTCAATTCCAACTTCTTCCAGATAATGGTGCGCAACTCAAGCAATATGAGGTCTGCTCTATCCTGCATTAACATAAATCCTTGCCCTATATATGGCGCATATGGAACAACGTAGTTATTTAAATTCTCTAGTATGTACAGTTCAGCAGTAAGGCAGACAAGTTCCGTGCGACCGGTCAAAGAAATACCTGCCCACATCATCACAGATCCGCCCCCAAATAATGTTGTATTGGAGAAATTGCACTGAATATATCGTTCATTGGTACCTCTATACAGGGTGTTTTGAAAAGATTGGGACAACGCTTAGCTGTAGATACTTGACATCAAAACAAGTCGATTTAACTCAAAAAGTAGTGGTCTAACTCTTTTCGTCTTCAAAGTAAAAAAATTGAATTCGTAATTTGTCTCTATCTTGGAGACTATTATACGTATCTACTTCAAAGTTAGTAACGACATGTTTTTCAGGTCGCTAATTACAATGGTGATATTGCCGATGCCATATTTTATATATGGCGCTAGTTCCAGGACTTTTACGTGACACTTTAAGCCATAACTTTTTTGAGGTTAGGTTTTGGACATCGTCTTCTACTATAATCGAAACGCAATTCAGTTTCCTAAAGAAAAGGTGTACTTGTTGTAAACGCAATAAAATGCACCGTTTCCGAGAAATACGCGATTTACAACTTTGTCACACACCAGTTCGAAGAAATTCAACACCCCGGGTGTTTTAAAAAGATTGGGACAACGCTTTGCGTAGACTCTTGACATCAAAACAAGTTGATTTAACCCAAAAAGTACTCTGTATCTTTTCAAGATACAGAGTGGTATAGTAAAAAAATTGTTTTCATATTTTGTCTGTCTTGGAGAATATTATACGTATCTACAACAAACACTATTGACGACTTTAAGACATCATACTTGACGTACACCTAACTAGATAACAAAACCACTTTTAGGTATAATTGAATTTCCTCGAACTGGTGTGTGATAAAGTTGTAAATCGCGTATTTCTCTGAAAGGGTGTATTTTATCGCGTTTAAACAAGTACACCTTTTCTTTAGGAAACTAAACTGCGTTTCGATTATAGTAGAAGACGATGTCCAAAACCTAACCTCAAAAAAGTTATGGCTTAAAGTGTCACGTGAAAGTCCTGTAACTAGCGCCATCTATAAAATATAGCATCGGCAATATCACCATTGTAATTAGCGACCTGAAAAACATGTCGTTACCATTTGAAGTAGATACGTATAATAGTCTCCAAGATAGAGACAAATTACAAATACAATTTTTTTATTTTGCCACCCTGTATCTTGAAAACGAAAAGAGTTAGACCACTACTTTTTGAGTTAAATCGACTTGTTTTGATGTCAAGTATTAGACCGAGAGCTGGCAGTAAAAATAACTTCCTCATAAGTTACCAAAGGTTTGAACTGACACGTCGGTACTACTTTAGGTTGTAATTTGAAAACCGCCCGTCTGCCGGGTGTAATTGGTCGCTTTATTAGATTTAAATTTTTTTAAAAAATTGAAAATAGCTCATAACTACCCAATTATTACCAACATAAATATTGTGTGAAAATGGCCTAAGATCTTAACTAAATTGAAATCGTAAGCGTCTGCCGTTGGGAATGGTCGCTATTTTGGAGCAGACGCTGTCAATTACGCCAAAAAAACGCCGTCAACTTCCTCACAGGTTATCGCCGTTATTTTTGTGTCAAAATATTACTAAATTTGTTAGTAATCAAAGTTGAAAAAGAAAACTTTGGCAGACGGTCGCATTCATATCGCAGACGGGGTTTTAAGCTGAAAAGTAAAAAAAAATTGTCTACACTCCAACTGCAAATTTTAGCTTACAAAAGGTACCTATTTGGATTAAAGATTTGCAAAATTTCTTACAATTGATAATCACTTGTAACTATTCTTAAGTAAATATTACATTTTTAAAATAAGCGTTATCACATATGTCAAAAAACGCCGTCACTTCCCTCACAAGTTACCTTCAATTTTTTTTATTTTTGTGTAAGTAATAAAGATGTATAAAGAACACTTCGGCGGACGGTCGTATTGACAGACAGACGGGAGTAAATTGCTATCAATATATGAAAGTACGCATAATACCTAAATTATTTAAAACGACCTCGGGAATATAGAGGTCCTTAAGCAAAAATTTTATGTAAAAAAGAGGCTAGTGATATAATACTTATTAAATATTTATTTAATTTTAAACACCCAATAAAAACAAAAGAAATAGAAGCAAAAATAGAAAAAATTCATCTATTCAGCTTCATCACCACTTGTATTGTAAAATACGTCATCTTCATCTATGTCCGGATCTGGGATTTTGCAAATTTCTTCGAGTGTAGAAGGGGTTTGTGGTCCAATAAACCATTCCACTTGGTATCTTCCATCGATTAAAATCCAGCCATGTTCTTCAGGATTTAAAAAAATTTAATTAGCCTCTGTTGCATTAACCCTTTTTATTTTAGTACCTTTCGATAAGGTGGCATCAAGCTCCCATCAAAATTTTTAACTTTATCTAATGGATTTCTTCTCTGGGATACAGTACCACCATGGGTTCTAAGAAACAAATCTAGCCTTGTTTCATTCACACTACTAGCATTATGCCTACCATACATGCAGCATACAAATTTTTCAGTGCCTTGAATTTGCTCTTCCGATATATCCTGGGAATGACCAAAAGAAGCAAAAATTCTGGCAATATTTAGATCTTTCTCAATAATGTTAAAAGGCTTTATTTTACCTTTTCGGGCAAATGATGCTGTATAATCACTGCCTGTTAAGGCGTGATAGGCAGGTAAAGCTTGAGAAAGGATGTCTCCTAAATTTGTGTATACAGTGTGTGTAGTGGCGGGCTGGGTATAGGGAGTAAGAATTGCAACATCGCGTGTGCCAGCTGGCTGAAATGAAATAACTGATAACGAGGATGCTTCAGTGGTCTAGCGCCGACTCTTTAATCTATGCCGCCGACGGGCGAGTTTGGTGTTACCTGGGTTGTCATATCTCCAGCGCTACGTGGACGTACATACCCAGTCCGCAATTACACGCACTGTATATCGTTAACAGAAACGTATCTCAGAGTATTTTTTGACTGAAGTCCAGTTTCTATCCACTCTATTTGTTAGTTTGTGCATATTTCCCGCTGCTATTATTAATATACCAATATCGGAGGCACGATTACAACATTTATACTTTCTGGTAGTTTAGATATATGAAATATAATTCTATTATCAGCTTCATGATGAGTAGAATATAAAACCTCATCAATTCCACAATTCACAAGTCCATCAATCTCATAAAACATGTAAGAAATATCTTCACAATTTACTCGAAGAATTTTGTCTCCCAAAATACCTGGAGGAATACTAGTTTTCCAATGTTTTACTAAAAACTTTACGAATTCGGTTTTAAAAGAGTCACTTCTCAATGTTTTTAAAAAATCGTTAGGCCGCTTCTGCTCTTCTCCAATAATATTAAACATATTATCCCTTCCTGATACCCCTGCTCTTCTGTCTCTTTCAATGTCTTTTAACGATGGCACTACACACTTATCGAAAATTAGGTCTATTCTTTTGCTTGATGTTCTGCATAACTTCTTAAGGATGTAGATAGCCAATCTGCCATAAGTAAGAGGAGGATCACGTAACAGATGTAAAAAAAAGAATCCATCAAAAATCGAACAATGTATTTGACTTGGAGTTGAAGAAGTTGATACACGATAATATTTATTATAATATATAGATATAATTTTTTTAACATTATTGAGAAAGATCTAAATATTGCCAGAATTTTTGCTTCTTTTGGCCATTCCCAGGATATATCGGAAGAGCTAATTCAAGGCATTGAAAAATGTGTATGCTGCATGTATGGTAGGCATAATGCTAATAGTGTGAATAAAACAAGGCTAGATTTGTCCCAGAGAAGAAATGCATTAGATAAAATTAAGAATTTTGATGGGAGCTTGATGCCACCTTGTCGAAAGGTACTAATAAATAACATAAAGAGGGTTAATCAAGTTTGCGCCATCTGGAATTATGCAACAGAGGCTAATCCATTTTTTTTAAATCCTGAAGAACATGGCTGGCTTTCAATCGATGGAAGATACCAAGTGGAATGGTTTATTGGACCACAAACCCCTTCTACACTCGAAGAAATTTGCTAAATCCCAGATCCGGACATAGATAAAGATGACGTATTTTACAATACAAGTGGTGATGAAGATGAATAGAGATGAATTTTTTCTATTTTTGCTTCTATTTCTTTTGTTTTTATTGGGTGTTTAAAATTAAATAAATATTTAATAAGTATTATTTCACTAGCCTCCTTTTTACCTTAAATTTTTGCTTAAGGACCTCTATATTCCCGAGGTCGTTTTAAATAATTTAGGTATTACGCGTACTTTCATATATTGATAGAAATTTACTCCCGTATGTCCTTTGAATGCGACCGTCTGCCGAAGTGTTCTTTATACATCTTTATTACTTACACAATAATAAGTATTTATTGAAAAAAAAATTGAAGGTAACTTGTGAGAGAGTTGACGGCGTTTTTTGACATATGTGATAACGCTTATTTTAAAAATACAATATTTACTTAAGAAAAGTTACAAGTGATTTTATCAATTGTATGAAATTTTGCAAATCTTTAATCCAAATAGGTAATGGATAAAGTAAAAAAATATTTTGAGGTTTCTGGTTCTCGTACACACACTAAATCACTTGTTTTTTCATCCCCTTTAATAATGGGGTGGAGGTGGTAATGGGGGTGGCTAATGCCAAATTTTTTTTTGAGACCCTAGCTTCTCTTGTCTATACTAAATAACAATTTTATGCACTCTTACCTGCTTGATTTACCTATTTACTCCAAATTTACCCCCCAACTCTAAGACGGAACAAGATGAAAATATAATCTAGTTCTAGATCTCGTTAAAGTACATATGTGTACCAAATTTCAAGTTAATATCTCAAACGGTTCCAGAGTAAACGTGCGCACAAAAAAAGTTACAGACCGACAGACAGAAATTTTTTTTCGCTCAAACTTGAAATCTCGACGTTTCATGACATTCTAAGCCTATTTGAACAATAAAAATTTTAAAAAATTTTTTTGTTGTTACTACCACTGGATGTGGAAGTAAAATTAGAAGATAAAAGTATACTTTCTTGCACGCTAAAAATCTAATAAGATACAGAGATTTTCAAAAACTAAATGCAAGTTACTAGTAAATAAATACCTTGAACTCCTTCCCCTACTGCTACTCGTCCCCATTATGGAACCATTTAAGCGCTTCTGTTCGGTTACACCCTGAAACAGGAGAGAAAACTATTTAGGTAACAAATGACAACATAGGAGACATTGTTAACAGTTCAGTCTTTTAAAAGAACCTCGAATCTTCAAAAGTAATTGTTCCGAGTCGGAAAATAACTAGCATCAGGACTAGGAATATGAATCTGCACCACTGTGATCAGAAGTAGAAGCAGCAACAAGAAACATTAAAAGCTGGTAAAGGAGAGGTTGAAAACCACGACAATTAGTTGATGTTGGCATCATCCAGAAATGAAAACCGGTTTCAATTATCTCCAGTTAATGCGAACATGGTTAGCGAAATCTCCGTTGAATATAGCATTCGAGTGTAGAGTTTTAGAGTTTTGATATCTGAGAAAATTAGTTGATTGTCTGTATTTTGTTACTGTATTTGTAGAACCCAATATTAAAAAAAAATGTTTATTAAATTAAATGACTATCTCGAAGAACACAAAATTATTCCTCTCTTTCAGTCCAGTTTCCGAAAGAGTTATAATGCATTTAATAAAAGTGACATTACATTCGTATTGTGACGTGCTTACACCCTTTTTGTAAACACCCTGTATCGTGGATTCGGAAATTATAACAACCAGGGTAACACTAAACACTAATTTATTAACTTACTTAATTACAACAATAACTACTTGGCTAATAACACTGTGTACTACTTGATCACTTTACTCTCTTCTGTTCTGATCTTACTACTCTTGCTATCTGAACTTAACTTTATCACTGTGTTTACTCTCTGACCATTTCAACTGACAATTAGTACTGCACTAACTTCTCCCTTTTGGTTTACTCCATGCCTTATATACCTAAAGATGACAGATCCAGAAGCTTCTCTGGTGACGTCACCATACTCTAGACAGTTCCAGAACAGATATGTCATCACTCTAGACCTTCTGGTAAGTTCTTTCCACATTCAGACATCCGAACTACTGAATTCTGTGCCTACTTTTCAGTGCAACCAATCTTAAGGGGTTGCAACATATTACACTGCCCCCTCATTCCTTTGTCCAATTCTCTGGAATCTCTTTCGTTTCGCTTACACAGCCTTGTGATGGTAAACTACTTGGGATTCTTCGAAGCTGGCAAACCTTTATTTCCCTGGGGGCATCGCTTTCACCAGCCAGCAATTCTCCAGTGGCATGTACAACCTCAGGGTTCCACTGTTGACAATCTCGTCTTACATGCCCTAATTTTCCACAGCTATAACATCGAATACCCCCACTTGGCTTCCCACTGCTTGGTTGCTTGCTTTGCTTCCCTGAATAACTCTCCAGTAATTGCTTTACCATTCTGTGTAAGTCTCTCAGTAAAGTCTCCAGATTCTTTTTGTCCCAATACGACTCTTCGACAACTGCGGCATTTACCTTCTCCGGGCTTTGTTGTCAACAATCTCTCTTAATATGCCCTAACTTGCCACACTGATAGCACTGGATACGTCCGTTTGGTTTTGCTTCACCTTGTTGCTTGTCCTGTCTCATTTGAGAATCCGACTTGGCCAGTAGTTGATTCATCATTTTCTGCATGTTCTTCAGTATAGTGCTCATGTTCTCTTGATCCGCATGTGCCTCTTCAACTGTCACTGCACGCACTCTTGAGCGTGGGGTGTCCTTATAGGCGGCCTCTACTTCAAGGGCACGCACCAAAGCTTCGCTACTACTTTGGTGTCTTGTCAGCCTCAGGACTCGCCTGACCTCTTCGTCCCTTATGCCATCTAAAAAGGCCCCGACGGCTAATTGTTCTTGGAATTCTCTTGGGGCGCTCGGATATGCCAGGTGTGCCAGTCGCTCTATGGCAGCTTCGAATTCTTGTAAACTTTCTCCAGCCTTCTGTGTCCGTGATTTTAGCTGGGCCTGGTATACCTGAGCGAGGTGTTGGTCGCCATATCTCAGGTCCAATGCAGCTTCCAAAACTTTGAAATCCTTTTGTTTTTCCACTGAGATAGTCTGAAGTATCTCTGATGCTTGGCCCCTTAGTGATAAAACCAATGCCATGGCCTTTTCCTCATTATCCCAGTTGTTTGCACAAGCTGCTGCCTCAAACTGCCTCTTGTATGTCGTCCAGGAACTTTGGCCGTCAAAAGAAGGAGGTTTTAGTCGCTGACCTGATGATACCACCTGCTGGCTTCCTCTATCTCTCAACTGTCGTTTAAGCCGGTCTATTTCTCCTTTGACTTCTTCTTCAAACTTGTTTACTTTCTCTTTAACTTGACTGACTTCTGTCTCGAATTCACCTACTTTTTCTTCTACCTTGTTTATCTCTTCTTTGACTTCACTCTTTAATTCTTCGTTGGCAGAAATGATAGCGTCCGTCCTGCTGTATTTTCATTTGTTCATTCAGAATTTTCCTTAATTCTTCTTGGCGTCTTTCTTGTTCCTTTTTCTCCTCTTGACGTCGTCTTTCTTGTTCCTCTTTCTCCTCTTGACGTCGTCTTTCTTGTTCTTCTTTCTCCTCTTGCTGTCGTATCTTCAGGTCCTCCATCATTTTCTTCAATTCATCTCTTTCTTCTTGACGTCTTCTTTATTGTTCTTCTTTTTCTTTCTGACGTCTTCTTTCTTCATCCTGACGTCGTTTTTCTTGCTCTTCCTTTTCTTCTTGGCGCCTTATTTCCTGGTCTTCCATAATTTTCTTTAATTCATCTCGCTCTTCTTGACGTTTTCTCTCCTGTTCTTCTTTGTCTTCCTGCCGTTGCTGCGCCATCATTTTTTGGAATTGTTCGAATAAGTCCTGTATTTGTTTATCGGATGCCATACTTCTTGTTGTTTCGGGCACACGATGGAATTAAAATAAAATAAATTTAACTGTCACGTCAATATCGATAATGGAACTTTCCAGACAAATCTCGAAATAGAACGAAAAAGTCTTATCCAGAGTCTTTTGTCACTTATCCAGTTCAGAGAATTTACTAATCCCCACTAATGTCCAAATAGAAAAGTTCTAGTAATTTTCACGCACTAGCACAAATGAGTCTTTTTCAGTGTCTCTGTCACTTTCCCGAAAACGCACTTTTTCACAGTTTTGAGTCCAAAAATAGTCCTTAAACAATGTCCCGTAAGTTAATCCTCCGTGTCAACACTAATTCCCGAGAAGAACACTGTAGAAACCTCTTCTTGAACACTCCAGAAATCTTCTGTTATAATTCCGCTTCTGACACCAATTGTGACGTGCTTACACCCTTTTTGTAAACACCCTGTATCGTGGATTCGGAAATTATAACAACCAGGGTAACACTAAACACTAATTTATTAACTTACTTAATTACAACAATAACTACTTGGCTAATAACACACTGTGTACTACTTGATCATTTTACTCTCTTCTGTTCTGATCTTACTACTCTTGCTATCTGAACTTAACTTTATCACTGTGTTTACTCTCTGACCATTTCAACTGACAATTAGTACTGCACTAACTTCTCCTTTTTTGGTTTACTCCATGCCTTATATACCTAAAGATGACAGATCCAGAAGCTTCTCTGATGACGTCACCATACTCTAGACAGTTCCAGAACAGATATGCCATCACTCGAGACCTTCTAGTAAGTTCTTTCCACATTCAGACATCCAAACTACTGAATTCTGTGCCTACTTTTCAGTGCAACCAACATAACCTTAAATCTTAAGGGGTTGCAACATATTACAGTATATACAGTACAGTACATATTTTTTATGTTATTTATGGCGATTTAAAGTTAATCGCAACACTCTAGACTCAAAATATAACTTGGCTCTAAAAAAATCAAGTCGGTGTAAAAACTCACAAAAATAGTTCAAACCTATTCAGAATTTTCCCAGTATTCTGAAAATGCAATAATATGAAGGGTGTTTCATTTAAAAATCAAGAATTGGTGTATGAGAAATCTTGAAACAAGTACGTCAAAATGTGCAATTTTACGTCTATATTAAGTTTAATTTATACATCTTGAAAACAAAGGGTAAAAGAGTTGTATTAGTGACACCATTGTCACTCAGTATATGTATGTTATATAATATTACACGCTATCTTATTGCGACTTAGCCATAATAAACCTTCACAGGTATATCGTATTTCACGATAACAGCTTCTCTTATTAATTGCTTATCTTCAAGATATCATATTACACCTTTGTTTCTCATAACTTGTGCAGACTGCAGAACTGCAATTCCTTTGTTATATATTTTGCTTACTCAGGTTCTGTACGTTATAAATATGACTAAACACGCTTTGTTGAATCAGTTATTAAACTCACTTAGAATGAAACACTTCTAATTATTATTATTATTCCTTCTTCAAGAGCCAACGTTGGCTCCATTTAGTAAAATAAAAGTTTTTAAAAAGTCATTCATGTAAACCGTGATCTAACATTGGCGCAGTCGGTAGGATCCGTAAACATCATCAGAACAAGAAGCCTAACTGGTAGTGAAGCGCAAAAGAACAAGGACAACATCTGCAGAAGGTGCCTAACTAGTGCGTGTATATCTGCAAGAACAAGGAAACCTTCCTCACTGGTGGTGGCGGATCCCAATCCCTTGACGGACGAAGAACCTACTCATGGAGATGAAATTAACGTAAGTCATTTTAAGAATCATCTCGTTATTTCTTTTCATTTTTACAAATATTATTTATCACAATTATTTACGTGTATTATACCGCTAATACACTCGGCAAACAAAGCCAATTCTGTTATCAAACAAACCCTATACAAGCTACAACGCAACAATTTTAATTTTAAGTTATTTATTTTCGTATTCACGAAACGACTGTGTATTACACAGTTAATACACAATTCATTTACGACGTAACAAAACAAGCTAATTTTAATTTAATTTCCGTATCATACTGCTGATACGTAACCAATTTTAGTCCAAAAATCTCTAAATAAAAAAGCAAAATGCCTGATAGAGCTCAACCAGAGACTGTTCAACCAGTGCCACCGGCACCAGCCGAACAACAACAACAACAACCACAACAAATTGAGCCTTACAAGCTCTCTGAAATTTTTTCACTAATACCAGAATTCGATGGCAACGCCATAAATTTACAAACATTCCTAAACTCGTGTTCCTGTGCACAAAGTATGGCAATTCATGACCAAAAAATTCTATTAACCATGCACATCAAAAATAAATTAAAAGGCAGAGCCGCCGAACTTATAAATTCACGCAACCCTAGCACATGGCCAGAAATAAAGGCACTACTAGAAACTCACTTCGGAGACTCCCGAGATTTAACGTCCCTAATTCAGGACCTACAACGAATTCACCAATTACCTAGTGAATCCGCCTTAACATTTGTTTCGCGTTTACAAACGCACAATGCGAAAATGCACGCTGCAGTGCAAAAACAAAATTTAACTTTGGAGCAAAGAACCGCGCAAACAAACCTGATTGAAACTATGACATTAAATAATTTGTTAACGGGTCTAGAACCAAATCTAGGCAGAATAATACGTGCCAGTAACCCTCCTTCTATAATGAACGCGATTATTAGAATTCGTAGAGAGCTACAACTCTCTTATTTTGAACAGCAAAAATTCCCAAAAAATAGTCCAGTCAAAAATCCAGTAATTCAACAAAAGCGACCACAAGGTCCCAATTTGCAACAAAAGTTTTGTTCCTTCTGTAAACGGAATGGACATGTAATAAGCGAATGCCGCACAAGGCGACAGTCTCAAAACTTCCAGAGACCAAGTTTCCAAGGAAACCCAAACTCACAAAATTTTTCTCATCAAAACTTCGCACAACCGAGTAATAATCAATTTAGTCAGAGGACATTCCCTCAAAATAATCAGCCAAATCAATCACAGCAAAACAGACCCTCAGCCATAAGGCCGAACCCTAATTTTATGCAACAGCGACCATCAGCTATCCAACCTAACCCAAATTTTAATCGCTTTAACCAGCAAAAAGCTCATCATTTGAATTACGAACCCTATGACAATTATGATAATCAATGTAACTATAATCAATATAATGACTACTCACCCGATTATCAAAACGTAAGTGATAGTTATGAAAATTACGATTCAGGCAACGCTCAAAACTTTTCAGATAATTATACGGCTAATTCTCAATATTATGAGCAGTACGAGAATTATACTGCTAATTCTCAAACACTACAGGAGGATTATACTGCTAATCCTCAGGATTTTCGCTTAGATCCGGAGTACCCCACGGATACTCCAACACAACAAATAGACCAATTCGACCAAATATCAAACCAAATACAAACAATGAATCTCAACGACAGTTTCGATCCAATGCTGAACTTCCCAGAACAGACGTTCATGTAAATACGCTTTCTCACACCCTATTAACCGTAAATTCAAAAAATCTTTATTACATCAAAGACGCAACCGGCAAATTTAAAATTTTGATTGACACAGGTGCAGGAATTTCAATTTTTAAACCTAAAACAGCTGAAAATTATAGACGTAGATCCCCTGAAAATGTAATTATACAGGGTATTACTGATCAAAAAATTTATATCAACGAATCTGTTCTCATCCCCTTTTCAGATGAGTCACACAAGGTTTATATCTATAACCTAGATATAGATTTTGATGGACTACTAGGCGCAGACTTTTTAGAACATTACGAATGCCGAGTAGATTTCAAAAATAAACAACTAGTCACAAATTTTAAAACCGTACCACTATTTAAAGTCACGGAAGAAACTACAGTAAATTTACCTGTACAACCAACTGGTAACTCTAACATCAAAAACCAAAATCCAAATTTAGGCAACATCAAAAATTTAATTTCTATCGAACCTCGCATGGAAAAAATCTGTAAATTAAAATGTAATCTGCAAAATACCGAGGCTATACTGTTAGCCCAAGAAATTGAAAAAGTACGCCTACCAAATGCTCTCGTAAAAATCGACAGCAACGGAGAATTTTTAACTTCGATCGTGAACGCTAACGCAATACCGAAAACTATAAATTTCTCTAACCTTAAACTAGAACCAGTACAAAAATTCAAATCAATTTTTAATTTAAATACTCAAAATTCCGACAAACATCCACAGACAGACAGATCCTTCGAAATTAGGAACGAATTGCGCTTGGATCATCTAAACGAAGAAGAGGCCGAAATAGTAACGCAGCTTTGTTTAGACTTTCAAGATATATTCTATTTGGAAGGAGACAATTTAACTTTTACTAACGAAATTAAGCATTCTATTGACACCGAAAATTCCCGACCGATATTCACTAAATCGTATCGATATCCTCAAGTCCATAAAGAAGAAGTTAAGTCCCAAGTATCGAAAATGTTAAGTCAAGGTATTATTCAACCCTCAATCTCACCTTGGTCCTCTCCTGTCTGGGTAGTTCCCAAAAAACTGGACGCTTCTGGTAAACAGAAATGGCGCGTCGTAGTCGACTACCGCAAACTCAACGAGGTTACAATTGGTGACAAATATCCTCTGCCCAACATTTCCGATCTTTTAGACCAACTTGGCAAATGCCAATATTTCACAACCTTAGACTTGGCTTCTGGTTTCCACCAAATTGAAATTAATCCCGCAGATATTCAAAAAACTGCTTTCACAGTTGAGAACGGTCATTATGAATTCGTGCGAATGCCATTTGGACTCAAAAACGCTCCATCAACTTTTCAAAGAGTTATGGATAACATCCTGTTAGGTATTCAAAATGAACGATGTCTCGTCTACATGGACGATATCATTATTTACTCTCCTACAATTCACGAACACATTTCTCGTCTAACTGAAGTCTTTAAACGCCTTCAAAAAGCCAACCTCAAAATTCAACCAGACAAATGCGAGTTTCTCCGCAAGGAAGTCGCTTATTTAGGACATCTCATTACAAAAGACGGCGTAAAACCGAACCCTTCGAAAGTTGACGCTATTTTAAATTTTCCTCAACCGAAAAATCCAAAAGAAATTAAGTCATTTCTAGGCTTAGCCGGATATTACAGGCGCTTTATCCCAAATTTTTCCAAGATAACCAAGCCTTTAACAAAACTACTACAAAAAGACGTACCATTTCTCTTCAACAATGATTGTATAAATTCCTTTCAAAATTTGAAACAAACATTAACGACAACTCCGATATTAATCTACCCCAACTTTGATGAACCTTTCGTTCTAACCACTGATGCGAGCGCATTTGCCGTCGGCTCGGTGCTGAGCCAGGGGCCCATTGGCAAAGATTTACCCATTGCCTATGCTTCTAGAACCTTGTGCAGTGCAGAAACTAAATATTCAACGATTGAACGCGAGCTTTTATCCATAGTATGGAGTGTAAAGCACTTTAGACCATACCTGTACGGTAGAAAGTTCAAACTTGTCACCGACCACAGACCACTCACCTGGCTATTCTCTATAAAAGATCCAGGAAGTAGACTTGCTCGTTGGCGATTCAAATTAGAAGAGTACGATTACGAAATAATTTATAAACCCGGCAAAATCAATAAGAACGCGGATGCACTTTCCAGAATCAAAATTAATCATTTTTCTGAATGTTCCAAATTCTATTCAAAGGTTCTAGCCGCGAACGACGAAGAGTCAGACGACGACGAAAACCCAGACGATAATAACGAAATCACTAACGAACAGATTTCCCAAGAATTTGAAACTTTCGCCAACTTATATAAAACAACATCTTTAATTGACTATTCGAAAATCAAAGCCTCGAACAAACAACTTTTGTATCGAGAACATAAAGATATTATAACCTTTTTCCAACAAAACAACTTACAAGACCTACATCACAAAATTATCGAGGACATATTCGAAGAAAACCCCGAATTTCATAACGATAAAATCAATATTGTATCAAGCAAAACAGTCAGACATAGGAGATATTTTATCATCCCTCTACCTTTTGATATCGAATCTGTAACTGAACATCTATTTTTGGTACTATTTAAAAATCAAGATGTTCTAGATCTCTCTAAGACATACTTTGTCGAAAATAATTTAGACCTCCCCATACTTGAAATCCTATCATTCATTTTTGCGGAAAAAGACTTAAAAGTAGTAATTTGTCAAGATATCGTCAGAACTGCCGACGAAGACGAAATTCCAATTATATTGGAGCAAAATCATTTTGGTAAAAATAATCTACACCGCGGAATAAACGAAACTATTCGAAGAATTAGAGAAAAATACACTTGGCAAGGTCTAACTAAAGACGTTGAAAATTTTATAAAAAATTGCGAAACTTGCCAAAAAACTAAAGTATGCCGGAAAAACCTTAATAACCCTCTAGTAGTCACAGAAACCCCAAGAACACCATTCGAAAGAATCAATATCGATTTATTTGAATTCCCTACTCGAAATTATGCTTTAACCATTCGCGACGAATTAACTAAATTCACGCAAGCATATGCAGTCCCGGATAAATCCGCAAAATCTGTCGTAAACACTTTGTTGTTATATTTCCAACATTATGGTACCCCATTAAGAATCCATTGCGATTACGGTGGCGAATTTGACAACCGCTTGCTCAAAGATCTCTGCACCCTCTACGACATAAAATTAACTTATTCAAGCGTAGGACATCCCCAATCGAACGGATCCATAGAAAGATTTCATGCTACTTTAGCCGAAATGATAAGAATCCACAAAACTGAAAACCCAAACGAACATCCTTTCACGATTTTACCATATGCAGTAATATGCTATAACAATTCGGTAAATAAAACACACGGTTTTACCCCATATGAACTTATCTTTGGTCATACATCTAACAGACCACCCGAAACTTTGTACAACCAAAAAGAATTAATAACTAAATACGTTAGAGATTTAAACAATAGAATATCCCACTACTATAAAATAGCCCGTAGTCGAACACAATCTCAAAAAGAGAAAGCAAAAGTTCGCTTCGACAGAAATATTCCCCAAAAACGACCTGAATACAAAATAGGTGACTTAGTTTATGTAAAAGAATCACAAATTAAGAACAAACTACAAAACAAATTTAACGGTCCCTTTAAAATAAAAGAAATTTTTCAAAATTCTGCTACCCTATTAAATCTCGAAACAAAACAAGAGACTAAAGTAAATTTTGATAGAATGAAACCATATACTGAAAATTAAATTTATTTTCAGGTTTCTCCTGCTGTTCGGATCAGCACTCTGTCAATACAAAATTACCCCGATCAATAACACTGTTGGTGTATACTATCACCAAGACACGGACATCGTGGTGACAAATGACAAATGGACTCTACTAGTGCATAAAAATATTTCATCCCTCAAACTAGCTTTTGACAAGAATCAAAATAATTTAGACAGAATCTTGAACACCCTCGATGGTGCTGATCAAAAATCAATCGTGTTTAGAAGCGAAGTTAAAACAGAGTTTAACCTTTTAATGCAAATAGCTAGTTCAATAAAAACGAAATTTGACGAAGTCTTTTCAGACACAAAGAGATATAAACGCGGAATACTTAATGGTTTCGGAACAATATTCAAATCAATTACCGGAAACTTAGACGCCGAAGATGGCGAGTACTACACTAACTGTATAAATAAATTAAATAATGACGAACATCAATTAGAAAACTTAATCAAAAATCAAATCTCAGTTACAACTTCTGTTATCAAAAATTTCAACTCAACTATACAAAAATTACAAATTGATGAGGAAACATTTAACAAAGATATCAAAGAAATCGAGCACACAATTCAAACTATGACTCAAACGATCCAAGCTGCCGAAATAAAACTAAAATTTCTATACATTTCCGAACAACTAATGGCCAGCTATTTGTACATCGAAGACAATCTAAACGATATTTTAAATTCAATAACATTCGCCAGATTAGGAATTATTCATTCATCAATCATAACACCTGACCACTTAGTAACGGCGTTACAAGAGATTTCACAGAGTTTGCGAAGGAACAATTTACCTCTTCCAATTAAACTATCAGCAGTTGCTCAATATCTGGATATTATTGAACTAAAAGCCTTTCAACTAGATTCTAACTTAATATTTGTTTTAACAATACCTCTCATTGAACCTCAAAATTACAACACCTTTCGTCTGTACCCTATACCTATACTTGATAACAGAACTGGTCTACATCACCTTTTATCTATTTCACAAAAGTTTATCGCGAGAGACGATGATTCTTTAATGTACATACCTATACAAAATTTGAAAGAATGCAAACCACTTTATTTTGGAACCAAACTATGTTCGAACCTGTTTGCTTATCCTATCGACCAAAATGCCATTTGTGAAGCTAGAATATTAAAACCATTGCCGAAACTCCCAGAAAATTGTCAAACTTCCTTCATCATTAGTCAAGGATACAACGTCCAAGAACTTGAAGACAACACATGGCTAGTAATTAATTCCGAACCACTTCACATTACCATCAACTGCCCGAAGAGAGAATCCATAACAGAGCTAATTAACAAAAATTCCATCATAAAACTACAACCAGGATGTTACGCCTATGCAGGCATTACTCGAATACAAGCCAGTGCTAAAGACTTTTCCGAAATTAAGGACAATTCACATCCAATCCAAATTCCTTTTGAATGCTGCAATCACATGCCCGACAAAATCGAAATCCCAAAATTAAAACCGCTTAAATTAAACAGTCTCGACGTAGAAGATTTAGATATTGCTAAAAACAAACTAGAGCAATATTCCAAAGACCTAGACGACCTCATAAACGAACCTTTTGTGACCAAACATGTATCTTGGTTCACATACTTCATAATCACTCTCATCATTCTATTAGTTCTACTTTACATAACTTGTAAATGCAGAAGAAGAAGATGTGGAGCATTGCGAATCCAACCCTCAACGGATAACCCTCCTTCACCTCCTTCAGAGCGAAGCAGAGTATTTACCAAATTTCCTAGACTGATCCCTCCAAGAAAGCGACCCGGTATTAGACCTCAAGAAGAAGAGGACATCGAGTTAACATAGACTTTCATGTGGAGTTTTACCCTTGTCTATTAATTTAGACTATTGTATTTTATCCTTATTACGTTATGTAATGTTTTATTATCGCTTACCAATTTTAACTTTTACATTATTTTATTATTTTGCTTTGTATTCATTCAACATTGTTTCAATTTATTTTTGCATTATATTCATTTAACGTTTTAACAATTTTCAAAAGTTGCTGCATAACATCAACTTTTTTATTAAGGGGGAAGTTGTTATATAATATTACACGCTATCTTATTGCGACTTAGCCATAATAAACCTTCACAGGTATATCGTATTTCACGATAACAGCTTCTCTTATTAATTGCTTATCTTCAAGATATCATATTACACCTTTGTTTCTCATAACTTGTGCAGACTGCAGAACTGCAATTCCTTTGTTATATATTTTGCTTACTCAGGTTCTGTACGTTATAAATATGACTAAACACGCTTTGTTGAATCAGTTATTAAACTCACTTAGAATGAAACACTTCTAATTATTATTATTATTCCTTCTTCAAGAGCCAACGTTGGCTCCATTTAGTAAAATAAAAGTTTTTAAAAAGTCATTCATGTAAACCGTGATCTAACATGTATACATTTCCATTTTCTTATTTGCACAATTTATTTTATGCTATGTAACTTGGTTATTTTTTGTTTAATCATTTTTTATTATTGTTGTGATTGTTACTGTTATTTGCATAATTTCTAATACTTTTATATAAGTATTTTACTCACAGTGCTAGTTTGGATGCTAATCAAAAAAAGGTGGAAGTAAGGTATAGTAGAGGTTTAGTAGGTCTAGTTTAATAATCCGGTTGATGCCATTCTGGCATCCTTGGGCATTTTGAGATATTCAAGATGACGGCTTATCTGGGTGAAGGTGATATTTTTTAAAAATTTTCATTTACCAAATGTGGGCATGTGATATATCATTTTCTATGTTTTTCAGGTTCTAGAACACAAATCTGTGGTCTAAAAAGACTTAGGGGCAATTCCTTCTGTGTTGCCCTATCAAAATACAAAATAAGTGCCGATTTTGGGTGTTATTCGTTACAAAAAGAAACATACCTCGGGTTTTAACGCATTTGGGTCAATTAAACAGCAATATTGAAGATGTTTTTCAAGAATGTATAATTTTTGTAGCTTCGTGTTATGGAGTAAACAGTTATAGCAAAATGACTCATGTTTGAACTTCTCTATGGGCTAAAAAAGTCGGACAGGCTCAACTAAAAGCTCCGCCATTCTCTGCTCTTCCACCAACTACTGAATGTTTTCAAGAAAACCTACAAAGGGCACATTTCCAAACATTTTTGTGGTTGTCCGTAATGAATTTCTCTTAGCCGAATATAGATGCCACTCAATACGGGTGGCAGGCTAACGAGGATAAAATAGAATTATAACCGATCGCCTTGCCAAAAAAGATTCAAATTGCCTCAGATTACATTCTGGCATTAGCAAAACGCTCATTCAAATCAATAAATCCGTGTAACACAACACGATGCAACTGCGTGGCGAATAGCTTGTCATGCAGTTTAATGTACAATTGTCTGCAACTAAGCACAGAACATTCTTGCCAGAATTGTCATACGAGAATTTCTGAAAATATAACTTCTGACAGTGAAGATTCCGAAGAAGGTTAAATGTTGATTTTGACGTTTCGTTGTTTATAGGTTTTACAATAAGAATTAAAAAAAAACAAAAAAGTAAGTAAATAAAAGATATAAAACAAAAAAAAAGGAGTCTCAAGCCTTTCCACCCTAATAAAATACAGAATTATTTACGTTCGTTTAATTTCTTTAAAACCTTATTTATTTTGAGCTAGCAGGATCTTTTAATCTTTGATGTTTTTAAAAGGTCATTCAACTTGCTTACGCATACCACTTTTAAGGATATGGTGTTATCCGTATTTGTAAAGCCTAACTTGATTATACAACAAAACTAGGTACTAGTATTTTTTGCTTCAAAAATTAATTCAATCAGCCGCCCTGTTAATAAAGTAAATTAGCAACAATTCAAGATTACGTCGTACATAATTTTTAACCTCAAATACTAATTCACAGACTTTAAAAACATAATACGACGTGCCACACACCTATATAATGAAATATTTGTAAAAACCCGTTTTTACATTCTTAGCCAGTCGCTATCTTGAATATCTCAAAATGCCCAAGGGTGCCAAAGTGGCATCAATCGGAATCGTAATGTTGACCCTTTGAAGAACCAAAAGCAGTCAAAAAATCTTTACTATACCCTACTTCCAGGTTAGGGTAAAAATCCTTATTTGGCACCCAGTTTGCAGTTGAATTGATTTTTTTCGACGACAACATTCCACCTGAAATTTTATTGTTGATTCTTATGTATTGTGACCTCATGATTACGAAAAAAATATTTGTGCCCAAACATTCTTTGTGCGTCAAAAGATATAAATGCTCTTTTTGACGCGCTTTCACGGATTTTCTACTTATCTGCTTAATATATGTTGTACTAGTAATCGGATGGGAATTTTTAAAATACTGCCTTATTTAAAATAAAATTCTTACTAAATATAGACCTGTTCCATATGTATTGGTCAATCCGCCATCTTTGAAAAAAATTGAAAACACCAAAAATAGCCGAAAACATTAAAATTGAGTACCATTCCTATAAGAAGGAGTAATTTTACCAAAGTTGACAAAAATAAAACTCATTTATGGTCAAATATAATGCACCAATCCCGGACACCGTATGTCAAATAGAACGGTCAAAGATGGCGGACGAAATAAAATTTTTTATTCTTCGTCAATTATCAAGGAGGCATGCACGTCACTTTTTTTTATTGTACGTTATTTTAGGTACTTTTAGGGGATAGACTTCATTTTTTTTATTTTCAAAAAAGTGCATTTTTACAATTTTCAAAAATGTATTTTCCGAGGTATTTTCTTTGACCCTCCATTATTTCACCCAATTTTCATCTAAACAAAATTAAAAATATACTACATTAGTTTCATTACCATCATATGCCATAATTTCACCGCATTCCTCATCGCTAGCCAATTCATCAAAGGTAAAAGAAACATTGGCACAATTATTTCCTTTACAATAGACACATAGAATAGAACATTATTTATTCAATTTTCTACAGCTACACTGATTATTTTTACAGCTTTTCTTACATTTACAAGAAATATCACTTGGTAAATTTTTAGGAAAAACATTCTTTAACTCTAACATCATAGGCTATTGTCTATATACAAAAAAAGAGGGTTGAAAGGAATTAAAACGTTAAAGGGTTTTTATTATTTATTATGTTCAATTGACCCCAAAATATGAAAAAACCGCGGAGTGCTACCATTTAAAGTGGTGCGTTTTTGAGATCGAAGTAAAACGGTCCACTTTTCATTTTTTTTTGCTCGAAAACTATGAATTTTTTCTATAAACACGTCAATAGAAAAGTGTGTAGAGAATTAAATTTCCAATCGAAATGACACCTTCAGAAGTCAAAAAAAATTTTTTTACAAAAATACGTCCAAAAAACAAAACAAAAAAAACGAAAAAATGCAATTTTTTATTTTAGCTTGTAACTATTTTTCGGGTACATTTAGGCATAGATATTGCTGCATAACAAAAAAAGCTGGCGTTTTACCCGTTAAAATGAGATTTTGTAAACAGTTTTACGATTAATAGTGACCGAGATATAGCGTTTCAAAGTTTGCAACTTTTAACTTTTTTTGTTAATTTTTACTATTTTTTTTTCAAATTTCGTCCTGTAACTTTTTTCTGAGTGAATTTAGGTGTAGACATTATTATATTAAAGTGAAAGCTGACTTTACACCCGTTGAAATGGTGGCTGGTAAATAGAAACCTAGATACAGCGTTTCGAAGAGTGTTACTT
This sequence comes from Rutpela maculata, assembly GCA_936432065.2. Classification (NCBI taxonomy): domain Eukaryota; kingdom Metazoa; phylum Arthropoda; class Insecta; order Coleoptera; family Cerambycidae; genus Rutpela; species Rutpela maculata. Next base: position 12,421,982 of record OW386289.2, on the reverse strand, counting down.
TTATTAACTTTCTTACAATTTTTACGTTCTTTTTTAAATTTCGGCCTATAACTTATTTGTCAAATGCTTTAAGTACAGATTTGCTACACTGAATGACCTCGCAGCATTCTTGTTTAAATGGTCTGCAACAGAAGTTTAACCCATCTTAAAGTGTTGTTTTTTCTCCTTATTATCCTTATCCATTTTTCGTATTTCCGGCCTCAGAAAATCAGCTTACTGGCACATTTCGTGATGATATCATGTCGCTATAAGTTATTTCAGAAGTACTCAACAGGTGCGAAATTCTCATTGTCCCGATTGCCTCCAACAACTGATGCTGCTATACATCATGGTTTAAGAACTTACTTGCAAATGCAACATTGGAAAGGAAATATTGTAAATCCTCTCATCTGGGGTTGGAAAAGTTCAGAAAATGGACTAGTACCAATTTTGACAAATAAACCTCCCGCACCACAAGTTTTGCTAGAAAAATTACTTCATTTTTTGCAAAGAATGTATGGGAATGAACTGTGAAAACGCTGATGTACCTCAAATAACGGAAGACGATGTTTACATAGATGCCGATGAAGAAGTCGACTTTGATTTTGAAAATATGTTAAATCCAGCATTTGAATAATTTCATAATGTAAGTTATTAATCTAAGTTATTTGAACAAAAAAAAAAAGACTACGTGATATAATAAAGCTCAGAAGTGGAAAAATGTAAAAAGTTATTTTTTAAGTACAATAATCTACTATATCTAGACTGTATCTTGGTTACTATTGATCACATAAACTTCTATTGCAGACCATTTAAACAAAAATGCTGCGAGTACATTCCATGTAGCAATATCTGTATTTGACAAACAAGTTATAGGCCGAAATTTAAAAAAGAACGTAAAAATTGGAAGAAAGTTAATAAAAGTAACACTCTTCGAAACGCTGTATCTAGGTTTCTATTTGTCGTAGAGACTTTTACCAGCCACCATTTCAACGGGCGTAAAGTCAGCTTTCACTTTAATATAATAAAGTCTACACCTAAATTCACTCAGAAAAAAGTTACAGGACGAAATTTGAAAAAAAAATAGTAAAAATTAACAAAAAAAGTTAAAAGTTGCAAACTTTAAGACGCTATATCTCGGTCACTATTAATCGTAAAACTGTTTACAAAATCTCATTTTAACGGGTAAAACGCCAGCTTTTTTGTTATGCAATGTCTATGCCTAAATGTACCCGAAAAATAGTTACAGGCTAAAATTTAAAAAAAATAAAAAATTGCATTTTTTTGTTTTTTTTTTTGTTTTTTGGACGTATTTTTGTAAAAAAAAAAAATTTGACTTCTGAAGGTGCCATTTCAATTGAAAATTTAAATCTCTACACACTTTTCTATTGACGTGTTTATAGAAAAAATTCATAGTTTTCGAGCAAAAAAAATATGAAAAGTGAACCTTTTTACTTCGATCTCAAAAACGCACCACTTTAAATGGTAGCACTCCGCGGTTTCTTCATATCTTGGGGTCAATTGAACATAAGAAACAATAAAAACCCTTTAACGTTTTAGTTCCTTTCTACAGTACATGGACAATAGACTATCAGGCATTAAGCCATTCTCAGTTTTAAGCCACCCGAATTTTAATGGATTTTTCTCAGAACCTAACCATTTTTGGACTTGGAAATAGACTCTTAAACAGTGTTTTTCTATTACCTCTTCAGTAGGTGGAATCCAAACAATTCTATTTTCATCATAATGTTTGTCAATAATTTTGTTAATTTTATGTTTGTAAAAACAGATTTTTTTTATGATGATTCCATGCTAGTTGAGTCATTATAAATAACTAAAAGGTCAATATCTACCAACTATTATAACTTGATTGTCTTCGGTTTTCAAACCAATAGCAGTTTTAACGGTTGGCGTCTTCTCTGCATATTTTAACGTTAAAGTCATTACTACTCTAGTCTTGACTATCTGGTTCTGATTATTGATCATATATTCATATATTATTATTATTACCATGCGCATGCTTGATAAATTTCCTTTTCAAATTAATGAAGTTCAATTTTGTATTAAAATTTTGAAGTTATACGAGACTTTCTATAGTATATTTAATTTTGTTTCGATAAAAATTGGGTGAAAGAAAAGGAGGGTGAAAGAAAATACATATTTGAAAATTCTAAAAATGCATTTTTTTTTAAAAAAAAGCACTTTTTTGAAAATTAAAAAAAAGAACTCTATCCCTTAAAAGTACGTCAAATAACGCACAATCGAAAAAAGTGACGTACAATGCCTCCTTGATAATTGACGAAGAACTAAAAATTTACTAGTACAAAATATATTAAGCAGATGAGTCGAAAATCCGTGAAAGCGCGTAGAAAAGTGCATATAACTTTTGACGCACAAGAAATTTTTGGGCGCAAATATTTTTTTCGTAATCAGAAGGCCATAATACATAAGAATCAATAATGAAATTTCAGGTGGACTGTTGTCACAGAAAAAAAAATAAATTAAACAATCCGACTGTACTATCAATACAAGCATTTTTCTCATGTTTTTAATGGCAGAAGAAGTAGAATAGCTATTGGGCTAAATTACCCTCTTTAGATTAAAGAAATTGAATTTCTTTTGTGTAATAAAAATGAGTTATTTAACTGCAGAATTAACATTTTTGTATGCGGAATACTGTCTAGAAACGTGTTTAACTTACGGTTAAATATGTTTATGTATTTCAAAATAGACATAATAGTGCATCGGCCGCCCATCCAAATTGTGTCATCAATGGAGTAGAACAAAGCAAACTGTATATCGAAATATTGGTAATAACTTATTACATCAGAAAATGCATGTTATCCAATCTATAAGTTGGTATAAGGGGTAGTTACAGCCCAGAAAGTAATTTTTTTTTAAACATGTGTTTTTACTTACCATTTTCACTCTAATTCGATAAAAATGCATGGCAGAGGATATTTTTTTATGTCAAAATGTTCACAATTATTTGCTGAATTCGTCCATACATACCAACTATATAAAAATCGCAAAACTAATCATTCACGGTAAATCAAAGGGGGAGTAACAGTGAGTGTGCCGCGGTAAGTCCAAACTTCTATTAGCCATAACTTTTGATTTCACGCTTACCAAAATTCTGATACATACATAGAAAACTTTGTTATTCTCTTAGCTTTAATTTAAGTACAAATACATGGAGCTACGTATTTCATTTTGTGATAATAATGGTATAAATTGTAACGCAATAACTAAATGCAACACGACTAGTGCTTTATACGGGACTGGGAAAAAAAATTGCATATACCTTTTTAAAACAAAATAAAAGCACACTTGAACTTGATAAATTTGCGACAGCCTTTATAGACGATGCCGTAAAAATTGCTCATAGATATGTTCCGTTGCTATACAAATCAAAAACTAAAGATGTAGATATGATCTTCAAAATTCGAACAAGACTATTGCTAATTTTCCACCGATTGAGGATTCTCTCATATATCACGTAAAACGTTTCTTATTACAAGTAAAAATTTGGTGTAATAGTCATGGCTCATCGTATAGTGCAAATCCTGTTGGAATGGGATGGTCCTTTGATGGAAATTACATTTTACCAGTGATGTCTGTTTTGGAAACAGTGCATAAGGAAGTACGTATAAGTTTTTTTTTTTAACTGTTTAACGTCGGCCTATTTCCGCTACCAGGACCTATCACCGACGCCAGGAGACGAGCTACCCCCAACCTGGAAATTTTGCCGAACCTCTTCCCTTAAGAAGAGTAGGGATCTTTTACTTGCCTAACATTTAATAGACAAGGGGCCGCCTGCTTTACATCCCCTCCGAAGGATGGTATATCCACTACGTAATCCTCGTCTGAAATTACGTAACTTCCGAGTATACACTGATATACAAGCCTCTAGAAGGTGGGACGAGAACGCTGTATTTCCCAAGATGGGAGCCCATCCAAGTACTAACCGCGCTCGATGTTGCTTCAACGGAATATCGACTGATATTCACATTGAAGTCGCCTCTACGCTCGCCCCGTACGTATTTGTTATAAGGACAAGGATGCATGATGTGATACTTTAAAATGTGAGTGTTTTAAGGCTGGATTAAAATGTATTGATATATGCAAATGTGCCTTATTTTAGAAGAATATGAAATTAGCAGCGAAGTTGAATTTTAAACTGTATGTTACATCTGTAGATATGGTTACACAGAGCAAATCTAGTTATTCCGTTCCAATGCTGTTAAATTTGCCATACTGTTAAATTTTTCAGCTCATAGGTATATATTTTACTGTAATCTCGTAGATGAATGTATATTTGCTCCCCCTGAAAATATTTTTGTGGACGGTCATGCTTGCAGCCTAATATTTGTTGACACTTTCTGTTTTTTATTATGTATGTGTATACTGCAATAGATTTAGTGATGGCTTTCCTTGTCATCTGACTGTTTGACATTATTTCACATTAAAATATTAAAAATAAACATTTCCATCTTGAATAGACAAAATAGAGCCAATAATAGCTGTATATGCAACTTTTGCTGTTTGATGCTTTTACTATTCGAGAATTTTCATTACACACTGTTATATAGGAAATAATAATTCTAAAAATGTAAACTCGCTTTTAAGTTTTATTTCATATATTAACTTGTATTTTTAACAGGAACTTTTTGTTTATTTTGTAACTGTCAATTTATTACTAAAAGTGTTTATATGCTTAAAAATCATAAGATAAACATTTTACTTTACACACTTAATTTTAATTGTTCATTATTACAGCTCAAAAACCTATAACATGAGTTAACGGCAAATTTTCCCTTCCTTTCCCTTATGCAAATCGGCAATAAGGTCGATTTCGAGCACGCACGACCACGCATTCATAACACCGACTTAGTTTTGGTATTTGTACTTAAATTAAGGCTAAGCGAATAACAAAGTTTTCTATGTATGTCTGTATGTATCAGAATTTTGGAAAGCGTGAAATCAAAAGTTATGGCCAATAGAAATTTGAACTTACCGCAGCACACTCACTGTTACTCCCCCTTTGATTTACCGTGAATGATTAGTTTTGCGATTTTTATATAGTTGGTATGTATGGATGAATTCAGTAAATAATTGTGAACATTTTGACATAAAAAATATCCTCTGCCATGCATTTTTATCGAATTAGAGTAAAAATGGTAAGTAAAAACACATATTTTAAAAAAAATTACTTTCTGGGCTGTAACTACCCCTTATACCAACTTATAGATTGGATAACATGAATTTTTTGATGTAATAAGTTATTATCATCATTTTGATATATAGTTTGCTTTATTCTACTCCATTGATAGGTTGTTCGCTAAATATGCATCTTTGAGGGCGCACGCCGCTACACTATAATGCTTACTTTGAATTAAAGTTTATAAAGAAGAGTGACATTTACCATATTATATTGTAATACTTTTTAATAATATGCAATTCCTTATCTTACAGAACGCTCAGTATTAAAACTGTGCATTTATTTCGATAAATCACGAACGTCAACTTGCTCAATACTTAAGTTTACAAACAAACAAATAAATAACAACAACAATTCAGTGGTTTATGATTTATAATAAAAATTACTGGAAACGAAAGCAGCCATTTGCATATTCAAAATGTCAAATATATACGTATTAAATTCCTTAACAAGTTCCTAATGATACACAATAATGTCTTAATATATTCTAAGGAATTTTGATTAACTTATCTGTACAACGTTTTGGCGTGTGACAAGGGACCACCTTGCTATAAAAAGCGAGTCATTAATTTGACCACGATTTCTGTCAAATAAAGCTTTCCTTTTTAGCAAACCTTAATGACTAGTCATCGTCGTTTAAGAAATGTTTTCTTTAATGTGAACCCCGTGAAATTTCGAACATAATGACTCCTTTAATTTAGTTTGATTTCTATAAAATTAGAAACATCAAGGGGTGAAATTAAGTCTGTGGAAGAGAGCTGAGGTATTTAATGATTGTATAATCTGACTGTAGACCTTTGGACACACACGTGGGGTTTATTGGTATACATTTTTATTCCCATAATAAAAATATGAATTGGTTATTTATTATCATATTACTCGACGTTAAACTTAATAAAATCGCCGATTACTATTTTCGAGTTTTCTTTAATGGAAATGTGTAGTCTATTATTATCTAATAAAAGATTTAACTTTTAACCAGGATTGAGATGATTTAAATCATTTGATTAAAATTAGGATTAAAATCATTATTTTAATCTAGCGATTTTTATTTCAAATATCGTGGTTTTCTTTTCTTTTCAAGTTTAAATATTATAAAGAAAAAATACAAACTTTATTACTAAAATTTTTTATTTTTAAAAATTAAACTTTATAAAAAGCCTTTTGTAATATTTCTTCTGAAAACATTGTGACTTGGAACGGATCGGTTTCGTTTCCTACTTAATTATTAACGTTAAAAACCCTATGCCAAAAAAATATTGGGAAACTATATCTAAAGCAGTCTTTTTTTTCTTTCAACAGTGGGTATTTGTTTTTATTTCTGATAGGATCCAGCAAATATAATAAAAAGTAAAAAGACGTTAAAGCTTGATCATATCTCCTTTCAAATATCTGACATTGCTATAAGTTTCTCTCCTCATCAAAACTATAAAAAACGGCACTCAATTTTTTCCGTTCCTCAATTACAAGGGGCAAACTGGCTCCTTTCTGCTGAATTCTGTCAGGTGTCACAGAAATTGGTTTCATAGTACAGTAAGCGAACCAGAAAATGGTAATATTCCCGGCCCGAAAACGATTAAAGGAATTTACTTATTTTTTTTGCAATATGCTTTATAAAATACGTACATCAAAATCTATATTGTCGCATTGCCTGCCTTTTATTTTTAACGGTGGAAACCACCCTTAAATACTGAAAAATTATTAACCCTTCTAATTCTACGAATAAATTAACAAAAAAGTTTCTCCCAGTTGTAGTTTTCGAGTAATTTTAGATTTTAACGTCGTATATTTTTTCTAGACGTTTCGGCGCCATTTTGAAAATATCATATTTCCAAAACTAAATATAGGAAAAGAAAAAGAAAAAAAACCATTCGATTTGTTTTCATAAAAGCTTTAATTTTGTACCTATGCATTTTTTCTTAAAGTCCATATTTTTCGAGTAATTAAAAAAAACGTCTAGGGATGCGGATTTTAGGGGGTGAAAATTGCAATTTTCAGTTAACAATATCTTGAATAATATGCAAAAAAGTGTATATAATTTGATTCTCTATCAGATTATGTGTGTTTTATTTTATTGTTTGCGACAACCTCTAAGACTCTAAGAAGGGGTGGGAAAAATGATAATACAGATTCTTATGTACATATTTTATGAAGCATGTTGAAGAAGAAAATATGGAAATTCATTCCATCGTTTTCGGGCTGGGATTTAAAAGCTTCACTTACTGTACTATCAGCAATTTTAAAAAGTCTTTGGCCATTCTTTTAATCTGTATTCCATCTAATAGTCCGCCAGGATAATGATTTGAGGTCGATTTTCGAGAAGTTTTTTCTCTATCAGATTTTATTGGATAGAATGATAGATTTGGGTGTAAATAACAATATAATCATAGTGGGTACGCACAGTTTTGACTGGAAGACATATTAAAATGCACTTTTATGCAAAAAAGTGCATTTTTTGCTATTTTTTTCGGATTTTTCGATAGCACAGCCCCACAAAAAAAAAATTATTTTTGGAACTGCTATGGAGACAACTTTATTCCTATGTAATTTTCGACGCTGAATCCGAATCCGAGGTCAAAAAAAATCGTACACCCCCAAAATCAACCCCTAGCGCTAAAAAACACTCCCCGAACATGATAAAAATGACTTAACGCTCCACAAATAGTCTTAAATCTCAATAAATCGAATTAAACATTCAAGTATATAACGCATAAACACAGAGTTGACACTACTTTCCATTGAAAATCATCCCCATGAGTGGGTGAAAACTATCCGTCATACAAAAGGAAACTTAAAAAATTCAGTGATTGTAAAAAGCTTACGATGCCCAGTTTTTTTTGGAAAGAGTGAGTAACTGCATTAGTTCCGATGCGATGCTCAAAATCTACCCCCATAGAGTGGCCTAGATTAAAATTGCAAGGAAAATCGGGGAAAAAAAAAAGGTAATAACAGAAATGAACGCCCCAATAAAGAGCTCAACTTGACGTATACTTAATCCGCATTCAACACTCGGTTGTCAATGCGCCACCTACCGGCTGGTCAATAAACTATATAGTCAGAAAATTACTCAAATGAGTGGGTGAAATCTACCCCTCACACAACAGGAAATTTAAAAAAACTGCAGTGATTGCAAAAAAAGCTTACGATACACAATTATTTAGAAACAGTATGTAACTGCATTAGTCTTGATGCGATGATCAAAAACTACCCCCATAGAGAGGCGGAAACCACCCCTAAATTTAAATTGCAGTTGCTTGGATGACTCCTAAAAAGAATTCTCTAAAAATACTATTACTTATTTTTATGACCTCTAAAAAGAATCGATTAAAAATTCAGAAAAAATATCTATATAATTTTCTGACTATATAGTTTATTGACCAGCCGGTAGGTGGCGCATTGACAACCGAGTGTTGAATGCGGATTAAGTATACGTCAAGTTGGGCTCTTTATTGGGACGTTCATTTCTGTTATTACCTTTTTTTTCCCCCGATTTTCCTTGCAATTTTAATCTAGGGGTGGTTTCCGCCACTCTATGGCGGTAGATTTTTAGCATCGCATCGGAACTAATGCAGTTACTCACTCTTTCCAAAAAAACTGGGCGTCGTAAGCTTTTTTATTACAATCACTGCATGTTTTTAAGTTTACTGTTTTATGAGGGGTAGTTTTCACCCACTCATGGGGGTGATTTTCAATGAAAAGTAGTGTTAACTCTGTGTTTATGCGTTATATACTTGAATGTTTATATTTAATTCGATTTATTGAGATTTAAGAATATTCGTGGATCGTTAAGTCATTTTTACCATGTTTAGGGAGTGTTTTTTAGCGCTAGGGGTTGTTTTTAAGGGTGTACGATTTTTTTTGACCTCGGATTCGGATTCAGCGTCGAAAATTACATGGGGATACAGTTGTCTCGATAGCAGTTCCAAAATTTTTTTGTTTTTTGTGGGGCTATGTAGTTTTTCAAATATAATCGTTTAAAAACAATTAATATTGACTAGAAACTTTTTATTTTATTATCACATACACTGTATTGTGCATATAGAGTCATTTTTGACCCTCCAATTTTTATCCCTTGATTGCATCCAAAAGTGCATTTTATGCATGCATAAAAAACAATAATTTTACTAATGCTTTAATATTAGATATATCTCGGAAAAAAATTATACTCGGGAGTTTTCATGGTCGCTGATTACGAATCTGACATGAAAATTGAAAAATTCAAAATGACTGACTGGAAATGGCGCGAAATTTAAATAAAAAAGTGTTTTTTTCGCGTTTTTAAAAAGTAAATATTTATAGGATATCAAATAAGATACAAAGTATTGTGATGTGTTGCAACCTCTTCAATTAATTCAGATGTATTTGCACCTACTCAAGAAAGAACCTACCAGTAGTTCTAGAGCGATAACATCCGGAATTATCTAGAGAATGGTGTCGTCACCACAGAAAAATCAAGATCTGTCATTTTTAGGTATAAAAGACCGCATTCTTGGCGGGTAGTTCAAAAAAGTATAGAAAGTTTTGAATTGACAAGTGACAAGTGAGGTTAAGATTCCAAAGTGAAAACAATTGTTATTTTTAGTCAGTAAAGTTCATTTAAGTTAAAAATAATATTGTGAAGTATCCAATAAAATTATTTAATAAAGTGTGTTAGTGGTTATCTCTTGTTATAATTTTGTTGGAACCCACGGAATTTGTGAGGGTGGTTTCCTAGGGGTGGAAACACGTTACAGTATTTTATAGATAAAAAAAATGTAAAAGAAATGTTTTATTTTTTGTTAAGCATAAAATTTATTATATTTACAATGCATGTACATATTATTTATTAAAATTTTACAAGTTTTGATGGAGGTTCACCATCAGTACCCAAGTCAATCAGTACGTGATGTCAAAGATTCACTCACCAATAACCGATATAAATAGTAAATACCGCGGAAACCATGACAAGTTCCAGTAGATTTTTTAGAGTAGCGTTCAAGTACAGTTGAATTCCAGTACAGTTCCTATTAGAGTCCTAGGACTGCTGGCTCAGAGGGCCGGCTTATGCTGGCCTTTCTACCTACCTTCATTTAGAGATTTTTTTTGGATGATTCGAGAGTACAACAATAAACAGACAAGAGTAATCAATTTGAGAAAGTCAACACCAAGTTTTTTTTTCTAGTTAGAAAATGTGCATATTTTGCTTTTAGTGAGTGATTCTTTTGCAACAAGTTAGATGCTTTTAACTTTCTGCAAAGAAGGTCCCCTGCTATAATTAATCGTAAGAGTTGGTGTTAATCTAACTGGGTGCGAACTGTAAGTACGTTTAAAACTTTCCTTTCAACGGCTTTCATCATCCACTGAGCATATTTCTGGTAGCTGTTTACCTAGTGCTACATAAAATAAAGTGTGGTCTTTGAATTTGAATCAACTTTCGCGAAAATAAATTAAAATGAACGTTGCTTTTGTGCCTTTAAAATTTTATGATGATTATAGATTAGGAACTGGAATTATTATTTCCTGTGAATTTTACCTGGTCACTCAGACCAATTTATAAAATTTTGTTAACATTATTGTAAGGACGATAAAACTTATTGTTTATTACATTTTTCTGTGTACATTTTTTTTAATGAAATTTAAGTAAATTATTTTAGTTTGGGTCAGCCGATCAATTCCTTTTATAGATAACCTTTTGTTAATGTTTATAAGTAACCTTAGTCATGAAATATGACATTTTTTCTGTGGTTTATTTGTTTAACTTCATTCATGGATAATTTTTTTGTTAATTTTTGTAACTTAACTTTAATCCGGTAATATGACACTTTTGCTATGTTGTTTATTTGTTTGATAGAAAACGATACCCATTATTTTGCCCTCACCTGAAATATGTTTCTTGCACTACAATTTAACTTTTTGAAAGTAATATATGGACTATTTTATTATTTAGTAGTTTTATTTATAATTTTCTTAAATAATATTTTCTTGCACTTTTATTTCTGTTACTTTTCTGAGCTAGCTAGATAATAGTAAGTATGCTAGTTTTCTAGTTCTTTGAATTGTTGACTAATTAAGTAGTCTTTAATTAATGACTTTTTTTGACAAAATATTACCAAACACTACTGTCTTCTTTCTTACCTCGACTAGACATTTATTTTTAGTATACATCGCGCGTGAACGTTCACAGTACTATATATTAAAATAAGCTGAAAACTCTCTCCTTTTCTTATATGGTCGACCGGGATTTGCAAGTTTCAACAAGCTCGCAAGCGGTTTCTTGACTTGTGGAGTCAAATCGAAACAGTTTTTAAGCCAAATTTCAGTTTTTTATGTACCTATAGGGATTTTCTATTATTTATTAAAAAAATACAATTCGGAAATTTAACAAGTTAAATAAACGTTTTTATTCAAAAAAATTATGATTTTTTTTTAAATAAATCACCTATTTTTTATTTCATTTTTATTTTTAAATCATGATTTTTATCAACACTGGACGCAAGACTGAGACGCTTTGTATAAAACTTGTTGTATCAAGTGATATTTTTTAAAATTATAAATACGTCTACGTCTCTTACACAAAGTGTAGACAAGAAACAGGTTGCTTTATCTCGCCATCATGTAAATGAATCATCAATCTTTTTGTTTGTGTTTTCCATAAGAAGCTCCAAATCCACCCGAGCACAATGGATGCGGTTACACAACGTTTAGGCAGGCCTAGACAATGCATAGGCAATTCCTAACACGTGTTCCGCATTGTTAAACGAAAGTGCGTGTTCTCACCTGCTTGACCCTCCCACATGTGCACACACGCACGCACGCGTCTAAAAAGCGAAGAGTGCACAGCCTTTATGAGCCTTATGACCAATTACTCTCATGTCAATAGCAGAAAACATGTGTTGGATGCTTTCAAACATCCTCGTTACATTATTTATTCAAATCAATCAAATAAACTTCCGCCGTCGATGCTTGCCTTCAATAGACTTCGAAATGTTTTGTTATTCTAATGGCTCACGATGTACCGCGTGTAATATTTTGTGATGTTTTCATTCTTAAAAAACTTGCAGGCGGTTTGTTATACGGAGTATGTCAGTAAGCTTTGTCTTCTCATTTTCAAAGGTCTTGGTGGAGCGCAATTAAATTTTTCTTTCAGAACGCGTTCTCTAAAGCAAAGTTTTTAGTACAATGTCCTTAAAGTAGTAGCAGTAGTTTTTGTGTAACTACGGTTTTATCTTGTGATTGTAAATTCTTTTATAGTGCTTAATACAAATGACTGCAAATGGTTTCTAACACGTATAGTTTTTAATTTAGAGCTTATTTCCTTCAACATATTACCACAATTAGAACCTTTTTTTGGGGCGAGCGTAGAGGTGTCTTGACTCTGCATGTATTTCGATACTCCAATGAAGTAACGTTCAGCGCATATAGCCCAGACGACAGAGAACATTTTATAGTGAAACCCACAAAAATTTGCAAACTGATTTTTTTTTTTTTTTTTTAATGAGTTCGTGAAAGTGCATAGAATAATATCCTGAAAAGTTTACATTTCGCTCGGATGCAGAACATAAAAAAAGTGAAAAAAAAATTTTTTAATCCATTTTTTCAAAATTTTGAAATTAAGTCAGGGTAGGAAAAAATAAAAAATACAGATGGATAGAACATGTGTTTCTGAATAAAAAATATTCTAATAAAATTTATCGCTAAAGCCACGGTATTCCTGGAAAAAAATAATGAAGTAACTTTGCCACTCTGCGCGGCCAGCACACGGTTAAATGCATACTATGGAACCTCTAAAAATTCTTAGCTGTTCTATCGAGTAAAATAAAGCTTTTTTCTCTTTCTGATTACGTTTTAAACATTTTTCTTAGTGAATAGAAGGATAAATAGTGAGTAACGAGGGAAAATGTATAATTATCAATGCATACACAGACACCACACATAGCCGCTGAATCGCTCGCATGAATTTTTACGTGCCTTTACTGTATTGTATTTATTACAGGTACACCTATTCACATTTCAGCTATATCCAATGGATTCCTTAAACATTTGTTAATGTATTGGAAAAGTTCCAGAATTTATATTCAAAACAATCAAAGATATTTTCATGATCTGATTGATCATATTTTCGAAAAAATGCATAAAGTAAACGATTTTGTGTTTGAACATTCGAAAAATATAATTTTTTTCCGAAATAGTGATATTTTATTTTTTCAATGGGTCAATTTCTCGACAAGTTACAACCTCCAATATACAGTGTGTCCCGCTTTTCATAAATCCACCCTAATATCTCAGTTATTAATAATGCGATTTTCTTCAAATTTGGGTGATAATTAAATGTTGGAAAAATGAAGTATTTGCCATGGTAAACATTTTCATTTTTCATTGGCGTGCGGTTTTAGGGGGTAAAAAGGGGTCGATATTTCGGCAAAAGGATATATAGGGCTTATTTTAGACAAATTTTTCTATCATATTTTGATTTAGCATGTCCGAAAACCCCTTAATCCATATTCTCCATGATCTCAAAAACGGATTATGGCAGAAACGAAAAATTAATTAATTTCTTAATATATCAGTTATTAATAATGCGATTTTCTTCAAATTTGGGTGGTAATTATATCTTGGAAAAATGAATTATTTGGCATAGTAAAAATTTTCATTCTTCATTGGCGTGCGGTTTTAGGGGGTAAAATGGGGTAGGTTTTTTGGAAAAAGGGTATTCGGGCTTATTTTAGACAAATTTTTCTATCATATTTGGATTCAGCATGTCCAAAAACTCCTTAATCCATATTCTTCATGATCTCAAAAACGGATTTTGGCAGAAACGAAATATTAATTAATTTCTTAGAAAACATTTTTTAATTTTTTGCTATAACAAACCTAAAAACAATTTTTTTTTATAAATTCTGGTCTCTTCAACATAACCTACTTCCAATGATACCACACCGTTTGTCGTAAATGTTGCCTCGTCACTAAACGTTATGTTCTTTAAACGTCGTTCTTTAAAAAAATCTGTCGTTAAGATAGTTACCTTGCAACCATAGGCATTAATCAAAAGTGCTTTGAAAAACAAGTTTTTATTTGATATTTGGCGATTCATAAGAATTGTCAAAAGTTAAATAGTGTTATTTAATTTATCGATCCTACTGATAATGGCAGACAATCGTAGAGTAGTTCCTACAATTGAAGAAAAAGTTGAAATTATCCGCTTAATTGGTGATAATGAAAGATCTGCGCGTCAGGTTGCTCGAATATTTAATCAACGTCATCGTGATGGAGCTCCAATTTGGCACAAAACCGTTAGTGACATGTTTGCAAGAACCGGAGCCATTTTCAAGACAAGACGAAGGTACAATTTAAATTTACGACAATATCCAGACGACGAACACATTTTAACAGAATTTCGGAACAATCCAAATGGTAGTATAAGGGCAGTTGCGAGAACACTAAATTTAACCAAAAATAAAATATGGAGATGTTTGAAACGCAGTAGAATTAGGGCATTACAACCTAAATTTTTGCATACTCTCTTAGAAGGTGATTTTGAACGGCGGTTTGAATTTTGCTCATGGTTGCAAGGTAACTATGTTAACGACAGATTTTTTTTAAAGAACGTACTGTTTAGTGACGAGGCAACATTTACGACAAACGGTGTGGTATCTAGTCAAAATTGTAGATATTGGGCAGCCGAAAATCCCAACTTTGTAATTAACTGTAAACCAATACAGTGAAAAAGTTAACGTGTGGTGTGGCATATTAAACGAACAAATTGTTGGCCCCTTTTTCCTGGATAACCTCAACGCAGAAAATTTTCTAATGAATGATTTAGATATTTTTATGGAAATGTCTTTAGTACGGAGAGAAAATGTATACTGTCAGTTAGATGGTGCCCCGGCGCAATAAATGCTAAATAAATGCTTTCCCTATGAAGTGGATAGGTAGAAATAGCCCTTTAGAACCGTGACCCCCTAGATCGTTTGATATTACCCCTTGTGACTTTTTCTATGGGGGTACTTGAAAAATAAAGTGTATGCTACTCGGCCGCGTAACAGACAAGAGCTTTGCCATAGGATTAGCCAAGCATGTCAAAAAATTACTCCCCAAACTTTAAGAAAAGTGATTGAACGGTTAAGAAGGGTTGGTGAAAAGTGTATTTTATTGAAAGGTGGTTATGTTGAAGAGACCAGAATTTAAAAAAAGTTGTTTTTAGGTTTGTTATAGCAATTAAATAAAGTTATAAAAAATTAAAGAAGTGTTTTTTAAGAAATTAATTAATATTTCGTTTCTGCCATAATCCGTTTTTGAGATCATGGAGAATATGGATTGTGGGGTTTTTGGACATGCTGAATCCAAATGAGATATTAAGGTGGATTTATGAAAAGCGGGACCCACTGTATATATTTATCAAAAAAAATCATCAGGCAAGGAAATTAAAATGATTTGAGATGTACTTTTTTTTTAATCCTCGTTACTACAACTTAATAAACCATAATAATTATGAAGTGTACATACTATTCAACAGTTCTCAATGAAGAAAGAATTTTTTTGAAGGGCTTTTATTTTTTTCTATATTGTTTATTGCGACGATTGAGTTCGTTCGTGATAATATATATATAAGTATATTTTTCCCATCCATCCTTTGCTTGTATTGTTTAAAACAAAAAAGCATCAGAAAGCACAATTTCCATGTTTTAAATGAACCAACACTCAATATAGATTGAATAAATTCTGATTTAGTGACATGTAATTCAGTGTGTCGGTGTCACAGTCATGCGTATTCAAGCGCGTGCACGCATGGATCTCGCTCCGAGTTATAACGTTACACTGAAATTTTTTTCTGGGAAAACTATGCCTTTAACGATAAATTTTGTTATGACATTTTTTGTTCATAAATACATGATCTATCCATCTGTATTTTTTATTTTTTTCTAGCTTGATTTAATTCCAAAATTATGAAAAAATGGATGAAAAAAAATGTTTTTTTCACTTTTTTTTATGTTCTGCATCCGAGTGAAATGTAAACTTTTCAGGATATTGTTCTATACACTTTCACGAACTCATTAAAAAAAGTTTACTTAGTTTGCAAAATTTTGTAGGTAAATACCTTCATCGACTGCAATAATACCCTCAAAACCACCTTCCCTATCATCTTCCCCTCTTGACCCTTCGTTGAACCCCATCAACCATCCATAAATTTGCTCTCTCAGAGCAAATGAGTATTTTTAACCACTTGACAATCTGCAGCAGGGTTTTTATATATTTTCCCTGCATATATTAATATTAATCACATCTCACTTTTAAAAATAACACCAACTAAATCTGAAATCGCTTGATATTAAACTTCCAAGAGGCCATTTAAAACAAATTGAAACACATTATCTGGATATCGCTCTAGCCGAAACACCTGGCCGTTGCGTCACTCTACGTGATCAGCTCGCGTGTATGTAACGTAATGTTATTATTTTTATGATTGTGAAATGAAATAATAAGATATCAAAAATGAAATGTGCCTGATAGCTAAACAAAATAATGAAATACTTAATTTGGTAATTTGATTCAGCGCGGTTAGTACTTGGATGGGTGAAATTCATCTTGGAAAACACAGCGATCTCGTCCCACCTTCTAGCGGCTTGTATATCAGCATATATACGGAAGCTATGTAATTTCAAGACGAGAATTAGGAAGTTTCCTATTTTAGAAATATCATGTACATTCAACCTCATTTAGTAGTCTTTCAGATAACTAGTCAAACAAAAAAAAAAATTATCTCGATATCTGAAAAACTCACGAACTTATTCAATTTCTTATTTGAATACTTCGCCTCGGCTGAAGTCCACCGTGACGTCACAATACACAACGCGCTGACTTGCCATGCCGGCGGCGCGCTGTATGTTCCCTTTATTTAGTGTATGTGCTCGATTTTCTGAAATGTCAAAAAATGTCACTTTTGATTCGTTCGTGCCGAGCCTTTTTCGAAAAATATGAACGTGCCAAAATTGCATGTTTTAGCAATTTTTGCGGCTCTCAACTGCAAGCTGGCTATAAACTGCCGTTGCCTGCCAGCGAGTATAAAGGTGCCTGCGCCCGCTCGCTGTTGGCGGAATCATGTATAGTGACGTAATCGAGCTCAGTCCAGATGATCGCGGCATTTTAAACTTGGAACGACCATAACTTTTTTACTTATAGAGATAATTAAAAAAAAAATACAGATGTTTTTTGATTTTTACGACTATTTATTAAGAGAAAATGAGAAAAATGGAAACTTCCTAATTACGTAGTGGATATAACATCCATCGGAGGGGATGTAAAGCAGGCGATCCCGTGTCTATTAAATGTTAGGCAAGTAGAAGATCCCTACTCTTCGAAAGAGAAGAGGTTCGGCAAAATTTCCAGGTTGGGTTAGCTTGTCTTTTGACGTCGGTGATAGGCCCTGGTAGCGGAAAATAAATAGTTAAAAAAAAATTAGCACGATTTTGCCTACTCTTCCGACTCCTTACATCCACTAGCATCTCTTCGGTCAACTGCGGCTTTTACATGCGCAGTTTGTTGTAATAGTGGCCATCAGTACGTTATAGTTCGATTTATTTATTTATTTTAAGTTCTATTTCGTTTTTATGTACGAAAATAATAATTTAAGGAAATAAAAATTATTGATGACATATTTATGGATAAAGAGCTTTGTTTTAAAAAATTATTAAAATCGGTCAAGTGAGAGCCGATGGCGAAGCCGGAAAAGAAAACAGTTTGTGTTTTAAATATCTAAATTTTTAATCACAGAATAATCTTTTAGCAATTTTATTTCAGTTTATATATTTTTATCTGTGAAAGATATTTATATTTATAGTCACCAGAACTTTTTAACAACCAACTTTTGTCTCATCCATTTATCACGGAGGTTTTTTTCATTGAATTTTTAAATATTTTGCAGAAATGACAAATTACCCAATAAAGAATAAGAATTTACTTGCCTCCCCTTTTAAACTCTTGCTAAAGTTAGTTTAGTTTGGTGGCTTAGAGCAAATACTACGCAGAATCTTAACCTGCTGGATTAAAGCGCCAAAGCCGTACTAGCCGTACTTCCATGGCAAAACTGCCCCCGATAGGAACCTACATCATAACCTATGTTATATTGTAGAGGGCGCTAATAATAGTTGATCGAGTAGATATTAGCTCTATATCTTAGTTAATTGAGGAGCTATTTGAAAAAAAGTGTCCGGAGACGACTTTTTTTCAAAGCGATATATCTTAGTTAATTTTAAAGTTAGGAAAATAAAACCAAATGGCAGTGTTATGGTACACTTTACAGTTTATTTTACAGCATTTCCTATGGGCCAAGCCTAAATAAAAGTATTTAAAAAATGCAAAGAAAAATTTTGTCAATCGATTTCTACCAGATCTAATTGAATTACCACTTTGAAAAAAATACATAACAATAGTCTATGTCTTGCCTAACAGCATTAAAATCCAAGAGGTGCAACATGCCGAAAAAAAATTTAAAGTAAGTGGACTGACTACCTTACGACCACTATGTTGACGCTTTTAATTTGCATTACATTTCAATAGTTGCGTTTTGATAGCTCATAGAAAGTATATCAACGGTTGGTGGTGTCAACTAGCCTATTACAATGTTTTTTTAATCTACTTTTATAGTGACTGTAGTCGGTCTCAGTTAAGAATGCAGTTGTTTTCGTTATGAGCGGAGCACAGTTTACGCAGGATATGGGAATTCCCAAGTAAGTGGAATCCCCCCATGGCCGACTCAAGCCAGTTGGTACATAAAATAAAAATTAACGGTTTAATTAAATGGGCTTTTATTTGGCATTTGGCTCTTTGATAAATACATTGAAATTATTTAATTCATATTTCAGCATATTTTATTTAGATTAATGAAAGCTCATTATAGACGTAAATCCTCTAAAAATGTCAAGTGTTACAAGAAATGGGTAAACCCACTACTTGCTTGTGCTCGATATCAGGCGAGCTGTTCTTGTCTCTGCCGTTCTGAACTGTATCTTTGATCTCTCTCGCGCAGCGCACATCGCACATCGAAGTTTATTTTATTGTTTTAGGATATTTATGAATATTAATACAAAAGAAATTGTACTAATTGTTCATATATTGTTCGGCTATTTCCTTCCATTTTTATTAAAATCAGACTGCTATAGTTATATTTATCTATTTTGTTACAAATAAGGATTCACAAACACGGTATCGCCTGTGCTAAACGCTGTGCGATGTGCGAAGCTCAAGCGGTTGATTTCATCACTCTCATTTGAGAGCATGGTTCTATTTAATTTTATTGTGCGATGTGCGAGGGGCGTCGATATGGCCACTCTCATTTAAAATAATGAAATTTCAGTGTGCGATGTGCGGTGCACCGACACGACGTGACGACGTGGTCATGCACTTACACGGAGGTTATGATATTTGTGTACACTTTTTAGGCAGGTATATGAGAGAGATCAAAGATACAATTCAGAACGGCAGAGACAAGAACAGCTCGCCTGATATCGAGCACAAGCAAGTATTAGGTTTACCCATTTCTTATAACGCTTTGACATTTTTAGAGGATTTACGTCTATAATGAGCTTTCATTACTCTAAATAAAATATGTTGTAATATAAATTAAATAATTTCAATGTATTTATAAAAGAAAAATGCCAAATAAAAGCCGATTTAAACCGTTAATTTTTATTTTATGTACCAACTGGCTTGAGTCGGCCATGGGGGGATTCCACTTACTTGGGAATTCCCATATCCTGTGTAAACTATTCGTGCTCCGCTCATAACGTAAACAACTGCATTCTTAACTGAGACCGACTATAGTCACTATAAAAGTAGATCAAAAAAACATTGTAATATTCTAGTTGACACCACCAACCATTGATATACTTTTTATGAGCTGTCAAAACGCAACTTTTCCAAAGATTAATGAAATGTAATGCAAATTAGAAGCGACATCATAGTGGTCGTGTAAGGTGGTCCACTTACTTAAAAAATTTTTTCGACATGTTGCACCTCTTGGATTTTAATGAAACTTGGCATGCTGGTAGGCAAGACATAGACAATTATTATATATTTTTTCAAAGTGGTAATTCAATTAGATCTGATAGAAATCGATTGACAAAATTTTTCTTTGCATTTTTTAAATACTATTATTTAGGCTTGGCCCATAGGAAATGCTATAAAATAAACTGTAAAGTGTACCATAACACTGCCATTTAGTTTTATTTTTCTAGCTTTAAAATTAACTAAGATATATCGTTTTGAAAAAAAGTCGTCTTCAGACACTTTTTTTGAAATAGCTCCTCAATTAACTAAGATATAGAGCTAATATCTACTCTATCAACTACTATTAGCGCCCTCTACAATATAACATAGGTTACGATATAGGTTCCTATCGGGGGCAGTTTCGCCATGGAAGTACGGCTAGACCCTTTTGCAGAGTTCTCATATACGCTCAGTACTATCAATTCAGTAGAGAGTGCCCGATTTTAGTGTCCGCCATCTTGAAATACGACGCCATTTTTGTTTTCTTTGGACTCTAACTGTAAATTTTCGACTTTTATTTGGTTTTTACTAAATATCTCCCCAACTTCTGGATTTGTAGCAAAAAGGATTTAATTTAAACTGAATTTGCTACAATTTGAGAAGAAAAAAATAGTTAAAAAGAACCCCACGTTTGAGTTCTGGAATCCTGGAATTACAAATTAAAGTTTTGATATTTGTTCGTTCACACCGTGAAAGGAACTTTCCTTTCTATGTTGAAGTTATGCAACAACTTGCTCCTTGGTTTTTTATCTTAGACCACGCAAATTATGCCCGTTGGCTTTCCGTGCATATTAGAGATATGAAATGTATTCCTGACAGCATCAAGGATCAGTTTCAGACTAACTGGTCATTCCCGAAGACCAACAGGAAATTCTCAAATATGCCTTTGGACCAAGCACATGAACAAAATAACAAGATAGTAAAAGTATCAGGTGATGTAGTAGGCCTGACAGAGAATCGGGATGCTTTTAGAAGGTGGATGGTTTCAGGTCCTGAACTCTCACCTCTTCTGAATGAATTTAACAACCTCGGAGAAGTTTCCAACGGCGATAACAAAAGTTATGAACAAGGTTTTTCTACCTAGAAAACATTTAAAGATCATGTCAACAATTTAGTTGAAATTATCTCATCTAAGTTTAATCCCTTTCTGGAGTGTGACGAACTAATCAATATTTAAAATATGTCGCATGCTTTCACGAGTTCAGACACTACATTACAATTTTATTTTTTGGTAGGGGGAAAGTGTCAGCATGGAAGACATGTAAAGCACACCCTCCAGGATTTATCTTCTCTGCAAAACATCAATTTCAGCCAGTAGATGCTAAAATGCATTTTATAGAACGATTCACATGCATCATGTACGATGGCATAACAGAACTCGACAGCATCAACAAACTCAGAGAGGATCTCTTCACACAAGGAAAAAAGAAAAGATGATGCAAAGTCTACCGCCCACTCATTCAACACACTAATCGCTGCATCTATCAATTTAGCATCTGGTTAGCCAGCACCTACTCCGGCTAACTTTGGATGGAAAAGAAACGAAGAGACATGGCAACCAATTTGGATGTCTATACCAGAAGCAAGCAAAAGTTGTACGGAATTAATCAAGTGCGGATGTAAGGCTGAACCCCTGTGCTCTAAGCAAGATTTGTAGACTATGAGGTTCCTTAATATACAGCTTTTAGGCGAAGAAGTCAGTGCGGGGGTGAAAGGTCAGACTATCTTTGTTCTTCGAACGCGCAGTAGCGGCGCAGTTATCTCACTCTAGAAGAACCGTCCGTACTGGCGCGAAATATGGTGTGATGTTACTATGATTTGTAGTGTTACATTCTACAATTTATCCTCATTACCAGCATGCAGAACAGTGACTCAAAATGCGAGGATAATTACAACCGACCTCAAAAGCGGGTCATTGCGAGCTCGTTCCAGTTACGAGTTCTTTGCTTAATTAACATTACACAAATTCTTACAATATTTGAATAAGGCTCTGCATCTGGTGTGATCTCACACCAGCTGTTCATTGGCTAATGTCATTTTTTGGTGGGGATTGTGAGTTATTAGGCCACCTTAAAGTCTACCAATCTTGTGCTCTAAGAATTGTGTTTGTAACATTTTGCATTTGCCTGCACAGCATAGTTGCCAACCCTACTGTTTTTTCAGTAGATCTACCGGTTTTTGGTTTTCTTCCTAGTTTTTAGTTCGACCTGCTAAATCTACAGTTTTTTTGCATATGGATCAATTATTTTATTTAAAGTCCACCAAAAAGGAAAAATGCCACACCCCCTGAAATAATTGTAGATACATCTCTGACGATTTCTAAGTAAGTAATAGTCGCTAGATGCCGCTAGCGCTATAGCTACTTATAAAATCCACACTCTAGTTTGGAAACCCATTACGATGATTACGCAGTCTTGTTCGAACTCGTTGTTTATGACCAGTGACACCCAGGCCGATATACTGTTTTAATTCGAATATTCTTTATCGTTTAGTTCTTATATAAAACATTGGTCATTATGAGCCGTGATTCTAATTCCGATAATATAGCGTCTACTAGTCATAGTACACCTAAAAAAAAAAAAAAATATACGAAATATGAACAAAAGTTTATTGATTCGTGGCTACATGACGAAAGATTTAGTGGATGGTTAAAAAAGAGTGGGAAAGGTAACTCGTAACTTCCCTATTTTTTAAGCTACGACCATGTTCGGCACATCAAATTGTAGATATGTTTAAGCCTTTAAATATGAATACAGTGATTTAAAAAAAAATTGAAAAAACTATTACGAAAAAAAAAAAAATTTCCTTGAATATTTTTTTCCCTCACATGAACTGTGTTAATGTTTTCTTATAAAGGTTTTAATTAGCTTCAATTTATGTTATCACGTCATATTCGATATTTTCTTTCGTTTTAGAGAAAAAAAAAATTAAAAACACTCCTACCGATTCCAAACTGATTTTTTTTAAAATAATAATTTTATGCTTTATTTGTAAAAGACATATCACATACAATACTCGTAACAAAACAGCAACAAGAAACAAAAGAAATAAATATTTTTAAAAACAAAACTTTATTAAAATGCAATAAATAGGAAATTGCAAAATTTTTATTAAATTTTTTTTTTAATAACATAAATTGAAGCTAATTAAAACCTCTATTAACACAGTTCATGTACAGGGTGAGGGAAAAAATATTTAAGGAAATTAATTTTTTTTTTTCGTAATAATATTTTCAAAGAAATTTTTTAAAAATCACGCTGTGTGCATATTTAAAGGCCTTAAAAATATCTACAATTTGATGTATCGAACATGGTCGTAGCTTAAAAAATAAGGAAGTTACGAGTCTAGGGAGTTTTAAGTGGCTGTATAGTAAAAACAAAACAGTACATTAACAGTTTCACTAAAATAAATTCCCAGTTTTCTACAGCGTTTTTTTTTGCTTATCTACAGTTTCCTCGTCTAACAGAGTTGGCAACAGTGCTGCACAGCTCTTTGTCATTGCAAAGGCCATTGTAAACAGTACAACAATATTATAATATCATTATAAATACAATTTGTATGAGTATTTTCTTAATAGTTATTCTGTAAATTTTTTTATTGAAACGTTTCTAACATAGTCAAATACATTATCTCAGCAAATTGTGATTGTATCGATGTCTTGCTTTACTCACATTGTAGCCTACTTATTCTTCTTAAACATTAATAAAATAATGTTTGCTGTAAAACTGACTGCAGTGGAGGGAGATATTTAGCAAAACCGACAAAAATATAGATTTTCGTAATAACCTGAAAAAAGTCCAAAACTTTGGAAGATTGTATCTCGCAAAATATCAAAGTTAAAAAGCGGCTCTGGTCTCAAATTAGAGCAAATTTAGTTTAAATTAAATCCTTTTGCTACAAACCCAGAAGTTGGGGAGATATTTAGTAAAAACCAAATAAAAGTCGAAAATTTACAGATACAGACCAAAGAAAATAAAGATGACGTCGTATTTCAAGATGGCGGACACTGAGATCGAGCACCCTCACCTGAATTTATAGTAGTGAGGGTATATAAGAATTGTGCAAAATTTGGAGCTTTAATCCAGCAGGTCACGATCTTTTCGCTAAGCCACCTCAATAGTTTAATATGTGCCGCCGCGATAAAGATCAACGTTGCTTTTTCAACTGACAATAGCAGAAGTATAATATAAAGCGAATGTTCATTTTTTCATCAAAAACAGTCATTGTCGAAATGTCTATGTTGGGAAATGTTCAACTTTACATTAAATACAATAGAAAAATAACTATACCTACTAACACTGTTGGTACATTAGTTTACATTCAACCCTCGTACCTAACGATTACCTCATCGCAAATCCATACTATATGGAATTAATTAACAGTTAACATAGTTATAAAGTATAGTATATATAAACAGTTTTGCATAGTCATCTACATTATTTGCTTGAATTTTAAATAGAGTGGAAATATTGACTTTAAAATTGCTATACCCAAACACGAATTACTGTTATAATAAGTTCAGACAATGTATCTAGAATCTAGTTCATGTCTATAAGTTTCCCTCTTAGTGAGGTGGAGATGGTGGATTGCAATTAGACATAAAGAAACTGCCTATAGCTAGAACACGGCATCTAAGAATTATTTTATTGGAACTAGTTGGAATGCGTTTTAACTCAAAATAGGTAAAAGTTTATCAGTTATGAAAGCTTGCTTTTCTCATTTTTTAAGAAAGCCAAGAAAATCAATAATTTGGAAATGCTACAACTCGGAAAATTCGAGTATTTTATCAAAGAAGCCCTCTTAGAAGTTCTTGAAGTCGTTGACTACGAATTTGGTGTAATAAAATCTATGTAAAAAATGACGAATCCAATATGACCGGCATAAATTGAAAAATCATCGTAAATTCGGAAAACACTAAAACAAAATGCATACAAGTTTTGTATGTAGGGGTTTCTAGGGTCCCTAATTGAATCTAGTCTCTAGAAATCGGAATTCAATTGGCGAATTTGATATGACCTACAGCCAGTCATGAAAAATTAAAAAAAAAACCGCTGCCCAAGGAATCACTACTTCCACATCCAGATCTGCTACCCAAGTCTCTCACAATGAAAACATTTTGTATGTGGAAATAATTGTTTATGGAACTTTAATAATATAATATTTGAAATCGTCTACCCCAAAAACCCGTAAAACGATATCCCACATCGGCAGTGGGGTGGGGATGGTGATAGGGGATGGATGAAGTAAAAAAAATATTTTGAGGCCTTTGGTTCTTGCGAAAGGAGTTTCAGTTGTTTATAATCTGAACTGGCCTCGTCCCGTCCAGCCTTTCAATTCCACGGCGCCTCGCACCGTGGATGTCTGGCTGGCTCCGAAGCGTGTGCTTGGGGAGGAAAATTTTATTTATTATTTAATTTGAAATAAAGTTTATTTGATTTGATTTGATTTGGTTCTTGTACACACACTAAATCACAATTTTCTTTCGCCCTTTTTATAATGGGGTGGTCGTACTCATGGGGGTGGCTAATGCCAAATTTTTTTTTCAGACATTAGCTTCTGTTGAACATACTAAATACCAATGTTATCGACTCTTACCTACTTGATTTACATATTTACCATTTGCCCCAATTGACCCCCCACCCTTCAACGGAATTATATGAGAATATAATCGAGTTCCAGATCACGTTAAAATACACAAAATTTCAAGTCAGTATCTTAAACGGTTAAATAGGGCAACTATTTTTTTCTAATGTAAATCTGTCTCTATTTGCACACTTGCAATGAATTTTGACAAATAACTGACAATGTCACAAATATTAAAGTTAGATGTACACAACTAGATTTTAGCAAAAATGCGTTATAAGACTTGTCCCATTTTTTTTGCGCACGACAGGTTTCTTATTGGCGTGACGTCAATGACGTCATCCGTCAGCCGGGTAATTTGCACAAAGTAGATGCAGTGTCCTAACCTCTTGCGGACGTCTGCCAACGAACTAATTTTGGATACTCTTGAATGTAAAATTACTATAGTGATACTCCTCTTTGTTTGATATCATTAAACGTTTATGTGCTTAATTTTTACAAAATAATTGAGGTTATGTCCACATTCCTCAGAAATTCTAGCTATTAGAAAACTTTTTGATTGCTTGTTATAAACGCGTCCTGTCCAATCCCAATACAATTGTCTACATTGTTTTCAATAAGTACTTAATTTAATGTACCATAAGTAATATAGTACAGTACCTAGAGGTTTTAACTTCGAAATAATGTCATATAAAACGAATTTAGTTCGTTTTTGGCAACTTAATAGTAAAATAGCCGATTCAATGTGCGTTTTTATATATTTTTTAACAAAATATGGCCATTTTGTTATTGTAATTACTCAGTAATTAACTTTTCTTTAAAAAATGTCGTTTTTCGTTAATATATAGAATCATCTAGATACTCAATTTATTTCATCCCTTTAAAACACTTGTTAAAGAAAAAAATTCCATCCGCCATATTAGATCCGCCATTTTGAATTTTTTAAACTTTGACTTCAGATTCGAAATCAGCGATCCCAAAAACATAACTATTCTACGTTTCAAGAATAAATTAGTAACACTTTTTCAAATATTCGATATTCAAATTTAGGTGTTGTCACCCTTTGAGGGTAAGAGCAAGTATCCGGACGAAACTCAAGACGATACCTTTTACTACAAAAACAACTCATAAACAAAAATTATCATTACATATGAAATTATTCCGAAATTGTGCATATTTTTTACTTCCAGGTACTATACTAAAGTAAAATAGATAAAAATAAATATTCTATTCTATTCTATTCTATTGTATTCTAATGTTCCATAAGTAATAAAAAACACAATGTAATATCATAACTTTTAATTTATTTAAACTTTTTATTTACATATTTTCACACTTACATTAAAGTGTTCCTCATAACACCATAAAGACGTTTTCTCCGTTAATTTGATCTTTTTTTTTAGTTTACTAGTGAAATATTTTTGTCGAACTCCTCTATATGTTTCCTTAAATATATAAGGAATAAAAACCAGACTGCAACCAACAGCTATTCTTCGGACTAATGCCCCGCCGAGCGCTGAATTACGAATTACAAGCCTGGGCGCGTTAAGTGCAATAACTGTGTATTGCCACAAAATGCTAAAGTTTCGATTTTAATAGACACCAGCCGAAAGACTTATGCCTACTTAAAGAAGCTCTCGTGCCAGCCACGGCAGCCACCCCATATCACTTGCAGACTGCAGTTTCGAGCTATTGGCTTTCGTCAGTGCAAGCTAGGTCTGAGATGGCTGGAACGAGGCATTTGTTCACTCTTGGTACATGACGAGATTTATAAAACCACGACATGCAGCAAAAATGGCAGGCTCCATCTAGTGGCTAACGTCCATTACAATCGAAACAGCAGTAGCCCTGACATGGGCATAGTTAGTAGGTATGCTTTTAGAGGGCAGAATATTTACTAGTGAAATATTTTTGTAGAACTCCTCTATACGTTTCCTTAAATATTATAAGGAATAAAAACCAGACTGCAACCAACAGCTATTCTCCGGACTAATGTCCCGCCGAGCGCTGAATTACGAATTACAATGGACATTAGCCGCTAGATGGAGCCTGCTATTTTTGCTGTATGTCGTGGTTTTATAAATCTCGTCATGTACCAAGAGTGAACAAATACCTCGTTCCAGCCATCTCAGACTTACCTTGCACTGACGAGAGCCAATAGCTCGAAACTGCAGTCTGCAAGTGGTATGGGGTGGCTGGCGCGAGAGCTCCTTTAAGTAGGAAAAAGTTTCGGCTGGTGTCTATTAAAATCGAAACTTTAGCGTTTTGTGGCAATACACAGTTATTGCACTTAACGCGGCCAGGCTTTTAATTCGTAATTCAGCGCTCGGCGGGGCATTAGTCCGGAGAATAGCTGTTGGTTGCAGTCTGGTTTTTATTCCTTATATATTTAAGGAAACGTATAGAGGAGTTCGACAAAAATATTTGACTAGTAAATATTCTGCCCTCTAAAAGCATACCTACTTTTTTTTAGTGTTGTGTTTTATAGCAGTGCACCACTGTTTTCACTCTGTTGAATGTCTTTGAACATTGAAAAATATTTTATAGGCAGTTTTTATCGTCGTATTTTTACATTTAGGCACAATGCAATATTTGTAACTCATGATAATGTCCTTCAATAGCTCATTAAACAAATAATAACGCAAACAGCACAACAAGAACTTAGTAAATTGACTAAGACCTTGTAAACAATAAACAGTAAACTGATATTTGACAAATCATAACCACTGAGCACTATACATATTGAAGTGAGCTAGAACAAATAGCAAACTATCGTTTTCTTCCGCAGAAACTTTAGAGCGAGAGAGCTATATGAGCAGGCTCTCTGTTTCGCACGCACTTGTACAACTATGTATTCAGGCAACAGAGACAGGGGACTGCTAATACAGCTTCTCTCTTTTTTTGTTTTGATCGACCTTTTCCTTCTTAAGTTATGTGCTTATAAGGAATATGACTGTCTAACAAACATGCGAACAGACGGATGGACATTTTTAAATAATTCGATAACTAACACAATGATAGTAAACATGTTTCTCAACGAGTGATACTGACGATTTTAGAAACGTGCCTGGCAAGTACAATATATTCTTCGCTTTTGCAAGCAGTAAATAAGACTTAAATCATAGTAAACATTTCCATATTTTCTTTATTTAAATCTTCCCATTGAACCTGAAGTTTTGGATACAGAACAAGTCGAGGTATTACTTTTCGGTACACCCTCGTACATGCTAACAATCTACTTTTGCATAACCAACATTCCTTATACCATCAACATCAAAAACTGTAAAGCAATAATCTATTTGAACGACCGAACAGGTCGTTCCTGGACTTGCTCCTTAACAGTAAAATGGCTTATATTGATCGTATCGAAGATAAACACAGTCAATCGACATCCTACTGATATTTCTGATAGGAATCGAACGGCTCAGGAGAAGACAAGTGCTTCAAAGACAGGTTAGATTTGAATTTACATTACCCTCCTCTGTCACAACCAGATAGCGACATGATACAAGTGCATCGAGAAACGTTAGATACGTTACAAATGTCACCTCATTGCCAGGTTTAGTATTCGGTGTTATAGTTGGTGAGGACAAGATTGAAAAGGAATTCGAACACCATCGACACGTGTTTGAGAGATTTATTTCTGATGTTATCTAGAATAAATTCGAAAGAATTTAATCTATTTAGTTTAACAATGAATAACTAATACACACACCATTTACTTTAGAACATAAATTTTATACCGGACAACAGTTTACTTATAAGGAAAAACTTCTTTCGTCTGTTCTTTATGGGCCAAAAGCTTGCGTCATTAAAATTGTACCTATACTATAGTCAATTTACCCTAATATTCAGAAATGAATAAATACACCTATAGTCAATACACAATGGGGAGATTCCAAAAAATTTAAAAGATGTAAGTTTGGTCTAATAGTCCGGTCGAGAAACCGAAACCCGTGCGTTTTTTGAGGGGGCCTATTTTTTGTGATTACATTTAATTTTTGACATGTTAAGGATAAAATTTAGTATGGGGGGGCACTTTTTGGCGTTTGGTGGTCATTCTGAAAAATGGGCGGCCGGTCTTCACGCTATGAAAAACCGCTGCCCAAGGAATCACTACTTCCATATCCAGATTTTCTATCTAAATCACTTACAACGAAAAATTTTGTATAGCATAATGTACTTAGAGCATATAGAGTCTAGTAGCATAAATAAGAATGTCGAGAAAGTTACTTCATTTATTTTATGTTCGTAGAACATGAGAGAGACACATCACATTACATTCTAGTAATCAGTCACTGAGGTAGGGACCACGCTACTATCTCCATCGTGTTGGTTGCCCTCGAAAATAGGGAGTAGCCATGTTTGGTCGCTACCTTCGCACTTTTGAGGTTTAACTCTTTTTTTGCAACTTTGGTATAAACTATATCCAGTGGGAAATTGTACTTGTCACTAGCAACAAGAAAAATCCGACAAAAACTTATGATCATTTTTACACGACCAAACTCAAAAAAAGAAAGTAACTGGAGCCATGTAAGAAGAATGGTCAATATTTTATGAAATTTTGAGATATTGTTTCCAAATTATTAAAGAACATCATATCCAAGATTCAGCCCAATATGAATTGGTACTATTATATTTTGTTATTTTACTGCCTTAACTATACAAAGGAAAAGTAAAAACTTCTGAAAACATACAGTTTTATTCGAACATCATGTATGTATTTAAAGCATTTTTAGCTGTAAACGAATAAGAAGCCTGAAAAACTATCTAAGTTTACCCATGATTTCACACCTGCTTCAGAAATATGTGCTGATCATTTATAATGTTACTTAGTCACGGCCTTCTGTTTATGAACATTACAACAACACTAATATTTTCAAAAGATATAGGTTATCCCAAAGAAGTATAATAAACAATTATCTAAACAAAATTTCTAGATTTTATGATTAAAATAATTACCATAAATTCAATTTTCAATAAAAAATTATTAAAATATAAAGTTTCATATAACGCTTGAAGAAGCTTTTACTCTAGTTTTAAAATCATTATATTTATTAGTATAGTTAACATGGTTTGTTCTATGTTTAGTTTGGCCATCTCAAAATTTTATCAAAAAATTCAATTATCATCAGGGTTTCTCAGAGTAAACCTAACTGACTTTTATACAGGGCCAGTCGAAAAGTGAAAAATTTTAAAATTTGGCCATTGAATAACAAACACACTATATGAGGTATCGAGCTAGAATTTTTTTTAGGGGCATTTGAGAGAACTGCAAATCGAATACGTTATCTAATTTATCGATAAAAATTGTCCTAATAGTCAATCTCGATATTTCCACCCATTTAGGGGAACTTGAAATATGAAGATTACAAATTTTTCAAAGTATCGAATACTCATCGAATACCATATTCCAAAAAAAAAAAAACTGGCCGTACGCTAGTGAGGAGTACAGTACCTTGACACAATTTCAAAATGGCCTTTATTATATCCCTGATGCCCTATATACAGCGTGTTTTCTATTTTTTGCCAAAATTTCGATCGGCCATATTTCTTGATTGGCTTCAGCAAATCGAACCAAATTTAATAGGCATGTTTCACTAATAGAGATCTTCACAACTCCCTACCGCAAACGAAAAAAATATCAGGAATGGGCTAAATTTCTTTTTCTTTTGGCCTTTGGCTAAAAACAGAACCCTGTGTATGGATTTTTGCAATTTTCAATATCGAATTTGAAAATACTCTGATAACGTATTTAAACCATATAATTAGTTTATTTGGCACACTTTTAATGCTTCGAAAATTAGCAATTCATAATAAAGCAATTTTACAAATATTTGGGACCTTTGCCAAAATAGTGAAAAGGTAAAAATGTCAACAAACATTTAAAAAAAAAATAATTTATTAAAACAAATACAAAAGAGTAACAATTATACACATGTGAAGTAACTGAGGAAATAACACACCTAATATTCAGTTTAATTAAGTAATTAAAAATGATTTTATCAAAAACAATTACACAAAATTAAGATAACACAATGAGCAAAAATTATAATAAAAAAAACTAACTATAACAAATTTTCAAAAGTCTCCGTCCAACCTCAACATACTTTCTTGCGAATATCTGTAAATTGTTTATAGCATTTATAATCATATGCGGGTTATTTTTTATTTCAGTGCAATCCTGTTTTGTGCGTTCTCCTAATTCCTCTCTGGTTGCAACTTCGGTAGCATAAACTTTTTGCTTTTAGTGACCCCATAACGAATAGTCCACCGGAGTCAGGTCTGGAGATCTTGCAGGCCAACAAACTGAACCATTACGATCGATCCACCATTCAAATGTTGGTAATGAGTCCTCTAATATTTATGTTTCGTAGTAAATGTGGTAATGTATCTCGCAAAAAATTTAAATACATTTCGACATTTAATGTACCATCAAAGAAATGGGGGCCAATTTAATTGTATCTAATAGCCCACACCGAACATTTATAAAAAATTTGTATTGCGTATTTTTTGTGAGATGTCATGAGGATTTTCCTCTGCCCATAAGTGAAAATTTCTGCTATTTTTAATACTGTCTCTAGTAAACTGAGACTCATTAGTAAATAAAACTCTAGAAACTGTTCTTCTGTGATTTAACACCCAACGACAAAACGCTCTTCGAGGAATTTCATCTCCTGTTTCAAGTCTTTGAACGATTTGTAAATGAATGAATCTCCGTTATTTAAAGATTTCCAAACTCTTACTCTTCGCATACTACTAGAGGATTTTGTCACATTATTTCTAGAATTTCAATTTCTTCACTTACCTCTTGTTTAACATGCCGTTCACGCCGTGCCGCAATGGAGCTGAAGGAAATTTCTCATGTTGTTTTGCATGGTTATAAACAGAGGAAAATGTTGATTTATTGGGAATTCTTCGATTAGGAAAACGTCGACGATATTATCTAACGGCAGCCCTGGAGTTCCCATCACAAACACCATAAACATAACTAATATCAACGTACTCTTCGTTCGAATAAGACAACTTTAAAAAGTACTTTCAGTGCTGCTTCAAACAATAACTAATATTTTTGGCAGCTACTCCAAATGTTCTCTGTAGCAAATGTTTATCAAGATTACAAGATTTTTTAAATAAATTTATTGTAAAATTTAGCTGTTAATTCTAGAACCATTAAAGATGTGCCAAAAAACTAACTACATGGTTCAATTACATTATTAGGATACTGTGTAGGGGTTGCAGGCAGACATTTTGAAACAAATTTGTAGTTAGTTTTTTTTGTATTATTTTTATTCATTACATTTTAGGCGTGTTATCTTAATTTTGTATAATTATTTTTGATAAAATCATTTTTAATTAATTAAACTAAATATTAGGAGCTATTGTGGAATTGCTGGAAGACATCGGCATCAGAAATAATGCTTTAAAACTTTTTAAAAGTTATATTACTAACAGAAAACAATGCGTCAAGTTGATGGACACCTTCAGTGATTACAAAACAAGTGAATATGGCGTTCCACAAGGAACTGTACTAGGCCCTGTACTTTTCAACATATATTTAAATGGACTATTTTCAATAAAAAGCAAAGGGACTATCATCACATACGCCGACGATACGGCAATATTCTACTCATGTTGGGAATCTCTTAAACAAAAAGCAGAAACAGATATAAAAAAGATAAAATTATGGTTTGACCACCAATTACTTAGAATAAACTTTACTAAAACTTACTATCTACCTATTGCCAACTCTCGACCCTCATTACCCACCTTTGGTAAGCTAACAATAAATGATGAATATGAAATCGAACAAAAAAACAACATAAAATATCTTGGAGTGTTCATAGACAACCATTTGAGGTGGGACAAGTATATCGATTTTATTATAAAAAAAATCCAAATGTTCATACCAAAATTTAAAATACTTAAAGATATTTTAGACCTAAAAGAATTAAAAATACTCTATTACTCTTTAGTAGAGTCTCATATCAACTACGGTATTTTAGGATGGGGTAGCGTAACAAAATCTATAGTTAAAAGAGTTGAAATTGTGTAAAAGACCATACTAAAGATAATGTACAAAAAACCAGCTACTTATCCTTCAATCAATTGTATAAAGAGGCAACATTAATGGATTCTAGACAACTGTTCTTTATGCAATGTAATATACATCAGCACAAAAATAAACAAAACCTGACACAACCCAACCACCATTACAACACAAGACATAATAATTTCGTTGTCCCATATATGAGAAGAACTATTGGACAAAAAGTTATACTTACCTTGGCCCTAAACTATACAACATTCTACCTGTACTATTAAAATCCTTAACATCGCAAAATTCGTTTAAAAATCAACTCAAACAATACACCGTCTCTCAACAGACAATCAATATATAATATTATTGAATCAAATTTGTGAAAAACCGCTGTCCAAGGAATCACTACATCCACATCCAAATTTTTTATCCAAGTCACTCACAACGAAAAAAATTTGTATGTGGAAATAATTGTTTATGGAACTTTAATAATATAATATTTGAAATCCTCTACCCCAAAAACCCATAAAACGATACCCCACATCGGTAGCGGGGTGGGGGTGGTAATGGGGGGGTAGTGGGGGTAAATGAAGTAAAAAAATATTTTGAGGTTTCTGGTTCTTGTACACACACTAAATCACAATTTTTTTTCATCCCCTTTAATAATGGGGTGGGGGTGGTAATGGGGGTGGCTAATGCCAAAACTTTTTTTGGGACCTTAGCTTCTCTTGTATATACTAAATACCAATTTTATGGACCCTTACCTGCTTGATTTACCTATTTTCTCCAAATTTACCCCAATTTACCCCCCAACCCTTCGATGGAACAAGATGAAAATATAATCTAGTTCTAGATCTCGTTAAAATACATATGTGTACCAAATTTCAAGTCAATATCTCAAACAGTCCCAGAGTAAACGTGCGCACAAAAAAAGTTACAGACCGACAGACAGGCCGACAGACAGACAGACCGACAGACCGACAGACAGAAAATTTTTTTTCATTCAAACTTAAAATCTCGACGTTTCGTGACATTCTAAGCCTATTTGAACAATAAAAATTTTAAAAAATTTTTTTGTCGTTACTATACTTCCACTGGATGTGGAAGTAATTATGCATGCCTCAGTTTTCGAGACATAGGCATAACTTGTATTTTCTTTAAATGGTACGCCCTATAAATTATTTCATTATTCGATCACAACTTAAATTAGCTATCCAATGATATATCATATGTCATATTTATCTCTAGAAAACCGCTGCCCAAGGAATCACTACTTCCACATCCCGATTTTCTATCCAAGTCACACAACGAAAAAATTTTTTATCTGGAAATAATTGTTTATGGAACTTTAATAATATAATACTTGAAATCCTCTACCCCAAAAACCCATAAAACGATACCCCACATTGGTAGTGGGGTGGGGGTGGTGACAGGGGGTGGGAGTGGGGGGTGGATAAAGTAAAAAATATTTTGAGGTTTCTGGTTCTTGTACACACACTAAATCACATTTTTTTTCATCCCCTTTAACAATGGGGTGGGGGTGGTAATGGGGGTGGCTAATTCCAAAATTTTTTTTGAGACCTTTGCTTCTCTTGTCTATACTAAATATCAATTTTATGAACTCTTACCTGCTTGATTTACCTGTTTACTCCAAATTTACCCCAATTTATCCCCCAACCCTTCGACGGAACAAGATGAAAATATAATCTAGTTCTAGATCTCGTTAAAGTACATATGTGTACCAAATTTCAAGTCAATATCTCAAACGGTTCCAGAGTAAACGTGCGAACAAAAAAAGTTACAGACCGACAGACCGACAGACAGACCGACAGACAGAAATTTTTTTTTCGCTCAAACTTGAAATCTCGACGTTTCATGATATTCTAAGCCTATTTGAACAATAAACATTTTTAAAAATTTTTTTGTCGTTACTATACTTCCACTGGATGTGGAAGTAATTAGTATAATTATACTACACAATTAATTTCACTAAAATATAACGGTTCTTATGGCTCTGATGTATGGATTATTATTAAGTGAAGTGGTTAATACTTGATTATATGTTACTAGTAACCTCAATTTTACAGCCCTTCAAAAATAATATCTTATATCTCTTATATTTTTATTATTTTCTGTTAAACGTATCCTATTTTACTATAAATATAGAATAAGTTTTACTATAATTTTCCAGGTATTTAGTATACAAAAAATTATTATTATTATTTTACTAAAGTTCTAATCTCACATGCAGGGTTATTACCTAAGTGAGCAACTTTCCATGTTTGTTTAGCATTGTGTATTTAAGTAAAATGTATTATTTTTTTTTTTGTGAAGAAATTTATTGTAAATACTTTGGTCTAATAAATATATTATTATTATTATTATTAAACCAAGGGCTCGTATATCGGCGCCACTTGGTAAGTATCCCAGTGTATTTTAGGCTGAGATATATGCCATTTTGCTATGTGCAAGCGAAAACCTCAAAAGAGGCTTCGTTAATAAGCATATTTATATATTTAGTGACAGTGAGGCAGCTTTAGGGGCTCTTGCATCAAACAAGGTGACCGCTAAGCTGGTGCTGAACTGTCGAAACATTCTGACTGAGTCAGTTAAACTTATATGAGTGCCTTAACTAGAAGCAGACCGTTTGGCGGGTGAAGGAGCAAAAACTCCTTTCCCTGGCCCCGAGCCAGCCTTCGGTCTGCCAAGAAGTCTGATACAATCAGAGCTGCAAGACTGGGCTACGGCACAGTTTAACAACTATTGGGCTCAGGCCCCCGGAATGAGACAGTCGAGACTCTATATAAAGGGGCCCTCGACTGACTCCACCGTAAAGATGCTGATTGAGCTCGATAGAGAGTGATTAAAACGGATGATAGGCCTGATAACAAGATACTGTCCTCTGAACAAGCATCTGCATACAATGCAGTTGAAAGGTGATCCTAGTTGTAGGATGTGTGGAGTGGAGGATGAAACCGTCACTCATATCCTATGCCATTGTGTACCAATAGGAGTGTCAAGGTATAGGTATTTCGGAAGGCAGTTTCTATAGCGAGAGGAACTACGGGATCTACCCTGGGGATTTTAAATGTCGCAAATGTACAATGGGCCGATAGGCCTGAGTGCTGCGGATCTTCGTATCTGCTCGCGTTTTCTAATAATAATAATAATATGGCGGTGTAAATGTTAAAAGGTACGATTTTTATAATCAATCAATTTCTCAAGATGAGAGACTTTTATGGGTTATTTCGCTCCACTGTCAAGCTATTACATAAATGAAATTAATTTAAAGTGTGCGCTAGTGCTGTGGCGTCATCTGCTACATGATGTCACGCGTTATTGGCGCGCCTAACGGATTTATTCAATCTTTAATGTTGAATACCGTTAGTAAAAGAAAAAATAAGAAAAAATCCTTTACGCACTGTGTTTTGTATTAAGTAAAGACTCTAAAAATACTAAAATTATATATTTTGCAACAAGCCTACTGTGTGATTATACGATTTTACATTTCAAAATCTAAACACAGTAACAATGCATTTTCACATATTGCAGGTAGTTCTACAACTATTTCACCATACTCAGGGATCAGCAATTACTGAAATTTGTCCACCCAGTATTTCCAGCTGGGGAGTGCATCTTCACCTAGCAAGCGGCAATGGTTTCTATGAGTCATTAAATGTTACATTCATCCCACTAATTATATGCCATCTTCGCCTAAAATTTAACTATATAAACGTTAGATAATAGCATATAATGTATGACATCGAGTGGCATAATATTTCAAAATATTTTTAACACTCGATTCTTTAATTGCTAATTTATGTTTCAACCATCTGCTATTAGCATTTCTAATTTACATTACGTCAGTGCAAGTAATATCATCGTCCAAAATTTCAAAACTGCTAATTTACCAAATATTCTGGAGAGTACTGAAATCTGAAATCGTAGTGGGAGATTGAAAATGAAATAGTCGATTACCTATAAATACAGAACTTGATAATTTGTGTGACAGTTGCTTCACATGATTGAACCAGTTAAGACTGTAGTCTAAAACAACGCAAATAATTTTTCCATTGTTACCTTTAATTAGTGATTTTTTTTTAAATTTTCTGGGTTTTTTCTTCATTTAATTTAAGATTATTTGAAGCACCAGCTTGGATAGAACTAAAGTCATCCTCACTTAGATCATGAATGTGCAAATTAAAATCAATAATGGATGTATTGTCAACATAAACGATGCATTTTTTTGGTGAGATAAAGTGAAAAAATCATTGACATATTTTGATAGATAAGGTAGGGGCCTCAAAAGACAGTAACACACGATAATGGAGTAAAAAACAGGGGAAAAGTCGCTTCCTTCTCGAGTTTTTTTTTTAATCTTAGAACATACCATTTCGTTAAGTAGATCGATGTTCATTATAGTGGAGTAAAATCAAATGTAAATTATGAGTTTGAGTGATACCGAGGTATAACTAGATGAAACCTATGTTATATTGTAAAGGACATTTTAGGGCATAGAAATTGAGAATCTACAACTTTTTTTAGTAGGACCGAACTTTGAAAATGGCCCTTAAAGGCGACTAAGCTTCAATTCGAAAAACTACGTTTTTTTAAGCATTTATCGCTTAATTAATTCAACTGTAAAAGCTATAATTTTGATTTCTTGCACACGTATACTCAAAACCTGAGCGATTCCAATGGTAAATTGAAAAATTCGAAAATATTCAAAATTTTTCAAAAAATATTTAGTAAAAGTAGAATCGTCAAATATATGCATGGAAAACTTCACTATGCGGTGGTCTATGTGAATTATTGAAAATTTCTATACACATATATGGAGTCAAATATAGTCAAAGCATTGAAAAAGTTTTTTAAAAAAGAATTATGACGATAGGTTAAATATTTATTGAAATACGTATTTTTATCAAGGAGCGAGCGAATGGGCCGGACGCTGATATGCGACTGCCGGGCAGAAATCACGGGCGCTCACGTCTAAGAAATATGAAATTATTATATTTTGTCTGATAATATCGGGGTACCGCGAGTCTGCTTGCAGTTAATACTATATTAAAATATCAATATTAGTGTAATAAATAGGGATTCTAAAATAACCGATCGGGGACAAATATAGTATAAAGCTGATTTTTTGCTACATGTTCCTAATGGGCCCAGGAATGATAATCAATCAAGTCCCTATGAATCAGCTGTGAGCTTTCGTCTACATCTTCAAAAAATGGCTGAAAATCGAGGATTTTTGCACTTAATGAAAAATATCTAAGATAATGGAGTTATCAAAATTTTAGAAACAATTCTCTTTGTTAATTATAAAATTTTGCGTTTTTTATGTATAATATGCTATACCTTAATCAAACTAGGTATAAGATGTTAATTGTTGAATGAATCTTAATTATGTGCAAATATTTTACTCACCTGTTTGTATATAAACATTTTTCAAGAATACATTTTTGTTAGTTTTAAAATTGAGCATCTTTGAGTGCATAATTCTATTTTATTATTCATTAGATATTTTGAATTACTTAAAGAGAATAGTAGGTTCTAGGGTATTATAATAGTGTTATTACTTTTTCCATATAAATATCCTCTTAAACTTTATAACAGTTCTTTATTGTAAAAATATTATTAAGACTTTCTTAACAAAAAAAACTATTGACAGTAGCTTATTGTCCCCTGATATGTACAGTCACGTAGTGGGAGGGTGCCTGTGACTCAATTACATTGCTATTGGCATAGCTAAAAGCAGAAAAGTTTGTTCATAACTACCAGCGCGTCTTGTAAATTAATATAATTTTAGTTAATTCCTGAAAACATAAAACATTCTACGCCCTAAAGATTGGAAAAAAGGAAACCTTTTAATATTCTGCTCAAAAGTGAGGCTACCACCAGACAATGTGTCATTATCTTTATGACTCTAAATAAAAGATTAGTAATTTGATCCGAGTGGGAGAAGAGTCATTTATTTAGATATATAGTAAAGAGCTCAAAATAAATATAAATTCTATAAGCGAACCTCGATATGTACAAAAATTTAAGGGCAAAAAAAATTCACGCATATTTCAGTTTAAATTCATTGCCTCCCGCAATTCCAGTTCGAAATATCTCTTATTAAAAAAGTGCAGGAGTAGAATGCCCTCGAAAATGGAAAAAAAAGAGGGAATTTGAGTGAAAAGTAAATATTGACATTCTGTGTCCCATTTTATCTGATAAGACACACGAACTTCCAGAATTAGTAAAGATTGTCCATTGTACTTGCACATCAAATTGCACTTCAAACAAATGCACCTGTAAGAAAACTGGCCGGCATGTCTAGTAATTGCAAAGGACATTCTATTCTTGTTTTAATAAAGAGTTGGTTGCAGATAATGAATAATAATTTTATATCCATTTTCCTTTTCAGTTCTTAACTATCTTTATCATTTACATTTCTGTGTATTTATTTTGAAATTTGTTGAATAAATAGACCGTAATAAATATGTGACATTTTTGTAACCCCGTGTACATTTTTGTAGCTAGAACTGCTTTAATGATAATGTTGAAAATAATAAATATGATATGAACAATATAATAATTTCAAAGAGGTATCATTAATATTTATGAATACATGTAGTGGGTCTAGAAAAATAGTGAATTTCATATACTTAAACATGTAAATACGCAGGGTGTCCCCGGATGGTTACTTATACCACAAATGCACGTAAATTTTATTATTTTGACAAAAAGTCACTTTATAAAAAAATACGATTTATGTGTGAAAGTAAAGAGCTACTTTTTCAAATGAAATTTTCATTAAAAATGAAAAATAAAAATAGCTTTGAAATTTTTTTGCACCCTGTATAAGAATATAAAATTTTCTTAACCCAAATCACAATACTTTTTAGCAAGCAAAATATTTGAAAAATAATTCAAATTTAAGTCAACCTGTGGTATAGATCACCGCATCCAGAGACACCCTGTATGTAGAAATACATCATGTTATACATCAAGAGAAGCAGAATCGTATCATACTCTTGTAAAATTTTGAGGTATCTGATAATTTTGATTACATTAAAAAACAGCTTTTTGGATATCCCGACGAAAGCTCACAGCTGATTCGGGAGGATTCGACGGATTATTGTTTCTGGGCCAATTCTGAACCATGCCAACTTTATACCATTTTTGTCTAGCAAAAAAAAAACCTATTTACTGTGATTCGAGCACGGCACGGCGCGGTGGCAGCCACATCTCACGTAGGCGCTCATTCGTTCGCTCGTCGAATAAAATTCATAATTCAATAAATATTTCACCTATCGACTTAATTCTTTTTTTAAAAACTTTTTGAACGTTTTGACTACATTTGACTCCATATATGTGTATAGAAATTTTCAATAATTCACATAGACCACCGCATACTGAAGTTTTCGATGCGTATTTTTGACAATTCTACGTTTATTAAATATTTTCTGAATAATTTTGAATATTTTCGAAATTTCCAATTGACCATTGGAAGCGCTCAGGTTTTAAGTATACGTATGCAAAAAATCAAAATCATAGCTTGTACAGTTGAATTAATACAGCGATAGATGTTTAAAAAACACAGTATTACGAATTGAAGCTCCGCCGCATTTAAAGGCCGATTACAAAGTTCAGTCCTACTAAAAAAAGTTGTAGATTCTCATTTTCTATGCCCAAAAATGTCCTTTACAATATGACATAGGTTTCGTCTAGTTATACCTCGGTATCACCTACCTTCAGAAAACAGCGAGATAGAGAAGCGATTTTACTCCACTATTAGAAATCATGAAATACGACATTTTTTAGTGGTAACGGACATTGTTATTTTAGAAAAAGGTGTGAATTTTTTTTTTTTTTTAGTCATGTTTTTTTGAACATCTAATGCCATAACTCAAAAACGAATGGAGCTATCCACATGAACTTTTTTTTTGTTATAAAACACACACTTAAGCGCTTCTATCTGTGTATAGTATTGTTAACTAAAACATTTTTAAGTTTGTTAAAAACTTAGATAACCTTGAAAGTTCAGAAAATACGCAGTCAAATTTTCACTAAGCTACAAACTTTTTTGTTTTTGGAAATTTTGTATAACATGCTGCGAAGAAAATAAAGCCAAAAGACTAAAAAAGTTTTTGATAGTATAATTTTTATTGTGTCTTTTATAGTTTAGGTACAGTGATTTTTTTAGAGCGCGCGAATTGCAGAAATAGAGTATTAATACGCCCGCGTCCACTAAAACTAGGGAGTTATCGCAGAAGATAACGTATGTACGTTAAACGTTATCTTTGACATCTACGCTTGCGCATGTTTGTTTTTGTACGTGAAAACCAATATGCGCTTGCCTAGATGTCAAAAATAACGTTTAACGCAAATACGTTATCTTTTGCGATAACTCCCTACTAACTAGTCTCAGGGCGGTGTACTATCAACGTTATTCGTTTTCGTCGAAGGTCAAATTATAAAACCGCTGCCCAAGGAATCACTACTTCCACATCCAGATCTTCTATCCAAGTCTCTCAGAACGAAAAAAATTTGAATGTGGAAATCATTTTTTATGGAACTTTAATAATATAATATTTGAAATCGTCTACCCCAAAAACCTATAAAACGATATGCCACATTGGTAGTGAGGCTGAGGGTGGTGGAAGGGGGGGGTGGTAGTAGTGGTGGATAAAGTAAAAAAAAAATTTGAGGCCTTTGGTTCTTGTACACACACTAAATGACAATTTTATTTTCTTCGCCCCCTTGAATAATGGGGTGGGAGTTGGTAATGGAGGTGGTTAATGCCAAAAAAAAATTTTGAGAGCTTAGCTTCTCTTATATATAATAAATACCAGTTTTATGGACTCTTACTTGCTTGATTTGCCTATTTACCTCCATTTACCCCCAACCCTTTAACGGAATAATTTAGTTCCAGATCTCGTTAAAATACATGGTACGTGTACCAAATTTCAAGTCAATATCTTAAACGGTTCCAGAGTAATCGTGCGCACAAAAAAGTTACAGACAGACCGACAGATAGAATTTTAAAAACTTAAAATCTCGACGTTTCATGACATTATAAGCCTATTTGGACAATAAAAATTTTAAAAAATATTTTTGTCCATACTATATTTCCACTGAATGTGGAAGTAAAATGTGCAACGATATTCTTTCTCTTATTACCACATGTATTATATTGTAGAACGTATGGTCATTGTGCGAATTGTGCGTGGATTATCTACTTAAAAAATATTTAAGATAAATAAGCAATCTAAGGTTCATTGTAAAATGGAGTGAATTTTATGTGGCGTAGTAATAGAGGAAAACGATAAACTTGTGCACAAGCCATGAAAACAGAGTTTAGAGACTATAATTAGGAAATTAAGAAAGACTTAATTAGGATGTTTTTTTCTTTTTTGTTAACTAATTTAGGCGAAAATAACACGTTTACTCAATTCACAGGTCTACAAAAAAAAAATTCTGTTCCAAAGATTAAACCTATCATGCCTTAAGTATTTTTGTGTGCTAATCCGAATTTTCAATTAAAAAAAATTTCTGCCGCGTAGATTTCGAGTAAATTCCGGTTTTTATTGTCAAAAAACAGTATTTTGACGATAAAAACCGGGATTTACTCGAAATCTACGCGGTAATTTTATTTGAAAATTCGGATCAGCATACAAAAATACTAAAGGAATGATAGATTTAGTCATTGGAACAGAATTTCTTCTTTTGTAGACCTGTGTACAAAGTGTACCTGTGCCACAGATCTACAAGAAAAAAAGTTCTGTTCGAAGGACTAAACTTATCATTCCTTATGTATTTTTGTATGCTGAATCCGAATTTTCAATTTAAAATCTTTTTTACCGCGTAGATTTCGAGTAAATCCCGATTTTTATCGTCAAAATACGATTTTTTGACAATGTTTGACGTTTGCTCGAAATCTAAGTGGAAAATTCGGATTCAGCACACAAAAATACTTAAGGCATGATAGGTTTAGTCCTTGGAGCAGAATTTTT
Organism: Rutpela maculata; assembly: GCA_936432065.2. Taxonomy (NCBI): domain Eukaryota; kingdom Metazoa; phylum Arthropoda; class Insecta; order Coleoptera; family Cerambycidae; genus Rutpela; species Rutpela maculata. The sequence continues at coordinate 12,378,130 of OW386289.2, read as the reverse complement.
TTTTGTCGACCTGTGTTATTGTGTGGATCTAGGGTAAAAATGCAATGCATGGGAGTTTCGGATAGGGACTCTGACACAGGAAATGTCGGATACAAATATTAAGATTGTCACGTGCTTTAAGAAACCGTCTTTTTATTTAGCTCCAATAATAACGCAAAAAAAAGGAAAACTCGATAGTTTACTTTTTATCAAAACACTCCAAAATTATTACTTTTCCTAAACTTCTGTTTATGGGATTTTATTAGCCCCCTAGTTGAGCAACATTTTTTCCATTTTACTATAATATTATTTTTCACCGTTTCCGAGATCCCAATGCAATGCATACTCCATTTAAGATTTTTAATTCCTTGTTGCCTTCAACCTGAGTCCTTAATGTGTCACTGGAAAAACTAAGTTATCCTTTCAGATCCTAAAACGTGATAAAACAGTCCTAAACATAAAAACATGATAATGAAAAGTTCCGTTACACACAATACATAATCATTATTATTCTTAAGTACAGCGCGCGTACGCTTCGACAATTCCTGCATACTAAAAAATTCGTAATTAGCAAACTACTACTATTACTAATAATGAAAATATTTTTTTTCTAAAAACTTTTTTGTCTATTGACTTCATTTTCTTCACAGCATGTTACACAAAATTTTCAAAAACAAAAAAGTTCCTCGCTTAGTGAAAATTTGATGGCGTATTCTCTAAACTTTCAGGGTCATCTACGTTTTTGGCATGTTCACATTTTTTTTTATTAGCAATCCCATGAATAGAGATAAGCGCGTAAGTGTGTGTTTTATAACAAAAAAAAGTTCACATCGATAGCTCAATTCATTTTTGAGATATGGCAATGGATGTACAAAAAAACATGATTTAAAAAAAAAATTAAATTTTACACTTTTTTTCAAATAAGAATATCTGTGACCACTAAAAAATGTCGTATTTTGTGTTTTTATGTGTAAAATGATGTTGTTGGTAATACCAACTGATCTTGTTCTAAGCTCATAAAAAAAAAACGACACAATTTTACCTCTTTTTCGCTCCTCTACGAGGGGAATATCCAGAATGCTATGTATACGCAGTGTTGGTTCAGTGGAGATTATCAAAGTAGATCAGACCAATAATAATTAATGTTTAGGAGTAATTTGTCTGTATAATTAATAATAATTGAAAAAGTGAAGCAGATCTGTGTATCGACATCTTGCGGACGTGACAAGCGTGTTTTTTAAATTAATTACATCATTATCGTCGGCTTTAATCACTACTCACCTGTGTTTGTAAATTAAACACTATCAGAAAACAAAATAGTTTTTTTTTTTAATTTGTGGAGGTCGATTTTAAGTTTTATAAGATCCCTTTTATTCATAAGAAATTGTCTGTCTGTTGTAAAAGTAGAGCACCAGATAAAGAAAAGTATTGACTGTATAGGTTTTTTAATTAAGGCTAGAGATTAAGCTCGTTTGTTTTTTCTAATCCACTTAAGGAATATTTTATTGTGATCTATTAAACGGATTGAAACAAGGGAAAAATGGGGACTGCCACTCAGTTTTGATTTTTGTGTAACAGAATAGTCGTATGGTTAAATACTCATTCCATCTACAATATGACGAGAGTGTATTTAGTTATTTATTTATTTAAATATACACTGCTCTACAGGTAAACAAAATCCATCTACAGGATATGAGAATATTATACAGGGAGATGCAAATTTATTTTATGCGTAATTATGAACTTTTGGGAAAAATCCTAAAACAGGTCGATTTTTAATTTGAAATTACCATTAATTAGCATGAAAATAAAATCCCCGCATTCATCTCCCTCTGAATTATGACTACCTCCCAAAAATTTTCAATTAGAAAAAGGATTGTGCGGCACCTCGTTCGAACGGGATTTTGATTCTCTATTCAGCAGTATAAAGTTTTTAAAGAGGCATTAATTAGTAACAAAATTAATTTTGCTAATGTCTTGTGAACTCAGTTGACGTATTTTTTTCTACAGTTCATCTCAAACTTATAGCAACATGAGGCCCAGTGTTTCAATGCAAAGTTAAGCACTTTATACTACAAATAAATTAGCTAGAAGTTTAGAATATGAAGTTGCAATATTAAAGTGTTTAATAAAGGCATATTCTAAACTTCTAGCTAATTTATTTGTAGGATAAAGTGCTTAAATTTGCATTAAAACACTGGGCCTCATGTTGCTATAAGTTTGAGATGAACTATAAGTTATTGGTTTTGAAGAAAAGCTGAAACTGATCTATTATTGTTTGTAAAGGTTTGTATACAAAATTGTACCCACCTTAACCCTTTACATAAAACAAAGCGCAGAATCTCACATAATATTAAAAATAATAATAATGTCTTTATTTGCCATAAAAATATAATATAAATGGTAAATAGGCACCATTTCACCTAGATGGTGCTCTTCCAATGGCCCTAAATACCATACAATACAATAAAAGTGTAGTACGATGTGACGCCACTGGCGCAGGAGAGGGAGATCAATCACAGAAATTTCGTTAGGAAGGGTACTAGTACAGTAAAAGTCGACCTTCTCTATAGGGGGTGCTCACAAATAAGTCCCGGTAAGCTGATTTTTTCAGGGTCGATGGAGTGGTGTCTCCCGAGTATCCAACCAAAAAGTCACAGTCCACACCCCTTGTAGGGTGTTGCAATAGGGGTGGTTTCTTATTTTCTTTTTTTTTAATTTTCCAGCTTGTACATAATAATATTCTCTACAACTTTGCCTAATAAAATTTTTTGGTAACTTTGATTTTTGACGGTCCAGCGCCCATTATATGGGAAAACATTCACCATATTTATTTATTATAGTTCAGGAAATATACAAACAAAAGGCTGTATAGCTGGTTTTTGCAGGGTTGATTTAGAACTGTCTCCTGAGTTTCCAACCAAAAAATAGCAGTCCAACCCCTTCGGGATTTAGCGCAATAGGGGTGGTCTCATTATTTTGGGGCGGTTTTTTTTTTTTGGGTCACGTACTTAATAAAAATCTCTACTAGCCTAGGAAATAGCGTGCAAATTCGATGACGAGTGGTTACCGTCTGCCAGTCGGTAATCGAAGAGACCATATAAGTATAAAAATTTTTTCTCTCTGGAACTTTTTGGTATGGTGGGGGGATAGGGAGGGCGGGGGGCGTTTATTTTTAAATCGAATGATTATCGATATCTGTCCGCATAGGTAGTTAGTATATGTACTTTACATACCCCAATTACGCTGGCAGACGAAACATTCGGTCGGCGCGCGCGCTAACCGGAAATAGAAACTAAAAATTTTTTTTTTATTTTCAGTTAACGCGCGCGCCGATCGGAAGTTTCGTCTGCTGGCGTAATTGGAGTATGTAAAGTACATATACTAACTACCTATGCGGACAGATATCGATAATCATTCGATTTAAAAATAAATGCCCCCCTCCCTATCCCCCACCATACCAAAAAGTTCCAGAGAGAAAAAAATTTTGTACTTATATGGTCTCTTCGATTACCGACTGGCAGACCAGGTAACCACTCGTCGTCGAATTTGCACGCTATTTCCTAAACTATACAGCGTTATTTCCTTATAATTATTTTTTTTAATGGTGAATGTTTTCGCATATAATGAGCGCTGGACCGTCAAAAATCAAAGTTACCAAAAAATTTTATTAGGCAAAGTTGTAGAGAATATTATTATATACAAGATGGAAAAAGAAAACTTCAATAAAAAATAAGACCACCCCTATTGCAACAGCCTACAAGGGGTGTGGACTGTGACTTTTTGGTCGGATACTCGGAGGCACCCCTCCCATCGACCCTGAAAAAATCAGTTTGCCGGGAGAAATTTTTTTGAAAAATGATATCTTTATTGGACTATACCGCTGATTTTAGGTGGCAACATTTTGATCGGCAAGCTGCATATTTTTTAATTTACAATTAACTGTTTTTGCAGATAACTTTTTAATGTTTGGATTGTTCCACATATGGATTGCATAATATGTGAATGACTTTTGGTAAGCGAACGATTTGTGTTTCGGTATTCTTAAATCTAGCATATGCCTTGTATTTTTGATCATGATTATGGACTAAGAACTTGTTTCGTAGGTAGCGGGGCTCACCAGTAGTGATCACTTTATAAATGAGTCCGTACATGTGTGATATACATCTATTTTTCATATTTAGGATAGAATTTTGATTTAAGTAATGAGTAACGTGATTTCTAAAGGGAATATTGTACGCAAAGCGCATGTAAGGAAGGATTGAGAGTACAAGACTGTTGCATGATATTTGGCAGTAAGTGACATGCAAGTTTTATTTTGGTAGAAACCTTTTAAGCGACTAAATGCCGATCTTACTTTATTAGAAATATGCGATTGAAAAGTAATCGCATCATCCAATACTACACCTTGATTTTTTGCTTCACTTAATTTAGGTATCTCATCATTACCAATCTTAACAACAAAATCAGACAGTTTATCCCTGAAATATTTTGAACCTGCTATCAATAAAACAGATTTAGATACATTAATTTTTAAGTTAAGATTCAAGGAAAATTTTTTAATTTTTTGTAAATCTATCAAAATATTTTCTTGTGCAATTACTTTATTAGTTGGGCAAACACCGAGAGTTTTTTTTATCGCCTCTTTTAGATTAATGTCCTGGCGGAGTTTAGCCGTAGGCTACCACTCAACCAGAACGGACGGACACACATAGACAACATCACAACACCCATTCCCTGCGACATTGCCATCTGCCGCAGCTGAGACTCGAACTCAGGAGAGGAGAGCGACTAGACCGTGTTGTCTCTCACACAACCGCAGTCTAGCCCACTGCTACCATCTCGGCAACACGTGAAAAACGCCACTACACATCCATACCCTAGCCAGGATTCGAACCCGGGACCCCATGGTCGCACGCCTAACACCTTAAACGGTGAGCCACCGAGCCGTTAACTAAAAATCATCTGTATACTGCATTACACTAGAATATTGAATTTCACCATTCATGTCTGTGACGTATATTAAAAATAGCAGGGGCCCTAAAATGTATCCTTGAGGTACCCCTCGATATAGCAGTGCAAATGTGGATTTAATAGTTTTATTGGCTATTTTAGCAATGGACTACACATTTTTCTCTGCCGGTTAAGTAAGATTTAAAGAAATTAATGCAATCATTAGAAAAACCGAAATAATTTAGAGAGTAAAATAAGTGGATTCAATGTATCGAAGGCTTTACTAAAATCGAGTAGAACTAAGTAGGTTGCTTTATTGTTATCTGTGTATTGACAAATATCATCAGTTACTTTTATAAATGCAGTGGAAGTGCTATGCTATGAAATAAGGGAAAATTTGGTTGTGAATGTGTCTTTCTAAAATTTCAGAAACTGTAGATAAGATACTAATAGTTCTGAGATCTTTTAATTCCGTAGGATTAGTTATTTTTGCAAGGGGCTTAACTATTATGTTTTTCCAGCAGTTGGGAAATACGCCATCGAGAATGCAGCTATTTAAAATATTTATAAGATTGTCCATACAAAATGGCAAACAGAGTTTAAGATCAGCGCCAACACTACAAGTTCTAATATTATTATGTTCTAAACATAATTCCTTGTTAATAATTTGATATTAAATTTACTTTTAGTATTATGATGTAATTTAGAATTGCAAAAAAATATTTTTTCGTTTGAAGGATCTTTGTCGAGGTTACGGAAGATATAAAATAATTATTAATTTTTTCTGGATCAGTAAACTCATTTGGAATGTTATTACTGATTTTATTTTTTGTTAAACTTAGTTTGTTTACCTCTGACCAAAATAATTTACCATCCTTATTTCTAGACAATGCATCAAAACAAGCAGACTTTTCCCGCTGTTTGGGATGGTTTGTATAATTTTTTGGTTGTTTATAGTAATCTAGACTCTGGAGACTTTTGTTTTTTAAATATTTTATTTTAGCTTTATCCCTCATTTTCTTCTTAATATTATCAGTAACCCATGGCGTAAAAGGTTTTTCTTTAATTAGTTTATGGAGCACGTATAATAATCACAGAACATTGTTACTGAAAATATTTAGCTTCTCATTCACATCTCTTACATAATATATTGCGTCCCAATTTAACCTATTGGAATCTTCTTTAAACTGTTCCATATTAATTTTACTATAAAACAAATATATTTTAGTTCATATTTAACTTTGGGTATTTTAACCACGGAAAAAAATATGTTATGATCAGATATATTATCTGAAATGGCCATATGTATTTCCAATTTATTTAAATGTATTTTATAATCAAATTAAATATTCAAAATGATCGCTAGTCACCTCTTGAATTCTCGGGTGACATTTTGTATGACCTCAGGGCTTATTTTGGAAATTTCTTCAGTTCTTATTTTTTAAATTTGCAACATTGTCTGGTCGATTAGCATACATTTTTAATTTTAAGTATCCTCATAAAAAGTAATCGAGAGGGGTCAAATCGGAAGACCGAGTGGGTCATTCAATAGTTCCACCTCTTCCAATCCACCTGTTAGGGAAAACTTCGTTTAAATAATTTCTCACTCTATATGAATAATGCGGTGGTACCAAATAGACTTGTCTATTTCATTTTGATAATTATCAGGAAAATGTATTTATCTACAATCGACATATAAAGTAGGCTTTTCTGCTCACATTTTGAAAGCGCAAAGTTGATGTTTGTCGAGGAGCTGTAAATAATGTCACTTTGCCGCCGATCTCCCATAACAACGAGCGGAAAACTACTTCTACGCTCGCTCGAGTGCATCTGTCCTTACACAAGTTTGATCGGACAATGTATTTTTATGAATAAATTTGAATTTAAAATAAAAATAAAATATCCGTTTAGTTTCGGAGTAATCGATTAGGAGAGTTTGACAAATATGCCTTACTTGACATAGTAGAGCTCGGATGCACGTTAGGCTAAGTTAATTTTCGCTCTTAATACCACAATTTTTTAGAAACATGCTTCAAAAAGTTCCATAATATTAGTAGTTTCTTATTAACATTCTATTAAAACCCTGAAAAATCGTCCGTTTAATTTAAAAGTTATTAGAACTTTAATCAATTTTTAAGTCCTAGAAAACAATGTTAAAAAGGGTTTTATTTTTTTTTTTTGCCCATTCGTGATATAGTGTGGAAGCGTTGAGTGAAGAGTCCTTATAGAGATGCAGCCGTGTACTTAATATCATAGCCCGGGCAGGGTCTGTGGTATAGTAAGGCGCCACCGGCATTGTGGTCTAGCAATCTCGTCAATCTCAGTCCCTCAGTCGGCTGATAGCACTCGCATGGTTCGTGTCATTTGTTGTATTAGTGCACCGTAAAACAAGGAAAAAGTAGCTTCCTTCTTGAAAAAAAATTTTTGAAGGTACAACCACATGGGACCTTCACAGCATGATAGATTAGGACCTTGGCCATCTGTAGTGTCCAATTACAACATTTTTTGGGAGGTCAAACTATTTTTATGACGAAAAATGTTATAAATCTGTCAAAATTAATTTTTCTTACATTTTCACACATCCCTCGTGATATCTCCGGAACCAATTGAGATAATGATACGTATTTTTTTTTAATTGATGGAGGAAATGTGGGCGAAGGTCACTGCTTTAATTTTGTTTTTATGGAAAATCTAATTTTTCTGTAAAACGAGGTAAAACTTGAACATTTACTTCCCTTGCAGCGCTTTTTTCAGTAAGCGAGAAACTTTTTTATTTTAAGGAATTTTGACATACCATCTGCGTATGAAATAAAATCTACACCTCAAGGAAGTTTTTAAAACGAAAATCAGGTCTCTACGACTTATAGTTTTCGAAATTTTGTTATTTAAAGCTGAGTTTTACGATCCTAGATGCCTAGATGTCCGGCAAGTGTGGACTATTTAATACAAGTAATCTTATATTATATTATGCCAGTTAGAAACAAACTTTTCTTTATATAATGTGAATGCAAATGAGTATTAGTTATTTTTATTGAGTTATTACATATTATTTAGTGCTTAACAATGGAATGTTTATTCTGTGGACGAACTTTGAAAGATAATGACAAATTAGTGAGACAAAATCCTAGATTGCAAGGAGTAAAAACAATTATATATGCCACGGTAAAAAGGCGAGACATTTGTGTCGAAAAGATTTTGCAACAAGAGGAAAATATTTTAAGTGGAAAAGTCAAAGTGAAATTTCATATAGCCTGCAAACAAACCTATATTAGTTTGTAAAATCTTAAAAATCTTTCCCAATTCAGTGAAATTGAAAATGCATCTTCGTCTTCGGTAAGATGCAATAAATTTAATATTCGTATAATGTGTTTAATATGTAATACATCGAGAAAGAAAGGCGTAATATGGTATAGGTACGATAATTCTCTGTAGACGTGATTTATCTTTATATTTCTTTGCCACCTTATTATCAGTCTAGTCGATACATTGTTGACAAGGGGCCGATGCGACATTTTTATTGTTAATGATGGGATTTTGGAGAATGAGAGGGGAGTATGCGTTTATTTTCGATTTATCGCAAATATTTGAAAAACCAAACATAGTATAATTTTTCACATCCAGTGGAAGTATAGTAACAAAAAATTTTATTTTTATTTAAATTTTTATTTAAATTTTAAAATTTTTATTGTTCAAATAGGCTTAGAATATCACGAAACATCGAGATTTTAAATTTGAGCGAAAAAAAAATTCTGCCTGCCTGTCTGTCTGTCTGTCTGTCTGTCGGTCTGTCTGTAACTTTTTTGTGCGCACGTTTACACTGGAACCGTTTGAGATATTGACTTCAAATTTGGTACACATATGTACTTTAACGAGATCTAGAACTAGATTATATTTTCATCTTGTTCCGTCGAAGGGTTGGGGGGTAAATGGGGGTAAATTTGGGGTAAATAGGTAAATCAAGCAGGTAAGAGTCCATAACATTGGTATTTAATATATACAAGAGAAGCTAAGCTCTCAAAAAAATATTTGGCATTAGCCACCCCCATTATCACCTCCACCCCATTATTAAAGGGGATGAAAAAAAAATCTGATTTAGTGTGTGTACAAGAACCAGAAACCTCAAAATATTTGTTTACTTCATCCAGCCCCACTACCACCCCCTATCACAACCCCCCACCCCACTACCGATGTGGGGTATCGTTTTATGAGTTTTTGGGGTAGACAATTTCAAATAAAGTTCCATAAACAAGTATTTCCACATACAAATTTTTTTCGTTATGAGTGACTTGTATCTGGTACAAAAAAGTCCCTGAGAGCATATTTTTATCTATTATAGCTCACAAGCTAAAAGCGCCCTCGCGCAAACTTCAAAATAACCTTTTTGCGCTGTTCTCTAAGCAGCCCGTTAAAGCAGTTAAATATTAGCTGCCCTATGAGAATTTGTGGTCGATTTTTTTACTTACGAATTTTTGGTCGCTCTACACGATGGCATCCTTTATTTTTTTCTTAAATATGTATTTTTTTAACGCAAAAAACATTAAAAAAAAAACATAAATTTGGACTTTTCCACCCCTTGTAGGATGTAATTGATTGATTTAAAAAAAAAATGCTCTTTGCATATGCAGCGAAGAAATTGATTTACAAAAAAAATATTTAAAACTTGTTATGTTAAGTAATTCATAAATAATGAATCAGTTGTTTTAATGTATTTTTTCAGCAGTCGATGAAGCTTAATGACACAAAATCAAGCCCAATTTTTTTTCTTAAAAAAATGTATTTATTGTTGACATATCATTTTATTTATCGCATAAAAACAATTAATGTTAGGTACCGAAAAGTGTAATTTTACTTCCACATCCAGTGGAAGTATAATGACAAAAACATTTTTAAAAATTGTCTGTCTGCCTGTCTGTCTGTAACTTTTTTTTGTGCGCACGTTTACTCCGGAACCGTTTAAGATATTGACCCGAAATTTGGTACACATATGTACTTTAACGAGATCTGGAACTAGATTATATTTTCATCTTGTTCTGTCGAAGGGTTGGGGGGCAAATTGGGGTAAATTTTGGGTAAATGGGCAAACCAAGCAGGTAAGAATCCATAAAATTGGTATTTAGTATATACAAGAGAAGCTGTTCTCAAAAAAATTTTTGGCATTAGCCACCCCCATTACCACCCCCCACCCTCTTATTAAAGGGGATGAAAAAAAATTGTGATTTAGTGTATGTACAAGAACCAGAAACCTCAAAATATTTTTTTTACTTCATCCACCCCCCACTACCACCCCCTATCACCCCCCCCCCCCCACTACCAATGTTGAGTATCGTTTTATGGGTTTTTGGGGTAGAGGATTTCAAATATTATATTATTAAAGTTCCATAAACAATTATTTCCACATACAAAGTTTTTTCATTATGAGTGACTTGAATAGAGAATATGGATGTGGAAGTAGTGATTCCTTGGGCAGCGGTTTTTCATTTTCATCGATTTTTAAATAGCTGGAACTTGCCGCATATTTTTATTAAATGGTGTTTCTTTTTTCTATAAATACATTTCAATAACAAAAAATGTTTAACTATTTTTTTTTATTTCAACATTTTTTTAATGCTTGCCACTCCATTATTAATATTATGCATTGTACAAAAAACAGTTTTAAACAAAAGTTACTCAGTATATTTTGTGTAATTTAAATTTGACTATTTAGCGTGGCTGAAATTCGAGAAATGTCGTAAATCGATTCAAATTTCTTCAAAAAATCATGCATGCGATTTAGAAGCTCCCTGAAGTCTTTAAAATTTTCTGATGTTCTCTTAATTTGTTTTTGTTAATTAAGTCGGTCCCCTCCCGTGCCGCTTGCAGAGTAGCGTAAAAAAGTCATTTTTATACTTACTTACTTAAAATTATAACAGATAAAAATATGCCCTCGCGGACATATCTGTAGAAAATCCGATGTACAAAAAAAGCGCAATGCATTTTTGTCGATAATTATTACAATTCTCGCTACGTAAGCGCTGAAAGGCCAAAAACACCATTCTCGACATTTACATTTTCTTTTTTTTAATTGTTTAAACACAATTGGGAGGTCTTAAAAGTACTAAGTACTCATAAATAGGAGCTGAATCGAATGACACAATAATATATTTTTTTCGCGTATCGGGAAATAAATGTAAGTGGTTAAATCGCATACCGTCTAATTGCACTGGTCTACAATCTGCGTATAGAATTAGTATTTTATTTGTACCCTCGCTCGCTCGACATCAACGCTGAGAAATCTCGCGAGATTATGACTGCTTCTGCTAAGTGCCGACGGTGGCAGTGGTGGCACCACCATTCAACGCACAACATGTGGATAGAGACGTGCGGGGGGCTGAGATGAGAAAGAAGGAAATACGGGAACGATAATTCGCATAAGGGCAGCACCTCTTTAAGGATTCTTCACTCAACGGTGGAAGCCATCTTTTTTACTAATTTTGGGGTGCTGAAAACGAATCCGTCACCCGTTTTAGCGAAAAGTCAACAAAACAACCCTTATTTTCTAATTGATATTGGAACTTGCCACTAGAATTTTAGTGGTGTAAACGTAGTAAAAAAAAGGCATTGTTTCGGAATAATTTGTAACTGCATAAAAATTCATAAAAACTTTTTAAATGTGTTCTAAATAAGTTTAAGTTCAAAGTCTACCGGTTGGTATTGTACGCTAAATCTCTGTTTATTAATAACAAAAAACTGCAAAATTTGTTGTTAAATGAAATATCTCGAAAATTAATCGAGGAAAAATCATGAAAATCAGGTACTAGGGGTTTTTGGATATGCTGATTACGAATTTGATGTTAGATTTGCAAAATTCAAAATGGCGGATACATAGCATAGTGGTTCGGCCGACCGAAACGTATTAAGAGTACGAAATTCGCCATAAAAATGAGCATGAGTTTTTACGGGTTTTCAGGTATGCTGATAACGAATCTGATGTCGAATTCATAAAAATTGTGTAGATAAATGTAAAATGTTTAATATAAATAAGTACAATGTACTATAAAAATACTTTTATTACCGAGAGATCGAGAAAGACTGAACGTGACGTCACACGGAAAAGTCTATTCTACATACATTATTAAAACTAATTTCCTATGCTGCTAGTCACTGTTACCAATCTGATGTCTGTCATTTTCGTGAATGTTATTATTATTGGCTTGTGTTTGATTTATCATTTATCTCCCTTTCTGACTAATAAATCATTGTTTTTCAACGCAACCAGTTCACTGTCACTTGTGTGGCAAGTTAATAAAGAAACTTATATTTTGTGTAAATACTGTAATTGACTATTTTTAAGGTTACTGTCGCCAACGTGAAAATGTTGAAAGTACCAGAAAATAGTACATATGTATGCAGTATGTAGGCGGCACAAAAACAATCTTTAGGGAGCGGCACGTTCAGTCTTTCTCAATCTCCCTGTATAAACTACAATGAAAGTTGTAGTGCAATAGAGACCAGATTTTCTACACCCACATGCTGATCCGCAACCTTTCTTGCAGCTACAGAATATCATGTTAAGTATGTCGTCTGATGCAGGTCGTTGACTCATTGGTATAGGTATTAAATTATCATTGACTTTCTTCCAACCCCAGCTCTCTGCATGTAAATGCTTACCCATCCACGTTTGCATCTGCAAATACACTCTTTTACAGTGCTACTCCAAGGCATCTTCTGTGAGTGGTAATGAAGACAGCTTCACACTGTTTATTTTTCCGGAAGTACCTTTCACGAAGCAGTGATACCGAAATGAGTGTAAGTCAAGTACATTTTGGCTTGCACCATACAAAGCCAATACGCACGTAATGTCAGACTGCAAAAGAATTTCTGGACTTTGATGATCCTCAGCGAAACTTTCGGCGGCTTTTATTAATCTACTTGATTTTCAAATTTTTTTAAAAACTTTACTTTGCTCCGGTTGAAAAATGCCGACGTACTGTCACAACCTGTGAAACTGTGAATGAATAAAATGTGTTTTTGGCAATTTGGAAAGTTTTCTAACAAATTTTTCGAATGGAACCATTTTTCCTCAGTTTTCCTTTTCCCAACTTTTTAAAATATATACTTTTTGAGATGGCCATAAAGCCGCAAGAAAAACTAACACGTCGATATCTTCAGACACAATAACGGCTTCACGCGGTTGATTGATTGCCGTTGTTACAATCATTTGGTCGGCATCATCAGGTGCTTGGAGGACGACCACATTATTGCTAATTAATTTTTTTGACAATAAATCAATAAACCTCTTTTTCTTATTTTCGTTGCCTAAAATGAGGAATGGTCAGCAGCATTTCATCATTAAAAATTATTGTTCGAGAAGTTTCGTTTATAGCTCTACGATTTCTTTCTGTCGATTTAATACTACACGAATCGTACTCATCAAATACAACAATAACGTGAGTACTGAAATTTATTTTTTCGGTTCGAATTTGGTAGTTGTTATTATATCTTGTTGTATTCTTCTCGAATTTTTAAATAATTTACGAATTTTTTTTTAAATATTGATTTAATCAAATACATTAATTTCACAGTATTGTTTATCAACTTAAACACACCATAGTAGTCACCATTTATGCATGTGTAATATTTAGTAGAATTATTAGTTGTGATAAACTTAATTTTTTATTTAAAACCTTCGGAATTGTCCAAAAATCGTGTTTTTACTGATTTTTCGCATTTTTATACTGTTTTACTGTTATTACGTTAAAAAAAAATAAAATCAAGAAATATTTTTCAAAATTAGTACCTCAGCTAACACCTCTATGCATTCAATTAAAAATATATATTTTTTAAGTTATTACACTTTTAATAGTGATAGATTTTCGATTTTTTTCTTCTAAAACATATAGTTCGACTTTCGTAAAAAATTGATATAAAAAATAAATCATTGGGGCTTTTAATACACATTTTTACCTTCGAATTGATCACTTATAAAGTGCCGATATCACGATATTAAGCTTTGATATTGACGATTGAAATTTTGTGTCAACAGCGGAAAACGTCTTTTTTCGGAAAAGTACTAAGTTTAAAGGTCTGAATTTCCTAAAATAATTTTTTTAAATTTTTTTACCTGAATAGGTATTTTAGATAATCCCTTTAAATGTGCTATCCAAGTATTTTTTTTTTAAATAAATTATTCATTGTATAATGATTTTTACTAAATAATCGTTAATTCATGCAATGGTCCGTTTTAAAGCTACATATGTGATAATTAAAATACTTAAAAAATTATTCAAAAACATGTAATACTTCGAGCGCGCGCGCTACCACAAGCATATTCCAGCGTTAGCGGGCGGTCGGCGCAGCGTCACTTGGGACCTTAGTTAACAGATTTCTACTCGCTCCAATTTAATGCGGAAAATATATCTCATACATGTTTCATTCGTAAAATTTCCCGTTCTTTTGAATGGCGGTATCAGTTTTTTCGTTCGAATAAAATTTAAAAAGTTATTCGCAAAAAAAACCGCATTTTTGCACTTTTTTGCGGTAGACTTTTCACTACGTTATTCTAGCATACTTGAAGAATATTGTTCACCAAAGTCTACCTGGTCACAAATTTTTCCGAAGTGAAAATCTTCGTTTACTTCACTATTAAAACTACAAGAGGTTATTCTTTTGCAGGAAATTAATTCTCTTAAAATACTATACCGGGTGATTCAGTTTGGTATTCCTGTATCTTTTTTATTTTAACAGAAAACTGCAATAAACCATATATATTTGCAAATCGTTTGTCAAGCTCTATCGAATGACGTCCTTAAATCATCTTTTTGATCACATATGCCAAAATAACGATAGTCAAGTTTTTTTTTTCAAATGGTATGCTATACATTTTTTTGCCGATTGTTGTAGAGCTTCTCTTTCTGCATTCAACCATGTGAAAAAAGTATACACTTCCATAAGGAAAATTTCGAGAAAATTAATAAAATACGAAAAAACTTCATTTAACGGTTTTGTTTCGTTTTGATTCAACATAGTTAGCCATGGAAACAATTGAATTTTGTCATTGTTAGTAATGTCAAACTGAAAATACTGTTATTTGTGACTGTGTTATTCGTTTTTGTTTTATGTTATACTTCTAAATAGATTTACACAATGGTATCTTATAATAATGAAAAAAAATTGGACATGATATTAATTTATCAGTCAAAATGTTTGTAAAATTGGCAAGAAATATGAGCGAATGTGGAAGTTTTGAGGAAAAAAGAAACGTTCTTAAACACTGTTACATTTCTTCCTTTGGTTCTATCTAAAAGAAAAAGTTTACTTTATACCTCTAAATGACGTCGAAGATCTTAAAACTAGAATACGAATTGAATGCTGCAGATTAAATGTTAAAATTCATTCTTCAACATAAGGAAAATTTCAAAAAAATTAATAAAATATGATAAAACGTCATTCAAAGGTTCTTTCTGAATCAGCATAGTTAGCCAAGGAAGCAACTGAATTTTGACATTGTAAGTAATGTAACTAGTACCAACTAGGCCAATCAGATTTGAAAGAGAGGGATTTGTACGAGGATTGTGTACGGTACTGATGAGGCGTAAAAATTTCGAAACAAAGTTTAATGTTTTGACCAAACAAAGTTCTGTTTTTAAATAATTATGTAATTCATTTTTATATAAACAAACATTTAATGTCGTATCTTTAGTTAATTAATGATAATAACACTCAACAATAATATTAAAATAACAACTAATAATAAATAACAATTACCAATAAAAAAACTACCAATACTTGAACACTAACTAACAATTAAGAAAATAAAAACATTATTTATTGCTAGAGTCCTCCGTTCGCTTCTAAACATAATCGTCCTCTGTTTATCACGCCTTGGGTACATACATGTTGAAGAATTTCAACATTTAATCTGCGGCATTCAGTTTGTATTCTATTTTTAAGATCTTCGACATCATTTAGAGGTGTAAAGTACACTCTTTCTTTTAGATATGGCCAAATGAAAAATCTAACGATGTGAGATCCGGTGATCTGGCAGGCCACTTGACTCCCTCTACGGTTTCCGATCCATCTACCTGAATAAGCTGCATTTAAGTAATTAGTTACAATTATAGCATTATATGGCGGTGCCCCATCTTGCTGTAATATCATGTTATGCCTAATATGTAATGGAACGTCTTGTATGAAATTTAACAACTCTTCTCTTAAAAACTGTAGATATCCTTCTCCAGTAAGCGTGCCTTCGTAAAAATTTGGTCCTATAATTTGTCCGTTGAGAATTCCACACCATAGGTTAATTCCCCAGATATTTTGGAAATTAGTTTCCCGAAGCCAGTGAGGATTATCCTGCGACCAATAATGGCAGTTATGTATATTGACAATTCCATTATTATGGAAACGGGATTCATCTGACCACATGATGCGATCTAATATAGTCATTTTTTGAGCAACTGCCAACCACGTTACAAAATTTAGACGTCTCTCGTAATCTCCTGGAAGCAAGCCCTGATGTAAATGTATTTTATATGGTCGCAGTTTATTGTCTCTCAGAATTCTTTGAATTGAAGAATATGAAATATCAGTTTCTGTCGCTAACTGACGAATAGAAATATGCGGGTCTACGAAAACATGGGCTAAAACTGCAACTGTATGTTCCTCATCTCGTGCGGTTCTGGGCTTAAAAACGTATCTTTTTTTCTCAAAACTTCCACTTTCGCTCATATTTCTTGCCAATTTTCCAAACATTTTGTCTGATGGTACCGGCCTATTTCGAAAGCTAGGGATTGCAATACCGGTTAACCGGTTAACCGGTTATTAGGACAAAAAACACGTGATGATAATTACCGGTTATTTTAATTTTTTACCGGTTATTTTGGTAAATTCTAAACTTACGATATGTCACGTATTCAACGTTTCTATTTATGTCAGTGACTAGTATTCACTAAATACAGAGTGACTGCCCCAACACTGAGCACTTTTAACAATAAATAAATAATATTATAAAAAGTAAAACCCAAACACCAAGTTCTAAGAAATACAAGTAAGAGAGACATTGACAATATCGTGCGATAGGAAATTGAATATTTCACTGCCGCAAATATCCGTGGAATACATTTAGAAGTATGTTATTACCAATTCTTATTAAATTATCGACCCACCAATATCGCTTGAGGAAGGACATCTTCAGCTGGTGGTATTCTATGCACATATATCAAACGACTAACAGATATAGCTTTGAAAAATTAATCCTTTTAACAGGCCGTTTTTAAAAAATATTGTATTTTTAGACTGGGTATTCAGTAAATGCCCTATTTGAGTTTATGTTTATAATTTTTGTTATTTAAGTTGATATTTTCGTTATTTACAGAATAATTATTTATTTAAATTTATTTCATTTATATTTTTTCCTTTTGATAAAAAACCTTTGGTTTGTTCATTATATTAAATATACGTATATAATAGTATATAATTCAACGAACATATAATGATGGCTATTATTCACGAGGGTGAAGTTTAAGACACGAGCCGTAGGCGAATGTCGTAAATCACCAGAGTAGCCATTAAATGCGAGTAGAATACTATACTTTGTCCACGACTATTAGATATTTTTGTTAAATTGTTTACTGAAGAAATTAATTAATGAATTATTTATGTTATTCTTTTTGAGTAATATGTGAAATTATTGTAAATAACGTTGACGTTTAAATTTAATTTGACACATAACAGCCTACTCAATCAAATTTAAAAACGAAATTATATGATAAAAGAGAGTTTGTTTCTGAAACGCTAAATAGTTATCTATTCATAAATTTGATAATAACAGTAAAATTGTTCACACAATTGTAGCTATGACTGTTAACGAATAATTATATTTAAGGTTTCAGAAACTAGCCATAAATTCTACTAAAAAGTTGCGAGATTGCACTCGAATTGAGAAAATACCTGCCCGTGACTTCTTATAAACAACTGACTGTCATTATTATTCACTAGTGAATACTGAAATCATTATTCACTGCAGGAAATAATGGATAGCATTATCCCTGAGGAAACACATACATAATGAGTACATCGTGGGCAAATTTTTTTTTTGTCAAATTTAGATCATTTTGTACGTGGAAAAAATAATTGCCTTTTTCGCCACTCTAATCATTCATTCTAAAAATTACCGGTAAATACCGGTTAACCGGTTATTTCCATTTTTATTTACCGATTTACCGGTTATTAAAACTTCCGGTAAATTGCAATCCCTATCGAAAGCGATCTTGATATAAACGTTTGGCTGCTTTACTGTTTTTTCCGCACTCTCCATAAATTAATATCATGTCCAATTTTTCTTCATTAGTGTAAGATACCATTGTGTAAATCTATTTAGAAGTATAGCATAAAATAGAAATGAATAACACAGTCACAAATAACAGTATTTTCAATTTGACATTACTAACAATGACAAAATTCAATTGTTTCCATGGTTAACTATGTTGAATCGAAACAAAATCTTTAAATGAAGTTTTTTCGTATTTTATTAATTTTCTCGAAATTTTCCTTATGGAAGTGTATACTTTTTTTACATGGTTGAATGCAGAGAAGCTCTACAACAATTGGCAAAAAAATGTATAGCATACCATTTGAAAAAAAAAAATTGACTATCGTTATTTTGGCATATGTGAGCAAAGAGATTTAAGGACGTCATTCGATAGAGCTTGGCAAACGATTTACAAATATATATGGTTTATTGTAGTTTTCTGTTAAAATAAAAAAGATACGGGGGGCGAATACCAAACTGAATCACCCGGTATAGTTATTTACATATTTTTTAAAAAACTAGAACACCTCATTGAGTGGTTGCTATCAGAATATCAAAATAGTAATAATAATGAGGGAGAGGGGGTGAATTTAAAATTTTTGCTTCTTTTTCTACTTACCTAAAGAAACTGAGTATTTTGAAAGAATTTTCTGCACTCAAGAATAACTTGTTATTGCAGTTCTAATATCAATTTCAATGCCACCCCAAATAAGGGTTGTTTTTACTGTTTTCCCGATATTCTTCGCCAATTCGGATGACAGATTCGTATTCAGCACCCCAAAATTAGTGAATTAAAAATTACAACGGATGGGCCAAAAAAGCCCTTTTTTTAACATTGTTCTTTATTAAATTCGTTATGTATAAACAAAGCAGCTGTTGAAAATGATTTGAAATGCTGCATATTTCGAAGGTGACGTGAACATTTAAATTTTTAAAAAGTATAAAATTAATTGTCGCAATATCATTTTGTGGCATTTTTTTATTTGTTTTTGGAGTTGCAGAATTTTGTTTATATTCGTTTATTTCCTACCCTTAGAGATTTCTTTAAAAAAAATCGTTTTAGTTTTATGACATGTTAGATGCGAGACACTTTCTGATAGCCAGATGACAATTAATCAAAAATCAACCTCGATCTATCTTGACTCAGAAGATTATACAATAAAAATATGGCAAATAGTAGCGTTTAATATCCAAAGACTAAGAAAATATCAACATGCCACAAAGAAATTAATTACAGACAATACCTGACTTAAAGAAACTAGAGTCAAGTAATGGCCTCGAAGGTCTAGACTAGCCCACAAAATACATGACAGTTCTTAATTATCTAAATGTTTTACTTAAAACAATACCGAAACGAATGTTAACCAATTAGACCGTTTTGATCGTTGCAAAATAACACAACTACGCGCAGCGGTCTACAATTAATTGTACTTATTTCACCATAGTCGCTATGACGAGGTAATTAGGGGCACATTTTCTAATATAACTCTCTTAGCAAATAGCCCACATGGTCGCATTACCAGTACTGCATTGTGTACGGTAAAGCTTTTATTCCAAGTTTTACTACGCTCGACCATGCATGTTACAAGCGCCATCATTTATCAAACTCTTTTAATTCCCATGAGATAATTTATGGTTCTACTTGCAGCTCTACCAAATCGACAGTGTTAAAATTATGGTATTTTATCTTTGAATGATACTTTTACAACTGTTGTTGTTTTTGGTTATAACGTTTTAAAAGCACAACCGTACGTTCCATTTTAACAGGATTTGAGACATGATACCAAATGAAGGCAGCCGCTTTTATGTTCTCATACAGGGTGATTCGTGAGGAAAGAGTCGTAATTTACTAAAAGGTGAAGAACTTACTAAAAGGTGTCGAGGTGACCTAGTAGGCTTAGAATGTCATGAAACATCGAGATTTTAAGTTTGAGCAAAAAAATCCCGTCTGTGCCGGTCTGTCTGTTTTTTTTTAGGGTATACAACCTGTATATTTTTCATTAAAGGTCTCTTTCTTGGAAATAGCGTGAACTACCTGTAAAATATTATTTCTATCCATCAATATTCGATAGAGAGTGGCTTAATCGAAAGGAGAAGGAAATATTTTATTTATTATAGTAGGAGAGCTGTCAAACATTATGGTGAACGATAATATTCAAAATTTTCACTGATGGTAGTCCATTCTTTGGTCTTCGGGTATGTCAAAACCGATCGTCTGCCGTTTCAAAGTGGAAGCATTAACTTGGGGGGTGTATTCAAAAAAGGGTGATTTTAGGTTTTAGTGGACAAAATTGTTCAAGAAAATTTTTTGCAGAGGTGCCTAATATAGTTAGTCTAGACGGCATTTCTACCTAGGCAGACGATTTTTCTGGTAGCATTATCATAGCAGACGCAATTCAAAATGGCAAAAAATCACATTTCGGTGAACTATATTGCACAAAAATAATTTTCGCGTCCTTCGATTTGTCTAATTATGGTTTAATAAATAACGAATCGGCAGACGAAAAAATCGGTAGCATCGCCCTAGCAGACGCTGTCAAAGTGACAGATCCGGTTTTGATGAACGACATTTATCAAGAAAAATTATGTAAGGAATGATAAATACAACAACTCAAGATTACATTCTCGCTCGGGCAGACGATTTTTCGTAGCTATGTGTATGGCAGACGCCTGTTAAAGTGGCAAAATTCACGTTTCGGTGAACTATAATGATCAAAATAATTTTTGCGTCTTTCGATTCATCTATCTATGGTACAATAAATAACGTATCGGCAGACGAAAAAATCCCTAGCATTTTCCTAGCAGACGCAGTCAAAGTGAAAAATTGTTTTTTTCTTATATAAATAGGTTTAGAATGTTGCGACGAAATTTTAAGTTTGAACAACAAAAATCTGTCTGTAGGTCTGTCTGTAACCTTTTTTGTGCGCACAATTACTCTGGAACGGTTTAAGATATTGACTTATGGTGTATCTATGTAAGTACTGTAATGAGATCTGGAACTAGATTATATTTTAAGCTTATTTTGTCGAAGGGTTGGGGGCAAGTAAGAGTTAATAAAATTGGGATTTAGTGTATGTAGGAGAAACCAAGGTCTTAAAAATTTGTTGGCAACAGCCATCCCCACCCTATTATTTAAACGGACCAAAGGTCTCAATTTTTTTTTGACATCAGCCACTGCCGTTACCCCCACACCATATTAAATGGGCTAAAGAAATAAAATTGTGATCAAGTGTGTGTACGAGAAGCAAAACTATCAAAACATTTTGCCATCGACCATCGCCGCGGCCACCCCTTTATCTTCGTCCCATTATCAAATTACCCTCCTTGATGGTATGTGGAAATAGTGATTCCTTAGACAGTAGTTTTCAAACAAAGAATTCCTCTGCATACAAAAAATCGGTGACAGTTCGTTATATTTCCTGTGCGAATAAAATAAAAATAAAAATCTGACTTTAAACAACAGATTTATTACTTCTATACAAATAAAAAAATAACATAACAAAAAGCCTAGAAAACATTATTTTCAGAACATAATAATCTAAAAGTAACAAATAATATGTATAGCCATAAGAATATCAATCTATCATATATGGCTATACTGTAAGGAACAAAAAAATGACTTATTGATAACAGTAAGTTATATTACCAAAATAGAGATTAAATACGATATCACAAGCAACTTATAACTTAAATATTCATTTAAAAAATCAACATCTTTACTTAACAAAAAACATAAACTCTGATATATAAAAAAATGCCTAGATACCTACATGGTAGTATCACAATATGGTAATATCGCAATAAACAAACAAATATTATTTCAAAAGTAACAGAAAGGTGGTGTTTTTTTAACTCGCTACCTACAGATTGCACGGAATATGCTTTTGCTCCTGTACCATAGAAACTAATTATGGGATCCGAGGGGAATTCATCTTTAAAGTTTCCCAAAATCGATGGACCCTTCGGGATCTAAGCATTTTTTTATATATCAGAGTTTATGTTTTTTGTTATGTAAGGATGTTGATTTTTTAAATGAATATTTAAGTTATAAGTTGCTCTTGATATCGTATTTAATCTTCCTTTTGGTAATATAAATTACTGTTATCAATAAGTCATTTGTATGTTCCTTACAGTATAGCCATATATGATAGATTGATATTCTTATGGCTATACATATTATTTGTTACTTTTAGATTATTATGTTCTGAAAATAATGTTTTCTAGGCTTTTTGTTGTGTTATTTTTTTATTTGTATAGAAGTAATAAATCTGTTAAAGTCAGATTTTTATTTTTGTTTTATTCGCACAGGAAATATAACAAACTGTCATCGATTTTTTGTATGCAGAGGAATTCTTTGTTTGAAAACTGCTGTCTAAGGAATCACTATTTCCAGATACCATCAAAGAGGGTAATTTAATGATGGGTCGAAGTTAACGGGGTGGCCGTGGCGGTGGTCAATGGCAAAATGTTTGATAGTTTTGCTTCTCGTACACACAATTAATTACGATTTTATTTCTTTAGCACATTTAATATGGAGTGGGGGTAGCGGCAGTGGCTGATGTCAAAAAAAAATTTGAGACCTTTGGTCCATTTATATAAGAGGGTGGGGATGGCTGATGCCAACAAATTTTTAAGACCTTGGTTTCTCATACATACACTAAATCTTAATTTTATTAACTCTTACTTGTTTGCTTTGCCTATTTAACCCTATTTGCCCCCAACCCTTCGACAAAATAAGCTTAAAATATAATCTAGTTCCAGATCTCGTTACGGTACATAGATACACCATAAGTCATATCTTAAACAATTCCAGAGTAACAGACAGATTTTTGTTGTTCAAACTTAAAATTTCGTCGCAACATTCTAAACCTATTTATATAAGAAAAAAAATATATTTCATTTTGACAGCGTCTGCTAGGAAAATGCTACCGATTTTTTCGTCTGCCGATTCGCTATATATTGTACCATAGATAGACGAATCGAAAGACGCAAAAATTATTTTTGGTCACTATAGTTCACCTAAACGTGATTTTTGTCACTTTGACAGGCGTCTGCCATACACATAGCTACGAAAAAAATCGTCTGCCCGAGCGAGAATGTAATCTTGAATTGTTGTATTTATCATTCCTTACATAATTTTTCTTGATAAATGTCGTTCATCAAAACCGGATCTGTCAATTTGACAGCGTCTGCTAGGGCGATGCTACCGATTTTTTCGTCTGCCGATTCGTTATTTATTAAACCATAAGCAGATAAAGCGAAGGACGCGACAATTATTTTTGAACAATATAGTTCACCGAAATGTGATTTTTTGCCATTTTGAGTTGCGTCTGCTATGATAATGCTTCCCGAAAAATCGTCTGCCTAGGTAGAAATGCCGTCTAGACTAACTATATTAGTCACCCTTGCCAAAAATTTTCTTGAACAATATGGTTCACTAAAACCTAAAATCACCCTTTTTTGAATACACCCCCCAAGTTAATGCTTCCACTTTGAAACGGCAGACGATCGGTTTTGACATACCCAAAGACCAAAGAATGGACTACCATCAGTGAAAATTTTGAATATTATCGTTCACCATAATGTTTGCCAGCTCTCCTACTATTAGGATTTGCATGTGGCAAGCGAAATTTTATACCTATTTTCTTTGTGCTTTTTATTAGTTCTTGACATTGAAATGTAACAAATGTTCTTTTATCGTGGAGTACCCTCTAGGTAGGGCTAGAGATACTAGAAAGAATGTCTTGGTAAGGGAGGCTTCTTGTAATATGCTGGCATGATCGGACTTAGATCATCAGTTTATAGAAAGAATGATTATTTTCTTGTTTTTCATACTGAATGTTAAATAGTAAGTGTATAAAAGAAGTTGACACAATATATCTCATAAAAAGAGTCAATACTATACAAAATCAAGCACTACGTGTATGTATAGGAGCAATGAAATCTAGCACAATAATCCCTCTTCATGTAGAAACACGGGAGCCTCCCTTACAGTATCTTACACTGTAAAAATGAGGGTAAATTTATCGTAGTTGCGTGTAAAATTTCCATGTAATTTTACCCGCAAAGAGAGCGGAAAATTCCATTTACCAGGGAGGATTATCCAAAATATAAGGAAAATATGAATTTTACACTCTCTTTGGAGGTAAAATTCCTTCACAATTGGGGGTAATTTTACACCACCGTGGTGTAACAAAATTGCGCCTTATCCAGACAGGATTTTCTTTCCATAGAAAATTTACCGCCATTGGTAAATGGAATTTTTCGCTCTCTTTGTGGGTAAAATCACATGGAAATTTTACCCGCAAAGACGGTAGATTTACCCTCATTTTTTACAGTGTAAACAATTTCTTAGGGAAAAATACGTTATACAGGCCGAATATAGTTTCAAAAATATTCCAATTGAGTAATTCTAACTTGACCAATAAATATTGGTCAAAGAAAAATTCCCCATTTTTATGTTCTGGTTGACAGAAAACACACCGTATTTGTTGGATAAGCCAAAGCGATTCCCAAAGCCTTAGAATGTATTAAATGTAATAAAGTCAAGCATATAGTAACCTATACAGACTCTTTTTGCGTTTTAACAAGCAAAAAATGGAATATTCAATTATACCTACACAAATTTATATATTCTCCATTAGCCCTGTCAATGAACGTTCAATAAGGGGGTCTAGAGGGAAATTCCGAGATCACAATTTTTGACTTGAGGGCGGTGTTTGGACTATTTAGGAGGTAAACATACCAATAGTCCCCGAACGTAGGAGGTGGGGAGATGCAGGGGGGCACGATGAAGGTCCCGTTTTTTGGTTTTTTGCTCACATCTCGAAAACGGTTAGCCCTAATCAAAAAGTGGCTATATGCAAAATTAAAGCTGACTAAATTTTCTACAATAATTAATTTTTTTCGTATCTGTTATGGTTCAGTACCGGCTAACCGGTATTGCAATCCCTAATGGTGGTGGTGGTGGTGGGGGTGAATGAAGTAAAAAGAATTCTTGATGACTGGTTCTTGTACACCAGTGGTTCCCAACAAGATTTTTTCAAGGACCCCCTCTTCGGTCGCTATACTGACAAGGACCTTAAAAGCTTAAATTCTTAAAATGAAGATTATAATCTACCATAAATTACTTATTAAACTAATTTATTTAAAGGTGGAAACTGTTCATATATATGAAAATGAAATTTGATGTTAACACAAGTTTAATACAAGTACAATACAAAACAAAACAATTGAATATCTCAGTGACATTTCGCGGACCATTAAGACATCGTCCGCGGACCCTTACGGGAATCACTGTTGGGAATCACTGTTGTACACACACTAAATCACAATATTTTTTCACCACTTTTAATAATGGGGTGGGGCTGATAACAAAGGTGGCTATTGCCAAAAATATTTTTGAGACCTTAGCTCCTCTTATATTTACTAAATACCAATTTCATGCACTCTTAATTGCTTGATTTACCTATTTACCACCATTTATCTCAATTTATCCTTCAAGTCTGCAACGAAATAAGATCAATATGTAATCTAGTTCCAGATCTCGTTAAAATACATGCGTGTGCCATATTTTAAGTTAATATCTTAAACGGTTCCAGAGTAATCGTGAGCACCAAACAGATACCAGACTAACAGACAGACCGACACGACAGACAAATTTATTTTATTCAAACTTAACACATTGGCATTTCATGACATTCTAAGCCTATTTGTACAATGAAAATTTTCAAAAATTTTTCTTGTATTAGTATACTTCAACTGGATGTGCAAGTAATACGTAGAAAATAGCATGGCAAAGATATTAAAAATCATTCTGTGCCTTGGACCACACGATAGAAGTAAAGCCTCTACTTCAAGCATTTTCTTCAATGAAACCTACTACGCATCCATATTACTCGAGGTAACCCACTGTGTATCTAATTTACTAGAAAGCCACTACGCATTCATACTTCTTGAAGAAATCCACTGCGCATCAATTTTACTCGAGGAAACCCACTGCGCATCCATACCACTTGAGGTCACCTACTGCGCAACTATATTACTCTTGGTAACCTACTGCGCATCAATGGTACTCAAGAAAAGCCACTGCGCATCCATAATACTCGGGAAAACCTACTGCGCATCCATACTACTTGAAATAACCCACTGCGCATCCATTTTACTCGAGGAAACCCACTGCGCATCCATACTACTTGAGGTATCCTACTGCGCATCTATGGTACTCTAGAAAAGCCACTGCGCATCCAAAATACTCAAGGAAACCTACTGCGCATCCAAACTACTAGAGGTAACCTACTGCGCATCGATGGTACTCGAGGAAAGTCTCTGCGCATCCATGCTACTCGAAATAACTTTAATAGCTATAGTACTCTAGAAAAGCCACTGCGCATCCATACTACTAGAGGTAACCTACTGCGCATCAATGGTACTCAAGAAAAGCCACTGTGCATCCATAATACTCGGGAAAACCTACTGCGCATCCATACTACTTGAAATAACCCACTGCGCATCCATTTTACTCTGGTACTCTAGAAAAGCCACTGCGCATCCAAAATACTCGAGGAAACCTACTGCGCATGCAAACTACTAGAGGTAACCTACTGCGCATCGATAGTACTCGAGGAAAGTCACTGCGCATCCATGCTACTTGAAATAACTTTAATAGCTATAGTACTCTAGAAAAGCCACTGCGCATCCATACTACTAGAGGTAACCTACTGCGCATCGATGGTATTTAATAACATGATATTTAAAATCGCCTACCCCAAAAACCTATAAAACGATATGTCACATCGGTAGTGGGGGTTGGGGGTGGTGGCAGAGAGGGTGGATTAAGTAAACAAAATTTTTGAGGCTTAGGTTCTTGTACACACTCTAAATTATAAATTCTTTTATATATACTAAATACCAATTTTATGGACTCTTACCTGCTTGATTTACCTATTTACCCCCATTTTCCCTAATTTACCCCCCAACCCTTCGACGGAACAAGATGAAAATATAATCTAGTTCCAGATCTCGTTAAAGTACATATGTGTACCAAATTTCAAGTCAATATCTTAATCGGTTCCAGAGTAAACATGCGCACAAAAATGTTACAGACAGACAGACCGACAGGCAGACAGACAGAATTTTTTTTTCGCTCAAACTTAAAATCTCGACATTTCATGACATTTTAAGCCTATTTGAATAATAAAAGTTTTAAAAAAATTTTTTGTCGTTACTATACTTCCACTGGATGTGGAAGTAAAAATAAATACACAAAATAGTTAAACTAAATTAAACATACATCACAGTAAATAACTTAAAATAAAACTTCATCAGGAGACACTATAGAGTATAAACATATATAAATATAATAAAAAAATTAACGTTTACTTAATGAGAAGTAGCAATGTAGTGTGTAAAACGAAAATATGTTTTACATATGAATTTGTAAGCTAGTGTACATATTTAAATATAATTCCAGGAGCATTTTGGTGGCATTCATGCTTATACCGTGATTAGTGTGACAATTATTACATTTATTTTTTTTTTTTTTATGGCGTTCGGTCAAGGACCATACTGCCAGCCGCAATTTTTTTAAAAGTTAATTAAAATCTTAAATTAATTTGTTGCTTATACAACATACATGAATACTATGATAAGTATGAGAAGATGATAAAATATCCTATGTCTATATCTAACCTAACACGAGAGAGAGGAGAATATATATAGAAGATGGCGAAAAAGGATATAACTGTATTACATTTAAATACCATATTTTGCTTCATCTAGTTAAATATACTTACTTATGTTATATAGATTTATGATATACTTGAATCACCTCCAGAAATGATAAATGCACAATGGCGACAAGTTTTATGGTTTACTTCAACTAGTAGTTTGTAGTTTTCATCACGTGATAAAATTTATCAATGCTATTGTTTACACTGTTATAGTATTCTGGTAATTTTACAGTAGTAATGTGAATTCACATATTTGTTGTAACATTACAAGAAGGTATGTAAATTTACACGAGGGCTGGTAAATTTGCACTAGGTGTGGATACATTGTAATTTAACAGACAGTAGACGTAAAATCACATTAGAATAAATTAGAAATAAATTCGAAAGTTATATATATTTCCATGTGGCATGTATTTTTACATGTATTTGTCTGTAGCAATTTCTTATTAGATTATTCTAACAGTAAAGAATTCTAATGTAATGGGTAGGGATTGCATTACCGGTTAACCGGTTAACCGGTTAACCGGTAAACAGAACAAAAAACACATGACGATAATTACCGATTATTTTAATTTTTTACCGGTTATTTCGGTAAATTCTGAACTTACGATATGTCACGTATTCAACGTTTTTATTTATGTCAGTGACTAGTATTCACTAAATATAGAGTGACTGTCCCAACACTGAGCACTTTTAGCAATAAATAAATAATATTATAAAAAGTAAAACCCAAACACCAAGCCCCAAGAAATACAAGTAAGAGAGACATTGACAATATCTTGCGACAGGAAATTGAATATTTCACTGCTTAAAATATCCGTGGAAAACATTTAGAAGAATGTTATTACCAATTCTTATTAATTTATCGACCTACCAATATCGATAGAGGAAGGGCATTTTCAGTTGGTGGTATTCTATGTACAAATATCAGACGACTAACAGATACAGCTTTGAAAAACTAGCCCTTTTAGCTATTTTTAAAGAATATTGTATTTTTAGATTAGGTATTCAGTAAATGTCCTATTTGAGTTTATGAGTGTAATTTTTGTTATTTACAGAATAATTATTTATTTAAATTTATTTCATTTTGATAAAAAAAAACTTTTGTTTGTTCATTATAATAATAATAATACATTTATTTTACTCAAAGTAAAAATGGTACAAATTGAACTGTAGAGCTCTTCTTCCATTTGCCCAAATACAAATAACCTAAATCTAAGATTATAAAAAAATATTAATACATATAAATCTAAAATTTCAAGAAAAAAATAATTATTATTTTATTTGTTAATATTCAGTAATGAATTGTAATAATCTAACAAATGTTATATTTTATAATAATAATAACAATAATAACAACAGCAGCACTCAGACATGCGAGCAGACAAGGGAAACGGGCAGACCCCGCGAAGCGAAGCAAAAAGGTTAAAAGTAAATAAAATTGTATCGGAAAAAGAAAAAGAAATATACGCACATCCACAACGCAGCATCAAGTCTCCTGCTTCTGATCAGTCAAAATGTAATTTTTGACAACTTTAATAAAAAAAAATTTGATTTATATTGTTTATATTCATTTGGAAGTTCATTCCAAAGATGAGATGCAAAATACGTAAATGATCTTTGAAAAATCGCAGTTTCATGCTTTGAAAAATCGCAGTTTCATGCTGAGGCACCAAAAAATTTTGTATGTATCTTGTACTATGCAAGTGATCTCGTGAAATTAACTTGTTTCTTAAGTACTGAGGTTCATCATTATGAATTATTCGCCAAATAAGTGTGAGCATGCGTAAACGTCTGCGGTTTTCCGTGTTTAATATGCTATGTTTATTTAGATGTGGTGATATATGTTGTCTATATGGGATACTGTAAATATACCGCATACATCAATTTTGAAGTTTTTGAATTTTCTCTTTTGCTGTCGCCGATAATAACTTTCCATATACAACATCACCATAATCAACTAAAGATAATACGAGTGAATCACAAAATTTTGATTTACACTCTCTAGATATGTCTTTCGCAAAACTGTATAATTTTTTCAATCGACTGAATGCGAATTTCAATTTGGAAAAAATATGTTTCTCAAAGCCTAATTATATTAGAGAATATTATTTAGGTATTATGCAAATCACAGCTTACACACTTTTTTATTTATTATGAAAATACCTACTTTCTGTATATTGTTGCCCCAATCTGGGCACGCTAATATACTAATTAGGTAAATACTTTAAAACACTCATTATTGAAGAACCAATCAAAACAACTACTCTTCTAGCTAATACTGACGAAGTATTGAATTACATGATAGGATTCTTAGCATTTTAAAGAAAAAATATATATTGAAAATACTTAAATCATGTATTTACATTTAGTCATTCACACTTTTTTTATTTAATATGAAATTATCTACTTTCTGTATATTGGTACCTTAATCGGGTCACGCTAATATAGTACTTAGGAAAACACTTTAAAACACTCATTATTGGAAAACCAATCAAAACAACTACTCTTCTAGCTAATACTGACGAAGTATTGAATTACATGATAGGATTTCTGTCATTTTAAGGCAAAAAAATATATTGAAGATATTTAAATTATTTATTGAAATTCAGTCATTCACAAGAATTATTTAACCTTACATTCTATTTCAACTCTAGAAAAATAAATCAAGAATAGGCTTGTAAATAATGAATGAATGTTTCTATACTCTACTGACGAGAACTAACGAGTTCGAAAAAACTTGTACAACTTTTCTAGAGTTGAAATAGAATGTAAGGTTCAATAATTCTTGTGAGTGACTGAATTTTAATAAATAATTTAAATATCTTCAATATATTTTTTGCCTTAAAATGCCAGAAATCCTATCAAGTAATTCAATACTTCGTCAGTATTAGCTAGAAGAGTAGTTGTTTTGATTGGTTTTCCAATAATGAGTGTTTTAAAGTGTTTTCCTAAGTACTATATTAGCGTGACCCGATTAAGGTACCAATATACAGAAAGTAGATAATTTCATATTAAATAAAAAAAGTGTGAATGACTAAATGTAAATAAATGATTTAAGTATTTTCAATATATATTTTTTCTTTAAAATGCTAAGAATCCTATCATGTAATTCAATACTTCGTCAGTATTAGCTAGAAGAGTAGTTGTTTTGATTGGTTCTTCAATAATGAGTGTTTTAAAGTATTTACCTAATTAGTATATTAGCGTGCCCAGATTAGGGCAACAATATACAGAAAGTAGGTATTTTCATAATAAATAAAAAAGTGTGTAAGCTGTGATTTGCATAATACCTAAATAATATTCTCTAATCATGATAAAAGCAAATAAATAAAAAATACCTAATTATATTAATTATACGTATATAAAAATGTTTTTTGTTAAATTTAGATAATTTTGTACATGGAAAAAGACAATTGCCATTTTCGCCACCCTAATCATTCATTTTAAAAATTACCGGTAAGTACCGGTTAACCGGTTATTTACATTTTTATTTACCGATTTACCGGTTATTAAAACTTCCGGTAAATTGCAATCCCTAGTAATGGGGCTGTAATTTTACGAGCACTTTTTTCAGTGAACGTATACGTGCCCTGGTTGAGTGGTGGAATAGCCATAGCTAAACTAAGCCAGGACATTAATATAAATAAGACCATTAAAAAAAATTAAAAATAAAAAATATTCAAAAAAAATCTTCCATTTTTATACAAATTAATTATAATAAATCCCATATTTTCCTTAAAAACTTCCATTTAAAACTAATCAGATTAAAAGTTGTACTATAAAATGTATACCACAAACACTTAAATCGTGGGCCGTTTATTTATGATGGCATTAGTTATTTAAATATTTTTTTAAGCTGAACCAGGGTTAGAGAACCATGTAATAAATTGGATTTACTTGTATGGTAAAAACATCATAATAATGTAAAATATTGCTTTACTAAATTGTTAATTTCTGAAACAATTTACAGTCTAATATTTTATTTCTATGATAATTTAATTCAATTTTGTCGCGAGCTCGGTTTTCTATATCGTTTGTTTGTGGAGCGAATTTAAATTTCAAATTAGACGTTTTTTGTTCAACAGGTACGAAATAAATTACTTGTTGAATTATTATGTATGTATAAAAATTGTTGTAGATGTGAGACAATTATTTAAATGTCAACATTTTTACATATGTCCATTAATACTGAATGGAAGTAGTAATAGGTTATTTTTAGTTTTCATCGATCCACTTGAGAAAAGTAATAATTATTCATTCCACAGCACGGAGCTACTGGTGCAAACGCCAGTAAGAAGTTTAACATGTAATAAATAATAAAGAAAAAGTGTCATGATTACACCAAGATGAGACCAAGTAACAATTTAAATGTCTATTAAATTTATATAAGTTTTATCAGTGAATCATAATAGACACCTCACCTCATAAATCAGTGATAATGGTAGATTTATTAAATGTAAAATGCACTAAAAGATAGTTTTGTCTTAAGAAGGTTTTAAAGGGGCATTCAAGAATTTACATTAAAACTAAATTATCTTCTCAGGGTATTTGTCAACCCTTCAATAAAACTCTAGTTGTTAAGTCCAACTTAGGAGAATTGAGTTTTACTGGAGAACTTAGGAAATGCTGTGGTTTTATAATCATTCTATGAAATTATTTTCTAGTAGTTGTTAACGCTGGTCTTATTCTAATATCTCTACTATATAAGTGTGCATGGCGGTCCATATATCCCATATACCGTGTGGATCAAGTGAGTGCAGCTTTAGATTTGTTTGCGTTTATATTTACTTCATTAAATACAAACGTTCGCTCAAAGTATTTGCGTGTGCCTTTTAAATTTTAATATAATGCTTATCCTAGACCAAAAAAAAAAAAATAAAAAATAAAAAAATAAAAACTTGAAAGTATTATTAGTAGTTCTAAAAAGAGGTCATTCTCTAGGTGGACCCTGTACTCTTATAAGAGTTTTAAATCAGTTTTATAGAGTTCTTCCACATCGAGATAATGTATTATTCTCAATATGATATATAAATTCGCATATTGCTTGTTTTCGTGAGAAGTTAGTAATCTTGCATTTCAAGACATTAAGGCCTGATTTATTAACTACACACCAAGACTGAACATGCTCTAGATCAATTTGCAATGTCCTACAGTCATCAATACAAGTTATAATTGAATATGTTTTTAAGTCATCAGCGTAAAATAGTGTAACGTGTTTCCACCTTTAGGAAACCACCCTCGCAAATTCCGTGGGTTCCAAAAATTATAACAAGAGATTGTCCACTAACACAATTTATTTAATAACTTACTGGATACTTCACAATACTGTTATTAACGTAAATGTACTTCACTGACTAAAAATAACAATGTTTATCACTTTGTACTCCTAACCTCACTTGTCAATCAAACTTCAAAACTACTTCTATACTTTCTGAACTACCCGCCGAGAATACGGTCTTTTATATCTAAAAATGACAGATCTCGATTTTTCTGTGATGACGCCACCATTCTCTAGATAATTCCGGATGTCATCACTCTAGAACTACTACTGGTATGTTCTTTCTCGAGTAGGTGCAAATACATCTGAATTAATTGAAGAGGTTGCAACACATCGCAATAGATTACAGCAATCTAGAACATCACTTAAATCATTAATAAATAACACAGCCCCACAAAAAAAAGGTCGTGATCTGGATGACTGACCATGGTATTCCCATGTATTTTTCGAAGCTGAATCCGAATCCGAGGACAAAAAAATTCGTATACTCCTTAAACTTATGTGTAGAGCCAAAAATATCCCTCAAATAGGGATAAAGTTATCATTACGGAAAGGAGTATAAATGGACACTTTGCAACCCTCGTGCTCTCATTTATTATTACCAAGGGTGTAACAACCCCCCCGAAGGGGTTGGTATGCCTTCTACACCCCTTCTATACCCTTCTAGACATGGATCTGCGTCATGACAGCTTCTAGCTTACAAGCTCTTAAGAATGCACGGGAGACATGATGGAGGGTGAACACAGCCAAACACCCACCCAAGGAGTGAAAATTATCCTCTGCTGGACGGGGGTGGAGGAAGATGTGGGGGTGCAAATTTTCCTTGTTTTTACTGAGCAATGGTCGCAGTCCAGAGCAGCCTTCAATTGTTTTACCCGTACCCGTCTAAGGGGTGGAAAAAACCACCCCCAAATTCACAAGAAGTATTCGAAAAACTTTTAAGACCGGAAAGATGCACTCTGGAGTTTTTCAATCTGAGAGAAGAGAAATCTGCTAAAAGTATTGAGTTTGCACAGCAAGACTAATCCTTAAAGCAGAAAAAAGCATCCCTTGATAAGTATTAAACAGGAAGGCGCAGAAGTATGTGGAAAGATTAATTTTTTTCAGTGCGGAATTTATCGAGCTCTCATACACCTTCTGTTATCCCTTCTCCAACCCTCGAATATTTGCTCCTCCTTGTCTGGCTTAACTTTTTACCGGACCTCTGCGTTCTATACTTTAATTGAACACACACTTTTTCTAACACACTCCTGTATCCTGTGTTCTGTTTCATGAATTCTTTCATGATATCATCAGTATATCATATCTTTTTCATCCATACACCCCAGTTTATCTTCAATCATACTTGGTTCTCTAAAATTCTTGTCTCTCTTCAGGCTTCCTCTTACACTCTATATATTCTGTCACGTTCTTACAAACTTACCTCCCCTTCGATCACTCCGCCTCGATCTCCGTTTCATGCTTTTCTACTCATACATTTTTTGTGCACTCTCAAAATAGACAACAATAGTGTAACGTAAGAGTTAACAAAATAAAATAAGAACAAAATGACGCGAGACAGTTGAGGGCTGTTCTGATCAGTGCATTGTAGTAAAAACAAGAAAAATTTGCTCTCCCACATCTTCCTCCACCCCCGTCCAGCAGAGGGTAGTTTTCACCTCTCTAGGGGTGTTTTCTTTGGCTGTATTCACCCTACACCATGTCTCCCTTGCATTCTCAAGAGCTTGTAAGCTAGAAGCTTTTATGGTGCAGATCTATGTTCGGAAAAGTGTAGAGGTAGGGAAGGGTGTAGAAGGCGTACCAACCCCTTCAAGGGGGTGGGGGGTGGGGGTTTACACCCTCGGTGGAGCCCTTGGCACTAATAAATGAGAGCACGAGGGCTGCAAAGTGCCCATTCATTTTCCTTTCCGTAATGATACTGATATTAATAACTTTACCCCCATTTAAGGGATATTTTTGGCTCTGCACATAAATTTAAGGAGTATACGAATTTTTTTGACCTTGAATTCGGATTCAGCATCGAAAAATAAGGTTTGTAACGGTTTATTGTCGGGTAGCTAGTTTGGAGATTAATCAGGGTCCAGATTAGTTAATAAGACAGTCCAATAAAAATATAAACAATTTATTTACTTCTTCAAACAGGCAGTGTGTGGCAGTGTTACATAACATACAGGTACAGGTTATATGTCCGTATCTTTTACGGTTCTTAGGACATTTTCTATTATCTGAGAGAGAGAGAAAGAGTGTAACGATTGCGATGCGACGTTTGTTGTTGCTACGGGAGTGGCATCGGGCGTCGGGTGAATATCGTCGACTCAAGAAGTTTCCCAGTTCAACACGCTGTAGGAGGTCTCCAGGTCAGGCTCATTCGCTCTGGTT
This sequence comes from Rutpela maculata, assembly GCA_936432065.2. Lineage (NCBI taxonomy): Eukaryota > Metazoa > Arthropoda > Insecta > Coleoptera > Cerambycidae > Rutpela > Rutpela maculata. The sequence continues at coordinate 12,342,519 of OW386289.2, read as the reverse complement.
TTGGCGGCGAAACGGCGCCGGGGAATGACTAACGACTCGAGGGGTCCCAGCTCAACACGCTGTAGGATTCCCAGGGTCAGATTGCATTCGTTCCGTCGTGTTTGCGTCGGGAGATGTACAAAACTGTAATATGTCCAGCTCAGCACGCTGTAGACAGATTGTCAGAGTTATTCACTCTCTGACTTCTGTTGATTTGTCGCCGGCTTTTATATCCGAGAATCCTCGCTTACTGGTGACGTAGAACTGCGTATAGTTTAGTGCCGTGTGCAAATCCTTGCTTCTAGACGGGAGCTGGGTATATTTGCGTGTCGTGTGCACATTGGTATCGTGTGTAAATCCGGAATCTTAGTAATGGAGCAGGAATTTAAAGAATGCTTCATTACAGGTTTAACCCTAGAGGGACGCCCGAGGTAACAGTACAGCAAGACGGCTTAAAGCCATTATATGTGACATACTGTTGCCTTTTCAATAAATACGATTTTAGAATTTCAATAGCGCTAAGATAGAAATCAAATTTTGATAGTTTGACAAGTAAGTTTCCATGATTTATCCTGGCGAAAGCCTTTGAAAAATCTATGTAGATGACATCCATCTGCCCCTGAGAGTCTAATGTGTAACCGGTGATCTGTTACTCATAAACCCATGTTGATTGGGCGATATTTGATTACGAACCGAGATGTAGATGCGATCATACAAAATAATTTCAAAGATCTTCGAAAAATTTGAGAGGATAGACTACTAGGTAAACACTGGAGAAACTTTGGCCACCTTCCAGCAGATGGGAAACGTCTTTATTTTTAAAGCAAGATTAAATAGTGTGCACAATGGGACAGCTAGAACACCCACACAATCTTTTACAATAAAAGACGGTACATTATCAGGACCTGATGTCATTTTGTTTTTTAATTTCTTTGAGGCATGCAAGATTTCATTTTCAGATATATTTTGAAAAGTAATATTTTCATGGTTATCATGCAATTGGGTAATATTCACATAATCAATCCTTGTAGTAAGTATATACTTTTAAAAAATTCTCCAAAAACATGCACGATATCTTCAAGTTTATCATAGAACTCATTATTATATGATACTTTGCTGGGAATTCTAGAAGTTCCATTTTTTGATGTTTTTAAGGTCTGCATTAATTTTTAGCGCTATGCTAATTTTTCCGAGGTTTGCAATTTTTTTGTTTATTTTTACTGGATTAATATATATTTCAATGTGTTTATATTAGTCTCTTAAATATATATTTGTAATATGTATTGTCATTCTTTATATTGTTTGTAAAACTGACTGAACAAATATTGTCTTGTGTTATATTTAATAAACTTATTTCTTTGGACAATAAAGTATCCCACTCTCTCTAACTTAAGAACTAGTTTGGAATTTAATTTTTGCAATTTATACGTGTTCTAACCCATTCGTTTTCTATTGTACCAAAGATGTTCAAAGAAATGTACATCCTATAGATATTACAACAAATGTTTATTTAACACCGCATTGTCAACAAACAACAATTCTTGTTCCTACAATACAGAATCTGATTTAAATAATGGCGGTGTAATGTATGTTGGGCATAATGCGACAATTGTGAACATGGGCCATGCGTGGTTCGGTTGTTTATGGTTTGGGATTTGAACAAACACAAATAAAACAAGTGCTTTATGCTAAAGTAAGTAATCTTATTTGGCTTGGGCGACATTTCTAATAAAAGAAGTGACAATAGGGAAAGTCATGTTTTTAATTACAAGGACATTAAAATATGTGGATGTTCAGATTTATTAAAACCTAATTTTTATTTAGAGAAAGCACCAAAATTATCATGTTTGCAGCATTCATTTTGAACTCATAATATTTAATAATAATAACTATAGAAAAAACCGCTGCCCAAGGAATCACTACTTCCACATCCAGATTCTCTATCCAAATCACTCACAACGAAAAAACTTTGTATGTGAAAATAATTGTTTATGGAACTTTAATAATATAATATTTGAAATCCTCTACCCTAAAAACCCATAAAACGATACCCCACATCGGTAGTGGGGTGGGGGTGGTAGTGGGGGGTGGATGAAGTAAAAAAATATTTTGAGGTTTCTGGTTCCTGTACATATACTAAATCACACTTTTTTTTCATCCCCTTTAATAAGGAGGTGGTGGTAATGGGGGTGGCTAATGCCAAAATTTTTTTTGAGACCTGAGCTTCTCTTGTATATACTAAATACCAATTTCATGGACTCTTACCTGCTTGATTTACCCATTTACCCCAAATTTACCCCCCAACCCTTCGACGGAACAAGATGAAAATATAATCTCGTTCTAGATCTCGTTAAAGTACATATGTGTACCAAATTTCAAGTCAATATCTTAAACGGTTCCAGAGTAAACGCACTTAAAATCTCGACGTTTCATGACATTTTAAGCCTATTTGGACAATAAAAATTTTTTAAAATTTTTTTGTCGTTACTATACTTCCACTGGACGTGGAAGTAATTAAGTAGAAAATTGGATTTTTCAGTGGATTCAAGTCGACAATCATTTAAGTTTTTTTATAAAAGTTACATATTTTTTTATAAAAAAAAAGGCATAGATTAGATTAAATTAGATTTGTTTCCCAAGAATTAATGTTACATAACAATAATAATACAATATGCTCATATAGTTACATACAAAACATAGTGCGCCTTAATCAAGACATAAGGGAAAGAGCATTTACTTAAATACATAATCATAATAAATATGCACTTACTTAAATAAATTCGAACATTATAAATATTTAATGCATAGGAAAAATTTTGAAAGTAAACCATTTGAAAACCTTTTATGAATGAAATTTAGTAGTGAAGTATTCTTCTAGGTTATAGAACACGTAATTATTTAAAACTTTCTTTAGTCTAATTTTGAATAAGTTTTCGTTGTTTATGTAGGTGATAGAATTTGGTAGGTAATTATAAATTTTTACTCCGGAGTATAGAGGACCTTTCCTATTTGTGACATATCTATATTTTGATGCAATTAGTTTTAAATTAGATCTGGTATTATAATCATGAATATCAGCGGATGTCGATATTGCGTTCCGTTTTCTGTAAATCATTGTAGCTAATTTATATTTATATATATAAAGGTTGACTACAGTGGGTATACATAAGTTTTTAAACGCCGTTCTACAGGATACTCTCGGGTGAATACCACAAATTGCTCGTACAGCACGTTTTTGTGTAACTAAGATTTTTTGAAAACCAGTTGCGTTTCCCCAAAATTCTACACCATATTGCAGTATGCTTTGAAAGTATGCAAAGTACACAGATAGTGCCGCCGCAAGGCTGATATTTTCTTTGATATTCTTTATTGCATAAATTGCATGTCCAAGTCTTTTATTTAAATCAAAAATATGTGTCGACCAGTTTAACGATTTATCAATATATATTCCTTAGAATTTAGTGTCAGTTACTGATATTGTTTTTCCTAGATCAGTTTGAATATTTATATCTGCGATTGGTGCGTGGGATTTTTCAAATGTTATATTCATTGTTTTTTCAACATTTAAGAGCAGTTTATTGGCATGAAACCAGTTTGTAATACCATTCATTGCCTCTTCACTTTTAACTTTAAGGTCGTCCAAGTTATCCTCATTCACTATGATACTGGTATCATCAGCGAACAACGCAAATTGTAACGAAGGGAAATTATCAACGAGATCATTTATATATATATATATTAAAAATAATACTGGCCCTAATATGGACCCCTGTGGCACTCAACATTTGATGTCTTTTGCTTCCGTCATAACAGTTTTTCCAATTCCCTGAGATTTGTCATAAAGTCTGACATGTGCTGATCTATGTTTTAGATACGAAGTAAACCACAAAAGTGGTGTACCGCGTATTCCGTAGTAATTGAGCTTCATTAGTAAGATATGGTCTACACAGTCAAAAGTCTTAGACAAATCGCAGAAGATACCCATAGGAATATGCTTATTTTCTAGAATATTATTAATATAATTTATTTGTTTAAATGCAGCGTCAGATGTGCTACAATCTTTTTTGAATCCAAACTGGAATGGTGTTAAAATTTTGAATTTTTCTAGATAGTTTACTAACTGTTTTTTTACTGCTGCTTCTAGTATTTTAGAAATTGTTGGCAAAAGTGAAATAGGCCTATAATTTGAAATATTATGTTTGTCGCCTTTTTTAAAAAGCGGCTTAATGGTTGCTATTTTAAATTTATCTGGAAATGTCCCAAATGATTCTTTAGGTTTTAACTGTTTGACAATTTCAATTACTTCATTTTCCGTGACAGGCATAAAGTACAGAGAGTCCAGGGTACTTTTGTTTATCTTATTCATATAGTATTCGGCGGAGTGTATGCTTTGTAAATCCGATGTTAATGTCTCGGCAATGTCCACAAAAAAGTCAATAAATTTAGTGGCTACTTGACAAGGGTCTTTAATAATTGTATCATTCTCAGACAGCACTATATGTTCTTGCATATTAGAATTTTTCCCCTGAAGGTCGTTTATGACATTCCAAGTAGTTTTTATTTTATTACTAGAGTGCAGAATTTTATTACTGAAGTATAATTTTTTTGCAGCATGTATAACTTTTTTTAAAATCTTACAATATTTTTTAATAAACAGTAACAGGGTGGGCCAAATTAGATGGAACTTGAAGTTTTCTTTAAAACTATGACATACAGATCGATTTTCGAGAAACAAACAATGGCGCGAACCGCGATCGTCTATCTTTTTCGACTACCGAACGTTCTTGGAAAATGGGCATTTTTGGATGACCTCTATATCTCAATTATCAAGTGTCGAATCGAAAATCGAGTAATGTATTCTTAGGGCACTTTCAAAGTTCTTGAACACAAAATTTATGCGCCTCATTTCTGATTCCGGCAGGTACACCTCCCTCAGAGATTTATACACACGTTTCCACGATAATAGTCTGGGAGGTAGCACCAAATCTAATTACATCATTTCAACAAAGCTTATTTTTTCAGTACAGGTTGTTTTTTCATTGCTTATCGAAGAATCGGGTGTCAGCTGACGTGACCGTGGAGATTAAGACCGTGGGAGGCTGCGCATTTGGTAAAATATTTTTTTACGGCAATCCAACAGAGCTACAAAACTATAAATGGTTTATTTATGTAATATAAATGAAAAGAAAATGTGTCAGCTGCATAGGGTAAGGAGCGAAGGTTGTCAATATGTATGAAAAACACGTGAAAAACTATTAAAAATTGTCAGCTGACAATACCATGGGACAAAACCTGTCAGCTAGGCCTTTTAAGTCTACCGCAGCGTCCAGGTGCTCACCGCATCTTTAATGCCCCAGTTAACGTATAAAACTTGAAAGAAAATCATATTTGTACGAAATATTAGACATACATATTAGAGAAAACTTAGAGATTGCAATCATTGGTTGAGAATAGTGAGGATTAAATAATTTTGACACATTCAATACAAATAAAACAAATCAATTCTCATCTGAATCACTCGCACTGCTGTATTCTAAATTATCTTCCTCTTCGGAAGTGCTATCTGAATGGTCTTCCAAATCTAGATTTTCCTCAGATTCTCGACCGTCATCGTTCTCATTTTCGTCTTCACAAATATCTGCAGAAAAATATTGAAAATCATTGAAGTGAATGAAAGAGAATTCATGGAGAAGTAAAAGATTATATACATAGAATACCTGGAATTTCCTCGCTCTCATTTACTATACTTTCAATTTTCGATAATTGATCGCCTTAAAATCACTTAAAAATATACTCTCATCATGTTCTTCCCATCCATAATCAGTTAGAAAACCCAAAGTATGAAGAGAAATGTTTATTCTGGTACGTTTTCCCCTCCGAATCCTCATTTATCCGCAATGGCGCCATTTCGAAATTTTTTAAAATTTTTGAAATCTTGACAGAACTAGAACGGAAAATTATGAACAAAATATGCATGGCATATCTGAAATACGAACGGATATGCTTCTCCTAATCTTTTATGATCATTTCGACCCAAATCGGACCAGTAACAACCTTTCTGCTGCACTTTATAGCATAATATGATTATCTAATATTTCATACAAATATGATTTCCTTTCAAGTTTCATATGAGAAAAACGACAACGAGACGTGAAATAGAATATTTCATTAGTTTGTATTGAGAGAAACTTGAAATTGATCATCAGGTGGTTAAAAAAATTAAATAATACGTTAGCTGGGGTATTAAAGATACCGCGCGCGGTGAGCGCCTAGACGCTGCGGTACACTTAAAAGGCCTAGCTGACAGGTTTTGTCCCATGGTATTGTCAGCTGACAATTTTTAATAGTTATTTTTATATCGCAAACTATAATATCAATCAATTTCAGCTTTGATGAAATAACGAATTTTCACGTTTTTCATACATATTGACAACTTTCGCTCCTTACCCTATGCAACTGACACATTTTCTTTTCATTTATATTATATAAATAAACTATTTATAGTTTTGTAGCTTTCTTGAATTGACGCAGAAAAAAATTATTTTACCAAAAGCGCACGCGAGCCCACGCTCTTAATCTCCACGGTCGCGTTAGCTGACACCCGATTCTTCGATAACACAGCCCCACAAAAATAAAAAAAAGTTCAGACTAGCGAACCAGACCCATGTATCCCTATGTATTTTCGGTCGCTGAATCCGAATCCAAGGTCAAAAAAATTCTTACACCCCCAAAATCTTTAGCTAGAGCCAAAAAACACCCCTGGACTAGGGTAAACAGAATATTAAGCTACGAGAATAGTTCTTACATCTCAATCGATCGAATTATACAAATTAAGGTTAAGCAGCAGCGTACATACAATAGATATAAAACACACCCCCAATGAGGGGCGAAAACTAGCCCCCATTTATAAAAATCGATCCAAAACAGTAACGACTGCTGAAAAAGCTCAAAATGTCTAAGTTTTATTAAAGTGATAAAAAACTGCATCAGGTTTAAAGGACACAAAACAAGAGAAAACGTAAAATTCAACAGTATTTTTATTTTGCGTAGTACTCTAAAATACAACTAGAAACTTTCGTACCATCAACGTCCTACAGTGTCAACTCTCAGATGGTGTGAAAACTACCCCCTATTTATCCATAAAAAGTTGCAGTGACTTCTATAAAAATTCGAAACACCTGCGTTGTGCGGAAGTGAGTCTATGTTCGACGCTGTGCTTGAAAACCACCCTCACGGGGTTGCGAGATGCCATCCCTATATCCGTAGAATGCTGGAAAAACAGAGATAAACTAACCGGATTTACATTTTTATAGATGCTATGATTAGCAAAAATCGTGATGCACACTTCCAGCGTCCTACGAATATAGGGGTAGCATCTCGCAACCACATGGGGGTGGTTTTCAAGCACAGCGTCGAACATAGTCTAGTTTCTTCTCGCTTCCACAAAACGCAGGTGTTTCGAATTTTTATAGAAGTCACTTTTTATGGGTAAATCTTACGTGCGGGGTAGTTTTCACACCATCTGAGGGTTGACACTGTAGGACGTTGATGGTACGTAAGTTTCTAGTTCTATTTTAGAGTACTACGCAAAATAGAAATCCTGTTGTATTTTACGTTTTCTCTTGTTTTGTGTCCTTTAAACTTGGGGGGTGGTTGTTCTCAACCCTATAGGGACAGTTTATGAAGATTACGTCGGATCTGATGCAGTTTCTTATCACTTTAACAAAACTTAGACATTTCGAGCTCTTTCAGCAGTCATTACTGTTTTGGATCGATTTTTTTATAAATGGGGGCTAGTTTTCGCCTCTCACTGGGGGTGTGTTTCATATCTCTTGTATGTACGCTGCTGTTTAACCTTAATTTGTATAATTCGATCGATTAGGATGTAACAACTATTCTCGTAGCTTAATATTTTTTTACCCCAGTCCAGGGGTGTTTTTTGGCTCTAGCTAAAGATTTTGGGGGTGTACGAATTTTTTCGACCTCGGATTCGGATTCAGCGACCGAAAATACATAAGGGTACATGGGTCTGGTTCGCTGGTCTGAACTTTTTTTCATTTTTGTGGGGCTGTGTAAGCAATGAAAAAACAACCTGTACTGAAAAAATGAGCTGTGTTGAAATGATGTAATTAGATTTGACGCTATCTCCCAGACTATAACCCCACTAGCAGACTACGTCCAAGAAATATCACACAAAAATTATATTCCTTCAAACTGGGCGATAGTCCGCTAACTCGCAACGTAACACAAATCAGACAGCATAATGCCCAATTTCTGATAAAACATCCCTTACCACATCAGGCGTTGCCTATTTTCCGGCAACCTATTTAGCCACACTTTCCATTACGATAACTTAGTACTACCCTACACTTTATCCTTCTCAACTCTATAACTTTCTAATCCTTTCTTTATTCTTTATATTTGTTTAATTTTGTTCTCTTTTATTTTTTTATTCTTTTTTTCCTATTTGTCCCTAAATTCTCTCCCGACCAGTAAATTCTCGAAAATTAAAACATTTTAAACAATAACTTTTAAACACCATATTTTCCTGGCGGCACACAGTGGTGCTTTTTAGAAAACAGGCGTCAATAATCGATAACCTAGACAATTTTCGATAATAATTTACGAAACTTGGTAGAGCTAAGTATTTGGATATTATCAGTTTTGCTGCAAAAATTTTTTCTTTCAATACGGCGGCTTCAAAATTGGGGTCAGAAGAAGCAAAAACACGAAAAATTCAATCCAGGCCAAAAAAAAAGTCCTAAAGCGAAAAAACGCCCTTAGAATAGGGTAAAATCGCAAGTACATGCAAAAAGTACTCCCAATGCACAATCCTAGGGTATTTGAGGTTGCTGATTTAAATTTCAACATGCCAAAAGCCAAAAATTGATTCTTAGGGTGAAAATCAAGTCAAATGGGGGTTGAAAAGGGTGTAAAAATGAAAATTTGACAAAACACGTAATTTTAAACTTATATTTTTAGGGGTTTTTGAGGTTGATGATTTCAAATTTCAGCATGCCAAAAGCCTAGAATTTATTATTAGGTTGAAAATAAAGTAAATTAGTGGTTGAAAGTGGTGTAAAAATAAAAAGTTGGAAAAATACGTAATTTAGATTTTGAAATTATATTTTTAGGGGTTTTGAACTTGTTGAGTTCAAGTTCGAATCTGATCTCAGAAAAGCTCATGTGCCCTCAAAATTTCGAGCCTTTAGCGATTAAACAACCCTAAAATAGGGTAAATTATCCCCGATTTGTGGTAACAATAAATACATTTAAAAAGTAGTTAACAAGCGCAAACGCATTGTATTTAGTTATAGATTTTTGGTATGTGGTAAGGATTTTCTACTGTGAGGTAGTTAAGCAACCCCTAGATAGAGAAAAACCACCCAAATATAAAAATAAAGTTCATGAGAGAGGTTAAAGTCTTTAGCTTCTATTCAAAAATGTATAAATCAAAATGTATAAATCAAAAACTTCCACATTTTCCATATTTTAATGTATTTTATTTTTATATAAAGGCGGATCTGGACCTTGAGCTTGGGGGGGGGGGTAACACAGCCGCGTGCTGAAAATGACAAAAATGCTTTTCCTCGAAAATTGAAATTGATGGGGGGGGGGGGGAGAAAATCACAAAAAAAATTATAAACACAACTAAATAGAATATATATTGTAATATGTTGCACCCCTTAAAATTTAAGGTTATGTTACTAAAAAGTAGGCAGACTTCAACAGATCGAATGTCTGAATGAATGTAGTGTATTTGCACCTACTCGAAAAAGAACCTACCAGGAGATTCCAAAGTGACATCTGGAATTCTCTAGAGAATGGTGGCGTCATCACAGAACAATCGAGATCTGTCATTTTTAGGTATAAAAGACCAACCGCATTCTCGGCGAGTAGTTCAGAAAGTTCAGAAAGTATAGAAAGTGAGGTTAAGAGTTCAAAGATAAACAAAGTAATAAACATTGTGATTTTAGTCAGTAAAGTGTATAGTGTATTTAAATTAATAATAGTATTGTGAAGTATCCAGTAAATATTTAATAAAGTGTGTTAGTGGACATCTCTTGTTATAATTTTTGGAACCCACGGAATTTGCAAGGGGTAATTTCCTAAGGGTGGAAACACGTTACAATTGGTGTCAGAAGCGGAATTTTATGACAAGAGGAGCTCTGTAGTTGTGTTGGAGTGTTCGAGAAGTATTCTCGGGAGTTAGTGCTAACACAGGACTAATTTACTGGACATTTGTGTTGTTATTTTCGAACAGGAAAATAGTGTTTAAGTGCATTTTTGAGACATTGTAGAACATTTTATTAGGACATTAGTGTGATAATTAAATCCTTTGAACTGAGAAGTGATAGAGACACTGAAAAAGACTCATTTAGTGCGTGAAAATTTCTAGAACTTTTCTATTTGGACATTAGTGGAGATTATTAAATTCTCTGAACTGGATAGTGACAAAAGACTCTGGATAAGACTTTTTCGTGCTATTTCGAGATTTGTCTGGGAAGTTCCATTACCGATATTGACGTGACAGTTAAATTTATTTTATTTTAACATAATCTTATGCCTATAAAAACTAGAAGTATGGCATCCGATAAACAAATACAGGACTTATTCGAACAATTCCAAAAAATGATGGCGCAGCAACGGCAGGAAGACAAAGAAGAAAGGAACGAATTAAAGAAAATGATGGAAGATCAGGAAATAAGACGTCAGAAAGAAAAAGAGGATGAAGAAACAAGACGTCAGAAAGAAAAAGAGGATGAAGAAACAAGACGTCAGAAAGAAAAAGAGGATGAAGAAACAAGACGTCAGAAAGAAAAAGAGGATGAAGAAACAAGACGCCAAGAAGAAAAAGCCGAATTGAGAGAAATTATGGAAGAGCTGAAGATACGACAGCAAGAGGAGAAAGAAGAACAAGAAAAACGCCAGGAAGAATTAAGGAAAATTCTGAATGAACAAATGAAAATACAACAGGACGCTATCATTTCCACTACTGAGGAACTAAAGAAAGAAATCAAAGATGATATGGGTAGCGTAAAGTCTGAAGTTTCTGAAGTCAAGACGGAAGTCAGTCATGTAAAAGAGGAAGTGAGTGACATCAGAGGAAAAATGAGCGAGTTCGAAGGAGAAGTGGAGCGACTTAAACGACAATTAAGAGAGAAAGGAGGCCAGCTAGTAACATCATCGGGTCCTCGATTAAAACCTCCCTCCTTTGACGGCCAAAGCTCATGGACAACGTACAAGAGACAATTCGAGGCAGCAGCATCGGCGAATAACTGGGATAACGAGGAAAAGGCTATGGCATTAGTTCTGGCGTTAAGGGGCCAGGCCTCAGAATTACTTCAGACTATCCCAGTGGAGAAACAAAGGGACTTCAAAGTCTTGGAAGCTGCATTGGACTTGAGGTATGGCGATCAACACCTTGCCCAATTATACCAGGCTCAGCTGAAATCCCGGATGCAAAAAGCTGGGGAAAGTTTACAAGAATTTGAAGCTGCGATAGAGAGACTGGCGCACCTGGCGTATCCAAGTGCACCTAAAGAATTCCAGGAACAATTAGCCGTGGGGGCCTTTTTAGATGGTATAAGGGACGAAGAGGTCAGGCGAGTTTTGAGGCTGACGAGACACCAAAGTAGTAGCGAAGCTTTGGTGCGTGCACTTGAAGTAGAAGCCGCCTACAGAGATACTCCAAGGTCGAGAGTGCGAGCTGTGACTCTCGAAGAATCGCAACCAGAAATGAATCAGAACCCTATGTTGACTGAGATGCAGAAAATGTTTACCAAACTATTCGATAAATTGGATGGCCTAGGAAAGCAGGATAAACAGCAAAATAAAGGAAAGCCGAGTGGTGGTATTAAATGTTACAACTGCGGCAAGATGGGCCATATGAAACGAGACTGTCGACAGCAGAACTCGGAGAGTCAAGTAAATGCTGTAAATGTTGAAGAAAAGCAGGAAAACTAAAGATAGCCAGCACCAAGGGGGCTGTGTTGGCTAGGGAATGCGGTGCCCCCAGAGAAATAAAGATTTCCCAGCTTCAAAGAATTCCAAGCAGTCTGTTGTTGCAAGGATATGTGAATGGAAGAAAATGCGTGTTTACTATTGACACCGGTGCTACGTCATCAATAGTGCGGCCAGGGTTTATATCAGGCTTGCAGATTAACAAGAAGCAAAATGGAGTAATTATTCGGACAGCCACGGGGGACAGGGCTGCGGTCCATGGAGAGGTCAGCTTGGAACTGCAGGTTGGACGGTTGAGGTTCAATTACAAGGTCATTGTGGCTGACATTATGGATGATTTCATTTTGGGTCTAGACATCATGGGAGAGCAGGGATTCATTGTTGACGTAGGGGAGCGAGTCTTAAAAATTGGAAATGAGGAATTTATTCTGGCAACCGCAGACGACCAATTCCATAAAGCGAGATTGTTAACAACTCAGACGATCAAGATTCCTGCTCATTCAGAACAAATGATCGATGCTGCCGTAGAAGGAAATCCTGGAGGGTACCGTGTTGGCCTAGTTGAAGATGACGAATCGATTAAGTCCCTACCCAATATTATTGTGGCGAGAACTTTAACCCGGACTAAAGACAAAATCCCAATTAGAGTCGTTAATTTAAATTCCCACTCGGTGACAATTAAGGAAGGCAAACCGATTGGCTCCTATGAACCGGTCACATGGGTAGCGAGGTGCGAGGAAGAAACAGAGGGAAGTTCATCTATGAAAATAGACCAGGAAGTTTTGACCTTGTTGAGTACCCAGTTGGAGCATTTATCTGAGGATGAACGAAGGGAGGCAATCAAGTTCCTGGAAAAGGAAAGTTCAGTATTTGCCAAGAATACAGAGGCCCTTACAAAAACAGACATAGTCCAGCATCGGATAAATACTGGCGACTCACCAGCTATTCGACAACCACCTAGGAGGCTTCCATTAGCGAAACAAGAGGATGCCTCGGCAATGATAAACAAGATGCTGCAAGACGGAGTCATTGAGGAGTCAACGAGTCCCTGGTCATCGCCAGTAGTTTTGGTTGCCAAGAAGGACGGAACATTAAGATTTTGTGTCGATTATCGAAAATTAAATGATGTCACGAAGAAAGACAGTTACCCATTACCACGAATTGACGACACGTTAAGCACGTTGGCAGGCTCACGATGGTTTTCTACGTTAGACCTTAGGAGTGGATACTGGCAGGTGGGGCTTCATCCTGATGATAAGGAGAAGACAGCGTTTTCAGCAGGCAGTGGTCTTTATCAATTTACCGTGATGCCTTTTGGACTTTGCAATGCGCCAGCTACCTTTGAAAGATTGATGGAATTCGTACTGCGAGGGCTAACCTGGAGGACGTGCCTGGTTTACCTTGACGACGTGCTTGTTATGGGACAGGACTTTACAGAACATTTGAAAAATCTTCAAGAAGTATTTGGGCGAGTCAGGAATGCCCACCTGAAGTTGAACCCGAAGAAGTGCCTGCTATTCCAGAAAGAAGTCAAATTTCTTGGTCACGTGGTGTCTTCGGATGGAATACAAACAGACCCCGACAAAATTTCTGCTGTACGAGATTGGCCAAGACCATCTAACGTTCATGAAGTACGGAGCTTCCTTGGCCTCTGCACTTATTACAGGCGCTTTGTGGAAGGGTTTGCAGAAATTGCGAAGCCATTACACCGGCTGACGGAAGAGAAAGTACAGTACCAATGGACATCGGAATGTGAAACGGCATGGAGAAAATTGAAGGCAGCTCTGTGCACTGGTCCTGTGCTAGCGTACCCACAACGGGAAGGACTTTTTATTTTAGACACGGATGCCAGCAATTTTTCGGTCGGTTGTGTACTGTCTCAAATCCAGAATGGGCAGGAAAGAGTGATCGAGTACTTCAGCAAGGTGCTGTCCAAACCAGAAAGAAATTATTGTGTAACCCGGAAAGAGTTACTGGCCATCGTAAAATCAGTGGACCATTTTCATAAATATCTTTATGGAAGACATTTCAAGATTCGGACCGACCATGCTGCATTAAAATGGCTGTTGCAGTTGAAAACCCCTGAAGGTCAACTGGCTCGTTGGATAGAACGGTTGCAACAGTATGATTTCAAAATAGAACATCGACCTGGAAGATCTCATAAGAACGCAGACGCTTTATCTAGAAGACCATGCAAGGAAGATTGCAAGCACTGCCGCCACGTTGAGAAATTGCAGGGTACGGTGGCTGTCAACACTATTAAAATAGAGGTTCCGGACGATTGGACAACCGAAGCCCAGAGACAAGAACAACTGAATGACACAGAAATTGGGGCTATATTGAGAGCAAAGGAGAAAGGAATTCGACCAGCGTGGAAGGATGTTTCGGATAAGGCAGTGGGATTGAAGGCTTTGTGGGCCCAATGGGATTCACTTAAAGTCATGAACGGGCTGCTAAAGAGAGCTTGGGAAAGCCCGGATGGCAGGGAAGTTGTTATGCGTCTAGTGATCCCCAGGTGTCGAGTACCGAAAGTACTTCAGGAAGTGCATAATGGAGCATCCGGTGGGCACTTCGGCGTTAATAAGACCCTGAATAAAGTACGAGAACGATTTTATTGGGTAAATAGTCGTCAAGATGTGGAAGCTTGGTGTCGCAATTGCAAAATTTGTGCAGCCAGTAAGGGACCACAGACTAGAAGTAGGGGTGCAATGAAGCAGTATAACGTCGGAGCTCCTTTCGAGAGGATCGCGATCGATATAGCCGGCCCATTCCCAGTAACCAAGGATGGGAACAAGTACATACTGGTTGCAATGGACTATTTTAGTAAGTGGCCAGAGGCCTATGCAATTCCAAACCAAGAAGCAGTCACTGTCGCCAAAGTCTTGGTAGATAATTTGATATGTCGGTTTGGTGTACCCCTGGAGCTGCACTCAGATCAAGGGAGGAACTTTGAGTCAGGGGTGTTTCAGCAAATCTGCAAGTTATTGGGGATACACAAAACACGGACCACAGCCCTTCACCCGCAATCAGATGGAATGGTGGAACGACATAACAAGACCATGAAAGAACATCTCTCTAAAGTGGTTCATAAGAATCAACGCGATTGGGATCTCCACATACCGTTCTTCCTCATGGCATACAGAGCTGCTATCCACGAGTCTACGAAACAAACACCAGCCCGTGTAGTATTTGGACATGAGATCAGACTGCCGTGTGATTTGATTTTCGGAACACCAGGCGGAGAACAGCTTCCTGTGAACAGCTATGTGGATGAAATGAGTGAACGGCTAAGAAATGTTCATGAGCTGGTTAGAGGCCAAATCACCATAGCCAGTGACCGAATGAAGGCTCGATACGACCGTAAGGGTAGTTCAGAAGGGTTCAAGGCAGGAGATCTGGTTTGGCTGTACAACCCACAGCGGAAGAAAGGGAAGTCACCGAAACTTCAACCTCCTTGGGAAGGACCTTATACTGTTATTACCCGAATTAATGATGTCGTCTATCGTATTCAACGAAACAAAAAGTCCAAGATGAAGATCGTACACTTGGATAGACTGGCGAAGTATGTGAAAGAGGCTGAATTGCCTGACCGGGACGTTCAGGCTTAAGGAGGGGGCAGTGTAATATGTTGCACCCCTTAAAATTTAAGGTTATGTTACTAAAAAGTAGGCAGACTTCAACAGATCGAATGTCTGAATGAATGTAGTGTATTTGCACCTACTCGAAAAAGAACCTACCAGAAGATTCCAAAGTGACATCTGGAATTCTCTAGAGAATGGTGGCGTCATCACAGAACAATCGAGATCTGTCATTTTTAGGTATAAAAGACCAACCGCATTCTCGGCGAGTAGTTCAGAAAGTTCAGAAAGTATAGAAAGTGAGGTTAAGAGTTCAAAGATAAACAAAGTAATAAACATTGTGATTTTAGTCAGTAAAGTGTATAGTGTATTTAAATTAATAATAGTATTGTGAAGTATCCAGTAAATATTTAATAAAGTGTGTTAGTGGACATCTCTTGTTATAATTTTTGGAACCCACGGAATTTGCAAGGGGTAGTTTCCTAAGGGTGGAAACACGTTACAATATTCAAAATTATAAGATAAAATAATAAAAATTATGAAATTTTAAAACGAAAGTTGGTGGTTTACAGAATCTTGGGGGGGTAATTACCACGTTTTACACTTTGATAAAGGGGGTAAACTTTAAGTCACTCTAGTTCTACATAATTCCAAACTTTCAAATCTTCATTTTTTATGTCATTTTTTAGCATTTATATACTTTATGATGGTATGATGGTGTATAATATTTGCAAGAACAGGGGTATTTTTTAGTCTAATCTAAGGTAGTTGTTCTGCCATTATTTAGGGAGATGACTGCTAAATATAAAACATAACCCTCTGTTTTGATATTCTTTACCATTCATTCTTACCAATTTATAAATGCTGAAATATGGGTTGGTTTTGCCTCATTTTAGGTTGGCTTCCTTCTTCAGAGTAGAAAATCCTTTGCCATATACCAAAATTCTATATCTAAATACAATACTGTTATTAGAGACATATAGAAAAATCTAGAACATTACAGACATCCTGTAGAAGATTGTAGAATGTGTTAGAATGTAGTGGAAAGATCTAGAACACATAACCTAGGGTATATAAAGGAATGACAAGCTGTGTGTGGGGACAGTTGAATTAGCACAGTTCTAATGGTCAGTTGAATGAGCAGTTGAGAGTTCAGTAAAGACAGTCAAGTTTGAGAAAGTGAGCAGAACAGATCAAGGGACTGAAGTAGTGAATTGTAGTACACAGTGAATATTAGTAAAAAGTAATTAATTGTTGTAATTAGTAAGTTAATAAATTAGTGTTTAGTGTTACCATGCTATTATAATTTCCGAAACCACGATACAGGGTGTTTACAAAAAGGGTGTCAGCACGTAACAATACGTTTGCGCTTGTTAACTACTTTTTGCATGGATTTATTGTTACCACAAGGGATGATTTACCCTATTTTAGGCTCAAAATTTTGAGGGCTTTTCTGAGATCGGATTCAAACTTGAACTCAACAAGTTCAAAACCCCCAAAAATATAATTTCAGAAACTAAATTACGTATTTTTTCAATTTTTTATTTCTACATCCCTTTCAACCACTAATTTACTCTAAATTCTATGATTTTGGCATGCTGAAATTTGAAATTAGTAACCTATACTTTTGGAATGAAAATTACGTATTTTGTTAAATTTTTCACCCCTTTCAACTCCCATTTTACTCAATTTTCCCCTAAAAATGAATTTTTGGCTTCTGTCATGTTGAAATTTGGAATCATCAACTCAAAAACCCCTAGAAATATAAATTTAGAATGAAAATTGTGTATTTTGTCAAATTTTCATTTTTACACCCCTTTCAACCCCCATTTTACTC
This sequence comes from Rutpela maculata, assembly GCA_936432065.2. Lineage (NCBI taxonomy): Eukaryota > Metazoa > Arthropoda > Insecta > Coleoptera > Cerambycidae > Rutpela > Rutpela maculata. The sequence goes on along the minus strand of OW386289.2, from coordinate 12,325,161 downwards.
AATTTCCACCCTAGGAATCAATTTTTGGCTTTTGGCATGTTGAAATTTACAATCAGTAATCTCAAAAATCCCTTGAAATAAACTTTTAGAATGAAAATCACGCATTTTGTCAAATTTTACTCGATTTTCACCCTAAGAATCAATTTTTGGCTTTGGTATGTTGAAATTTGAAATCAGTAACCTCAAAAACTCTAGGATTTTACATTAGTAGTACTTTTTGCATGTACTTATTGTCACCATATATGAGGGTCGATTTTACCCTATTCTAAGGGTGTTTTTTCACCCTAGCTCAAAATTTTGAAGGGGTTTGTGCTTTTCTGAGGTCGAATTCGAATTCAGCGTCGACTGCTCGGGTCGAGTTCCAGAATCAAACCTTTTTTATGGCTGGGATTGAAGTTTTCATCTTTTTTGCTTCTTCTGACCCAAATTTTGAAGCCGCCCTATTGAAAAGAAAAATCACCGATTGTTGACGCCTGTTTTCTAAAAAAATCACCACTGTGCGGCAGGGAGACCACCAGGACGGTAGTTATCGGTTTTTTTCGTTGAGCTTTTTCCCGTGCCAACTACCAAAATTCCTCAATGCTGCGACAGTTTTTATAAAGTGCTTTTAATTATTTTTAAATCTTTTTATAGAATATTTTTAAATTTAATTATTAGTTTTAAGTTCGCCTGTGGCGAACAGGAGAACTAATTCTCCAAACCCGTCTCCGTTAAGCCGAACCGGACCTGCTCCGCCCAGCCTTTCAACTTCCATGGCGCTACCTGCCGTGGATAACTGGCTGGATCCGGGCCAGGACCCGGGTAAGCACTGTGCATGTGCATAATATTTAATAAATTTAATTTCTTCTTTTTCCTCTTCTTTGACTCTCATCCAGGGTTCCCGGGTTCCCCTTGGCTTTGGATTTGGTCTACTGTGTATAATGTGTGTTTTTTTTTACTACATACAATCAAAGATTATGTTGTCTCTTGCCGAAAACACAATCTCTAGCAGAATTTGTTTTTGGATAAGTCTTGAATAAAGTAATTTTTATAAACGTTTATTCAGTTGTCGAAGTCTTTCGAAGTATTTACCTATAATGGCTGCCAAAAGTCATTCAGAAACAAAAATTCAGTGTTTCTGAAATTTAGGTAATCACACATAAAAAACTTCGGAAAAGTGAATCTGATACTCTGATTTGTCTCTTCTATAGGTGCAGAGTTGAGCCGAGTACCAAAAAAAAGTACTTGCAAAAATTCGAGTACGAGTACCCGATTCATTTTACTTATGAGTACAATACTCGTAAGTATTTTATTAATAAGAAAGTATAAGTACGAGTAATACTCGCAAAACCATCATAAATTCGAGTAACGAGTACGAGTACCCATAACCATTAAAATAAGTTAATATTTTCTCTTCGTAGTCTTTAGATAGAACTTTTTAACTATATAGATAAGAACAGATAAAAAGACACTCAGTCAAGTTTAAAATAAAATAAAACCTTTTATTAAATAAAACAAATTTAACGAAATAACCATTAGGCATTATGGTTCACAGAAAATAAAAACATTATTATTTATAACATAGGCATAGGACATCTCACTTTTTATTATCAGAACTTCATAGAAGACCTCATTTTGAAATAAAAGTATCTTCAAACGTTGCTCCTTATTATCATTTTTGTAAATAATCGCTCATAAAAAAATTGTGATATTGCTGCGAATGACTTAGTATTTCGTAGCAAATAATTCAATACTGAAAATTATCACCTATCTATTATATTATTTCTGGTGGCGAAAATAGAGGGGTATTTATGATTTATTTTAATAATAAAAAATGATCGCCGAATTGAAATTTTCCACAAAAAATATGAAATGGCATTCAATGTTATCCCGAAAGTAAATAAAATAAAATAAAATAATAAATAAGACAATGTAAAATCATGATTTGGCTTCTAATCAGTATTGTCGCTTTTTCTTGAAAACGATGCGTCCTATCGATTTCTGGCAAAAGGGCATTTTCTAAATAAAATTGAATGCTGTTTAATATTTTTTGAAAATATTTGCAAAATTTCAATTCGGCGATAATTTTTTCTTAAGTTTCATGAATAGTAAATATCTCTCCATCTTGGTATCTTCTCAATTGGTAATAATAGGCAATCAATGGTTTTCAGTACTGAATTGTTTGCTCTCAAAGAAGTCATTCGCAGCAATTTTTTTGAGTACTCGTGAAAAGTAACAATTTTTGACGAATACTTTGTACGAGTAATTTTTAATGTCCTGCAAATACGAGTATTAAGTCCTCTAGACCAAAAAGTACTTATGAATAATTAAAAAAGAGTACTTTTAGTACTCGAGTACAAAATACGAGTAAAGTATCCGTGTACTCGCCCAGCTCTGTATAGGTGTTTTACAGATTTGGGTTTTAGTATACGCAAAGCTCTTAAGCTAAACCGAATTAAAATTTGCACAGTTTTTTATAGCCAAGGGACAATCAACAAGTCTGCAGAGACTACTATACCCACATAAAATGTACTATAGAGTGCTTTACCGGTAGTCTCTAGTTCGCTTCGTCTAACGCAGAGGCAGACCGTCAGTTCCCACCTGTTGGGTTCGGCGGCGCCACAGGCGTGGTTGGTCTTTATTCACTTGTTTTGGTAGTTTTTAATTTAATTTGGCGCCGACTGCTTGCGCTCTGTACGGTGCCGTGTCGTAAATGTCTTCTTCTAAACAAGATATCCACTCCACTAGCTTATAAGTAGTTCGTTTACATTTCATTGTTCTCCTTTGTCAATAGAATCGGTTCCTTGTTATTATTATCTCTGAATGGGCGTTTTAAAATGTAATCAAACAGAAAAATATTGAAAATAACTAATACACAGATTATCAAATACCTATCAATTTAAAAAGTGTTTTAACCGCTTTCCATGTCACCTTAATGACCCTCTTAAGTCTAGGAGAGCTAGATTTATCTGAGTTAAGGAGACGGGGCCCTACAGTTTTTAGTGGAATCCGAACCACTTTTTGGGGATAATTTACTATGACTTTTTTTTCACTCTATGGGCTTGAAAGCTAGACGCCCTAACCACAGAACTATCAACTACTTTTAAAGTTCTGAACAACACACCACTGGGACTGAAAATTTTTGAAATCCCCCACCACGTCTCATAACCATCTCGTAATGTACTATCGTATAATAGTCGGACAGCCAGCCGTCAAATATCCCATGAATAAGATACATGAAAAACTTTGTGTGAGTGATTAATACTACCACAGACCTAAAGGGAGCCACCTCTTATACAAGCTAATTTCGCCCGCGTCATTTTGACCTCACTTCCGGTTACGATTTTTAATGTTTTCTTAAGTCATCAATAGTCCCTTGAGGTAAAGCTTTTACCCCATCGGACCGCAAGACATGTACCCTCCGTTTTCGAGGGCGGGGAACACGATGGTGACAATATTTTCCGACCTACCCTCGAACCGCTTTTTTTTTCGATTTTCCGGTGCTACGCTTGCGAGGGATTGCCGGATCGGGGTTTTTTGGTCAGTTTGAATAAATTAAGTAAATATTGACCACAGGTGACCTAACCCACCCTCGGGGGTTGAAACTACCATCACTCCCAATAACTAAATGCCACGAAAACAGGCTGGAAAACAGTATACCCCCGTTTTCGAGAGCGAGGAATACGATGGTGATAATATTTTCCAACCTACCCTTCACCCACTACCCCCAAACCTGAATATCACCCACTTTTCCGATTTTTCGGTGCTAGGCTTGCGAGGGCCTGTCGTATCGTGTCGGGTAGTTTCAACCCCCGGGGGTGAGTTAGGTCACCTGTAGTCAGTATTTACTTATTTTATTCAAATTGACTAAAAAAAAAACCTATCAGTTGGATTCTAGGTCGAAAAATATTGTCACCATCGTATTCCCCGCCTTCGAAAACAGTTTGACTTTCCAGCAGATTTTCGTTATTTTCGTGGCATTTAGTTATTGAGGGTGGGGGTAGATTCCGGGGGAGGGTTAGGTCACCTGTGGTAAATATTTAACTATTTTATTCTAACTGACCAAAAAAAAAACCGATATGGCAGGCCCTCGCAATCCTAGCACCGGAAAATCGGAAAAGGGGGTGGTATTCAGGGTTAGAGGTAGTGAGTGAAGGATAGGTCGGGAAATATCACCATCGTATACCTCGCCCTCGAAAACGGTATACCGTTTTCCAGCTGATTTTCGCTGTTTTCGTGACATTTAGGCGGGGGTAATTTCAACCCCCGGGGGTAGGTTAGGTCACCTGTGGTCAATATTTACTTATTTTATTCAAACTGACTAAAAAAAAAACCGATTCGGCAAGCCCTCGCAAGCGTAGCACCGGAAAATCGGAAAAAGAGGTGGTTTTTTTCGATTTAGTGGTAGCGGTTGGACGCTAGGTCGAAAAATATTATCACCATCGTGTTCCCCACCCTCGAAATGGGGGGGCCGTGGCAGGGCCGTGGCGGCCCGGTGGGGTAAAGACTTTACCTCAAGGGACTATTGATGACTTAAGAAAACATTAAAAATCGTAACCGAAAGTGATGTCAAAATTCCATGACGCGGATGAAATTAGCTTGTATAAAAGGTGGCTCCCTTTAGTAATCCAGTCGAATTGGACATCATAAAAAATTTTGCGTATTGCGAACTTTTTTTGTGGAAGTTGTTTAAGAGGGCATAACAAGCAAGCACGGAAAAACTTGCTACACCATGTGCGTCCTCTATTTTTAGGGGTTGAAACTTTGAAATTTTACTTATGTGTCCATATCTGTTTCCCTATTGCCCGTAGCACTCTTTATCGAGTTACACTTTTTGAAGGTTCATCCCTCCTCTACATTATATATATATATATATATATATATATATATATATATATATATATATATATATATATATATATATATATATATATATATATATATATATATATATATATATATTACACATTTGCCGTAGGACAAACGGTACTGGCTGTACGAGGCCGGAAAGATCGCGCTGTCCGAATTTGGGGATCTTCTGTAAGGACAAACGGCTATTATTTCCAACCTACAATACTACACATACTAATGCCCTTAAGGAGGGATGATGATTTGTGAAAAAACTTTCATCGAATACCGCGCAGTTTTCATGATACGGGATGTTGAAATTTTGAAAACCCTTCTTTTAAAAAAAAAAGTGAACCTACTTTTTTCGCTCATTTTTCTTTTATGCATGTACGACCCTAATATAAGAAAATTTACGTTGGTTTAATTTCAATACAATCGTTGGTTCAGGAGCTAGACAGGAAAATATGCCAAAAATGGCTATTTTGGTATTGTTGCATTAAAAAAACCAAAATCAGTATAATTCTGGTAAATGTTTTTGTTTATCCTAAAAGTCCAATTCATTGGACATAGAAAATGTGTTTTTGTATTTAAGTAGGATCAACAATTATTGTGTAATAACGATTTATGTCATGTGTTCTCCAGTCTCCTTTTTCACAATTTTTTTTTGCGGCCTTATGGTTCATAGTAGGGCAGAAAGCATCGTTCACGTGGACAGGGCACATAATAGGGTGATAAAATGCGATAGAACGTACCGTTTTCGAGTAAAACGCACTTGTTTGGTTATGTTTGCTTTGAGTTTTCATTGTGTTCTGAATTGTGATCTGATAAATAAATTCTACATTTTGGTGTTTTCTTTCTTAGGAGTTTGGTTTTGAAATCATTTTCCGATGAAATGGACATATAATAGCTGTTTCTCGAGGAAGGCAAAATTACTGTGGATTTTGTTATAGACACAAAATAAGTTGCAATGATGATTCGAGACAAGCGTGAACCTTCAAATAAGGGAGTCCCTTCATTTTTTCATTAGCAATGTCCCTCATAAACAGAAAAATCAAGAAGCGACACATAGTTTTATTTTTTCGTAGTCAGCGGTGAGTATTTACTAGTCAATCGATGAAAAGTGTGATCTGAAATAATTTTTTGCAAACAAGTGCGTTTTACTCGAAAACGGTACATCCTACCGCATTTTAACAAGAGATCCATTTTAACACTCTAATATGTGCCCTGTTCAGGTATACATTGCTTTCTGCCCTACTATGAACCATAAGGCCGCAAAAAAAATTGTGAAAAAGGAGACTGGAGAACACATGACATAAATCGTTATTACACAATAGGTGTTGATCCTACTTAAATACAAAAACACATTTTCTATGCGCAATGAATTGGACTTATAAACAAAAACAGCCAGAATTATACTGGTTTTGGTTTTTTTAATGCAACAATACCAAAATAGCCATTTTTGACATATTTTGCTGTCTAGCTCCTAAACCAACGAATGTATTAAAATGAAACCAACGTAAATTTTCTTATATTAGGGTCGTACATACATGAAAAAAAAAATGAGCGAAAAAAGTAGGTTCACTTTTTTTTTAAATAGGGGTTTTTAAAATTTCAAATCCCGTATCATGGAAACCGCGCGGTATTCGATGGAAGTTTTTTCACAAATCATCATCCCTCCTTAAGGGCATTAGTATGTGTATTATTGGAAACAATAGCCGTTTGTCCCGTACAGAAGACCCCTAAATTCGGACAGCGCGACCTTTCCGGCCTCGTACAGCCAACACCGTTTGTCCTACGGCAAATGTGTAATATATGTATATATATATATATATATATATATATATATATATATATATATATATATATATATATATATATATATATATATATATATATATATATATATATATATATATATATTACATAGAGGAGGGATGAATCTTCAAAAAGTGTAACTTGGTAAAGAGCCCTACGGGCAATAGGGAAAAAGATATAGGTACATAAGTAAAATTTCAAAGTTGCGTCCCCTAAAAATAGGGGACGCACATGGTGTAGCAGAGTGTAGTTTTCTGTGCTTGCTTATTATGCCCTCTTAAACAACTTCCACAAAAAAAAGTCCGCAGTACGCAAAATTTTTTATTATATCTAATTCTACTGGAGTATAGGTCTGTAGTAGTATTAATCACTCACACAAAGTTTTTCATGTATCTTATTTATAGGATATTTGACTGCCGGCTCTCCGTCTATAAAGAAAGCACATCGAGGCTGGTTGAAACTTTAGAGAGTTACGTAAGAATAATTAACTCCGATGATTTATTGATGATGTGCAGCTCTCTGAATGTCTATCGAGATGAAACCATTCTAAGAACCTTCTCGACAAACTAATTTTTCACATAAACCGAAAAATAGGTTTTTACTTTCAATTCCCGGCGCATTCGCCAAATTTGAGAATATAATCAGTCTCAGTAAATAATTTTTTTTAAGTGGGTGCGGTACGCACTAGCGTCTAGCCCCTACAAATTACTACTTGTGTCCGGCATGCGCAAATTCATCCACCTCTTGCCAGCAGCACGTCAAACACAAACAGCTGTTTTTTTTAAATACATAGACTTGTTAAAAATTAATGACAAATCAAAGTGTAGCGAGTGCAAAGCTGTTTTTAAACGTTTATATGATTTACGAAAACAGGTAAAGAAATTTCATGGAGGTGAAGGAAAACTTCATCAATTAGCTCCATTAAAAAAATGTGCGAACGCTACAACAAAAACTTGCAACTTCAGTTGTGATATCTGAGAATGAAAGAATGAAACATAGATCAATAATAGATATTGTAACTAATTAAGGTTTTCATGTAATCATTATTTATTATAACAAATTGCTTTACTTTTTTTTAAATTTTTTATTGTGAAATTGCTTTACTGAAACAGGGAGGTAATTAAATAATTTAATTCATAAATAAATGACAAATTTTAAATATGCCGTGTTGCTAGCTTTCGGGATATATATTTCATTATTTATATTTGATCTTGTGCTATATCCGTGGCATATTAAGTTCTTTAATTGGACATTATTTTTTATAAAGCATAAAGCTGCTAACATATAACAAACCTGAGAGATCCATTAAATTTGTTTCTTTAAATAGTAATTCTGACGGATATTAGTAAATAAGTTTAAAAATTTATTTAAAAAAAAATAATCAGTTTCAAAAATGTTACAAATAGTATTCCAAAAGTTCCAAACAAAGGATAGAGAACATTTGCGCAATTTATATAATTTTTTTATTTCCGTGGTGTCATCGATGTAAAATAAATTTTCTTAACATATTTATTAATTAGCACATAAAAGCTCGCTAGTGAGCTTAGGTGCAATAAAACAATTATTATAGAATTAATGAAAGCCAGGGAGGTAGCGACAGATTTTTCGCGTTAATATCTATAAAGCTAGATTTTTTCCCATGATAGCTTGGACAGTATCAATGATGAAGGTGCAATTCTGCCAATCTATAAGTCCTGCAAAAATGAGTAAAAAATTAAATAACATGTTGCAAAAAGAGATATCGATTTTCTGAAATGTCACAAAATGTCACTTTTGATTCGTTCGTGCCGAGCCGAATTTTCGAATTTCGCCGTGCAATTTTCGATCAGTTTTATCTGGAAGACTTATACGTCACGACATCGTACGTCCGTCCTAATGGTGTTTTTCGAAAAATATGAACGTGTCAAGATTGCATGCTTTTGCCATTTTTTCTGTGCCGAAATGCAAGCTGTTTTTTGCTATTTTCCCCAGATATCTCCAAAACGGTCGGAGTTAGCTCGAAATAAAAAATAAGGTCAAACGAGTATTTTCCACTACGAATATTTTGCTTCCATAAGAATTTCGATTTTTTTTTTCGTTTCGGAAATGACTGCTGAAATGTCGGCCATGTACGGCAAAAAATCGCAAATTTTGAGCTTCTACAGTTGGCAAATTTTTAATCTTGGCTCCTACGCCAAAAGACTACTCTAGCTAATTTAAATAGAATTAAATTTGCTAAAACCCTTTTTTCTATTCCAGCATGTTGAAGTTAGCCAAATTTTGGCCAATTTCTTATTGGTTCCTAAAAATAAAAAAAAATCTCGAAAATTTAGCTCAAAAAATTATTCAATAAAATAGAGGAAATTGAAAAGAGAGGAAAAATGGCCAAACTTTGGATTACCTATATGAAAATGGTTATATTGGCAAAATCAAAATAAAAAATAAAAAACTGGCAAAAATTTGGCTAACTTCAACATGCTGGTAAATTTGTAAATGTGAATATTTTTATTCCTAACTTTTTCTGCATTGAAGTACTACCTTGAACTAAAATATAATGCATTTATAACTTATATTAAAGTCAGTCATTTTTTATGGGCCTGTGAATAGTTAGAGACGCAAAAAATTAAGAGATAACTATATTATATTTTTATTTTTATATACTAATAAATATCAATAGCCATCAAAAATGGCAACACGAGAGAGTATTTTATATCCCCTTTAAAACCCATTTTAATTTTTCTTCCTAGCTTGTATGGTTTTAGAGCAATTCAATTTTTTCTATAGGCCGCGCGCAATAAATTTTAAATAAACGAAAATTCGCGCGCATTAAAAATACAAATTTTGGAATTTTTTTAAATATCGATTTTCTTGAAAATCATAGCATATACAACAAAGTTACAATAAGACTTCTTTTTAGGAAATTAGTCAAACTTTCTTTTTTATGATGAGCATTTTTTTATATCTTCAACGGATAACGAGTTAATAGTAAAATAAGGCTTTTTTCACTGAAGGGGTGTTTTTTTGAGAGGGTTGCGGCACCTCCCCATAACGGATTTTTGTGGTTTTATGATGTATAACCCCTCCACTAACAGTTACTGAAGGAAAATCTCAGTTAACATTTTTTGCGAGCTTCTGGTGTATTTTTTACTTTATCGACTGGAGTAAAAGTGCTTATTACAAACATAAATGTTCAATTTCCTTGATAATTTGAACCCGCATAAGGACGTTTTACCGACTTACGATTTTCTTGAAAAATGTCCAGTTTTTTATGTTTGGGCCTGTAAACTTTGTTCAGTTGATCGAATACGACATCATACTATTTTTTTATCAAAATTAACCGAAATTCACCCCATTTTATTTGTGACTCGCTCTGTATATGTGCTGTATATCATAGAAAGTATGTAAAAACTTATCTATACGTTCTGACCCACGTACATGATTTTATACTGAAATAAAGACAGTCTATCTTCAACTGGTGTTTTATTAACATGACATGGCCCAGTCGGTAGGATTTATTTAAAGAGTATTGAAAATAAATAAGTGATATTGGAAGGTGCAAAAGTATCAAGTGCAAATTTTAAATTAAATAAAACTATATAAGAACCTAATTATATTCTAATCTTTGCACCTTTTTTTAACGATCCTTCCAGATTTGGTACATTCCGGGATATTATAAATATTATCACCTTGTGTACTTACATTTACAGAAGAGTCTGTCTCAGAGTCCGTATTTTTTACATCAAGATCTGATTGCATAACATTATTTTTATCTGATGAAGGATTGTTTTCAAAATTATTGTAATCACTTGGTAAAATTTCGATAAATCGCCTATTTCTAGTTATACAAGAACCATCTTTTTTTTCAATTTTATATGAGCGATCTCGCGTTTTTTCTACAATTTTACCATAAGACCATTTTGAACCTAAAGTATTCTGAAACCGAATTTTTTGATTAACTTTAAATGATTTTAAGTCTTTACTATTCTTGTTATAAGCTTGCTGTTTTTGTTGCTTAAATTTAATATTTTTATTGTACTTTGTGTAGTTAATAGATTTCGGTTTGATACTATTTACGGTTGATGGTAAAATATCTCTAAGTTTTCTAGACATAAGTATTTGAGATGGAGAAACATTATTGTCAATTGGTGTATTTCTATACATTAACAAAACTAAATATAAATCCTTTTAATCCTCCAGAGCTTTATATAAAATTTTTTTAAATGGTTTGTTTAGCTGTTTCAACTATTCCGTTCGACTGGGGATACCGGGGGCTAGATTTAATATGTGAATATACCCATTCTTTAGCAAATTTGTCAAAATTAAATGAACTGAATTGTGGCCCCCCCATCAGATATTATTACATCAGGTATGCCGAACCTGGCAAATATAGACTATAAATTTTTAATCGCAGTATCTGAATAGGCATTGTTTCCCAGTAGAATTAATTCTATCCATTTACTATAATAGTCTATAACTAACAAGTACATAACATTACCTAAATACAAGACATCACAACCTATTTTGTACCAAGGGATTGTTGGTATTTCATGTGAAATTAAAGGTTGTTTTTGTTGTGAAACCTACAATTTAGAATAACATCCTCGATTTGTTTACACATACCAGGCCAGTGAAACGCATCTTTTGCTCGATTTCTACATTTAACAATACCAAAATGACCATAGTGAATATTATTTATTATATCACCTCTCATATTACTAGGAATAATAAATTGCTGTCCTTTAAACAATAAACCATTACTTTCAATTAGTTAATTTCTACATTTAAAATAATTTTTTATTTCAACCGATACTTTGTTTACACTTTTTGGTCAACCTTGTTTTATATATTTATGTAACATTTGTAACACTTTGTCTTCAAATGTAGCCTTAATTAATTCATTGCATTTTTCATCTGTCATTTTGTATGGCATATCAATTACACAAACTTCCATATCTGTATCAAAACTATTTTCTATTTTTTGATTTTCTAAAAATGCTCTAGATAAGGCATCAGCAATAAATAAATCTTTACCTGGCTTATATACTACTTTTAAGTCATATTTTTGTAATTGAATTAACATTCGCTGTAAGCGTGCGGGGCATGTGATTAAAGATTTTTTAAAAATTGACGTAAGTGGTTTGTGATCTGTTTCTACAACAAATTCACGTCCATACACAAATTCATAAAATATTTCACAGCCAAAAACAATTGCATTTAATTCTTTTTCACTCTGTGCATACCTTTGTTGTACCTCAGTGAGGGCACGTGACCATATGCACAGGGTAAATTATTTTGTAATAAAACAGCCCCAACCCCACATTTTGACGAATCTACTGAAATTACAAGTGGTTTATTCACATCATAGTACTGTAATACAGGTTTATCGGTTAATATATTTTTTAAATTATTGAATGACTTCATATGTCTGTCGGTCCACTCAAAAATAGTATCATTTCTTGTTAACTCTCTAAGGGGTGAGTTTAAATTTGATAAATTTGGAATAAAACGGCCAACATATGTTATAATTCCTAAAAACCTTTTTTGTTTTTAGGTATTGGCATATCTTTTATTGCCAAAATTTTATTTTCATCGGGAAAAAAAATATTTTCCGTAATTTTATGGCCAATAAAAGTTATTTCACGCATGCCAAATTTGCACTTTTCTTTATTAAAAGTAATATTATTTAATTTCGCAATTCTAAACACTTCTTTTAATCTTTGATCATGCTCAGCCTGAGATCTTCCCCAAATAATAATATCGTCAATATATATTTCGACTCCCTCCAAATCGAAAATTTGTTTAAATCTTTTGTGAAAAAACTCAGGGGCTGATTTAATTCCATATGGTAGACGTAACAAACAGTAACGTCCATAGGGAGGTGCAAATGTGTGCAAATTTTGCACTTTCATCGTCTAAACAAATTTGTCAAAAGCCACTGTTGGCATCTAATTTACTGAAAAGTTTTGCACCTGATAATTTACTTGTAATTTGATCAATTGTAGGTACTTGAAAATTTTCTCTTTTTATTGACAAATTTAAATCTCTAGGATCCAAACAAATACGCAGTGATCCATTATTTTTCCGAAATATAGAATTTACCCAATCGGTGGGTTAGTTATGAAAAAAATTCATATTCGCGAATGGATTAAAGTTATTTCTTGTTTTATATTTATATTGTATTACAGTTAATTTTTATATATAAAATAGTTTGTAGTTTAAAATATCAAAAAAAAGTATGTAAAAATTTATCTATACGTTCTGACCCACGTACATGACTTTATACTGAAATAAAGACAGTTTATCTCCAACTGGTGTTTTATTAACATGATAATATGATCAAATATGTTGTCACAATATATTATTTTTAGTTAAATAAACAACATTCATGCAAGAAACTGCAATCGAATCCTTAAATTGTCACAAACACGTTTTATGAAAAAGCCACTTTTTAACTTTAACCCCCTGTACCTCAAAAGCTAGTCCCAGAAATGAGTTGGGACCTTTTCAGTTTTAATCAGGAGATTACAAATTATAACATACTGAAAATTCAGAAAATTTCACCGAGGGCCATTTTATATAAGAAAATGTGCGGGGTCCTTTAAAAAATCGGAAATGATTCATTGCCGTATAGCTGGTGGCCCTACCTTTACCACTACCCATTTAAAGCATCAAAAGCTAAATCTAGAATGGCACATAGCAAAATCATTCTGCTGACCACAGGTGGAATAGGCATCCACAGTGTACAACGCCCAACCGCAGTTAGAACAACTACTTACGGTGATTACTAAGAAAAGGATAACTGAGGCAATATATTACCCACAATATTTAATTACCCAGTTTCAGAAGTCAGTTGAACAGTATATCGTACAATTTACGACACTTTTAAGAATAACTTAATTCGACCCTTGAAGCTTAACAAATGATCCTTATAATCAGCAATGGCTAGGTGGTAAATTATTAACAGAAATAAGACACAGTTTCTATGAAATTTAATATCGTGCTAGGATTTTTAGAACCAGTTGTGTGGAGACCTAAAAACTGAATTTCCATAAGCACATAAATAATTCGCGTTATGTCTACAATCTACAATGCGTAATGAATCATGAGTGCGCAAAATAAGGTTAGGCACAGTAAACTTGTAGAGTCTCGTTATACCAGACAAGAAATATAGTCTACCGGCTGGTCGAGAAATATCAGTAGATTCACAACAGCTGCGGTCTTGAAAAATACAACATCCTTTCAAATAATCAATTCGGATTCAGACGAAATAAATGCACCCAGGATGCAATTACGGCCTCGACAACAAAAATATATAATGATGTAAATAAAAGCATACCGACAGCTACTGTTTCTAGATCTAACAAAGGCATTTGATACTATCAGCCATGTAAAGCTTCTGGAAAAATTAGAAATGTACGGGCTGTCTCTATAACTTAATGAAAAGGTATCTCAGTAACAGACAACAATATGTTGTAACAAATAATGAAAGGAGTAGCGAATCAACAGTAACGTGTGGTGTACCACAAGGTACAGTTCTTGGCCCTGTACTTTTCATAATTTACGTTAATGATTTGTTTATAAATACTGATAGTGTGAGTATCTTCGCTTATGCCGATGATACAGTTATTCACGTTAGCGGTGATTCTTGGGAGGATGTTCGCACAAAATCTGAACGCATATTACAAGTTATTACAATATAGTTGAATAATAGTTTGCTAAAACTGAATACATCAAAATCAAAATTTATTTGTCACTTCGTGACAAAGTCAATTTAAATCAATTAATTTTACACCAAGATATATGCAATCGAAATGCATGCATTTGTCCCTCGAATATTGAACAAACTAATAACATCAAATGCCTCGGCGTAGTCATTGATCAGTCTCTTAAACGGCATGAACACATTAACTGTTTAACAAAAAGATTAAAAAAATGCATGTTCATATTTAAAAGTTTAAGCGGAATTCTTAGTAATAAATTGATTAGGAATTGTTACTATGCTCTTGTACAGCCGTTGTTAACGTATGGCATTCTGTTCTGGGGTGGAACATAAAAATAATCTAGAAAAAGTATTTGTCTGTTGGAAAATAATTATTAAAACCATCTTCAGGAAATCAATGCGTTACCCAACTAGAATCTTGTTCTCGAATTTCAATGTTCTCACTTTAAGAGAACTATACATATTTGATATACTGAAATATTATTACAAGCATAAAAATTCCGTAAACCTTTTTGAACACGAATATAACACCAGAGCCATAAAAAATCATAAATCTCACATAAAACGACTCAAAAATATTTCCTGTATTACCTATCTAAAATTTACAATATACTACCGAATTAACTTAGACTATTTAATGGCAGCATCATTTTATACAGTAAAAAAATTAAAATGTGGATTAAAAATTCAAATTTAAATTTCGATTACATATTTATCTAGCGTTCTATATTTGGAATCCTTACATTTAGATCTTTCAAATGATACCCAAACAATGTCTCGATCCAAAGTATTTTGAAACACAAAAAGAAGAAAATATTTTCTGAGCATCGATTTTGTTTTATTTTTAAAAATAGTTAGTATAGTTGAAGTAATCGTATTAGTGAGAAATGTGTTAGAGGCGAGGGAAATAAAAAAGGCGGCAACTCATCCTCCGTCTTTACTCCTCTTTTACATTAAGTGAGAGAGAAGATACCGGCCATTCGATGTCGGCTATCTGATGTGGCGTGTGGTAGTAAACTTACGGGTGTTAGAGACACCGCAATCGAACTTATACTGTCGGGGTGAAGATATAATTCGATATTTACTTCATATTTCTTTATTTGGTAATGTGTTTTTGAAAATAATTTTAGTAAGTTTTGTTACCAATTCATAAGAGTGCTTTGGAGGATATTGTAAGTGTATTATTATAAAAATTAAACGAGCGAACAATATAGTTAAATCCAGCTCTGCGTTCTGCACCCCTTGCGTCTAACCGTGGTCAATATTTCAATTTCGACAACTATATAATGATTTTAAATACTTTCCATTATGTGCCCCTAAAAACATTTTTCTGCTCGTCTTGAAAATCAGGTAAGAACACTCTCTTAACTGGTCTGACAAGAATCATAAATCCGAAACTGAAAATAATTGTAGATTTAATTCAGCGGTGGGCGGTGACATAGCGAGAAGCAGTCCTTACAGAAATTTAAATTGTCCTTAGTTGAACGAGGAAGAATATGATGTTCTTGATTATAATTCGATTTTGTCCTAATAATAGTAGGTATGGCACTTCCATAATTTCTTCATTCAAGTTGTTTATTTATTTAAATAATTGCTTCGAGGAACTACACCATACCGACGGCTGAGTCAAGTTGGAATACATGAATAGTATGAATATTATAATCGATGCTCATGGTGAATGGAGAATGCTATAATTTGGCGACGGCGCCAACGCTAAATAATAATAATAAGAGTACTTACGAGGTTCGTACAATACATATATTTGCCGCTGGTCATATTATAAATTATTATTTTAGTGGTTTAGCTATATTAATTACCAGGTAATAGTTCAAAAATGTTTCTTTCTCTATGGATAGATGCACTAGTCAAACTTGTTGCCGAAAACAACAATAATAATAATAATAACTCGAAAAAAGATGCATCTCTATAGGAGTTTGCATTCTAAATCATCCGTTCCACGGTTATATTTTCCACGACATCGGGGAGGCCATGAACTCTTGAGTTTGGAGAGTCTCCATAACAGGATAGTCCTAGATGGAGCCTGTAAGATCATCAGGAGTTCGGATCCCCTCCTCTACATGGTCCGAGACCATGAAAGTACAGGGGTAGGAGCCTTTTTGTTTAAGGCAGCACGTAGAGCCGCCGATGAACTTGGTCTGGTCTTCAACGTCTGGGGTGGAACCTGCTCGGCAAAAGTAAAGCTGTAGAAATTGATCTATTTTTGCAGCTAATTTCGGATAAGCCATTACACGGAGTCTTCTATAAAAATATAGAAGACGTCGGCTTATCATAGGCTGACCTTTGCCTTCTTAAGGTCAGCCGGGCTGAAGTCTGAGACCGAGGGATTCGTAGTGGCGTGCCCGGATGATGTATTCAGCACACTCGTCTATCGAAGTCGTGTCATGAGTTAGCTGCAGGGCCCGCCGTAGAGTGCCGGAGACATTAATGCATTTGCTGTCGGCTTGCCCAGCTTATGCAGTATCGGCCTATATCCAGAGGCACGACGCAGCATTACGAGTGCTTTATTATCACTTAAGGCACTAGTATCGGATAGACGAGACACCAGTGCTGCCTCACTCTCCGGAGGATATTGAGTCCGTTGTGGAAAATGGGAAGTGAATAAATTACTGGAACTATTCATTTTCCACCGTCAGGCAAATACACGCCAATAAGCCTGACGTAATCCTCCTTGGCCATCAACTCAAGACAAAGTTTGTCGTGGAGTTCTCGGCTCCCGCGGAGAATAACATTGCCTTGAAAGAAGAGGAAAACGGATGAAATATCGAGATTTGCTCTTCGAACTCCGCAGACTATATCCAGACCATACTGTTAGGCTAGTGGTCCTGATCATAGGAGCCCTCGGTGGAACGAGACACACACTGCTTTCGGAACTTAAGATCATACCGGCATGCGGCATGCCGAAATTCGGCAGAGATCTTAGCCGGCAGAATGCAGAAGGCCGTCATCCTCGGTTCGTTACGTCTGCTCAGGGCACACGATTCCCGGACCCAGTAGTCACTTACCCCACGGAGTGGCTGCCGGTACTACCAGCTCCCCTCTGTGAGGAGCCACGGAGAAGGGTGACTGGGTTTTAACAACATGCAAGGACTACAGTCGTTCCAGTAACTGTAAGAGCCCTTGGAACTGTTTAGAAGGGATATCGAAGCCTACAACAACTGCCTGGTCAACCGAGTGCACAAGAAGTGCAGAAGATTGCACTATATAGAACGGTGCATATCTTAAGGAAAGTCTAGTAGTCCTTGTTGGGATCTGAACTCTGAGCGATTACAGCAGACATCATCAATATCGCCCAAAGGACCCATAAACCTGGCATGGACCCTGTCCACTCCGTATTACTAAGTAGCACAAGGCTGCGTTTTAGGAGGAGCCAACACCTCTCTAAGCCACTGTCTGATATAGCTATTGTTTGGGATGAGATTTAAAAGCTAAAATAACATGCTACTACTTGGGTTGATTGCCATAATGATGATTGATAATAATAATAATAATAAATTTTATTTCAAAGAAAGTCTAACACTATATAATACAGGTAATAGTCGTTATACATTAAAGGAAATAAAGATACAACATCCATCTAATTTTTCGCAAAATATCCACCCAAACGATAAGGTTCAAAGAGATTTTCAATACGTTTGAATTCCTCAGGAAAGTTGTATAGTTTGATGCGCTGTTAAAATTAGCCCAATGCAGTGGCGGTCCTAGGGGGGGGGGGGGGGCATGTTTTCATGAATAATGAATATATCTTATTTTAAATACACATTTTTTTCCTTCTTCATTTTTTTTTTCGAGTTCTCCCCCCCCCCCCCCCCACAATGAAATCCTGGGACCACCACTGGCCCTATGTATTGGGTAGTTTATGCCAACAGTTCTTGTATCATACTTATGCATAATATCGTAATTAAATAAATTGTTTTTCTTTTTAAAAATAAATGAAATGCATCCATATATACAGATAACAATAATTGTACACATATTTTTTTATTTAAAAATTATTCTGTATATTTTCATATATTTCATATTATACATTATTTTTATAATTCTCGTTTGTATGATGAAAACAATATACTCATCTTTCAATACCATCCTGAACCCGAAATATGTATCCGTACGGAAGATCCTGAACCAGTCGCGTAATCCTGAGCCGTATATGTGGCTCAGGATTACCCTTAAGAAATATAATTAAATTCTGTAAGGTTCAGGACTTACTGTACGGATGCATAAATATGGTTCAGAATTGGTAGGAAGTTACAATAGGTTCAGGATTGATAGAAGGCGAGGTATATATATTTACGTCCTTGCTTTCCCAAATTCCAAATCTAGCAACTGACTCGAAATTGACAGACGATTCAGGGTGCGCCACTTAAAACTCCCCAGACTTGTAACTTTCTTATTTTTTAAGCGACTATTATGTTGGGTACATTAAATTGTAGATATTTTTAAAGCCTCTAAACATGCATACAGAGTGATTTTAAAAATGTTTTTTTTGAAAAAATTGTTAGGAAAGGAAACTTAATTTTTTTGAATATTTTTTTATCTCGCCCTGTATAAGAACTGTGTTAATGTTTTCTTATAAAGGTTTTAATTAGCTTCAATTTATAGTATAAAAATAAAAAATAAAAATTTCGCAATTTCCTATTCAGTACATTTTAATATAAGGTTGTTTTTAAATATATCTATTTCTTTTGTTTCTTGTTGCTGTTTTGTTCCTTTAAATATTGTTTACGATATGTCTTTTACAAATAAAACATAAAATTATTATTAGTAAGGAGTCGGAATTTTCTCTAAAAAGTGCAAAATTGTGCAAAAGTTATGAAACCTATTTCTCTAGGGGGTGTAATTTTTTTTTTTTTTTTGTTAAAGACGTTTACTCTCCGTTCTCGAGGACGCTGATCAAGAAAAAAATTTGTTTTACGCTGGTTCGACCCTTCCTTCACCTTTGAATTGTCAAAAACCATCCCTTTCATAATAATAGTAATAATAATAATAGGTAGCGACGGCTGATATTAGGAACTCGTACTATCATTTTATTTTTTTTGCCGCATTTAGTGTTTTCTGGGTAAATCTTGTATCCTTGAGGTATCCGTAGTCCATCAATTTCTCTGAAGGTACATCGTGGGCATAGATAGGGTTAGCGCGCTGATAACCCCGGAGTTTATCCATTTCTCTGGGAGCGATCAGTGCGTATGTCGCTGATATTAGGGGCTCGAACTATCATTTTATTTGTATTCGCCGCCTTTACTGTTTTCTGGGGTGAATGAATATATCAAATAACGGTTGCTTAGAACCAAAATTTTCAGAAGATCAATTGGTTCCTGACTCCTTTTTTAAAGACTATAATTGTAATTGTAAGGGAGGATGTGCGAAACGATGCGGATGTATAAAATTAGGTTTACGATGTAGCGTTTTTTGTCAAAGTTGTCAAGGTAAATTTTGTGAGAATTGTGCGCCAGAGGATGAAGATGATGAACCAAGCACAGAAACAAATGAATCCAATGATAATAGTCATGATAATGCTGTAAACTTCCTAAATATTATACTTCCTATCATGAATCGGAAATATTTTTTTTTAGATTTCTCCCCCGTTCAACAGTTTTGAAACAACGAAAAATTTCAGATTTCTCCTCTCCCGCTCAACAATTTTAAAATTTGAATTTTTTTTCCATTATGTCCCGAATTAGCAAGATTCAAATATGGTCATTTTAAACTATCGAAACTATCGATAGTTTTTGTAAAAATATCGATAACTATCGATGGTTCAGACTATCGATGTTTAACGTACACTAGCGTGCGATAAAGAAGGAGGCAATAGCATTGAATGTGATGTTCATTTCGAGGAATATGAACTATGTAATTCTCTTTGTAAGCGCCCTAGGTTATATTAATGTCTTGTAAAAAATATTACATTAAACTCAAAGTCGTATCTCTTACTTAAAAACAGACATTTTTACCAATAATATTCTCTTCCTTATATCCCATTTTATTTTTTTTTATTTTTTTTATTTTTTATTTTAATTATACACCATCTAACAGTACAAACCATTTACAAGATGGGAAACAACACATATTTAATATAGACTACACACCATAGATGAGTATAGTAACTAAAACTACAAATGGAATACAAAGAAAACTGAATAAGACTAAAATTAAAATTAAACTTAAGTAAAACAAAAATAAGGTTAACTATAATTATGCATACGGCACATAAAAAAATATAATAAAATGGTAACTAACTATAGATAACGTCTCCTATTAAAAGTAGAACAGATGTTATATATTGGTGAGTATTATAAGACGTTAGTCCGGGTTCTAGACAGATAAAAAGTTTGGTGATACCGCGAATTCACTCTTGGAGTGTGAAAATTTAATTTATGGAGGATCTCGCAGCAATCAATTTCATGAGGAATTACTTTCCTTAAGAAGTTAATGGCGTAGTTGTTACGTCTATCACTTAGGCTGCACATGGAAAACATTTCAAGCAAATCTCCTTGCGGAAAGCCAATAGGTGGATATGTATCATGAGATTTAAAGTGAAGATATTTAAGAAAACGACGTTGTACATTTTCTATTTTTGAGATGTGAATATTATAGCAGGGCTGCCAAACATGCATACTCTACCTTAGATCTCAGAAATGAAAAATATAGTAATTTTAGCGTTGCAATATTTGAGAAATCGTGGCTGTTACGTGTGATAAAACCAAATGTCTTATTTACGTCACATATTAACGTATCAATGTGGTCATTAAAAGTTAGTTTTTTGTCGAAAATTACACCAAGGTCTTTGAACGGTCGCATTAATTGTTCGTTGTTTAGCGCGTAATCGTAGGTAATCATAGAATCTCTATTTGAAAACGACATAATATTACACTTTTACACATTTAATGAAAGTTTGTTTTTAACACACCAAGAACTAAGATTAGAAACGCTATTTTGCAATGTGATGCAGTCATTCAGATCAGTGATTCTATGTAAAAGTTTTATATCGTCCGCATACATTAAAAAGTGAACTCCTAGGGTATTACCTATGTTGTTGATAAAAATATTAAAAAGCAGCGGCCCAAGAACGGACCCCTGGGGAACACCTGAGGTTGAAACATAATCAGAGGACTTAAAGCCATTGTACGCGACGTATTGTTGTCGTTCAGTTAAATATGATTTAAAAAAAGATATGAGCTGATCTGAAATGCCAAAACTAGAGAGTTTTGTAATAAGTAAGTTGTGGTTCAGCCTATCGAAGGCTTTCGTAAAGTCAAAGTATATTACGTCTGTTTGAACTTGCATGTCGATGGATTCAGATATGTATTGCGTAGCACAAATAAGATTAGTGGTAGTAGAGCGGCCCTTCATAAATCCATGTTGTTGCGTGGAAATTATGTTTTTAACATGTGGGTAAATTTAATTATGTAGTAATATTTCGAAAGCTTTACCAAAATTACAGATTATAGTTATCGGTCGAAAGTTTCTTATATCATTTTTTTCACCCTTTTTGTATACCGGACAGACTTTGGAGTATTTCCAAATGTCAGGAAATGAACAACACTTAATAGAAAGGTTAAATAAAATCATGAGTGGTTTCGCAAAGATATAAGCACAATCTTTCAATAAGAACGCGGGAATGCCATCAGGTCCCATGGTGAGCTTGGGTTTTATTTTTTTTAAAGCCAATAGTACTTTACTACTATTTTGAGGAACATGAATTTTAAATCCTTGCGAGGATAGGTTCATTTTTGAAAAGGATATAAAATGGAGAAATGATGACACTTTCACTCAATATACAAATTAGAAAATATAAAAAATCTATTTTTCACCCCCTGAGGTTATTAAAATTAACTATTACCATTTTCCTCGATCAGCATCCTTCTGAACGAGGGTAAGCGTCTTTAACAAGAAAAAAAAAGAAGAAATAATTTTACACCCCCTGACATGGTAGATTCCACCGAGGGTGGTTACGGTCTACTACCTGACATCACCTATCACCATCTGTTATATCCCCATAAAAAAATAGTCGATGCCAAGCTGTTATATGAGAAATAAGCAAGAAGGGGTGGTTTTTGGCCGTTTGACCAAAAACTTTTTTCACCCTGTTGTTCGTATTCAGCACCCTCGAAAACGGGGGGAAGGGAAATAAGTTTCATAACTTTGGCAAGATTTTGCATACTTTCCGACTCCTTACTTCCACTAATTCTTTTCAAAGTTATTTTAAAAGAATTCATTTTGAAATCGGAAAGAGCGTTTTTAATTTTTTTCTTTAAAACCAAAAAGAATTTCGAATATGACGTAATAACATAAATTGAAGCTAATTAAATCCTTTATAAGAAATTATTATCACAGCTCATGTGCAGGGTGGACCAAATTAGTTGGGATTTGAGGTTTTCACTAAAACTATAGCAGATAGATAAAAACTAATATAGGTGTCCTAAGCTCGATTTTCGAGAAACAAACAATGGCGTAAACCGGATCGTCTATCTTTTTCAACTACCGAACTACAGAGCATTTTTGAAAAATTGGCATCAATTACCAAGTGTCGAATCGAAAATCGGGTAACACATTGTTAAGGCACTTTTTGGGTAGAATTGTTGCCGATAAGAAGAAAATTATGCATGACTCAGTTTTCGAGACATAGGCATAACTTGTATTTTCTTTAAATGGAACACCCTATAAATTATTTCATTATTCGATCACAACTTAAATTAGCTATCCATATGTCATATTTATCTCTAGAAAAAGTTGTTAATTTTCGAAAAATTTAATGTATTTGTGAGGAGGCCATAGAAAATTATTAACAACAACACTTCTTGTAATACGCTTTAGCTGCGTTTTTTATCAGCTTAGACTTTTAGAACATATAAGTAGTAATAAGGCAGAGTATAGGCCAGCTTACAGTTATGTCAAAAGATTTTATTGTGATAGATTAAAGAAAACCAATATTATGAGAAAATGATAAACAACTCCAATAATAAAACCAAATGTACGTGGAACTTAATCAATTCAACCATAGGTAAAAACAAGCTAAAAACGTACTCTTCGTCAATTTACTGAGCTTTTTATATATAATTGTTACACATTCTATAGGATACTCTTCGCAGTTTTCTTGTAAATAATGTTAGTTTTTGGACATCCTAAATTTTATGATACCATCTTTGTTAAAAAAATTATATGAAAAAAAAAAGAAAAAAAAATATCCAACCTGTTTGAGATTTGAACACGGGACCTCTAGATTACAACGCAAAGCTTTAGCCGCTGCGACACCACATCTTGCTACGAAAATTGACTGTCTGTGATACTTATATATCTTTCGACAATCATACATATTTCAACTCGTACTTTTATGAAATATCTACTAGTAAAATTCATAAACAAAAAAAAATATATTATGGAAATAATATTTCGCAAGATTTCCATTTTAGTACAAGCGACAAAAATTAAGAGAATATTTTTTTTTAATTAAATAATTAATAACTTTTTTATTTACTGATCGATTTTCTTCAAAAACAATAGGGTTCTTCCTCTAGCTAACACTAACTTACTTTCTAAATTTCAATACAATCGGACTTTTCTTTCTTAAGTTATCGTGCTTACAAGAAACGTGACGGACGGACAGACGGACATTTTGAAAGTTGTTCAGAATTCGTTCACTAACACAATGATATGAAAATTTTTTCTCTACGAGCGATATTTACAATTTTAGAAATGTGCCGATCAAATACAATATACTCTTCGTTTTTGCGAAGAGTATAATAACCCAATGAGTCTACCGAAGGGTAATCCACATACTTTGGCGGACAATTTCAATTCGCATTTTACTGAAGCTATTCCTAACCTGTTAAAAAATTTAGAGAAAGATGATGCTGCAACTGACTATGAGAAGTTAATTATGACCAGCACAGAATCCATGTTTGTGTACCCTACCTCCGAAAAAGAAATATGTAGTATTGTTAAAAATTTCAAATCGAAGAACTCTAGCGGTTTCCATCGTATATCAACAAATTTAATAAAGAAATGCATACAAACCTTAGCGGCACCGCTAGTAAATATTTTTAATGCCTCCTTGTCGCAAGGAATTTTTCCTGATATATTGAAAACGGCAATTATAGTACCTCTGCATAAGAAAGGAGATGTAAACAATTTAAGGAACTACCTCCCTGTGAGCTTGTTGTCGGTTTTTTCAAAAATCCTGGAAACACTCATGCATAGCAGACTACTGCATCGGTTACTCAATAGATGTAATTTTTTCAACAACTTTCAACATGGCTTCAGGAAAAATCGATCAACTACATCAGCCCTATTCAATTTTGTTGAAGCGGTGTCGAGTGCCCTGGAAAGGCGGGAAATTGTATGTGGGCTTTTCCTTGCCCTTTCCAAGGCATTCGATAGCCTAAATCACAATAATCTTTTAACCAAATTAGAAAAAATTGGAATCGAAGGTGTTAGCTTGCAATGGTTTGAATCCTACTTGCTGAATAGGAAACAAAAAACCCGCATCACGAGAAATGGGGAGAAATATGAATCCAAACTTCTAGAATTCAACTACGGTGTGCCCCAGGGTAGTGTACTTGGGCCGCTACTTTTCATAATTTTTATAAATGATCTACCCCATACACTTGAGGTATATTCAAAAGTAAAAATTGTCAGTTATGCTGACGATACCAATTTATTGATAATGGGCAAAAATCTCTAAGAAATTACGTTCATGCTAGAGCGGACCTGGAGCAGTATAAAACACTGGTTCAACCGCACCAATCTTGTTTTAAATGAAGCCAAAACCAGTTGCGTAGTTTTTAAAACCGACAGATCAAATGTCCAAGTAGCGGAACATCTAACCGATGCAGTGTCGGTAGCAACATTAACTTCAACAAAATTGCTGGCTGTAACCTTAGAGAATAACATCAAATGGCTCACGCATACTGATGATTTAATTATAGTCCAATCAATGAATGCCCAAAAGGGGATTGTAGAGGACATTTTGGAGGGGAGAATTTTAATCTTCAGGAATGTGTTGGGGGTAGTTAGGAGGTAAACATACTAAAAGTCCCCACCCCTAGCCCCGCCGCTACAGGGGGGAGGGGGGTTGAAAGGTTCCTTTTTTCGATTCTTCGCTTATAACTCGGAAACGATGCGTCGTACGGAAAAAGGTAATCTATACAAAAGTAAACATAATTAAATTTCCTACAAGAATGTTTATATTATTTTTTTTCCTGTGTTGTAGTTTACGAGATATTCACCAGCGAAAATCGATAATTAATTAAAAAAATCAATTATGTATCTTAAATTATTCTGTCAAAGCGGCTTACCGTGGTCTGCTAATAAATCACAGTCACAAAATAATCTTTATTTTACAACACTCGATGTATTTACTAACCTAATATTTTGTCAAAATCTATACATTTCCTTAAAGATACAGTGTGATTCACTTAAAATGAAGACACCCTTATAACTTTTTTATTATGTTTCCGATTTGAATCATATTTTACTCAAGTATAGAACAAATTAGGATCTACTTATGACCAGAAGAACATCCACCTGCTACAAATGCAAAGCCACCTGCGCTACCAATATATGTTGAAAAAAATGAAAAATCATATTACGCATTTTTTTATCGCAAAATTTTGTTAACGAAAATTGTTCAGAATTGTCCAAAATTTAACCAAAATAAAAAAAATTCAAAAATTAAAATTTTTAAAATCTTTAAAATATTTATTTTTAAAAAAATTGCAAATTGCTTTATAACTATCTGGCAGCTTGGGTTTTAATCCAATAAATGAATGCCCAAAAGGAGATATTAGGGGACATGGGGGGAGGGAATTTCTTTCTTCAGGAATGTGTTAGCGGTATTTAATATGTAATAATGAAAAATAAAATTACATCTTATAATCTCATAAATTTTGTTGGCCTGGCTCTCTTGGGACGAGAGGGTCCGGCTTCTTGTTCCGACTCCAAAACTTCGACATCCCCGTCGTCGTCTTCATCTGTTCCTTGATTATTGGATGCAGTGTCTACACGAAATATTGGGAGTTCTACGTCATCTTCTTCATCATCCTCGTTCATTAAAATTGACACTCCGTTTAAACAGTTCCCCTGGCAATTCTGGCATAAAGGGGATACTTTAGATGGATACTTTCTTGCCGCTACATCTGGCGCTGCTGCAATCTTTAGTGCACTTGCAAAAAATCAAGTCCAAAATTATTTTTGGTGCCGCTGGGTCTTTGGTCAGCACCGGAGCTAGATACTTCGCATTGTGCTCCCAACCCCACAGCTCTGGGGGTAGCTGCTTTCCCAACCAGAGCTGCACCTGGTGAAATGTACAAAATGAATGCTCTTTTGTTGCCCCCTCGCTTGGTGGAAGTGATGAGAGATCTGGTTTGATATTTGCTACGGATTTCAAAAATGAATGGTATCGGTAGATGTTGCGGGAGCTCTCCTTTGCTGGGGCGCCATACCATTTTAGCATACATAATCGTCCAGCTTCTTTAACATCAACATGAGAGGAGGAAGGTGAAATACTTCGGCTGCTCTTCGAACATCAGGATGTTTTTGGTAAAGTTTTATAAAACCAAGTTTACTCTCCCGGAATGTTGCAGACATTGAATCGCAGCCAGTAAAAGCATGCAGGAACAGAATTTCTTTCAGTCCCAGTTGCTGCATTTGGTGGGTGGAGTAAATGTTTGTTTGAACTTTTCCTCTGCCAGGTTTTATGAATAAAATATTGCGGTCTGGTGGAGTCTTTGCAGTAAGCATCACTACGAGGTCTACATCTTCTCCAATGACAGCCACATTGGATGTTTCTCTTATAGATTGTGCAATAGCTGTACTTACAATCAGCACGTCAGCATCGTCTGATGCTGCGTTGTGATGCCGTTTTCGTGCAGTTTAGACATCAGTAGGCTGATCAGTCTATCTTTATTGTGCTGATTGGAGAGGAATAAATCTTGATTCACTGTTATTTCGGTCTCCACATTGAAATGGATATCTACCGACTTTTTCATTCGGTAGCGTCTTCCCTGCTCTGCTGCCTTAGTGTTATTTGGTGAGTTGTTGTATCCATCGAAAACAACTGTGAATCTCCTCCCTGGGTAGTGGGTATTGACGAATTTCACGTATCCACCACAAATTGCGGAAACTGAGGATCCCCTTTGCCAGGTGAGCTTATGTATGAGAAATCCCCCATCAGTAACCAAATCAAATTTTGGTATATGTACTCTCTCGTTGTTAGGTTCAAACAGCTTGAACAGGGCGGACTTTTGGTTTCTTCTCATACCACCTTCATTGAATAAGGCTAAGGGAAATGGGGCCAATTCGTATCGTAAATAATCCTTCAAGTCTTCATCACTTTTTTTGCAAATGGAAATCCTTTGGAAGAGTAGGAAAGGGTCTACTGGAACTTTTTCATCTTGGATCTTGATTGATGAACTAATAGAGGAAATAGGGAGTGCCCTGTTTTTGCGTGACAACTTGACATCTGAAAATGGCAATGTTACCATTTTATTCATTGCTTGTTTTCCACATGTAACAGCATCATAGCAGTTGATTGTATCGTCTCCCACCACCCCAGTGGCTATCGACATGGTGTCAATTGTTTCAGGAAAAGGAGGATGATTTTCTAGCCACGTTGTGAATTTAGCAATGTCAGCCATATCTTTTGTTATGCGTGCTTCCCCGAAATCCCTATGCTGCTCACTCGAATTGAAGAAAACTCCACAGAACTCTTCCAATGAAGTGCAGACGTCATGAGTTGCCTCATCCCCACAACTCACTTGCTGATTACACTATCTGTGACACCACGCCCTCTCTTTATGTCGCCTTGGGCACTGAAGCTTCGCATCAGATTGGTCTCAATTGTCATATCCGACCAAAGGCATTTGAGCATTCATTTATTGGATTGAAACCCAAGCTGCCAGATATAAAGCAATTTGCAATTTTAATTTTTGATTTTTTTTTACTTTGGTTAAATTTTGGACTTAAGGTTTTTGGACAATTCTGAACAATTTTCGTTAACAAAATTTTGCGATAAAAAAATGCGTAATATGATTTTTCATTTTTTTCAACATATATTGGTAGCGCAGGTGCTTTGCATTTGTAGCAGATGGATGTTCTTCTGGTCATAAGTAGATCCTAATTTGTTCTATACTTGAGTAAAATTTGATTCAAATCGGAAACATAATAAAAAAGTTATAAGGGTGTCTTCATTTTAAGTGAATCACACTGTATCTTTAAGGAAATGTATAGATTTTGACAAAATATTAGGTTAGTAAATACATCGAGTGTTGTAAAATAAAGATTATTTTGTGACTGTGATTTATTAGCAGACCACGGTAAGCCGTTTTGACAGAATAATTTAAGATACATAATTGATTTTTTTTATTAATTATCGATTTTCGCTGGTGAATATCTCGTAAACTACAACACATAGGAAAAAAAATAATATAAACATTCTTGTAGGAAATTTAATTATGTGTACTTTTGTATAGATTACCTTTTTCCGTACGACGCATCGTTTCCGAGTTATAAGCGAAGAATCGAAAAAAGGAACCTTTCAACCCCCCTCCCCCTGTAGCGGCGGGGCTAGGGGTGGGGACTTTTAGTATGTTTACCTCCTAACTACCCCCAACACATTCCTGAAGATTAAAACTCTCCCCTCCAAAATGTCCTCTACAACTCTTTGGTTGACTGGTCTATTAGTAAATTAAATAAATCATGTTTCGCTATCAGAGTTTTATCACGTTCTATTAATGTATCTACTCTCTTAATTGTGTACCATGCAATTTTCTTTCCATAGCTAAATACGGCATCGAGATTTGGGGAGGCTCAATAGAGCTTCCCAAAATTTTCAAAATACAAAAAGTGCAGTCAGAGTGATTTTTAAAATGAAATACAATGAATCTTGCAGAGGTTGTTTCAATAAAAATAGACTATTAACAATACCCGGTTTATACATTTACTCTTGTTTAACATATCTGCACAGGAACAATTTTGAGTTCCTAAATGTAAACACAAATCACACATATGGTACCAGGCACAATGGCAATTATGCCTATCCAGTGCACCGACTGACACTTACCGAAAAAGGACCATTTTATGCTGAAATTTTTCAATGCACTTCCCAAGGATATAAAAGATAATGTTAACCTTAAATGTTTCACTAAACAAGGCGTCCAACATATATGCAACATTGAACCTTTTTCGGTACAAGAATATTTTGCTTTTAACTCGGCCAGTTAATCCTAATATATTTTTATCTCTGTCAAATTTTACTTTGTATTAGTTTTCTTTTAACATGTGACCTGTTTTATACATTATATTTATGAATTGAAACCGAATAAAAATCTATCTACCTATCTAATATAAAATAATTTTTCCAAAAATAGGAAAAACTAAACTACAATAAATGTTTAAATTGTCTTCCATTGACATCTATGCATATTTATCGCATTTCTAATATTTATTGAGAAGGCCATGGTAAAAAAAGAAAATCGAAATAATCGTAAATGTAAAGAATTAATTTGTGAGTTAATTGTGAGTGAGAAAAATGGTTCAATTTAGTAATGGTGAAAAATATGATATTGTAACGTGTTTCCACCCTTAGGAAACTACCCCTTGCAAATTCCGTGGCTTCCAAAAATTATAACAAGAGATGTCCACTAACACACTTTATTAAATATTTACTGGATACTTCACAATACTATTATTAATTTAAATACACTTTACTGACTAAAATCACAATGTTTATTACTTTGTTTATCTTTGAACTCTTAACCTCACTTTCTATACTTTCTGAACTTTCTGAACTTTCTGAACTACTCGCCGAGAATGCGGTCGGTCTTTTATACCTAAAAATGACAGATCTCGATTGTTCTGTGATGACGCCACCATTCTCTCGATAATTCCAGATGTCACTTTGGAATCTTCTGGTAGGTTCTTTTTCGAGTAGGTGCAAATACATCATTCTAGGGGTTGTAACACATTACACTGCCCCCTCCTTAAGCCTGAACGTCCCGGTCAGGCAGTTCAGCCTCTTTCACGTACTTCGCCAGTCTATCCAAGTGTACGATCTTCATCTTGGACTTTTTGTTTCGTTGAATCCGATAGACGACATCATTAATTCGGGTAATAACAGTATAAGGTCCTTCCCAAGGAGGTTGAAGTTTCGGTGACTTCCCTTTCTTTCGCTGTGGGTTATACAGCCAAACCAGATCTCCTGCCTTGAACCCTTCTGAACTACCCTTACGGTCGTATCGAGCCTTCATTCGGTCACTGGCTATGGTGATTTGGTCTCTAACCAGCTCATGAACATTTCTTAGCCGTTCACTCATTTCATCTACATAGCTGTTCACAGGAAGCTGTTCTCCGCCTGGTGTTCCGAAAATCAAATCACATGGCAGTCTGATCTCATGTCCAAATACTACACGGGCTGGTGTTTGTTTCGTAGACTCGTGGATAGCAGCTCTGTATGCCATGAGGAAGAACGGTATGTGGAGATCCCAATCACGTTGATTCTTATGAACCACTTTAGAGAGATGTTCTTTCATGGTCTTGTTATGTCGTTCCACCATTCCATCTGATTGCGGGTGAAGGGCTGTTGTCCGTGTTTTGTGTATCCCCAATAACTTGCAGATTTGCTGAAACACCCCTGACTCAAAGTTCCTCCCTTGATCTGAGTGCATCTCCAGGGGTACACCAAACCGACATATCAAATTATCTACCAAGACTTTGGCAACAGTGACTGCTTCTTGGTTTGGAATTGCATAGGCCTCTGGCCACTTACTAAAATAGTCCATGGCAACCAGTATATACTTGTTACCGTCCTTGGTTACTGGGAATGGGCCGGCTATATCGATCGCAATCC
This sequence comes from Rutpela maculata, assembly GCA_936432065.2. Classification (NCBI taxonomy): domain Eukaryota; kingdom Metazoa; phylum Arthropoda; class Insecta; order Coleoptera; family Cerambycidae; genus Rutpela; species Rutpela maculata. Next base: position 12,293,959 of record OW386289.2, on the reverse strand, counting down.
TCTCGAAAGGAGCTCCGACGTTATATTGTTTCATTGCACCCCTACTTCTAGTCTGCGGTCCCTTACTTGCTGCACAAATTTTGCAATTGCGACACCAAGCTTCCACATTCTGACGACTATTTACCCAATAAAATCGTTCTCGTACTTTATTCAGGGTTTTATTAACGCCGAAGTGTCCACCGGATGCCCCATTATGCACTTCCTGAAGTACTTTCGGTACTCGACACCTGGGAATCACTAGACGCATAACAACTTCCTTGCCATCCGGGCTTTCCCAAGCTCTCTTTAGCAGCCCGTTCATAACTTTGAGTGAATCCCATTGGGCCCACAAAGCCTTCAATCCAACTGCCTTGTCCGAAACATCCTTCCACGCTGGTCGAATTCCTTTCTCTTTTGCTCTCAATATAACCCCAATCTCTGTGTCATTCAGTTGTTCTTGTCTAAGGGCTTCAGTTGTCCAATCATCCGGAACCTCTATTTTAATAGTATTGACGGCCACCGTACCCTGAAATTTCTCAACGTGGTGGCAGTGCTTGCAATCTTCTTTGCATGGTCTTCTAGATAAAGCGTCTGCGTTCTTATGAGATCTTCCAGGTCGATGTTCGATTTTGAAATCATACTGTTGCAGCCGTTCTATCCAACGAGCCAGTTGACCTTCAGGGGTTTTCAACTGCAACAGCCATTTTAATGCAGCATGGTCGGTGCGAATCTTAAAATGTCTTCCATAAAGATATTTATGAAAATGGTCCACTGATTTAACGATGGCCAGTAACTCTTTCCGGGTTACACAATAATTTCTTTCCGGTTTGGACAGCACCTTGCTGAAATATTCGATCACTCTTTCCTGCCCATTCTGGATTTGGGACAGTACACAACCGACCGAAGAATTGCTGGCATCCGTGTCTAAAATAAAAAGTCCTTCCCGTTGTGGGTACGCTAGCACAGGACCAGTGCATAGAGCTGCCTTCAATTTTCTCCATGCCGTTTCACATTCCGGTGTCCATTGGTACTGCACTTTCTCTTCTGTCAGCCGGTGTAATGGCTTCGCAATTTCTGCAAACCCTTCCACAAAGCGCCTATAATAAGTGCAGAGGCCAAGGAAGCTCCGTACTTCATGAACGTTAGATGGTCTTGGCCAATCTCGTACAGCAGAAATTTTGTCGGGGTCTGTTTGTATTCCATCCGAAGACACCACGTGACCAAGAAATTTGACTTCTTTCTGGAATAGCAGGCACTTCTTCGGGTTCAACTTCAGATGACTCGCCCAAATACTTCTTGAAGATTTTTCAAATGTTCTGTAAAGTCCTGTCCCATAACAAGCACGTCGTCAAGGTAAATCAGGCACGTCCTCCAGGTTAGCCCTCGCAGCACGAACTCCATCAGTCTTTCAAAGGTAGCTGGCGCATTGCAAAGTCCAAAAGGCATCACGGTAAATTGATAAAGACCACTGCCTGCTGAAAACGCTGTCTTTTCTTTATCATCCTCTTTTTCTTTCTGACGTCTTGTTTCTTCATCCTCTTTTTCTTTCTGACGTCTTATTTCCTGATCTTCCATAATTTTCTTTAATTCGTCCCTTTCTTCTTGACGCCGTTTTTCTTCCTCCTGGCGTTTTCTTTCTTGCTCTTCTTTATCTTCCTGCCGTTGCTGCGCCATCATTTTTTGGAATTGTTCGAATAAGTCCTGTATTTGTTTATCGGATGCCATACTTTTTGTTGTTACGGGCATACGATGAAATTAAAATAAAATAAATTTAACTGTTACGTCAATATCGGTAATAGAACTTTCCAGAAAAATCTCGAAACAGCACGAAAAAGTCTTATCCAAAGTCTTTTGTCACTATCCAGTTCAGAGAATTTAATAATCTCCACTAATGTCCAAATAGAAAAGTTCTAGTAATTTCCACGCACTAACACAAAAAATGAGTCTTTTTCAGTGTCTCTATCACTAGGTACTCAGTTTAAAGGATTTAATTATTACACTAGTGTCCTAATAAAATGTTCTACAACGTCTCAAAAATGCACTTAACACTATTTTTCTGTCCGAAAATAACCCTCGAACAATGTCCAGTAAATTAGTCCTGTGTTAGCACTAAACCTCGAGAATACTTCTCGAACACTCCAGCACAACTTCAGAGCTCCTCTTGTCATAAAATTCCGCTTTCTGACACCAATTTGTAACGTGTTTCCACCCTTAGGAAACTACCCCTTGCAAATTCCGTGGGTTCCAAAAATTATAACAAGAGATGTCCACTAACACACTTTATTAAATATTTACTGGATACTTCACAATACTATTATTAATTTAAATACACTTTACTGACTAAAATCACAATGTTTATTACTTTGTTTATCTTTGAACTCTTAACCTCACTTTCTATACTTTCTGAACTTTCTGAACTTTCTGAACTACTCGCCGAGAATGCGGTCGGTCTTTTATACCTAAAAATGACAGATCTCGATTGTTCTGTGATGACGCCACCATTCTCTCGATAATTCCAGATGTCACTTTGGAATCTTCTGGTAGGTTCTTTTTCGAGTAGGTGCAAATACATCATTCTAGGGGTTGTAACACATTACAATATGATTAAGTGTTTTATAGAATGCAGAGAAGATTCAAATTTAGCTTCCGAGCTTTATTTTAATAGGTAAGTTATAGACAACACTGATACCTAATCTGATCTAAGAAATTAAGAATTCAAAACGGTGAATATGGCTACCACAATTTTAATATTTTTACAGATTAATTTGATATTTGATATATGGGGTTCGTCTAGTGATTTCAAAGACATCGGACGCGTTTAAGTTCGGTGCCAGTAATCTGGCCTAAATCCCGATTAAAAGCCGACACAATAGGACGAAATTACGCTGATGTGATAAGTGATAAATAATACGCAAAGTGATATGTAAAATAACATTACAACAGTTAAGTTATATAGCTAATATTTAATTAATGTGGGTGATTAGATATCTCAGTGCATAAAAAGTGGAGAATAACCCGAGAGCCTCTAGGAAACCATAAATCAATCAACACTAAGGCTAAAGATAAGTCTACACTCGACTATACCACTTTACTTAAATTTATACCTATATGCTTTAAATGCTTGATAGTTCCTAGACAATAAATTAAAATAAGGGCACTAAATATTTTTCTTTCAGCAAAAATATACAAACCAAACTATTACAAAAATACAAATAATAATTAATAGCCAAAACCGAATTTCTTTCAGCCAATCAAGAGAATTGCGCACGATATAATAATGGTGATAATAATAACCCAAAATAATTAGTAATGCATCGCTATTAAAGTGTGATTATACAGATTTCCTGTGTGAACCTTCAAGTGTGTTTTCTCATAATTACTAAAAATATTCAAAAAAAATGTAACCAAAATTGAATACGTAATGATCAGTGGCGCACTACTCTTAAAGTATACCTTTCAGGTGAGGTTCTCATAATTGCTAAAAATATTCAAACGTTTAACTTGGATTAGATCAGAAATAATCAATGGGGCACTGTCGGTGTGTAGCGTCCAGGCTGAATTCTTATGGCACCTCAATGTATGTATACGTGATTACAGGTTTTTTAATTTCTTAGTTTGATCGTTGTAAATGTTCAGTGGTTACTCTACTTTCAATGTTTGCCATCTGGCTATCAACAAAACCCTCGGGGTATTGATTATTCAAAAGAACGGTTTTAATAAATTTTTTCTCATTACTTAAACTTTCATTATTTGAAGAAATTACTTTAGCCCTATCATACAAACATTTTACGACACCTCTTTTAACGCTAATATGTTGATTTGAATTGAAATTCAAATATCTGTTTGTGTGTGTTTGTTTTCGATAAACACTGGTTTCATATTTATTATCTAACTTTTTAATTAAAATATCTAAGAAAGGTAATTCATTATTATTCTCTACTTCTATTGTAAAATTAATTGAAGGTTCCTTTTCGTTAATTTGATTTAAAAAATTATTTAAATGTTCTTTGCTATGAGGCCATAACGCAAAAATATCATCAACATATCTCCACCACACTATAGGTTTATAAATTAAGTTATTAATATTATTTTCTTCAAAATTTTCCATAAAAATATTGCTTAATATTGGAGATAAAGAAGAAGCCATGGCCATACCAAAGTTTTGTTGATAGAAGTCATTATTTAATTGAAAGTATGTCTTTTTAATGCAAAGAGTAAGTAATTCCATTATAGTTTCTATGCTTAATTTAGTTCTATTCGCCAAATTTCCATCATGTTGCAATTTCCTTTTAATTATTGTTAATGTTTTATCTACGGGAACATTTGTAAAAAGGCTTACTACATCAAAACTCACCATTAGATGATTCTTATTAAAATTGTTTTCAAATAGTTTTTCCAAAAAATGTTTGCTATTTTTAATATAAGACTCAGAAGAACCTGATAAAGGATTTAAGATTTTTAATAAAAATTTGGAGAGATTACTAAATGGAGAATTAATTGAGCTCACAATGATAAAGGATTTAAGATTTTTAATAAAAATTTGGAGAGATTACTAAATGGAGAATTAATTGAGCAGAGGTTTATTTCATCAAAATTTTTAAATATTTTTACAGTGGCAAAATACCCAACAAACTAAGAAATCATGAATATGCCACAAATAATAAATTATAAACAATATTACAGGTTTCTCTCAGGAAAATGGTTTCCAAGAAAATACGCACAGAAAAGAGCAATCTTGATACCTAGAGCAGCGGAAACTCAACTCAATAAATAGATCATATTCTGGTAGGCAGGGAGATGACTTATAGTGTTCTGTCACCAATGGATACCCATAAAAGCTTGAAAAAGTTAAATACAAAGTGTCAACGTATAGAAGTTATATTTAAGTTTGTATAAGTGAATGTGTAAAATAATTTATACCTCGGCTTGATAAGAAATATTAGTTAGTGTTTAATTAGGTACAGAAACCAAAACTTTCCACAGTGCTTCCCTCTAACGCAGTAAATCATAGCATATACATAGTGCAGTGAAATCGTGTACCTGGAGACTTTAATGCATATATACTCCACACATGGTCTAACGAAAATGGAAAGGCGCTGAAAAACCTAGCACACATGTTTGACTTAACAATAAGAAATACATGGAGTAAAAGTCAAACATGCATTAACACCTGGAGTAATGGAAGCTCAATCACACAAATAGACCATATTCTGGTAAGCAGAGAGATAAGGGAAAGGATCAAGAAGGTTAAAGCAAAAAGGACAGCAGAAAACCTACTGAAGAAAACGCTAACACTGAACAGCACCAAACTAAAAATAGGGAGACAATGTTACCCGTGGAAAACAACAATCGAGAGGATCATGAACAAACTGGGAAAGGACTAAACATACTGGGAAAGAAAAGCGAGAGGAAAGAATGAATTTCACAAAGAAATCGAAGCGATATATACTCTGCCAGAATCAGAAACGGAGGAATCAGAAGTCTCAGAAGAAGAAGAAGACCTGTAGAAACAGAAGTACAAAAATAGGAGCACAGATAGCAGCGACACAACGCGGCAACATATCTCACAAGAAGACCCAGAATAGGCAGAAGCCCAGAACCAAAAATACAAAAAAAGGGGGCTTAAACGCTCCCTCACGACATAATGCGGTAACGCATCTCACAAATACCTACACCTCTCATCCCACATTCCTTTACCATGCGCCATGTGGCTCTCGCTGCTGGCAACAAGCATGACCTTAGTCCAACCCAGCGTGGACGTAGCAGGCCCAGCTGTATAACTTAGTAGTGGCAGCAATGCCTACCGCACGCTGGTAAATCAATCAATCAATCAATTAACATGATATTTGATATATGAAGATTTCAGGATTCTAACGAGATTAACGTTAAAGCTTAAAATTTAAAAATGTAGGATATGTTCCTTTACTGTGTAGAAGTTAAATAAAGAGGTCACCAAAAAAAGTGAAGATTTTTTTAAAAAAATTTTTAAGATCAATATTTAGGGTAATTTTTTTACAATTGGATGAAATATTACACGCATTTTTCTATGTAAAAAATACATTTATTTTCAAACTGCGAAAAATATGCTATAGAGTAATCAATAATCATATAAAAACTTCAGAGGAAAAGTATAGAAGTAGAAGAGTTCAGAAGAAGAGTATAATGTTTTCTAGTTTATTTTTTGGACCAGGTTCTAAAGAAACAAGTTTTTATCGTGTGTAATATCACTAGTGCTTAAAATTTTATCGAAAATTTTTTCGAAAGCGTTGTTGCCTGGTAATATAAAGAGTGCAAATTGGCAGTTTATTATCTGATTAAATCCCGACCGCTTTAGCGGGAGGGATTTAATCTTTGATAATAAACTGCCAATTTGCACGAGTTATATTAACTAGGGGCAACTCAGCTTGAGAAAAAATTTTTAGATAAAATTTAAAGCACGAGTGGTATTTGAGGAGAATATTTCACGAATAAATAATTCATTAAGTACATCTTCAATATTATGTTTTCTCATTAATTGCCTTCAGACGTTTTCTTGTCACTTTTTAGAGTTTACTGACCTTTATTTTCAATTTCATCATTAATTTGATATACAGAAATATTTCCAAACCGACTCATATTGTCAAAACAGCAAAACTGAACCAAACGCAGTAGAAACAACGGAGATTCGCTATATTTTAAAATAATCTAGTGACGTTTCCATGGCAACTAGTAAATAAAACGAGTTGAAACCTTAGACATTATAATATATAGACTGGCTTAACACCTTTCGGGCGTTTCTGAGGTGCAATGTGACGAGGAACGATAGAGAGAGCACTGCATCTTTAATCTTATTGCCGATGTCCCGCCTATTTATACTATACACCCATGGTTCCGAGATTGACATAGAGTAGAGAGCGCCATCTAGCGCTACTAGAGTTATATTTCATAATAAATAAATGTTCATTGATACATATTTACATATTTAATCCTTATTTTTAACTTACAAAGTTTACAAATTATGTTGAAGTTTGCTTCGTTAAGCAGAGTGAATTTTAAATACAACAAATTAAAATATTGCACAGCTTTGATTCAACTAGTTACTTATTGATAGATTACCGTATGTTACAAGATTCGAGACCCTAAGACTGGCTGATGAGACCTCTCGCGTTTCTGGATGCCATAAATCAAAAAAAAAAAAAAAAAAAGATTACCGTATGTAAGTAGGTACATTTTTAGTTTCGTTTCCAGACCGAATGTGTTTATTTCTCTTTATTATTAAATGATTTGCTTACTTTGTAACTACGTTATTGAGCTATTGAAAGCTGTGCTTGACTTGTTCCTGTATTATGAGCAGGGTGTATTAAATACACCCTGATTATGAGCTAAGTCTATTAAGTACAATCTTTGTATATTATTGTTACCTGATTGAAAAGTAGGCAAACTGAAATAGTTACAGATAGGCAAGGCTTATAGCCTATATATTTCAGACAGGTTGTTTTTGGCAACTGACGATTCTTTACTATATATGTGGTGTGTTTATGTTTGCTACTACATAATACAATATTACAATTTACAAGGTAAGTAAACAATTAGTAATAAGCTAGAGAAGATATTTATAGATAAAATTTAAAAGCTGGAGTTGCCCTATTTGCCGGAAATGTTTCACGAAACAAAACGTCAAAAAATTATCGCAGTATTTGCCGCTGCAGCGACCTAAAAAATTACAGCGATAAATTTTGCATGTTGGTACTGTCAAAAGCCGATCTACCTTGAATTACCACTAATAATGACGTTTGATTGGTGCAATGTTGTGAAAAAACGGGCTCTCATTGGCTATAGCGTTAATGAGTGAAATAATCACTTAAATTGCATGTTGTGGTGAAGAACCCCAAATTTTAGCAACCGCAAAAGAAGTACACTACATGTACCTGTTACACTAGACAACCAACGAGCCCCCGTATCTCACAACTTGTTTCTTACTTCCTAGAACTCGGTATCTGAATAATATGAATGAATTTATATTATACTGTTGAACAAGGCTTTTAAAAAATAAAGACATGTAAAATATTATGCACGTTCTGAGGGCGTAGCACTCATCTACATTTATTATTTAATCATGCCTAATATAGAACAACAACATACCATAAATTCGGATATTATGGATTAGTCACTATCACAACGCTTATAACTTGTCGCTGGGAACGCTTGGTCAGGTTGTAAATATCGAGATTTATTTCAAAATGTTGTATTAAATTAAGGCTGATAAATATATTTATACAAGTATGGTCTTAGATGTTAATAGAAAAATTTACTAATAGTTTCAAGTCGTAAAATTGACACCCTGATCATTATGTCGATGTTATATCACTATATTATGTGAGCTTCTACGAGAGTATGCAAAATAAAGTGCCTAGGTGTTCCTAACGGATCTGTAATCCTTTGTTTATAAATTACTTATTTGTAAATGCAGTGTTAAAGTTTTTCGAACAAAAAGTTATTTAATAATTCTCAACAAGTAAAATGAAGGAATTTTAAAAACCCACGACAACACCCTATAATTCTCTCGTAATATATAGAGAAAATCACATCTATATCGGATCGGTTGAGACATTAAAGAGCTACAAGGGAATAATTAACCCTTTATTAATGATGTGCAGCTATCTGAATGTCTACCGAGATGAAACTTTACAGAAAACCTTCTCGACAAACTACTGTTTCAAATAAATTTAAAACTAAGTTTTTTATTCACAAGTACTTCGATATACCAGTACCGCCAAAATGTTATGAATATACCACTGAGAAGGTTGTCAATACCAACGACGTTACAATTATATGGGACTTGCGGATTGTTAAGTGACAGAGAAATTTGCGGAAATTAATCAGACGTCGTACATAATAAAAAAGATAAATCCTGTTTGCTGATCAATGTATCCATCCCGAACGACACCAGCGTGATGCTCAAGGAAACAGAGAAGTTGAGCAAATACAAAGACCTCCAAATAGAAGTTAGAAGAATGTGAAATGCAAAGATCACCGTCGCACCAGTGATTGTAGGAGCCCTTGGAACTGTTAAGAAGGGTCATGACTGGAGTCTACAAAAACTGCCAGGTCCTCTTCTTCTTCTTTTTAGCGGGGCGATGAAGGGTCGCCGCAATTAGGCCTTGTGGCCCATTGTGCTACCACTACGAATTTATTGATTTCCCCTATTCAGGCCTGATTCTAATCCAAAGGCCAAAATCCTATGGGGCATTCCTTATTTCCCCGAGCACCGGAAAATCAATGCCGAGGTGTTTGTGCCTCAAGTTCATAGAGCAGGAAGTAAGGACGTGAAAGGAAGTTTCCTCCTCGTCCCCGCAGAATCTGCAGTAGGGGTTCTCGGCCACCCTTACAGTGTGCAGGTGTTTTCTGAAAGAGCTGTGTCCAGTCAAAAAACCTACGACGATTCTGACCTATTTCTTGCTTAACCGCAGGATTTGTTATGTTCGCCAAGGCAAGGGCCGTGAGATCAGGAGCTTCGCTTGCCGGAGTCCTAGTTAGGAGGCTCGGAAGTTAAAGAACTGGGAAAACTGCCAGGTCAACGGAGCGCGCAAGACATACAGAAAATTGCACCACTGAGAATCGCGAATTTTAAGAAAAGTTTTGGACTAATAGTCTCTGTGGTCCCTTGTTGAAGTCTGTACTTTGAGCTGCTACAGCAGACATCATCAATGTCACCTAAAGGGTTTAAAAAGCTGGAACGGATCCAGTAAGCCGAATCTCAAACGCGCGCTAGGGATCGATAAATAGTTTCCAGCTGAGAAATTGTGTTCTTCGTTAAGTCTATGATAATAATAATAGTGGAAGTGGGGGGGGGGGAGTAGTTTCAACGATGCTGCCAAATTACTTGGGAAAATTACAGTTACCCCAACCTATCAATAAAATTATGCAGAAAGGAACTACAATACAGACCTGACGTCTGGTCTAAAACTTCTTCACCCTAGAATAATGTGAATTCTTTTCCTGGCGTGAATGCAACCTTGTGATTTTTCTTACAATAATAATAATAATAATATTTATTTACATTAATTACAGTACATAAAATAGATGAAATAAACAATCTATAAATTAGGAATAAAGGTAAATAAGCGGCCAAGCCCACAAAGGTTATCCTTGTCGATAATAGCAAAAATAAGCAGGTTCATATTGCCTGATCGATTTGCTGGGAATAAGTCCAGAAATTGCATTTTTCTCTGCTTCAGATGGTAGATCTTATCACTTTCTGATAACTTGTTTTATATTTTTGTTCAATTCCAATGATAAAATTATTGAATAAACTGCCACCAACTCAAAATTTAAAAAAAAACTCGAATAGAACTAGTCAAAATAAGTAGATTTTCGAACAGACCCACCTCGAGAAATCATGTGTGCTCCCCCTGCCCCTCCTCAAAGGGGCTGCCTGTATCTGCCTATATATATATTTTTTCTCAAAAACGGTAGGAGCTAGAGGAATGATCTTGGCGCCAATCGATAGAGTATAAAATTTTTCATAAGACCCTCCATTTGATTTTTGCTATTTTCTTTTTTTTTAAGGCCCCACACCAAAAAAAAGGGTGAGGAGCCTTCCAACGACGACACACGTTTGGCTATACCTCTAAAACGGCCCAATAAATCAAAATTCTACAAGATATAAAAAATAAAGACCATTATTTTTTCTATCGATTGGTATATTATTTGTATATATTATTTGTTTATATAAAGCCGTCAGTGGCATACAAAAAGAAAGATGCACATGTGCATAATGAATTTATTTAAAATAATTTATTATTTTTGTTACAAACTGCGAAAATATTGATTGTATCTGTTCAAAATTATTACATTATTATTGTTTTTAACAACAATAATAAATTATTTTAAATAAATTCATTATGCACATGTGCATCTTTCTCTTTGTACGCCACTGACGGCTTTATATAAACAAATAACATATACAAACAAGCTAGAAACGTACTCTTCGCCAATTCACTGAGCTTTTTATATATAATTGTTACACATTCTATAGGATACTCTTCACAGTTTTCTTGTAAATAATGTCAGTTTTTGGACATCCTAAATTTTGTGATACCATCTTTACTGTGAAAAAAATTGTATGAAAAAAAAATGAAAAAAAAATATCCAACCTGTGGGATTCGAACACGGGACCTTTGGATTGCAGCGCAAAGTTTTTAGGCCAGTGGAATTAGCAAATATGCATATTGTAATTCGTTTCAGGATGCCACGTGGATTAAGCGATAGTTTTATTGATTACGAACATAACCTTGAATTTGGTCCACCTTTTGACCGCCGGAACATTGTTTATTTAACGATTTATTGTTGAAAAATTCCAAAAAATCGACTTTTTTAAAGTTAACTCAAAGACCTTTGATGATAGGTTTTTCAATTTGTAGATACTGTTAGAACTTTGAAAAACGGTTAATTTGAGAGGTGTTTCGTTTAAAACGCTTGAAAATTTGTTTAAATAATTGCAAAAAACCGCGAAAATTTTCGCAATTTGCAAATATTTTTCATTCTTTAACAAAAGCACTTTAGTGCTTGAAACTTTGACAAAATATGTCTTTTATCACCTCAAAGTTACCTCTAAAATTTCATCAAAAAATTTTAATTAGTTTAAGAGATATTCAATTTGTTTATTAAAAACATGAATAATGTAAAATGCAAATTCACCCAGTTCCCGTTGTCGTGGAGGGTTGATCTGGACATCATTTTTTTTTGTTGAAACTTAAAATTTATGTTTTCATTAATGGTAAATCAAATTTGCATTATTTTCAACTTCAAAATGGCGTTTGAAAAAGTGTCACATTTTGAGGTTAGGTTTTTTGCTAATAACTTTCAAACAAATGAAGATTTTGCAATATCGTTCTAATATCTTTGTTGCAGGGGTTTTTTCACACATTTTCAAAAAAAAAAAAATGACTGTAGCCTTACTAGAAGCCGAGATGATTTTTTTTTTAATAGATTCGTAATTTGTTTATTAATAAATATTAACAGCTGAAACTTGACAAACAACTAGTTTAATAGTCTATCTTTGTAATAGAGCTGAGTTTGGGGGAAAAAATTCAATTTGCAACGATAACAATAATTAATTTTAAATCAGCGTCAGAACAGGAGTGAGAAGCATGAGTCATATCTGTAACACGTTCATAAAATGATCGAGACGAGTTCAAATCCGTCAACCAAAAATTTACCGTTTCTCCAATTTTGACTTTTTTTTAAATTTGGGGTAGCCTGATGAAATAATAATATCTGTCATGTCGATTTTTTCCTAATTAAACAATAATTTGCTATAAACAATTATTTTTTGTTAAAATTTTTTTTACGAATTTATTAAAAAAAAATAATCTCGGTTTCTAATAAGGCTACAGAGTAATTTTTTTTTTTTTGAAAATGTGTGAAAAGACCCCAGCAACAAAGAAATGAGAACGATATTGCAAAATCTTCATTTGTTTAAAAATTATTAGCAAAAAACCTAACCTCAAAATGTGACACTTTTTCAAACGCCATTTTGAAGTTGAAAATAATGCAAATTTGATTTGCCATTAATGAAAACATACAGTTTAAGTCTCAACAAAAAAAAGGATGTCCAGATCAACCCTCTACGACAACGGGAACTGGGTGAATTTGTATTTTACATTATTTATGTTTTTAATAAACAAATTGAATATCTCTTAAACTAATTAAAATTTTTGATGAAATTTTAGGGATAACTTTGGGGTAATACAAGACATATTTCTTCAAAGTTTCAAGCACTAAAGTGCTTTTGTTAAAGAATGAAAAATATTTGCAAATTGCTAAAATTTTCACGGTTTTTTGCAATTATTTAAACAAATTTTCAAGCGCTTCAAACGAAACATCTCTCAAATTAACCGTTTTTCAAAGTTCTAACAGTATCTACAAATTGAAAAACCTATCGTCAAAGGTCTTTGAGTTATCTTTAAAAAAGTCAATTTTTTTGAATTTTTCAACAATAAATCGTTAAATAAACAATGTTCCGGCGATCAAAAAGTGGACCAAATTCAGGGTCATGTTCGTAATCAATAACACTATCGTTTAATCCACGTGGCATCCTGAAACGAATTACAATAAATTTCAGTCTTTTTTTTACTAATACTACTGGACTATTTAGTCGCTGCGCCACCACCTATTGCTACAAAAATTGATTGTCTGTGATATATATCTTTCGACATTCATACATATTTCACTTCTATGAAATATATATTAGTAAACTTCATAAACAAAAAAAAAATTATTATGGAAATAATATCTCGCAAGATTTCCATTTTAGTACAAGCAACAAAAATTAAGAATTTTTTTTTTTTAATTAAATAATTAATAACCTTTTATTTCCTGATCGATTTTCTTCAAAAACAATAGGGTTCTTCCTCTAGCTAACGCTAACTTACTTTCTAAATTTCAATACAATCGGACTTTTCTTTCTTAAGTTATCGTGCTTACAAGAAACGTGACGGACATACGGACAGACGGACAGACGGACGGACGGACAGACGGACGGACGGACAGACGGACGGACGGACAGATGGACGGACGGACGGACAGACGGACATTTTGAAAGTTGTTCAGAATTCGTTCACTAACACAATGATATGAATATTTTTTCTCTACGAGCAATATTTACGATTTTAGAAATGTGTCGATCAAATACAATATACTCTTCGCTTTTGCGGAGAGTATAATAATATACCAATCGATAGAAAAAATATTGGTCTTTATTTTTTATATCTTGTATAATTTTGACTGATTGGGCCGTTTTAGAGGTATAGCCAAACATGTGTCGTTGTTGGAAGACTCCTCACCCCCTTTTTGCTGTGGGGTCTTAAAAAAAAGAAAACAGCAAAAAGCAAATGGAGGGTCTTATGCAAAATTTTATACTCTATCGAATGACGCCAAGATCATTCCTCTAGCTCCTACCGTTTTTGAGAAAAAAAATATATATAGGCAGATACAGGCAGCCCCTTTGAGGAGGGGCAGAGGGAGCAGGCATGATTTCTCGAGGTGGGTCTGTTCGAAAATCTACTTATTTTGACTAGTTCCATTCATGGTTAAAAGGATTTGCTATTACTCAAAAGCAGAAATATCAAAACACCTAATTCATTAAGAAATAACTCGTTTTTTTGATTATAATGACCTTTTGAGTAGGACATTTTTTGACGGCTTTGAGATTTTGAAACATCAGTATATCATCATTAATTTTATATCAAATTCAGCTTGGAACACAAAACTTATTTTTATGCGTATATCTGGGCACCGAGCACTCTACTATAATAGAATTGTTGATTGTTTACTAAAGTTGCACTGCTATCGTTACTGACGCGCCAAAAAATATTTATGTAAAAATTTTCTTTTCACGTTTTTAGTAATTTTTGAACTGTGGGATAGTTTTCGAAAAAATGTTGTTTGATACTCGATTGCGAAATTCTTTTGCATTCTCGAATAAACTTTCATTCTCGAATACAAAAATGGCATTTTGTCATCGAGCATCAAAAATAACTAGTTCAGTTAGTCGATTCATTTTCAGAAATAACGTAAAAACAATCACCAAATTTGATGGTAATATATTAATGAACCTAACACACCAGAAATAATTAAAAGGATCCGAAAATTCCACCACCTGTACCACGTGCTGAAATAATCGCGGCGGAAGATCTACAATAATACATTTTGCATCGAAAATAAATTGTGAACCATAACTGCACCTCTCGATAAGATCGGGGTTATTTTTAAGGTCACTGTGATTATTTTTCATTTTATATATAGGCAGAAGTTTAATTATACGGTTCTTAAAATGTGCATTTCTTTCTACAAAATCATTATCTAGATATCAATCTCCGTATATCGAATTTATCGATGGTGGGTTCACGTTGGTGAATTGTCAAAAACGGTGCCTGGAACTAGCAATAAGCGTTCTTTAGCTTTCTATTGTAAATTCGATTTGTGTTTTTGTTAACGTTTTATGCGAAAGGGTATTTTTGTTTCATTTTAATTTATTTTACTATTAATGCAGTAAAATAACAATATATAATATAACTAATTCATGAGTTGAATTTTAAGCAAATGAAAAAATATTTTCCATTTTTTATATACCGGGCGTTTCACTTAAAACTACACAGATCAATGTCTTCTAAACCAAAGATAATATTGAAATCTTATTTGCAATTATTTATGACATAAATAATTGCGTCGTCTATTGCAGTTTTGGCGTCGCGACACTGAGAAATAATTATTCAATGGCAGTAACTTTGATACTGCGATATCTGTATGGTATTTTTGGGTGATTCCAGCGAAATATAAAAATAACGTTTATAAACTTCAATAAATATGGAAAATTATTAAATTATCGTATCAGCATGCTCTAGAGAGGAGTGGTTCTCACTTAAAATTGAGATCGTTATTAGTAGTACAATCATTTGGTAGTTTCTACCTGGAAATTTTGGAGAAGTTCTGATTTTTGGATCATTTATGTTTTTTGGGGTGCTGATTGCGAATTTCCACTTTACCACCTCGAAAAACTTCGGGAAATGTCAAAAAAGCCTGTTTTTTTTCTTTTGAAAACTTTTTAGAAAGTTCTGATATTTGGTTGTTTTATGTTTTTCGGGGTGTTGATTACGAATCTGTACTTTGCCAACTCGATAATTTTCGGAAAATATAAAAAATCGCAAAAAAAAATAAAAAAGTTTTTTGATTTTTTTCCTTATGACATGAAACTTATGTACTTTTCGAGAAAAATTAGTACCTGAAAAAGATAAAATACTGAAAGTAAGTAGAGAAAATCACTAGTAATAATTTTCTTAAATGTGTAGGAATATAATATATGAGATAGATAAATAAGCTATATATTTATTTAACTGTATTACATATAAAATGTTTATAGCAAGTAGCAGCAAAGATATTTAGTTACATTTTAAAAATACCTATTTTCTAAATATAAACGTAAATTATCACAATAAAATTGTCAGTCTTAATATATTTAAAGAAAATAAAAATTTAGCACACTTACACAAATAAACAAAAAATAACAAGAGATAAGAGCTAAAATCAATGAAATAGTTTGGTACAAAAGGTCGCAAAGGAAAAATTGTACATACATTTTTATATTCTGTAAATTACAAATGATTTAAAATAACTGAACAAGAATCATATTAAAAATTATAATAGAAATAAGATGTTCTACTGATGTGTTCATATATTCGTTTATTGAATGTGGTAATTTACCTTCATTTTAAAATTATTATATTCAAGTGTTTTGAAACTTTCTGGTAGTTTATTGCATAATTTTAAGTCTAGCGAATTTCTTGCCGATTTTGTGAGACGAAATTTTGATGTTTTCAGATAGTTGCCAACCTTGTATTGTAATCGTGATAACCTGGAGTGGAGTATGAATTTTTGTTGCGATGAATTTGCAAGATACTATAATAAACATATAAAGATGGAATTGGCATTATTTTAAATTGAATGAATAAAGGCCTACAATGCTCTAAAGGAATGAACACCAGCAATAACTCTCATACATCTTTTTTGCAACACAAAAATTTTATCAGCGTCAGTGGAGTTACCCCAAAGGATAATACTATAGCTCACATGTGACTGGATAAGGGCATGATATGCATTCAATAGTGTTTCCCTATTCATCAATTTTTTAAGTTGGCATAAAAGAAATATATATCCTGACGTTTTATTGCACAGCCGATTAATATGGGAGGACCAATATAGCGAATCATCTAAAATAACTCCAAGAATCTTTATGATTTCACCTACAATTAACGAATTATTTGAGGAAAAAATCAGCTTCAGAGTTTTGTCCCTGTTGACTTTCAGAAAATTATTATTATACCAATATTCAGCAAGGCTTCGAGTTTCCTTTATCATTAGTCCATATTTACATCCATATTTTTGTTCTGATTTATTAGTGTTGCGTCATCTGCGTACATTACAACGTTGTTTGGAAAAAGATAAAAAATAAATCATTTAAAAATATAATAAATAATAGAGGACCTAAAACTGACCCAAAGTTCTGAAATCAGATATATCATTATTACTAGATATACCGATATTTACGTCTTCTTAGATATGATTGCAGCAGTTTTAAAGGAGTGGCTTTAATGCCATAAAAATTAAGTTTAAGTCAGGAACTGGCCCAAGACGTCGTAGTATGTCTCGTCCATACTCATCATTACGTTTTTCAGCGAGTTGTATAACGTTTTCTCTAACTTTTAGCTGCCTAACACTATACACAAGATTTCGCTTAAAAGCAGGAAGCCTTTTCTGTTCCTGTAGAAACTCTGGTGTTATCACCATTCCAAATAAAAAACAGTGATCATTGAAGCGTTTGAACACTCTGTTGTGTCCTCTTCACATAGGCAGCAATTAATTTCTTATTGACGTACTGTTTTCTACATTTTTCATGAACTTCAACTGATCTTTTTCCAGCCAAATGGATTCTCTTTCTATCTTTCCTTTGCTTACTTGCTTCCCTAAATGTATTTAACCCCTTTTGTTTGACTACAGTCACTTTACTTCCATCTTCTAATGCACTATCACAAATAAAACACATCCGAAGAGACATTACTGTGGAGACGAAGTCTGATTTCGAACTAAATTGCACAATTAAACAGTAACAGTAAACGTTGAGTGTTCACTGCGTGATAGAAAAAATCTCAAAGACATGCGGCCGACTGTCACGACTGTAATGTGGATCCACACCAGTTGAACCGGTTTTAGAAGTTATAAACGGGAAGGGGTATAGAAGGAGAGTAAAATATGGGAGGGAACAAAGTACATGATTTTCCAAAAAAAACATGCATTTTTTCTTTTTTTTGCTTTTTTGACATTTCCCGAAATTTTTCGAGGTGGCAAAGGGGAAATTCGTAATCAACATCCCGAAAAACATGAAAGAACAAAAAAATCAGAACTTCTCCAAAACTTTCCAGGTAGAACCGATCTCGACCACCAAATGATTGTACTATAGGTTTTAAAGTTTTTATTTAAAAAAATTAAAAATACATGTTTATGGAAATTGTCCATGGAGTTACAATTGGTCTAAATTTTGTAAAATATTATTGCAAAAAATACTTATTCTTTCATACAAAAATATGAAAGATATATAAGAGATTTCTTAGTTTGTTGGGTATTTTGCCACTGTAAAAATATTTAAAAATTTTGATGAAATAAACCTCTGCGCCAAAAGGATCAGAAATACATAAACAACAAACTGTCTGGTTTGACATTCTCAAAAGTGAAAGTTTTGATAACGGAAAAAGAACTATTTTCCGAAACGTCAACTGCCTTCGTTTTAATTTTTCAATTTATCATTTAACAACTTTGTTTCAGTTTATATATTTTTAGGTGTGAGACATTTTGTAATAGAAGTATAAAAACCAGCCTCTGTCTGATCCTTTTGGCGCAGAGGTTTATTTCATCAAAATTTTTAAATATTTTTACAGTGGCAAAATACCCAACAAACTAAGAAATCATGAATATGCCACAAATAATAAATTATAAACAATATATAAGAGATATATAAGAGATCAGATATCTTCAAGACCAGCGAACAAATACCAAATAATACTAAACAGAACTTTGAAATTCTACCTAAAGGTTTTTGACATCAAACATAGAGCAAGATAAAAAGAAAAAGAAAAAATAATCACCTAATTTAACATTATTAACCCATTGAAGTTTGCATTTGCAAATTTAAACTTATTTCTTCTTGAAGACTTTGGCATCTTCTTAAAGTCTGTCAAATTATTAATAATTTCTTTATTCTCTACTAGCTGATGCCCGCGACTTCGTTCGCGTGGAAGACTTCGTCCGCGTGGAATTAAGAATATTGACATACTAATTTATGCCTATAAAGAAGTACAACATACTCACTGTTATAGGGCGTTACCTAGACGCTAGTGTCGTTCGACTCGCTCGGTCTGACGCCACGTTTCAAGAGTAGCAAAATCAGGCAGATTTTAATTGCTTGTATTTCTGGAAGATATATATTTTTTAATTTTTAATTTTTTTGTAAATCGCGAAAATAACCTAAAAGAAACTCATAATTTAGGTTGTTTTCGCGATTTACTTAAATTTGGTGCTAAACGGATACCTGATTAGTATTCAGCGTGTTGAAATACATAGGAGGTCTAGAAACAGATCACTTTTGGAGGTCTAGAAACAGATCACTTTTCACTTTTTTTTTGTATCTGCGTAATATATTTGCATACGCGAATTTCTGGAAAATGGCGGAGGATCCGGTGATATTCATATACAGGGTGTAATTAGTTTCATGTCAATAAAAACTGGTAATGGGGACCGACTAGACAAACAAAAAACCTTTATGACTTTTTCCTCTAGGGGCACCCTGAAAAAAAAACTGACCTAGGTCAACAATTTATATATTAGGGTAGGAAACATTTGAGAACCACTACCTTTCTGGGTCAATGGACGCGTAGTTCCCAATTACACAACTTTTAAATTGCCATAAAAAAGTGCAAAGATTATCGACCGACTCGTTCTAGCCGGCCCGCGCGGGCTGCGGTTTCAAACCAAAGAAGGGCGGCACCTTTGATGACCGCCTCAACCGAACCAATTATAAAAATGTAAATAATTCGTTATCTCTTTTTGCAGAACTGCGCAAATGATGGGCGCAGAGGTTTAAACACAGCATTTCTTTACATGTGTGTTTTTTTAATTTAGAACAAAATATTGGAGCTTTTATTGTTTATAATTTATCAGATTTAAATGTGATTTATTAACATTTGTAACCTAAATCAGTGTTCTGGGTTAAAAGTTTAAAAAACGAGTAATTATTGCATGACATGGAAATAAAGAGTTAGACGTCTGAGATACGATAACAGAAAACAATTATGTGTATTTTAAGTTAGGAAAAAATCTGATTTATTTAACGAATTGCCAATCAGGTATCGAAAACTAAAATATTCGATAAATCTAGAAATTACCAATAAATGATTGTTGATTTATATAAATTGTTCGAAATGGCCTCCGTCTGCATCAATACACTTTTCGGCACGTCGAACTAAGGACATACGCACTCTGTTCAACAAATTTGGTAAATTAGGATCATGTTTTATGGTTTCTATGCACATTAAAATACGTTGCTGCAATTGTTCCAAAGTGTCAATTGGATCACGGTAAACCAGAGATTTAAGATGACCCCAAAAATAAAAATCCATAGGATTTAAGTCGGGTGACCTAGCAGGCCATGGTACTGGTCCGCCACGCCCAATCTATCGTTGAGAAAACTCCCTGTTTAAAAAATTTCGAACAGCCAGACTAAAATTAACTGGCGCGCCATCATGCATATACCATAATCTTTTGCGCCTTGCCAAAGGTACATCTTCCAACAAATTTGGCAATGTTTGTTGTAAAAAGTTTAAGTATACATCGCCATTTAATCTAGCGGGTCCAATTATTTCATTATCGCAAATTCCTGCCCACAAATTAACTCTGAACCGTCGTAGAAAATGCGCCCTTCTTATTACATGTGGGTTTTCGTCCGCCCAATAGTGTATATTTTTAAAATTAAACACCCCACTCCTGGTAAAACACGACTCATCGGAGAAACAGAGAAAGTTTAAAAAACCTCATTTGCCGCGTATTTTCTCAAAATCCACCTACAACACTCCATTCGCCCTGCATAATCTTGAGGTTCTACAGCTTGGACACGTTGATAGTGTGTAAGTTCATATCTCTTAAAGTCCTCCACAACACAAAATGGGACACTCCTACACGGTTCGCGATATCGTGGGTGCTTAAAGTTGGATCCTCTTCTACGAGTTCCAAAGCTTGAACCTCCGCTTCAATTACCCTATCTTCGCGTTGTGGACCTCGTTCTCCTCCATGTCCATCGAGACGACCTGTTTCCCGAAGACGCTGAGCAATGCTTACAAATGTACATGCACAAGAATGACGTCGATTAGGAAATCTTAAACGATAAAGCTGTTCCGCACCAGCTGCATTTCCACGACATTCTCCATACATCAAGTGCATATCCGCGAGCTCTGGGTAAGTGTAGTCTCCCATAGCGTTCAAAATCTGCGTTTTAAAATACCACACAAAACTATCAACTAACGTTGTCAATAGAGAAAATAAAAATAAAAACTTAGTCCAAAATCCAAAAAGCAACACAAAAAGAACGAACAAGTAAGTAGTGTCTGTACGTAATCAAGAACTTAACAACTTGAACGGTAAGTCAATAAAATAAATCTTAACTGTAAATACATGGCCCAAAATTCAAAAAGCAACATACAAAAACAACGAATGGTTTGGACGTGTGTACTTAACGAAGTGCCCACAGAAACTAAAATATTGCACAAGGGAGAGTATAGTTTTCTTCGGATCTACTAAGCACTCAGAAAAGTCTACCACCTTTACCGCACCGCTAAAGACCTTACCTTACCTACTTTTAAAAAGCCATAAAAGTGTGATGATTATCAACTTGTGTCCTCGCCGACGCGTGGTCTCTAACACAGGAGCGCGATACTTTGATAGAGCCGTGTTAGCGTATTTGATGGTTAGAGGCGCCAAAATATGCGAAGATAAAAGCCTATCCCAACATTCCAGCATTTCTCAAATAATATTACTGAAAATTTTCGAAATTTTTGTTTATTATTTTTTCTAAAACTATGGGCTTATAAGGTTTTTTTGTTCGTTTAGTCGTTCCCCACCACCAGTTTTTTGTAATGACATGAAACTAATTACACCTTATATTACACAGACACACACATATGGGCAACACCCTTATGTATTTCGACATGCTGAATACGAGTCAGGTATCCGTTTAACTCCGTTACCCACCAATTTTTAGTAAATCGCGAAAATAACCTAAATTATGAGGTTTTTTAGGGTACCTATTTTCGCGATTAACAAGAAAATGGTGGTCAATGGAGCTAAAAGGACACCTGATTCGTGTTCAGCACGTCGAAATACATAAGAGTTACCCAATGGAGTACCAGAAAAAGACCACTTTTTTAATTTTGTGTGCATGTGTTTTTGTTGTTGTGTATTCGTACAGTACCTAAAGGTAAAAATATGCAAAACTTCGGAATAATGTCATATTGAACGGACTTCGTTCATTTTACTTCCACGTCCAGTGGAAGTATAGTAACGACAAAAACATTTTTAAAAATTTTTATTGTCCAAATAGGCTTAAAATGTCATGAAACGTCGAGATTTTAAGTTTGAGCGAAAAAAAATTTCTGTCTGTCTGTCGGTCTGTCTGTCGGTTTGTCTGTCGGTCTGTCTGTCTGTCTGTAACTTTTCTTGTGCGCACGTTTACTCTGGAACCGTTTAAGATATTGACTTGAAATTTGGTACACATATGTACTTTAACGAGATCTAGAACTAGATTATATATTCATCTTGTTCCGTCGAAGGGTTGGGGGGTAAATTGGGGTAAATTTGGGGTAAATAGGTCAATCAAGCAGGTAAGAGCCCATAAAAGTGGTATTTAGTATATACAAGAGAAGCTAAGGTCTCAAAAAAATGTTTGGCATTAGCCACCCCCATTACCACCCTCACCCCTTATTAAAGGGGATGAAAAAAAATTGTGATTTAGTGTATGTACAGTAACCAGAAACCTAAAAATATTCTTTTACTTCATCCACCCCCCCACTATCACCACCCTCCACCCCACTACCGATGTGGGGTATCGTTTTATGGGTTTTTGGGGTAGAGGATTTCAAATATTATATTATTAAAGTTCCATAAACAATTATTTTCACATACATAGTTTTTTCGTTGTGAGTGAGTTGCATAGAGAATCTGGATGTGGAAGTAGTGATTCCTTGGGCAGCGGTGTTTGGAAGTATAATAGTAAATGCTTCACAGAAAAATTTCTATATTGTGCGGGGGCTTGCTAATTTATAGGGGGTGGATATATATTGCAGCTGAAATAGAATTTTAAGAAGAAAAGGTCCTATGCAATTTTTCACATAAATTGATAGTTTTTATGTTAAAACTACTTCAAAATTTCGATTTTAGCTTTAAAAAAAAGGTGTTTCCAAATGGCTTTCGTCAAGTATCTCGAAGAGTATTACTTTATCGAAAAAATGTTATAGACCAATTACAGAAAGTACAAACTGGGAATATTTTGTTTATTGATGTAGGATTAATAATTTCGGAGATATTTAAGTTTACATTTGGCATCCAAGTGTTTATAAGATAATTATTTAGAGTGAGGTTAAATATCTCAGAAACTGTGACACCTACGTCAAGGATGCTAACAGGTAGAATAATAGGTTATTAATTAAGCTTTCAACTGTTTTTTTATTTGTTTCTGTAGCATAAAATGCAAAGAAGTTATGACCGAAGGAATGTGCGTCTACACATTTTTTTAATAACAACGTTGCCATTTTGTTACTGTAATTAGCCAGTAATTAAAAAAAAGAAATTTCAAACACTGTTTCTCATTAATATATAAGCATGACGTAGATGCTCAAATTTTTTGGTTTGTATACAGCACTTGCTTTAGAAAAAAAAACAGTTTAAACTATAAAGGTATTTTTGATAAAAAGTAATTTTTTTCCCTTTCCAAATATCTTAATAAATATTAGTTTTAGTGAAAAATCGGTAGAGACCAAAAATAAAGCTCATAAACTGATAATGAATTTCGCTTGTTCATTTATTTACATAGATTTAATAGTTTCGGAGATATGAAAGTTTACAAATGGCGTCCGAACTTTTATAAGACGAAAAATGCAGTTTAAATGTTAAATATCTCAGAAATTGTGACACTGCGTCACGCATGCTAAAAAATGAAATTAAATACAATCAATTGCGCTTTCAAATTATTTTTTACTTGTTCCTGTAGCATAAGAAATAAAGAAGTTATGACGGAAAAATGTGCGTATTTATATTTTTTTATATAGAAAGGTCGCCATTTTGTTACTTTAATTAGCCAGTAATTTAAAAAAATTATCTCAAATACAGTTTTTCATTAAGATGCTCAAATTTTTTTGCTCATTTAAAGCACTTGCTTTAGAAAAAAATGCATTTTAAACTTTAAAGGTAATTTCGAAACACTTAAAATATCTCCGAAATTATTAATCCTACATCAGTAAACAAAAATATAATTAATTCCCAGTTTGCACTTTCTGTAACTGGTCTATAACATTTTTGATAAAGTAATACTTTTCGAGATACTTGACGAAAGCCGTTTGGAAATACCTTTTTTTTGCTAAAATCGCAATTTTGAAGTCGTTGTAACTTAAAAACTATCAATTTATGTGAAAAATTGCATAGAACCTTTTCTTCTTAAAATTCGATTCTATTTCAGCTGCAATAAATATATATATTTCTAAGTGCCACCCCCTGAGAGGGGGTGGCATCCACCCTCTATAAATTTGCCAGCCCCCGCACAATATGGAAACTTTTGTGTCAAAAATTAACGAAATCCGTTCAATATGACATTATTCCGAAGTTAAAACCTCTAGTTACTGTACTATATGGGGATTTTAATGATGCCAGTTTGCGATTTTGCGTTTTTTAATTTAATTTAATTTTTATGCGTTCCCAATTATTTGAGTTCTTTTGTATACGCAATTATTCGAATAACTTTATGTAAACGGAAAATAAAAAACTGGCTAAAGTTAACAAGATTAAAGCGAGGATTAAAGATTCATAAAATCATTGACAGGAAAAAATATACAACTCAAATGCCATAGAATATAATATATGCTACCATTCGTGTTCGGGGTTACCCAATGGAGTACCAGAAAAAGACCACTTTTTTTATTTTATGTGCCTGTGTTATTATTCAACATCGAGATGTTAGAATGACTTTTTGTTTACCTAAGTTCTCATTTATAATTTTCCATGATTCTTTTGTTTTGTTGGAAGCTAATTCTGTAATTATGGTATTTTTTCTACGACTATTGATTAATTAATTATCGATAAGTTTTTGAACAAAAAATAAGGTTCATTACTCACGGCCGTGGATAATAATTCATTACTCAATGGGCTAGGATCAACCACACGAGCTTATTTTCATTACTCAACAGTTTTAGTGGAGCAGTCACAAAAGACGATTTAAAATTTAAAAACACAGCGTGTAGCAACTGTCATGCATATCGTTTTACACAAAAACGATTAGTTGTACGATGAAAAGTATAGGTGTCTTTTTTATAAAGAATTTTATGAGCTATAATTTTCATAATAACTATTTTTCTCGAAAAACTGAAAGTTAAAGATAATGGCAAACAACTAACTAACTCAACCACTAAAAAAGCTGTGGTTCAAATTAAGAGTACTTTTCAGGATTTCCGTTAGAACGTCAAAATATAGGTCTCCACAAAAATCCAGCTTGGTCGGACTTTTTTTATAACTTTGCCTTTTTTAAGTCTAGTTTTACTGGGTTCCATTTTAATAAAATAAAAATACTTTAAAGAATGTAGTGAAATGGAGAAACTTATATTTTATAAAATCGATATCGTCAGATCATTTATTTTTTACCACATATTAAATATTAAATAATCAACCTAAAATTATATGCCATTTACAGACACTATTGAATCTCCTTAACGCCCTATTGAACGGTTTCTATTAACTTGGCTATCGATAGTGCAAGTCCGACAGGTATCCGATAGTATGGTTTCGCAATTTTCACCTGTCTATATCGATTACGACCAATTTTATCTTTCGTTTATCATCTAATTAGCTGATAGGTGTTTCGGCTTCCTTGTTTGACGAGTGAATTATGATGGCTTTAACACTTTTCGGGCATTATCATATAAATGGATTGGTAGGGTTGTTGGAAGGAACACAAAAAAACTGCACGTCATATTAGATAATCAGGAAATTAGAAAATATTTTGGACTTGCTACATCCATCATAAAATACAAAGGGGCATTGCACAGAATGTATGAAACGTAAGGCTCGCGCTTTTGGGAATCGATTCAGCGACAAAAATAAATTGAAATTATATGGTACAGATCCAAATCTGTAGGTCCAATATGTGTGGTGTGGTGTAGTATATTTTTTACTATTTGTTGGGTATTTTGCCACTCTGCAAAAATATTTAAAAATTTTGATGAAAGAAAACTGCGCCAAATTGATCAGACAGGCTGGTTTTTAATACTTCTAGTACAAGAAGTCTCACCTAAAAATATATAAGCTGAAACAAAAACGTTAAATGAAATTTATTTTTTAACCCCTGACCCAAAAAGAGAGGTGTTATAAGTTTGACGCGTATGTTTGTCTGTCTGTCTGTATGTCTGTGGCTTCATCTTCAACGGGTGATCCGATTTTGATGCACTTTTTTTTATTTGAAAGAGTATTTTGTCGAGAAAGTTCTTGCAATATTAGATTTTGATGTTTGGTCGCCATCTTGATTACAAACTTTTATTTAACTTGCCTTGTTCTTGTGGGTCAAATCTTGCAACTGAATTTTAAAATAGTTATCCCCAACCAATTGAGCTGAAATTTTGCATACACGTTTAATTTGGATGACAATGCATGGTTAGCTAAGTGACGTCATTCCAAATCCAATATGGCGGACTCCCAAAGATGGCGGACCAGTTATTTTTTATGCACCCCCATATGGGTATCAAATGAAAGGGTTTGCTGAGAAGAGTACGAAAATAAAATGACGTCACACTAAATCCAATATGGCATACGCCCCAAGATGGCGGCCAAAATTTTTTAACACTATAATTTGATCGTATAGTGTATTTGCTCATACGTTGCATTCTAAGAAATGGTTTAAACTATAAGTTCTATATCAGATAGGAACGACGCAGTGAATATACATTTCTCCAATAAATTAACGCGCCACCAAAAAATAACCAAAAGTTTGAAGTTAGTTAATTTTTAACCCCCGATCCAAAAAGAGGTTATAAGTTTGACGCGTATGTTTGTACGTTTGTCTGTCTGTCTGTCTGTCTGTGGCTTCATATCTCTTCAACGGTTGATCCGATTTTGATGCACTTTTTTTTTTATTTGAAAGAGTATTTTGACGAGAAGGTTTTAGGCTATATTAGATTTTGATGTTTGCTCGCCATCTTGAATTCGCCATGTTGAACTTCTCTAGAAATTGTCCGATTGAAGTAAAATTGAAAATGTGCAGACAATTATGGTAGCCGAATATGATTTCGGCCTCATTTTGATGCGATCATATGAAACTGGTACGATTAGATACATTGATCGGGAGTTTTTAAAAATTTTCAATTTCTTAACCTCGACCCAAAAAGGGTCGAGGTTAAAAAAAGAAAGGTGCAATAAGTTTGACTCTTCTGTTTGTATGTCTGTTTGTCTGTCTGTCTATCTGTCTGTCTGTGGCTTTACATCTCTTCAACGGGAGATCCGATTTTGATGCAGTTTTTATTGAAATTAAATATAACACATAAATATATTTATAATAGAACCGGTCTTGTAGACCGTGTGCGACTAGTAGAATACAAAATCGGATCGCGTCGGCTTAAAGGTTAAAAAGTTCTGTATGGGACTCGTGATATAATAATACGCTATGTTGTATGTATATGTTTAGTTTAAAAGGTATAAAATAAAATTACATTACAAATTTAAAAAACCCCCGACACAAAAATATCGACTAAATAACTGATATAAAAAAAAAAAAAATTAACAGAACTTTAAAAATTATGAAATAATTTTGATTCCATATACGAACTCTTATGATTTATTTAAATCCAGCTTACATTTTCTTTATGTCCTCGAGATTTGCTTTCTTATACGCATGAATATGTCGGGGGCTGCTGTAAAGACGAACTACTAAATAGTTATATTCAAAACAGCAGCTCCCGATATATTCATGCATATAAGAAAGCAAATCTCGAGGACATAAAGAAAATGTAAGCTGGATTTAAATAAATCATAAAAGTTCGTATATGGAATCAAAATTATTTCATAATTTTTAAAGTTGTGTTAATTGATTTTTTTTATATTAGTTATTTAGTCGATATTTTTGTGTCGGGTTTTTTTTTTAAATTTGTAATTTAATTTTATTTAATTATCATTTAACATTCTTGTTTCAGTTATATATTTTTAGGTGTGAGACTTCTTGTCTTAGAAGTATTCAAAGCCCGCTTCTGTCTGATCCACTTGACGCAGAGGTTTTTTTCATAAAATTTTTTAAATATTTTTGCAGTGTGGCAAAATATCCAACAAATAGTAAAAAATCATGAATATACAACAAATAATTAAATATAGGCAACAACAAATATGTGTACTATACCGGGTGTTCCTTAATGACGTGGTTTCAGGGTGTTATTCCTTAGGGCATTTTATCTACCCTGACAGGGTAGATTCCACCTCTGAGGGCGGTTGAGGTCTACTACCTAACGTCACCTTTCACCATATGTTATATCCCCATAAAAAACAAAAATCCCTGCAAAGCTGCCAAGCTGTCATCTGAGAAATAAGCAAAAATGGGTGGTTTTTGGCCGTTTCAGGGGGTGCGCATAATTAAAAAATGTTTTCACCCTATTATTCATGTTCAGCACTCTTGAAAACGGGGAGGGGGACATGTTTTATAACTTTAACACGATTTTGTTTTTTTTTTTTTTTTTTCGAGAAAATCCCAACTCCTTACTTCCACTAATAGGCGTATTTTGTATATGTTTAATTTTTATTATTCAAATTTTATTGTGTTTTATATCGCAAATAACTGTAGATATTATTACAATGTATAGTTATGTCTAAATTATGTACGTAGCACTAACTAATTATCTTCTAGTAGCCGTACTAAACCATTCATTATCCAGCGTGATATTTTATAGATTTTTGTGGCCTCGCTATAAAAATTAATAATTTATATCCGATTTAATATTCCATACTGAATACTTAATCCACTTACTTCATTAGTTATGACAATGTTGGTGGAATAAATTATAAAGTCGTATGAATAATAATGATCCGAGACAAAGATGAACAAAATAGACAATTTTATGGTTAGTTAAATTTATGTAGGCCTTAATAAATAATGAGCACACTTAAAACAAATACAATATGAATTTACATTAGGCGAGCCCTAACATGTACCCAGAAATGAGTGCCGCCTACCTGAAATTAAATTTAATTTGATTCTATTATAGATAGATAGGCTCTGCTCATAGGTAGCGATATTTACTATAATCTGAGCAAGAAGTGGGGACAGTAGACACATTCGCATGCAAAACAATAATAATAATAATAATAATAATAATACCGCTAGACGACAACTTACTGGGAACTGTTGCCGAAAAGAAACGCAAGTACCAACAACTAGCAGTGGAGTTAAAAGATATATATAGGTTAAAATCGGTAGAAATCGTACCTTTGGTTATCTCCCCAAATGGGCTAGTCACAAAAGACTGGGCAGCAGGGAAAGATAAATTGAATCTTGAAGAGAGACATTTACGGCTGATGCAAAAAGCTGCACTCCTAGGCACTGTCAACATTGTGCGAAAAGTTCTTAGCTTAGACTAAATGAACTGAGAAAAAAAAAAATCTTCACAATAAACACACTAGGCGCGGGCTCTTGTAACTTGGAATACTGTAAGATCTTGGATCGCACTAGATCCCGATCTTATAGGAAAATACAAAGAAAAACAGGATGATGATGATAATAATAATAATAATAACCGACAGAACCATCGATTACAATAGGCCTGACATAATCTTAATAGATAAAAAGAATGCCGTTGGCACTATCATTGACATAGCGGTCCCCTTACGCCAAAACCTGTCTAGGACTGAAAGCCATAAAATAACAAAATATGAAAACCTCGCTTTGGAGTTAAAACACCTATGGAAATTAAAACAAGTTAAAATAGTGCCTATAGTGATTTCGACGGACGGAATGGTAACAAAGAATATTACGGCCAACTTAGTCAAATTGAATTTACCAACTTACTTGATATCCGTTATACAGAAAGCCACCATTCTTCAAACAACTCATATTATAAGAAAGTTTTTTAACTCTGAGGGCTGAAATGAATTTTTCCTTCTCAGATGACCACCTGATCCTATTTAAGACCGCAAAGGATAGGTCAAATAATTCCAGTAGTAATGCTGTGAAAGTGAATCATATAATAATAATAATAATAACGATGAACTTGGTCTCTCCTTCGAAGTCGAGCGGGTAAATTGCGACTCTGTCACCGAGTTGGAACCTGCTCGGCGAAAAGCCGAAATTAAAGCTGCAGAACACAACAACTTTCTGCAGCTGCAGACGGATAAGCCAATGCATGGAGTTTTCTATAAAAATATAGAAAACCTTGGCTTATCCGAAAGGCTGACCTTTGCCTTCTTAAGGTCAGCCGGGCTGAAGTCTGAGACCGAGGGATTCATAATGGCTTGCCAGGATGGTGTATTTAACACCCTCGTCTATCGTAGTCGTGTCATGGGTATAGAGGTCCCTGATGTCAGCTGCAGGGCCTGCCGCAGGGCGCCAGAGACTCTTATGCACTTGCTGTCGGCTTGCCCGACATATGCAGTCTCGGCCTATATCCAAAGGCACGACGGAGCATTACGAGTGCTTTATTACCATTTAAGGCACTCGTATGGGATAGACGAAACACCAGTGCTGCCTTACGCTCCAGGGGATATTGAGTCCGTTGTGGGAAATGAGAAGTGTCTAATTTATTGGAACTATTCTTTTCCCACCGTCAGGCAAATACAAGCCAACAAGCCTGACGTAGTACTCCTCGACCATCAACTCAAGACAATGTTCGTCGTGGAGTTCTCGGCTCCCGCGGAGAACAACATTGTCTTGAAGGAGGAGGAAAAACGGACAAAATATCGAGATCTGCTCTTCGAACTCCGCAGACTCTATCCAGACCATACTGTTAGGATAGTGGTACTGATTATAGGAGCCCTCGGTGGAACGAGACACACACTGCTTTCGGAACTCAAGGTCATACCGGCATGCCGAAATTCGGCAGAGATCTTAGCCGGCAGAATGCAGAAGGCCGTCATTCTCGGTTCATTACGTCTGCTCAGGGCACATGATTCCCGGACCCAGTAGTCACTCACCCCACGGGCGTGGGGAGTGGCTACCGGTATTACCAGCTCCCCTCTGTGAGGGTCGGAGCCACAGAGAAGGGTGACTGGTTTTTAGCTAGCTAAAAAAAAAATAATAATTATAATAATAATAAGCAGGAGGGGCTGACTTTCATCAATCAAGCCTTTGGTGAGTAGCGCCACCACTTACTCCAGCTGGGGGTGTAAAATCGAACCTAGTGCACCCGGGAGGGGAAAGCTCCTTCCCCTCTGGTGTCGGTCGTGGGCTTGCTGGGCTAACCACCCACAAGCCCTAACTTCTGGTTCCCGCAGGCAGAAGACAGGGCCCCCACAATCGACCCCATCCGGATAGGGGTCAAGGGCAAGGTGGTGGGGCCCAACCGGAACGGGCGCCCGTTGACGATGAACGCCATGAACTAGGACGCTTTGAGTGGACAGATGAGCTAAGGGACGACCTTCTGCATTGCTACGAAAGCAGTGAGCCCACACGAAGGGGATACATGGGACGAATGCATGTTCTGTGGTGTGCAAGGCACCCAGAGCACAACGCCTTCACGCCACAAAACCTGCGTGATTATGTATCCCACCTTCGTCGCAGGGGCTACGTGAGAGCTGCTCCTCAGCCGGTGAATGAGGTGGCCGAAGGTCCACCGAATGAACCGGTTGAGGATGTAGTCCCTGACGTTCCACCAATACCAGAGGGCCTCAGTACCAGACGGGGGTTACACTACATAAAAGCCCCCGGGCCACAAGACCTGGCCAGAGTGGATGAAGAACTTCGTGAAGCGCTTCCAGAACGGGCTGACATCTGGCACATAAACTGTGCCGTGTATGCTGCTGCTCAACGCTTTTCTCAGGTGGAGAGGCGTAATACTGCCTCCCCACAGGAGAGAGCGAGGCGGCGCATACAAAAGATGGAAGCCAAGATTCGGTTGGCGAGGCAACACGCATCCCGTATCCAATGTGTGATGGACTATATGGCGGCCAATAGACCGTTCACGCCTAAAGTGCGTCGAATAATAAAAAAATATATATAATAATAAAAAAAAAATAATAAGGAACAAAAAACGAACAACAAAAACAAGCCAGAGATAGCAGTTGTGAGTAAACAAAGTTCTAATAGCGACTTAAATAACATTATAAACATGGTTACAATTATGCAGCAATCATTAGATTTTATGAATAAACAATTTGAAGAACTTAGAAAAGATAACTTAGAATTTAAAAATTGTCTATCAGCCTTAAATGTACTTCAAGTGGAAAATGATAAGTTGAAAACCGATGTTGCCGATCTTAATTATAGATTAAATAAATTTGAACAAAAAGATTTAGAAAATAATGTGGTTATATCTGGGATACCAGTACAAGATGGGGTTGATAATATACCAGAAATTGTAATCGAGGTAGGAAGAGCCGTTGGTTGTACTATAAAAAATGAGGAAATAGTGACCTGCTATAGGAAATTATCCGAAAAAAAGAAATCAGTAATTATGGTTGAATTTAAAAGAAAATCCAGGAGAGACGAACTACTTGCAAAAAGAAAGGAAGGAGGAAACTTGTATTTGAAGGCAACTAAATTAAAAGGGGATAAAAATTCTCAAATATATATTAACGAGCAGAGGACACCCTTTAGTCTAAAATTATACAGTGAAGCTTCAAATCTAAAAAAACAAAAAGGATATAAATATGTTTGGTTTAAGAATGGCGCAATTTTAGCTAGAAGAGATGAAAATTCGAAGACAATAGAGATAAAAAAAGAAGAAGATATAGCTAAATTATTAGTTAATTAATTAATTCATATTTTTAATTTGTTTTTTATATATTATATTAGGTCCAATAATTTTATATATTTTATTTAAGATGGCTAAAAACTGTAAACACACTAATTTACTTTCCTTTTCTGATATAGATGTTCTATCGCATAATAATTTAAATGTATTATATTTTAATGCAAGAAGTATTAGGAATAAATTTGACCATATTATGCATATTTTAGATTATTACCAAAACGTAGATGTATTGTGTGTTGCTGAATGTTGGCTTAATAATATAGATATGAATAACTATAAAATTGATGGATATTCAGATTACCACTCTGTTCGAAATTCTAAGGTTGGTGGTGGGGTGACTGTCTATGTGCGAAATAATTATATTTCTCAGGTTAGTAATGAAAGGGAGTTCGAAGACAATTCATTCATATCAGTTAACCTTGTGGAATTAAAAACTACAGTTTGCTGTTTTTATAAGGCTCCAAATTCCAATTTTAATTCATTTATTAATGTCTTTGATGAATGCTTAGAAAGTATAAAGCAAAATTGTATCATTACAGGGGATTTTAATTTAGATGTCTTGCAAAATAATACTAAAATACAAAACTATTTAAATTATATAGAACTACACAATTGTAAGATTGAAAACAAAATAGATGTCTTGTATTGTACCCGTGAATCAGAAAATAGTAAAACGATAATAGGTCATATTATAAGCAATATTCAAAATAAATTTAAAAACATCTTCTATATTTGTGATAGCGAATTTGACCATAAAATGATATTATTAATAATAGATCTTACAAAAAAAGTAAACCCAAATAAATCTGAAAATTTAATTAAGAAAGTGAATTATGGCTCTATAAAATCATATTTAGTAAATCACAAAATTAATCAATGGCCATCGGACGATCTAAATGAAAATTACTCTGTTTTTAATGACTTATTGCAGGCTAGTTTGAATGTCGGTACTACATATATTAAAAAAAAGAGCAAACTGTATAAAAAGAATGATTGGGTTAGCCATGAGTTACTAATGGCAATTAAGGAAAGAGATGCCATATATAGACAAGTAAAAAATCGCCCTTATAATGACATTCTTAAAAATAAGTTGAAAGAAATTAAAAAAATAATTAATGGGCTAAAAAAACGTGATAAAAAACATTATTATAATAATAAGCTCAATAATTCTAAGAACCCTCGTGAAACATGGAAAATTTTGAACAATTTATTGAATAAAAAGAATAGCCAGAATGAGAGAATAATTTTAGATGTAGAAGATAATTTATTAACAGATCAAAACTTAGTCGCAGAAGAATTTGTAAATTATTTTAGCAGTATTGGTGAAAAAATTGCACGTGACACATCTGCTGGACATCCAAATTGTACACTTACATTAAAATTTTCATCGCTTCACTCAATATTTTTACACAAAACAAATAAAAATGAAATAATAACAGCAATAGGATCCTTAAAAAATGATTGTAGTTCAGGTTATGATGGGATAAGTAATAAATTTTTAAAAGTATGTCATATGGAAATTGTTGATATGTTGGTAGACTTACTTAATATGGCATTTGAAACAGGACAATTTCCTGATGTCTTGAAAATTGCTCTCTTTATAAATCATCCGGAAAAAAAACTGTACACTCGAACTTTAGACCGATATCTATATTGCCGGCTGTTTCAAAAATATTTGAAAAAGTACTGCATAATAGACTAGTAGATTATTTAGAAAAAATAAAATTCCTTAGTGACTTTCAGTACGGATTTAGAAAAAAGAAAAATACTCAAATTGCTGTATTAGACATTATTACCAACGTTCAACAACAAATAGATAAAGGCAACATAACAGCTGGACTTTTTGTAGACTTACAGAAAGCTTTTGACACAGTTCATATACCAACATTAATAAAGAAATTAGAAATATTGGGAGTGAGGGGTACAGCTTTAGATTTGTTTAGTTCGTATCTCACTAATCGTAAGCAATACGTTCAAATAGGTGAATCAAAAAGTAATACTGTTAATATAAGTTATGGTGTCCCACAGGGCTCAATTCTGGGACCCTTGTTGTTCAATATTTATATTAATGATATAACCATGCAAAATTTTGAGGGTGACACACGACTGTACGCCGATGACACCTGTATTTTTTACTTCTCTAAAGATATAGACAATTTAATTCAGAGTATGCAAAGAGACGTGAATAAATTAGAACTATGGTTAAAAAATAACAAACTCTCTTTAAACGTAGATAAAACAAAATATATTATAATGACATCTAAACAAAAAAGCATACCATCAACCACATTATATTTAGACGCCAAAAAAATTGAAAAAGTCAACAATATAAAATATTTAGGATTAGTAATAGACTCAAATTTAAATTGGCATGATCACATACAGTACGTTATAAAAAAGATTAACCCCCTAGTAGCAATGTTCAAACAAGTGTCATATATTTTGACAGAAAGTACCCGAAGAAGTTTATATTTTGCACATATACACTCACGGTTAGTTTATATGTTGCCAGTTTGGGGCGCCACAACCAAAACAAATCTAGGTTTCTTACAAGTTATACAAAATAGAGCAATTCGACGTCTTTATGGTTTTACAAACTCAGATTCAATAAATTCAATTTATAATAAATGTAACTTTCTTAAGCTAAGCCTGTTGTTAAAATTTGAATCCATAATAACAGTTTATAAAATAATGCATTGTAAATTAGAATCTAATTTAACACTAACTCAAAACCTCAGCATTTATTCCTATAACACACGCCAAAGAAATAATTTCGTTCTGCAGCCTTTCAATACTTTATACGGTAAAAATTGCTTCCTGTATTACGCACTAAAACTATTTAACATATTGCCAAGCCAAGCAAAGTCGTATACTACCTTACCATCCTTTAAAAAGTATGTGAAAAAATTTATCTGTAGTCTACCAGATGCATAAAATGGTTAAATAGAGTTATTCTGTGATTGAACAAAGTTGAATAAAATAATCTTTCAACTTTTTTTTTCATATTACTTATATCTTTTATCTATGTTTTTTTCTTTATCATTTATATAATCTCCCATTGTGTGATATGTATATTATAATATAAGCCCTTGTAACATGCCTTGTAGCAATTTTAGGGTTAATAAAACGTATTTATTTATATTTATTTATTTATTAATAGCCGCCAACTTAAGACGCGTCCATCACACACTCAATGAGGCAGTGCTGCGAACCACCAAACAGCACTGTCTCGACAGGATACGGATGCTAGTGGTGTGTAAAAAATCACTAGTGAGGCGGGCGAGGGGGCTGGCGGAAAATAAACTCTTCCGCCAAAAGCCCTCGCGCCTATTCGAATCGCCTCCGCGTGTTGCAGAGAATCCGCCGACTGTAGATAAGGTGGAAAATTTCTGGAAAACGCTTTACGAGGAGAAGCTTCCACTCAACCGAGACTCTCCGGCCCTTGCACACTTTGAAACCTTTTGTCAAAGGTTTCAACAACCACAGGAAGTGTGCCAACCAATAACCCCAGAAGAGGTTCGAAGAGCTCTCGAGGGCTCTAAGAACTTTGCTGCTCCAGGTCCCGATGGGATAAATAACTTTTGGTGGAAAAAGTTACCGAGCACCCACCACCATTTGGCCAGAATTTTTAATGCCTGGCTAAATGGGGAGCAGCAAATTCCTTCTTGGGTGGTTGAAGGGCGGACAGTGCTGATCCCTAAGAACGGAGATTTGTCGAAGAAAGGTGTCGCTGACTGCAAGGAGAACCTGTTGATTGACAGATGTGTCACGCAGGACTCCGTGCAGTATAAGCAGAACCTCTCCATGGCCTGGATCGACTACCGCAAGGCATTTGATATGACATCACATGAGCTTATTGTTCACTTGCTCCGATGTCTTGCGGTACCCGGTCCCGTAGTGAGATGCATCGAAGAACCAATGCCGCTCTGGAGGACTCGCTTTACCATTACATCGGGTAACGATAGAGTCCAGACGGAGTCGGTAACATTCAGAAGGGGAGTATTTCAGGGAGGCTCCCTCAGCCCCCTTCTGTTTTGCATCTCACTACTGCCATTATCCGTTTCGCTCCGGAAAACCCGTGGATACAACTGCGGTACCCCCGGCGATAGGAGGCATAAGGTCACCCATCTGTTTTACATGGATGACCTTAAACTTTATGCCTCCGGAGAGAGGGACCTACACCAGTCCCTCATGGTGGTACAGGAGTACACGCAGGCTGTCGGTATGGAGTTCGGGTTGGACAAATGTGCACTGGTCCATCTCAAGAGAGGACGATGCGGGAACTACGGAGAGGACGCGCAACTCGTTGACGGAAGCATCTTACATCATCTAGATGCCGGAGAGTCGTACACTTACTTGGGTGTAGAGCAACGCTCCACCCAAGGAAGTGGGTGTAGTGAAAAACGCTCTCCGCGGCAAGTATCAGCACCGACTTCGATAGATCTGGTCCTCAGAACTGTCGGGGAAGAACAAGGTGTCTGCTACCAACATGCTTGCCGTTCCGATCCTACTCTACTCCTTTGGAGTAGTGAAATGGACTCGAGAGGAGTTGCGTCAACTCGACGTAGGAACCCGCAAGAAGATGCATCTCAATAGAAGTTTGCATCCTAAATCGTCCGTTCCAC
Organism: Rutpela maculata; assembly: GCA_936432065.2. Classification (NCBI taxonomy): domain Eukaryota; kingdom Metazoa; phylum Arthropoda; class Insecta; order Coleoptera; family Cerambycidae; genus Rutpela; species Rutpela maculata. The sequence continues at coordinate 12,256,575 of OW386289.2, read as the reverse complement.
GGCTGTACCTCCCACGACTTCGGGGAGGCCGTAGACTCTTGAGTTTGGAGAGTCTCTATAATAGGATGGTTCTGGATGGAGCCTGTAAGGTCATCAGGAGTTCGGATCCCCTCCTCTGCATGGCCCGAGACCATGAAAGTGCAGGAATAGGAGCCTTTTTGTTTAAGGCAGCACACAGAGCAGCCGATGAACTTGGTCTCTCCTTCGACGTCGAGCGGGTAAATCCCGACTCTGTCACCGAGTTGGAACCTGCTCGACGAAAAGCCCAAATTAAAGCTGCAGAACACAACATCTTTCTGCAGCTTCACACGGATAAGCCAATGCATGGAGTTTTCTATAAAAATATAGAGAACCTTGGCTTATCCGAAAGGCTGACCTTTGCCTTCTTAATGTCAGCCGGGCTGAAGTCTGAGACCGAGGGATTCATAATGGCTTGCCAGGATGGTGTATTTAATACCCTCGTCTATCGTAGTCGTGTCATGGGTATAGAGGTCCCTGATGTCAGCTGCAGGGCCTGCCGCAGGGCGCCAGAGACTCTTATGCACTTGCTGTCGGCTTGCCCGACATATGCAGTCTCGGCCTATATCCAAAGGCACGACGGAGCATTACGAGTGCTTTATTACCATTTAAGGCACTCGTATGGGATAGACGAAACACCAGTGCTGCCTTACGCTCCAGGGGATATTGAGTCGTTTGTGGGAAATGAGAAGTGTCTAATTTATTGGAACTATTCTTTTCCCACCGTCAGGCAAATACAAGCCAACAAGCCTGACGTAGTACTCCTCGACCATCAACTCAAGACAATGTTCGTCGTGGAGTTCTCGGCTCCCGCGGAGAACAACATTGTCTTGAAGGAGGAGGAAAAACGGACAAAATATCGAGATCTGCTCTTCGAACTCCGCAGACTCTATCCAGACCATACTGTTAGGATAGTGGTACTGATTATAGGAGCCCTCGGTGGAACGAGACACACACTGCTTTCGGAACTCAAGGTCATACCGGCATGCCGAAATTCGGCAGAGATCTTAGCCGGCAGAATGCAGAAGGCCGTCATTCTCGGTTCATTACGTCTGCTCAGGGCACACGATTCCCGGACCCAGTAGTCACTCACCCCACGGGCGTGGGGAGTGGCTACCGGTATTACCAGCTCCCCTCTGTGAGGGTCGGAGCCACAGAGAAGGGTGACTGGTTTTTAGCTAGCTAAAAAAAAAAATAATAATAATAATAATAATAAGCAGGAGGGGCTGACTTTCATCAATCAAGCCTTTGGTGAGTAGCGCCACCACTTACTCCAGCTGGGGGTGTAAAATCGAACCTAGTGCACCCGGGAGGGGAAAGCTCCTTCCCCTCTGGTGTCGGTCGTGGGCTTGCTGGGCTAACCACCCACAAGCCCTAACTTCTGGTTCCCGCAGGCAGAAGACAGGGCCCCCACAATCGACCCCATCCGGATAGGGGTCAAGGGCAAGGTGGTGGGGCCCAACCGGAACGGGCGCCCGTTGACGATGAACGCCATGAACTAGGACGCTTTGAGTGGACAGATGAGCTAAGGGACGACCTTCTGCATTGCTACGAAAGCAGTGAGCCCACACGAAGGGGATACATGGGACGAATGCATGTTCTGTGGTGTGCAAGGCACCCAGAGCACAACGCCTTCACGCCACAAAACCTGCGTGATTATGTATCCCACCTTCGTCGCAGGGGCTACGTGAGAGCTGCTCCTCAGCCGGTGAATGAGGTGGCCGAAGGTCCACCGAATGAACCGGTTGAGGACGTTCCACCAATACCAGAGGGCCTCAGTACCAGACGGGGGTTACACTACATAAAAGCCCCCGGGCCACAAGACCTGGCCAGAGTGGATGAAGAACTTCGTGAAGCGCTTCCAGAACGGGCTGACATCTGGCACATAAACTGTGCCGTGTATGCTGCTGCTCAACGCTTTTCTCAGGTTAATTGAAGGCGTAATACTGCCTCCCCACAGGAGAGAGCGAGGCGGCGCATACAAAAGATGGAAGCCAAGATTCGGTCGGCGAGGCAACACGCATCCCGTATCCAATGTGTGATGGACTATATGGCGGCCAATAGACCGTTCACGCCTAAAGTGCGTCGAATAATAAAAAAATATATATAATAATAAAAAAAAAATAATAAGGAACAAAAAACGAACAACAAAAACAAGCCAGAGATAGCAGTTGTGAGTAAACAAAGTTCTAATAGCGACTTAAATAACATTATAAACATGGTTACAATTATGCAGCAATCATTAGATTTTATGAATAAACAATTTGAAGAACTTAGAAAAGATAACTTAGAATTTAAAAATTGTCTATCAGCCAGAGACTTTAATGCACCTGTTGTCGGCTTGTCCGACATATGCAGTCTCGGCCTATATCCAGAGGCACGACGGAGCATTACGAGTGCTTTATTATCACCTAAGGCACTCGTATGGGATAGACGAGACACCAGTGCTGCCTTACGCTCCGGGGGATATTGAGTCCGTTGTGGGAAATGAGAAGTGTCTAATTTATTGGAACTACTCTTTTCCCACCGTCAGGCAAATACAAGCCAACAAGCCTGACGTAGTACTCCTCGACCATCAACTCAAGAGATCTGCTCTTCGAACTCCGCAGACTGTATCCAGACCATACTGTTAAGATAGTGGTACTGATTATAGGAGCCCTCGGTGGAACGAGACACACACTGCTTTCGGAACTCAAGATCATACCGGCATGCCGAAACTCGGCAGAGATCTTAGCCGGCAGAATGCAGAAGGCCGTCATTCTTGGTTCATTACGTCTGCTCAGGGCACACGATTCCCGGACCCAGTAGTCACTTACCCCACGGGCGTGGGGAGTGGCTACCGGTACTACCAGCTCCCCTCTGTGAGGGTCGGAGCCACAGAGAAGGGTGACTGGTTTTTAGCTCGCTAAAAAAAAAAAAAAAAAAAATTATTTCAATCTAAATTTACAAATATTTTTTTAACATTTTTTAAGATTTTAAAAATTTTGATTTTAAAGATTTTGATTTCACAAGGAAATCGTTTTGTGCCTTATCATTTTACTAAAAAATCTCTACATATGAGATTAATAATTATAATATAATAATAAACAAATAACAGACTAATAATTTTTCTAACATTAATCTAAAATTACCGTAAAATTATGAATTTAATTAAGTGAACTAAAAACATTAAAGGTTTTTTCCAATTATGAGAATATTTGTTCAAATTGAAGTTATTTATAACAAATATTGACAACTTTTTACAAAACAGGTTATAATTGTATATTGTCTTTAAGTTTTCAGGAATAATATTATACATTTTTGGACCTATGAAGCTAGATTTCTTGTACAGACTGGAATTTGGTCGAGAGACAATAAGAGCATTGCGTTCATTTTGCCTTGTGTTGTATATATGGTTTATTGGTACTGTTAGCTCCCTATTTTTGTAGATATATTTCGCTACATTAAATATGTATAGTCCATTTTTAGGACCTTGCTGTCTAGAAATAGCTGTTCTGTAGAATATCTTCAATTTTTCCAGAGTGTTCCTCCATTTTTTGGTAACTTTTAGGTTATTCAATTAACTGTTACATGTCCCACCGCATATTATGATACCATACATAAGTATTAATTCCACTAACGATTTGCATTTTTAAGATATTAATTGGAAGAATATTGCATAGTTTATAAAACACGTAGACAAGTTTTCTTAATTTCGTGTTAAGGTATTTGGTATAATCATTGCACCTCACTGTCTCACTTATTATCAGACCCAGGTATTTAATGTTTGTGGTGTTCTCAATTAGATATTCATGTACAGTTCATTAAATCACATTTTGCGTGAAATTATAAATAATTAATTACTTCCACATCCAGTAACGACAAAAAATTTTTTTTAAATTTTTATTGTTCAAATAGGTTTAAAATGTCAAGAAATGTCGAGATTTTAAGTTTGAGCGAAAAAAAAATTTTTGTCAGTCTGTCGGTCTGTTTGTAAATTTCTTTGTGCGCACATTTACTCTGGAACCGTTTAAGATATTGACTTGAAATTTGGTACACATATGTATTTTAACGAGATCTGGAACTAGATTATATTTTCTTCTTGTTCCGTCGAATGGTGGGGGGGATAATTGGGGTAAATAGGTAAATCATGCAGGTGAGAGTCCATAAAATTGGTATTTAGTATATACAAGAGAAATTAAAGTCTCAAAAAAATTTTTGGCATTGGCCACCCCCAAACCATGAATAATAATAATAATAATAATAATAATAATAATAATAATAATAATAATAATAATAAGCGGGTAAATCCCGACTCTGTCACCGAGTTGGAACCTGCTCGACGAAAAGCCCAAATTAAAGCTGCGGAACACAACATCTTTCTGCAGCTTCACACGGATAAGCCAATGCACGGAGTTTTCTATAAAAATATAGAGAACCTTGGCTTATCCGAAAGGCTGACCTTTGCCTTCTTAAGGTCAGCCGGGCTGAAGTCTGAGACCGAGGGATTCATAATGGCTTGCCAGGATGGTGTATTTAACACCCTCGTCTATCGTAGTCGTGTCATGGGTATAGAGGTCCCTGATGTCAGCTGCAGGGCCTGCCGCAGGGCGCCAGAGACTCTTATGCACTTGCTGTCGGCTTGCCCGACATATGCAGTCTCGGCCTATATCCAAAGGCACGACGGAGCATTACGAGTGCTTTATTACCATTTAAGGCACTCGTATGGGATAGACGAAACACCAGTGCTGCCTTACGCTCCGGGGGATATTGAGTCCGTTGTGGGAAATGAGAAGTGTCTAATTTATTGGAACTACTCTTTTCCCACCGTCAGGCAAATACAAGCCAACAAGCCTGACGTAGTACTCCTCGACCATCAACTCAAGACAATGTTTGTCGTGGAGTTCTCGGCTCCCGCGGAGAACAACATTGTCTTGAAGGAGGAGGAAAAACGGACAAAATATCGAGATCTGCTCTTCGAACTCCGCAGACTGTATCCAGACCATACTGTTAAGATAGTGGTACTGATTATAGGAGCCCTCGGTGGAACGAGACACACACTGCTTTCGGAACTTAAGATCATACCGGCATGCCGAAACTCGGCAGAGGTCTTAGCCGGCAGAATGCAGAAGGCCGTTATTCTCGGTTCATTACGTCTGCTCAGGGCACACGATTCACGGACCCAGTAGTCACTCACCCCACGGGCGTGGGGAGTGGCTACCGGTACTACCAGCTCCCCTCTGTGAGGGTCGGAGCCACAGAGAAGGGTGACTGGTTTTTAGCTAGCTAAAAAAAAAAAAAAAAAATAATAATAATAATAATAATAATAATAATAAGCCGATGAACTTGGCCTCGACTTCGACACTGGGCGAGTAAACCTGAGCTCTGTCACCGAGCTGGAGCCCGCTCAGCTAAAAGCCCATACAAAAGCAGCAGAGCAACGCAAATTTCTGCAACTGCATAAAGATAAGCCCTTGCATGGAGTCTTCTACAAGAACATTGAAGACAGGGGCTTATCTGAGAAGCTGACCTTTGGTTTCCTAAGGTCAGCTGGGCTGAAGTCTGAGACCGAAGGGTTCATTATGGCTTGTCAGGATGGTGTCTTTAACACACTCGTCTATCGAAGTCATGTCTTGGGTATAGAGGTCCCTGATGTAAACTGCAGGGCCTGCCGAAGGGCGCCGGAGACACTTATGCACTTGTTGTCGGCTTGTCCGACATACGCTGTCTCGGCCTATATTCACAGACATGATGGAGCACTACGAGTGCTGTACTATCATCTGCGGCACTCGTATGGGATAGACGAGACACCAGTGCTGCCTTACGCTCCGGGGGATATTGAGTCCGTAGTGGGGAATGAGCGGTGCCTAATTTATTGGAACTACTCGTTTCCCACCCTAAGGCAAATACAGGCCAATAAACCTGATTTAGTCCTCCTCGACCACCAACTCAGGACAATGTTTGTCATTGAGTTCTCCGCCCCAGGGGAAACAAACATTGTTCTGAAAGAGGAGGAAAAACGGACTAAATATCGAGATCTTCTCTTCGAACTCCGCAGACTCTATCCGGACCACACTGTTAAACTCGTAGTTCTTATCATAGGATGCCTCGGTGGGGTGAGACGCACACTGCTTTCGGAATTGAAGATGATACCGGCATGCCGAGAGTCGGCAGAAGTCTTAGCCGGAAAAATGCAGAAGGCCGTTATCCTTGGTTCGTTACGCCTACTCAGAGCACACGATTCGCAGACCCAGTGATCACTAACTCTACGGCGTAGGGAGTGGTCACTGGTATTACCAGCGTACCCTCTCTGGTATCGGAGGCAGAGAGAAGGGCGACTGGTTTTGATAAAAAAAAAATAAAAAAAATAAATAATAATAATAACTCGCTAAAACAAAAAGCTGCAGCGCTAGGATGCAGGATACGGCGATATAACGAAAGGGTTAAAAGGTACAAACAAAACAAGCTTTTTAAGCAAAACACTCAAAAATTTTACAGGGAACTTTTTACCCCCAACTCCGAAATCAACAGCAATCCACCAGCAAAGAACGAAATGGAGGAATTCTGGAAGAACATCTGGTCTACACCACAAGACCACCGAGAAGAAGCATACTGGATAGAGTCTGAGGAACAGAGAGTAGCCAATACACCCGCTATGGAGCCAGTACTAATACTAGAAGCCGATATCAAGCAAGCTACATCTAAACTTAAAAATTGGAAAGCTCCCGGAATTGATAAGATCCAGGCGTACTGGTGGAAAAACTTACACTGTACGCACAAAATTTTAGCAACACAAATTAATGAAGCTATTCGAGATCCTAATAGACTTCCTACATTCTTTACTGAGGGAATTACGATAATGATTCCAAAAAACAGTCAAACTCAGCAACCCAAAAACTACCGGCCAATAACTTGTCTGCCAGTCATTTATAAAATCATAACTAGTATATTAGAAAACAAAATCACTAAACATCTAGAAAATAACAATATACTAGCAAAAGAACAAAACGGATGCAGAAAAGGAGGCAAAGGAAGCAATGAATGACTGATAGTAGACACAATTGTCACAAAGCAGGCAGTAAAACGGAAGAGAAATATTTCAATAGCTTGGGTAGACTACCGCAAAGCATTTGACTCCGTTCCGCATTCCTGGATTCAAAAAGTATTGTCCATATATAAGATCAATCCAGAAGTACTTAACTTCTTGAAAATAACTATGAGAGCATGGAGGACCTCTCTGAGCGTGAATGTAAACCATCAGGCTTATTCGACCGACACCATTCCAATTACCAGAGGAATATTTCAGGGAGATAGCCTGAGCCCACTGCTATTTTGCTTAGCAGTCAATCCTTTAAGCTTTATGCTTAAAAAAGAAGGCAGAGGGTACGTCATTAATAAAAACTCTGCCACGAAAATCACTCACCTGTTTTATATGGACGATCTGAAGCTATACACTGCAAACGAACTGCAACTGCAAAACCAACTTGAGCTTGTTACCGCAGTCAGTAAAGATATTAGAATGGAATTTGGAATGGAAAAATGTACATTTATTCATGCAAAAAGAGGAGTCATCCAGGAATCGGAGAATATTCGGTTGATGGATGAAACAGAATTTAATGCCCTTCCTCCGGCAGAACATTACAAATACCTAGGCGCCAGGCAATGTCTTACTATCGAACAGACCCCATCAAAGAAACTTTCAGAAGATAATTTCATGAAACGAGTGAAGACACTGTTGAAGACACACCTATACGCAGGAAATTTAATTACTGCAATTAATACCTGGGCCATTCCTGTTATCTCGCACACATTTGGTGTACTTACGGATCTAGAGCGGATAGATAGACAGTTACGAACAACGATGACTAAGTATAGAAAGCAGCGTTACCACATTTGGCAGATTTTTATTTCTTTTTAGTAGAATTTTAAGGATTTTTGTAAAGTTTGGTAGGTAAAATTTGTAGATTTCTGATGATAATTATCAGAAATCTGCCAGCAAATTTTACCTACCAAACTTTACAAAAATCCTTAAAATTCTACTAAAAAGAAATAAAAATCTACCAAATGTGGTAACGCTGATAGAAAGCACCACCCAGTATCTTCAACCAGTCGACTCAATTTGCCTAGAGGAAGAGGAGGAAGGGGACTCCTTAACATAGAAATTCTGCATGCCAACATAACCAAGAAATTATATACATACTTTACGGACAGCCACGAAGAACTTCAAAACACCATTGCAACGGCGGACATCAATTTCTCACCTCTAAATTTGGCTGCCCGGGCACCACCTGAAGTACAAAAAACGATGAAAACACTAGAAGAAGAGTGGAAGAGTAAGGCTATGCACGGAAGATATGCAGCCGCACTATATAGTCAGGATATTGACCTTGAACTGTCAACTAGTTATCTCAGACAAGGTTTTCTAATGCCGGAGACAGAAGGCTTTATTAAGGCCATCCAAGACCAAGTTGTGCCTACAAGAAATTACCGTAAGTATATACTAAGACAGGATATAGCAGACGACAAATGCAGACTTTGTGGATCTACTTCAGAGACAATCCAACACCTAGTGTCTGCGTGTACTTACCTTGCGCCAAAGGATTATCTGGATCGACACAACAGAGTAGCCGGTATAGTCCACCAGGAAATCTGCAAATATGAAAAATTTGTTAATGAAATCGTGCCATACTACAACTACACGCCAGAAGTCTTTCTAGAGAGCGAAGATATCAAAATATACTGGGACACGGGAATTGTAACAGATAAGGAAATCAGACATAATAAACCTGATATATTAATCCTAAACAAAAAGGAAAAATGTGCTCACATTATAGACGTTACAATTCCCCTTGATGAGAATGTAAGAAAAGCGAGAAATGAAAAGATCAGTAAGTACCAAGATCTAGCAAATGAACTGAAGGCTATTTACTTACTTGAGAAGGTGTCCATAGTGCCCATAGTAATATCAGCAAATGGGTTGATAGATAAAGAGCTGCCTAGAGCGCTTAACCAACTGGGTATAACTGACCATCAGAGGGTGATAGGACTTGCACAAAAAGCTACAATCCTAGCTACGTGTAGCACTGTTCGAAGGGTGATGGCCCATGAGCAGACCGTTGGTCATCTAGACCTCGGTTTGCCATGAACCAAGAAAGCCAACACTTAGTTGTGAAAAAAAAAATAATAATAATATCGTTTATTCCAGTAGACTATGTTACATAGTATAAGAAACGTCAGCAAAACTACAATAATTTTACAAGTGTATAAATAAAATTCCATGTCACAAAAATATAAAACAAATGATAAATTGACAAATAACATTAAATACAAAAAATACAAAACAATGAAAAGTAAACTTACTATTAATATACAGCAACAAATAATGATAAAATATGTTACATAAAAGATATGGTATATCAGCAATTAAGAAATTCAGAAGTACTATAAAAAACATTATCTAGTAAAAATATGTGCAATTTTTTCTTAAATAACTTAATATTCACTATTTGTTTTAAATCTGGGCTTAATTTATTGAATAGTTTGACACCTATATAACTAGGACTTTTTTCGTATAATGATAGGCTATGTCCCGGAATTGAAATTAAAGATCCTGATCTTGTTTCGTAGTTGTGAAAGTTACTCTTTAATGCAAACTCATTTAGATTACTTTTAACATATATTAATAATTCGTAAATGAACATAGATGGCAGTGTAAGAAGTTTTAACCTTTTAAAATAAGGTCTACATGATGTTCGCTGGGATATACCTGCCATAATTCTAAGTGCTCTCTTTTGTATTTTGAAAACTCTATTTAATTGACTAGATGAGCCCCAAAACAACAAGCCATAACGCAAACGTGATACGAATTGAGCGTGATAAAATGACATCAAGGTTATCTCATTACTAATGTTTTTTAGCCTTGTCAGTGCATAACAAAATGAAGAAAGTTTGCTACAAAGATTTTCAGTGTGTATATCCCAACTTAGCATGTTGTCTATGTGCAATCCAAGAAATTTCGTACTTTGAGCTTGAGCTATCGACTTACCTCCAATTCTTAGCAAGTAGCTTTCATTAATTGTAGATGTTCGGGGTGTAAAATTTAGGTATGAATACCATTAAAGGGGATGAAAAGAAAATCGTGATTTAGTGTGTGTACAAGAACCGGACAGCTAGGGCGGGCTACTCGACTAATAGATTTTCTGTAAATGTGTGGCGTGGGATGTTCAATAATAATCTCATAGGTTCATATTTTTGAAAATCGCTGAAATAGTGAGAATAATTTGGATTTTTTACAAAATATCCTACCAAACTTATTTAATAATGTAAACACAAGAAGATGTGGTTTCAACATGATGGGGCTACGCCTCATTTTTCTTTAGGAGTGAGACACTATCTGAATGAACAATATTCAAATAAGAGGATTGGTCGGGGGTGGTCCCGTTGCGGGGCCCCCGAGATCACCAGATCTCCCAGCCCTTGACTATTTTTTGTGGGGCTATTTAAAAACTGAAGTATACAAAGAAGAAATATACACTAGAGAGCAGCTGATTGCAAGAATTGATCACTTTTGCAATCAAGTTAAAAACAATTTGGATTGTTAGAAAAAGTATAAATCAAATGACAAATGGATCACGAAAATGTATTGAATTTGGCGGTAGTCACTTTGAAAATAGAATGTGATTCAAAAAATTTAATTGGATTTAGTAAATTTGCCTGATTTCTTATGTTGCAGTTAAATTGTTAATTTTTCTTATACGTTATTTTGTTAAGTTTATTAATTACAAATTCATTACAATATATTTTCATTATATTACTAGGTATATGTGATATGAATTAAATGCATTGCAAATAGAGAAAAAAAATATAGGACCTTTTTTCTCTCAATTTCTCATTAAAAAAAATTGAATCCTCAACAACTTAATTGTTTTATTTAAACAATGAAACGGTGCCAAAATATTTTTCATGGTATTTTGTATCTTTCTAGGTGTAAATTAATATTTCAATATCAAAAATTGTATAAATAGGGTACAGACTGTTATTTTCTAGGAATAATTTAAAAATATTTTTACTCTGGATCCAGCCCTGATATTTTATTAAGATCGCAGACATCTGATGGTGAGTGGCCACTGTAACCAAATTACAAAATTTCATTGGATTCCGTTTACGCATTACAGATGTCGAAAAGAAAATTCTTCCAAAAAATATGAAACACCCTGTATTTCAAAAACGGGCCCGCTTTAGCCATTACTGTATGGGAATTTAAGATCTCAATTTATCTTTTGGTAAAGTATAATCCTCTCCGCACGAATCACGCTGTATATAAACAAAAGAAACTATGAAATATCGAAAAATAATATTTCCATTTACTATATTTTGTAAAAACAGATTTGACATTGTGATGACAGATAAATTATTACATCTATGGGCAGTTAATACATTTTTATCGGTTTCCAAGTTATGATCACATTTATTTCTCAACATAACCGCAACTGTTAGCTCATCGTCATACCGATTTCCACGAAAATAACGTTATTTTCCGCTATACATGTTTTGAAATATCTTGATCTTTTTTTGTCCGCAACGTATTATATACAAGGAACCGAGTAAAGGTCCATCCTTACATTTTACGTGTTGTGTGAAATATTTATTGCATTTAACGCCCTTTGGAATGTCTTGATGGGCATCAGTATCTCATGACTTTTGACCCGGCACAGGTACGGTTGGAAATTTGGTGACGAGAGTTTTATAAGTTTAACCGGTACCCAAGATTTATTTTTTTAAGTTTATCTGTTCCCGATAAAATCAACTTCTTGCGCCCGAGGCACCTCGCAGGAATGCAACTCGGCAAATGGAATATTTAATGGTAATTTTTAATTATAGTATTGGTTTAAGGGTGGATAAATGCTGGTGTGAGATAACAGTAACAAATCATTTTTTGAACTCGCACAATCATTCACTATATTTGCGATTTGCAGATAAGGTTTTTACCGTTATACGGCAATTTTGGTACCTACTTTTATACCAGGAAGAAGGTATAGTACGGAGTCAGCGTCGCTCTTTCTTGAAAAAATTGCTTACAATTAATTTCTTATATTTTTTGTCATATTTAAGCTGTTTTCATAAAATCGACTCCTGCAGGCGCACCAGCAGGACAACGTTTGATAGGAACATTTTAATCATGTTAAAAAAGTGCCAATGTTATACATGTGTTAAAATGAATAAAATGTAAAGTCTGAAAGAAGACGTAATTATATAATTTCCCTTTTTTCTAAATTTTTTTACGATTTTTTCTCGCCAAATTAGGAAAATCTAGAATTATGCGGAAACCCTTTGTCTTTAAAACGAGCCTTGTTTTTGTTGAAGTCCCCACATATTTAATTTTCTGTGGTAATACAGGGTGACTTAGAGTAAAAATCAGTTCTTAAAAAATCATAACAATGTTATTTATACTTCAAACAATTTTATTTTAAAATTAAGATACTACATACATCCGGATTTTATTTTTTAAACGCTACGTTATCCAAATGTCGACCAACTTGCCTACAGCACTCCTCCAACCTGGTCCTTAAATTTTGGAAAACTCGTCGACACATTTCAACATTTGCACTGTTTTATTCCGGCTCCTCCTGGATACGATCTCAATTGGACCTGGTTTCAACAGAATGATACCACGGCACACACAGCAGCAGCATCAATGTGACAGGGACGGCGCCAGACTGACCAGGCCGGGGGGGCACAATTTTTTTTTAGGTTTGTAGGGGGGCACAGAAATTTATATATTGTATTGTAGGACAGAAAATAGGAATTATAATTATAATAATGCAAAAATTTAATACACTTCTCCAAGAAATTAACGCTCCACCAAAAAATAACCAAAAGTTTGAAGTTAATTTTTGTCTAGACCTCTTGTCCGATTTCGATGATTTTTTTTTTGTATGATAGCCTCTTTATTCAAGAATATGAATGTTCTATTGTTTTTTTAAAGAAATTTTGTTTTATTCATTACAGGGTGTAACAATTGCGACGTGTTTTTTCCATTAAATTTTGTGGAGTTCAACAGTTACACCAGCAAGTTAGAATTTAAATCGTACTCTAGCCCTATCTTTTCTTAACATTCTCATCAGTTTATTATCTTCATTAATACCAGAAATACACAATTTTAAAGCATAACATGTTTTTATTCATTTCATTTTGGAAAAACAGAAGTAAGTAGCGTGCTATGGAAAAAAGAAGACGTGGATTAAATGTCAAAAAGCATTTGAAAGGAGTGTGTTTATTGTGGTAATAGCCGTATTTCTTTCCAATATTTTTGTCAATATGGAACGTGAAGCACGAAATCTTAGTGGTGAAGAATGTGCTCAAGCATTAATATTGGTTGAACTAGGTTGGAGTTATCGAAGAATTGGACAGCGATTTAATGTTGCGCATACAACTGAAGAAATCGAGTAACAACAACAATTAATGATCGATATTTGACACTCTCAACGGTGCGAAAACGTTTTCTAACAGCCCGAAGTTTGCAGATACAGCTTCGAGAAGTAAATGGTTTACAAATTAGTGGAGAAACCATTAGACAGCGACTTAGGGCATGTAATTTGAGACCAAGAGTTGCTGCTTGAGGTTCAGCTTTGAATAGAAATCACCGGAGGGCTAGGCTAAATTTTGCCACAGAGCATGTTAACTGGACCATGGCTCAATGGGAACGTGTGTTATTTACGGATGAGTCCCGATTCCATCTTTATAATAATGATAGACGTCTCCGTGTATATAGACGTCCCAATAAATGGTATGCTCAGTGCAATTTCTTCAATACAACATTATTTGGGGGCGGATCTGTGATGGTGTGGGCAGGAATTTCTTTGACCGGTCGCACGGAACGTGTAGTCATTAATGGAAGTCTTACAAGACATTTTAAACAACCACGTGGTTCCATATGCGCCATATACAGTGTGTTTCACTTCTCATGAAGACACCCCTGTATCTTTTTTATTTGTGGCCGAATTCATTTCAAATTTTTGTCAGCTATACAACTCCATAAGACGACTATATTCAACACACAAATGCCGCCTAGATCTAAAACGCCGGCCTACTGCGATAAAAAGAATATCGCTATTTTCGAGAAATCATAGTAGGCTAAGAAATAGACAAAAATGTTGTTAATAAAAGTTGTTCGGAATCACTTGATATGCCCCCTGTAAAATTTTGTGAAAATCGGAATATTTAAAAAAAAAAAAAAATTTCACTTCTCGTGAAGACACCCCTGTATCTTTTTTATTTGTGGCCGAATTCGTTTCAAATTTTTATCAGCCATCCAACTCTATAAGACGACTTTATTCAACACACAAATGCCGCCTAGATCTAAAACGCCGGCCTACTGTATAACCCCACCGGGGATTATACTTTGCTAGGCGGCAGCTCTCTCGTCGGAAGCATTGGGGATGGGTAAGGATCTTTGGAAAATTTAATTTTAAAGTCTTCAATTATTTAAATAGGCGCCACTTAATCTTGTTTTAGTTAAGACCAAGAAAAAATGCCTATCCTAGCCTTTTGGGTTTGCGGGTGTTGCAAAAAAATAAGTCAAGGTTGGGTCCTCAAATTTGATTTAATAATAAAAATGTATCACAATAAGGTATCCTTATGGGGTAAGAATGTGCTCTACGAGCATCAAAATGCTTAATACTTGATTCATTTAATTTCACAAATGGTCCGCTTTTTGGCCCCCTCAAATAGTACTATTTGCGGTTCACAGTAACTGTGGAACTTATTAAAAGTCGTAATATTAACGAAATTATCTGACTTAAATTAGGTGTAAAATTGGCTTAGTAATTTAGCAAACAAATTCTTTGAAAAGTTTGGTAAATTTTATAGTTCAATGCCGTCGTCTCACACGACGTTTATTGTAAAATCAGAGGCTGGAATTTCACGTCGCCGTTTCTGAGTAAATAGAAAAAACAGTCTGACCTTATTTTTAATTTGTCGACACCTCACAGTACCATGGACATCCAGGGCAATTCCTTATTTACATAACGTGTTACAACCATGTGCTACAACCATGTGTTCTCATCAGGGTAAGCGACTCAGCGGCCGGGCGGCATGCTTCACGTGCGACCGTGGTTATCCAATAGCCGGTTGAATAATTGAATCACACAGCGCTTCCAACCATATAACCGTATTACAGCTCAAATTACATAGATCCAGGATCATACAATCATTAAATATTAAACAGCAAGTCTACAGGATACGAGTTATGAATTCGAAAATTCCAAGGTGCAAATTACAAAATGCAAGTTAACCATGTGCAAATTAACCAAACGTAAGTTAGCTATACGTAAATTAGCTATACGTAAATTAGGCCGGCAAATCTACAAAACAAGAAATATTGTTATCGTTACTGCAAACGAGGAACAATTAACAAACTACCTACACGGCGAAACAAATTTAGACGTACCTTCTCGCAGAATGGCCCTTCTTTTAAATTTAATTTAACAAAATTCTCTAAGCCATGTGCTCGGTGCCCCAACAGCTTCTTAAATGGCCGTTACTTCCTTCCAAACCCTTTTTTCCACAACCGAATCCATGTACGTTGGAAACCCGTAGTGAAAAACAATTGGTATTTAAAATTCATACATCGCGCAACGACGCGCTCACCCTATACCGGCAGTGCGCTTAGCCGATAACCTAATTCTAAACTAAACGTAAACAACTAACATGGCTGTTTCTGTCCGAAAATTGGCGTAAACAAATGTTAACTGAGAAACTTATGACTTTCATGTAAATAATCCCAGGCATAAAGTGATGGAAAACGCATACAACGTTACGCGGCACCTACTGCCTACATTTTTACAACACTAGGAAAAGGTTTCACTACTGCTTTGCCCTGTTTTAGACGCCCGCATACGCCAACAATTTATCAACAAATTAATTTAAGCACTATGAGCCATGCTAATTACCAAACAAACTCTGAAGGTTCCTAGTACCATGAGGGAGTCGAACATTCTTCCAATAGGTATAGTAATAAAAGGTAACATGCTACTTCCTTAAATTAACCGAATCAAACTTTATACCATAAAGATATAATTATAAGTGCGTTGTGTCGCTCCTATGCGCTCAATGAAGAAATGTTCCTACCACTTATATACAGGACAAGGTAAGGTATCCCAAAAGAAACCATGCATACAGAGTTCACCCCAAAAAGTACTATTTACCCGTTACAACTGCGATAAAAAGAATATCGTTATTTTCGAGAAATCATAGTAGGCTTAGAGACAGACAAAAATTTTGTTAATGAAAGTTGTTCGGAATCACTTGATATGCCCCCTGTAAAATTTTGTGAAAATTGGAATATTTAAAAAAAAAAAATTTTGTTTCACTTCTCGTGAAGACACCCCTGTATCTTTTTTATTTGTGGCCGAATTCATTTCAAATTTTCATCAGCCATACAACACCTAAAGAGAACTTTTTCCAACAAATGAAAGTTGTGAACAAAAATCGGCATTTAATAAAGTGCTAAAAGGGACACTTTTTATTATTACACTGTTACACATCAACTTAAATGTAATATTGTTTTCTTTTTTTCAGTGGTTTCATAATACTTGGAAATCTGTATGTATGTATGTATTATGTATGAATGAATCAAATTTACCCACCTCCCGTTATCCAATCGAGCTGAAATTTTGCATACCCGTGTAATTAAATAATAATTAATTTCAATAATAATTGTGTATGACTTTCATTTGCTGTAAAAAGTTCTCTTTATGTGTTAGATAGAATCGTCTCATGGAGTTCTATAATTGATGAAAATTTGAATTTGAAAAATGAATTCGGCTACAAATAAAAAAGATACAAGGGTGTCTTCACGAGGAGTGAAAGAAACAAATTTTTTTTTAAATATTCCGATTTTCACAAAATTTTACAGGGGGGGCATATATAGTGATTCTGAACAACTTACAGTAAAAAAAATTTCTCTCTAAGCCCACTATGATTTCTCGAAAATAGCGATTTTCTTTTTATCGCAGTAGGCCGGCGTTTTAGATCTAGGTGGCATTTATGTGTTGAGTAAAGTGATCTTATGGAGTTGTATAAAAATTTGAAATGATGGCTGATAAAAATTTGAAATGAATTCGGTCACAAATAAAGAAGATACAGGAGTGTCTTCACGAGAAGTGAAACAAAAATTTTTTTTTTGAAAATATTCCGATTTTCACAAAATTTTATAGGGAGGCATATCAAGTGATTCCGAACAACTTTTATTAACAAAATTTTTGTCTATCTTTAAGCCTACTATAATTTCTCGAAAATTGCTATTTTCTTTTTATCGCAGTAGGCCGGCGTTTCAGATCTAGGCGGAATTTATGTGTTGAATAAAGTCGTCTTATGGAGTTGTATGGCAGATAAAAATTTGAAATGAATTCGGTCACAAATAAAAAAGATACAAGGGTGTCTTCACGAGAAGTGAAACAAAAAAATTTTTTTTTAATATTCCGATTTTCAAAACATTTTACACGGGGGCATATCAAGTGATTCCGAACAACTTTTATTAACAAAATTTTTGTCTATCTCTAAGCCTACTATAATTTCTGAAAAATTGCTATTTTCTTTTTATCGCAGTAGGCCGGCGTTTTAGATCTAGGCGGCATTTGTGTGTTGAATAAAGTCGTCTTATGGAGTTGTATGGCTGATAAAAATTTGAAATGAATTCGGCCACAAATAAAAAAGATACAGGGGTGTCTTCATGAGAAGTGAAACACACTGTATAGGGCAAGGCTTTATGTTAATGCAGGATAATGCCAGACCTTATGTTGCTCGAGTTGCGCAAAATTATATTGCAGAAGTCGGAATTGACACATGGCCAGCTAATACATCTGGGATAAACTTGGTAGAAAATTGCAAGAGGTACGTAATCAATTAGACACCTTACAAGACGTTGGGCGGAAATTGGTTCAAATTTGGGAAGAATTGGACCGAAATGAAATAAGGTCGCTTATTTTAAGTATGAATTGGCGTTGCCAAGAAGTTAATCATGGTAGAGGAGGAAATACGCGCTATTGACATTCCTTCTTTGCATCTTGTTCATTTCCATTTAATTTTAAGATGGTCGACATTTGGATAACGTAGTATTTAAAAAATAAAATCCGCACGTACGTAGTATCTTAATTTTAAACAGTTTAAATAACCTCATGCTTTTTTAAAAACTGAATTTTACTGTGAGTCACCCTGTATATTAAGTGCATTAAAAATTATCGAAAATTCAGCGCAAGAAAACCTGTTGCCTAGAAACTGCTTGGGTTCATTTTGATGAGATTTGACAAAAAGTACCCGAGACGCAGTCGAGGGCACTTTTTCAGTCAATTCACATCAAAATGAACGAATGTGGTTTCTTTAAGGCAACACGCTTTGAATGCTGAATTTTCAGATCATTTTTAAAGCACAAATTACAACGTGATCTACCATGGCATGCGGAAAATTTAAGAGTAGTTTTCGAAATTTTAGTTATAAACAAATTCAAATAACTCTCTGTTTTTTTATGAAATCAAAAATGGTAAACGAGTAATGAAAGTAAGATTAAAAAAGCCAACTTTTGAAGAAAAAAGATGCTCTACTTGCATTTTGAGCTGAGATACGTTAGTTTTTACGTTTAGGTCACTTATAAATAAACAAATCGATATTTCTTCTTGAAATTTGTGTGGCTATTCTCCAATGCTTATTATTATACTCTTCGCAAAAATGAAGAGTATATTGTATTTGATCGGCACATTTCTAAAATCGTAAATATCGCTCGTAGAGAAAAAATTTTCATATCATTGTGCTAGTGAACGAATTCTGAACAACTTTCAAAATGTCCGTCTGTCCGTCTGTCCGTCTGTCCGTCTGTCCGTCCGTCCGTCACGTTTCTTGTAAGCACGATAACTTGAGAAAGAAAAATCCGATTGTATTGAAATTTAGAAAGTAAGTTATTGTTAGCTAGAGGAAGAACCCTATTGTTTTTGAAGAAAATCGATCAGTAAATAAAAAGTTATTAATTATTTAATTAAAAAAAATATTCTCTTAATTTTTGTCGCTTGTACTAAAATGGAAATCTTGCGAAATATTATTTCCATAATATATTTTTTTTTGTTTATGAATTTTACTAATATATATTTCATAGAAGTACGAGTTGAAATACCTATGTATGATTGTCGAAAGATATATATCACAGACAATCAGTTTTTGTAGCAATAGCTGGTGGCGCAGCGGCTAAAGCTTTGCGTTGCAATCCCCCCCCCCCCCCCCTCTACACCCCCTGCCCCTCTCTAAACTTCTATAACACGTCTAAATTTGCTCATGCAAATCCGTTTTTAAATGCTAACACTTAGAGTAGGGTTTTTACAGAACTTTTCCCTACACAACACTGATATAAAACATAACACAGCATACCAACTAAAGCGACTTCATATGGAACTTAAGTCTATGATGATAAACAAAAATCAAACACGACTGAACTAAGTAAGAAGATCGTCAAATAAATACAAGACATGATCTGAAAGTCTCTTGCCAGCAACATCTGGCCGTTGTGTCACTTCAACGTGCTTAGACGCGTAATTGTGACGCAACGTTTTATAGAAAAAATTATTGTAATCACAAAATAAAATAAATGAGATAACTAAATGACATGTATGCATAGTTAAATAGAATAAAAGTACATTAATTTGGCTAATTTGGCAATCCAAAGGCCCCGTGTTCGAATCTCACACAGGTTGGGATATTTTTTTTTCATTTTTTTTTTTTTCATATAATTTTTTTCACAACAAAGATGGTATCACAAAATTTAGGATGCCCAAAAACTAACATTATTTACAAGAAAACTGCGAAGAGTATCCTATAGAATGTGTAACAATTATATATAAAAAGCTCAGTAAATTGGCGAAGAGTACGTTTTTATAGCTTGTTTTGTTTCTGCTATTTGAAGATAATCCAAAGCTACAATTGTTAAAATAACATCGAATAAAGCGGCTTTCAGAACATAATGCACATTTTCAATTTTTTAATAACTTTTTAAATTTTTGTCACAAAAATGGTAAACCAACTTGAACAACTACCCTTATGTTCATAAACACAGCTTTGTAAAACTTTTAATATTACTGATACAATAAGACATAAGAAATATATATTTCGCGAGCAGGATTTGAACCCGAGACGTCCGCATCCTGAATAAAAAGTCTCCTTACCCTCTGGGCTATCTAGCGACTAAAGTCCGGTTTGTAAAAACATTATATAACATTTACAGATATTTGGTGATTTTCAAATCTCTAACAAACACTTTCGGACCTCTATACAGTATTTTTTAACAATTGTAGCTTTGGATTATTTTCAAGTAGCAGGGACAAAATAATAGACAATGGAGAATTCAACAAGGGAAAGAGGGAAATGCCGAGATCACAATTTTTGACTTGAGGACTGTGTTTGGACTATTTAGGAGGTAAACATACCAACAAAAGTCCCCGAACGTAGGAAGTGGGGGGGATGCATGAGGGCAAGAAGAAGGTCCCGGCTTTTGGCTTTTCGCTCGTATCTCGAAAACGATTAGCCCTAATCGAAAAGTGGCTATATGCAAAATTAAAGCTGACTAAATTTTCTACAATTTTTCTGTTAATTTTTTTCGTATCTGTTATGGTTCAGTAATGAATTGTATATCTTTTGACTGTATTCTAACTTTATTATAAATTTATTACAAATTGAAAATAAATGTTAATAATCATCGTAGAAAAAAAATTCTTGTACAGATATCAGTTTCACAGCAAACTGAACTGAAATATCGAATAAAAAATGTCTTTGCGTCTGTAAGCGCGTCTTTCAATTTGGAACATATGTAAAACAGCATATTACCATAATCCCTACTGAAATTGGGCCATATCTGTAATACATGGTGATAACCAGAAGCCTACAAACTCTCATACGTAAAATATGTTTTATTTTAATTTCAGAGCAAAATATTACTAAGCATACAAAAATAAGAAGATGTATATGATTTCTAAACCGCAATATACCGGGTGTATGTTAGGCAAACCAACTTTATTTAAATTAGATGATGTATCAGTGTTATCCTAAAATATGGAACATGGTATTTTTAATAACATTATTATGAAGTGAGAATTGTAGGCCTCTGGTCATCACCATGTATTACAGATATGGCCCAATTTCAATAGGAATTATTGTAATATGCTGTTTTACATATGTTCCAAATTGTAATCAAATATATTAAGTCAAACAGAAGTTATCGTGTTTACAAGAAGCGGAATATACGCACACATAGATATACACGCACACACACACACACACTTACAAACACAAAGACATTTTTTATTCGATATTTCAATTCAGTCTGTTGTGAAACGGATATCTGTACAAGAAATTTTTTTCTACAATGATTATTAAAATTTATTTTCAATTTATAATAAATGTATAATAAAGTTAGAATACAGTCAAAAGAATTCATTACTGAACCATAGCAGATACGAAAAAAATTAATAGAAACATTATTGTAGAAAATTTAGTCAGCTTTAATTTTGCATATAGCCACTATTTGATTAGGGCTAACCGTTTTCGAGATATGAGCGAAAAACCAAAAGCCGGGACCTTCTTCGTGCCCCCCACCTCCTACGTTCGGGACTTTTGGTATGTTTACCTCCTAAATAGTCTAACACAGCCCTCTAGTCAAAAATTGTGATCTCAGCATTTCTCTCTAGAAACCATTCATTGACTGGACTATATAGTCCAAATTTCAATAAGAAATATCGATTTGTTTATTTATAAATGACCTAAAGGTAAAAACTAATCAGGGGCGGGGCCAGACTGGCCAGGCCGGGGAGGCGCAATTTTTTTTTTTAGGTTTATAGGGGGCACAGAAATTTATATATTGTATAGTAGGGCAGGAAATAGGAATTATAATTGTAATAAAGCAAAAATATAATATTTTCGCTAATTTAAATTATTAAAAAATCTAGGAATCCAGGGGGGGGCATTTGGGGGGCACAGTTCGTTTGGGGGGGGGGGCACGTGCCCCTGCAGCGTCTTCCCTGAAACTAATGTATCTCAGTTCAAGTAGAGCATTAATTTTTTTTTTAACTTTGCTTTTTTAATCTACTTTCATTACTTCTTTGCCGTTGTTGATTTCATAAAAAAAACAGGGAGTTATTTGACTTTGTTTATAATTACAATTTGGAAAATTATAAACAACTGCAATAAAAAAAATTTTGAAACAAAAAAATCTCTCTTAAAGTACTTATATAAAAAGCTACAATTTCCGTCATCGTACACATTTGATGGCAGGATTTCACAAGGGTGCAAAGTTTTAGCAATAATTGTATTAGCCGTTTTAATAATCATTTTGATTTGAAATTTTAAGTGGTGACTGTACTTTATAAGAGCTATGTTTCATTGAATATTATCCATTAATTTTGAAAGAACAGTGATTTGTTGAGAAACGCATAATTTTGCAATAATCTATTTTTTTTAAATAATAATAACAATTTGGTAGTTTAAGTATGTACTTTTATTGTACAGCTCATAACGAACATTGTTCTTCTTTTTGTTGTTTTCCATAGGACTTAGGAGGTATAGATTTCGAGATATTCAAAGAAAACCGATGGAAAACATGGTCTAAAAAATTAAATTGTTTAAATAAACAATACGTCGACCTCACAGAAACTGCAAAGCTGAACTGTGAACTTAAGTTGTTCCCCTAAAATGTTAAAACAAAAAAACTGCCCTGACCAGACAATTATTCACATTGCAAATTTTTTAGTGCACTATTATTATCTAATATCAATTTGAAATGCCCCCTTATCCCAGAAGTTTCATTTGTGGATAAGTTACATTAATATAATAGAAAAAAAGATAAGATTTATAAATTAATATGGCAAGTAAAAGTGGCGCTTGCCCTCGTACTATTACTCAGTTGGTCTATTTTGTTTCATGATTTTCATTCATTGTGGTCATTGGCCTTATAACAATCAACAACCCTTACTAAATGTTTTTTAAAAAAAAACTACTATAATAACCATAGACACGATTAAGTAGGTACCTCAGACTCAACAGTGAGTACAACGACAAAGAACAACTGTAAATTCATAAGTAGGTGAATATTATAGGTACTTATGACAAAATAATATAACAATTAGGTGCGTTACTTACCTATAAACTTTTGTGTCTGCAGTATTTTCTGTTTCGTATTGAGTTGGCCTCTTGCGAGCATGGCATCAAAAAACACAGAGACGCCGCGAACACTGAAATAATATTATATTACAAAATTAACAAAGTAAAGTATATAAAGAATGTGTAATACTCACAAATCACAAAACACGATACACCGGAAAGTTTTTAAAACAATTTAATAGAGAACTCCTCTACGTATCATTTGCGGAACTTATCGGAACTATCATCGTTCTTTTCAATTTTTTCTAAGCCTACTTATCTTGGCATCTTGGAATATGTTGTTATGAGGTTAAATAACGATGTCATTTATTTATAATACAAAAAAATCATATTTCTACGAACAAATAATACATTTGCTAAATGTTAACCTATATAAAGTTACCATTAGGAAATTTTGTAGGCGCGATTGTTTACAGACATTTTTAAATTTTACAAACCACTCCTCTTACGGAATTTATCTGAACTATTACCTCAGAA
This sequence comes from Rutpela maculata, assembly GCA_936432065.2. Classification (NCBI taxonomy): domain Eukaryota; kingdom Metazoa; phylum Arthropoda; class Insecta; order Coleoptera; family Cerambycidae; genus Rutpela; species Rutpela maculata. Next base: position 12,232,911 of record OW386289.2, on the reverse strand, counting down.
GATCTACACCAGAACCGACACTCTGTTGTTATTTCATTGGTAAATAGAGCGACCTTCGGCCATCCTTTTGGTGGTATTTTAAGAGCGAAATTTAAAACAGTGTCTTTGTTTTTCTGCGTGAACAGCCGCTGAGAACCTACCCGGTTCACCTTTTGTACCCATAACACGTACAAGACTACAATAATAATCGTTAAATAAATTGCAAACTGGTACGGAACTGTAGAATGGACATGGTGGAAAATACTTTATAATTTTATAATTGTAAGTTTAAAGTGACAATTATGTGGAGTGGGTTACCTAGAGTAGTATGGATGCGCAATAGGCCTCCTCGAGTGTTATCGATGCGCAGTGGTTTTCCTCGTGTAAAATAAATGCGCAGTGGGTTACCCCGAGTAGTTTGGATGCGCAGTGGGCTTTCTCCAATAAAATAGATGCGCAGCGGGTTTCCTCTAGCAAAATGGATGCGCAGCAGGTTACCTCGGGTAGTATGGATGCACAGTAGGTTTCCGAGAATATTGCCGAGTGGTATGGATGCGTAGTGGGTTTCCTCTAGTAGTATGGATGTGTAATAAGTTTCCTCGAGTATTATCGATGCGCACTGGCTTTCGAATAAAATAAATGCGCAGTGGGTTATCTCGAATAGTTTTGATGCTCAATGGGTTTCCTCGAGTATTATGGATGCGCAGTGACCTTCCTCGAGTAAAACGGATGCGTGGTGGGTTACCTCGAGTAGTATGGATGCTCAGTCAGTTTTATCTGGTAAAATAGATGCGCCAAACTAAACTATACGATAAATACACAATAACATAAATGCATAAAATAACAATATTATCATATAGGTTGTCATACTAGGTTATACCATGCATTACACAATTATTCTCTCATAGAAATTATCAGATCTTTTGTACGTTTTTTGAAATAGTTGACAGAAGGCAGGGCCTTGACACTATTGGCCTATTGGGTAAAGCATGCAAAAGTATGCAACTCACCATTTTTCACTAATTTTGCTTCCAAATATTCAGGTTTGTGGTCTTTCAAAATTTTATGTATTATGCAAGATAAATGTAGACTAAATCTTCCGCCAAGGTTGAGCCATTTAGATGCCAAAAAAACTGGCCGAATATGATCGAATTTGCCCAAATTATAACTAAACCTCAAACTCGCATTTTGAATCCTTTGCAAACTTTCCTACAAAGTAAGGCGGGCCAATACACAATATCACAGTAGGTCAAGGATGATAAGATAAGAGAATCGCATAACTTCAATTTTACATCGGTACTAACAATTTCTTTATTTGAATGTATAGTAGTTTAAGCTTAGTATAAGATTTTTCAACAAGATAATTAACATGAGAATCTATCCACAGTCCCAAGTTCTTACAATAGTCACTAGGCCATTCAAATTACTCTTAAAATCAGAATCATTTAAAATGCTTTCCTTTCTACCTCCAAAGACCTACAATTCAATTTTCGAGTCATTTAATATAAGACTATATGAGCTGACGAAACTTCAGATATAACTTGTAAATCATAATTAATTTTAGATACCTCTGGTGGGAGATTTTGAAAATTAAAAGAAAAATATAACTGTGTATCGTCAGCATATTTTGGTGGCATCTACACTACTGAAGGAACTTGTGAAAATCTGCTATGTAAATGGAAAATTTAAGGGACCTAGAAATACTACCCGGCCCTCTACCCTCTATAGTAATATTAATAAAATTTTAAACCTGTTTTTAAAATAACTCGTTATGATGTCACGCAGAAAGATCATTTTCAAAAAAAGCAATTACTGTATCAGAAAAAAAAACAAAATATTTTATTTTAATACACAAGGTGGCATAATCCAAGGTATCAAAAACTTTACTGTAATCTAGAAGAATTAAGCAAACGTGATTATTAACATCAATTTCTTTCAAAATGTCGTCTGTTACGTTTAGAAGAGCAGTGTACTAGTACTATATTGAGCACGAGTAGAAGGTAAAATGTTAAAATTATTAAGTTACTTGCTCTGAAACAACTTTTTCTAAAATTTTAGAGAGTTGGCAGAATACTTATAGGACGAAAGTGACTTACAAGGGAGGGATTACTCACATAACCTACCTGCCCGTAGCGGACAGGAGTTATTAGTAGTTAATTTAATTACCTTTAAGCCAAATCGGACCCACCCCCACACCCACCTCGGCGATGTTCGCCGTGGTTGTTTCCCTACAAACACTAAAGGTCGGCCTTCCAGCGGGCCATCACGGGGCCAGAAGTTTGATTTCCGGCCTAATGATGGCCCGCTGATGGGCCGACCTTTAGTGTTTGTTGGGCTCCGGACTGGGATCTGATAAGGCACATGCTTGTACTCAATAATATTGAATAAATTTTTGTTGTTGTTGACTTACAAATCAAAAGGTCGGCGGTTCGATCCCCAATAACTCTTGTTTTTTTTTTTCTTTAAAATAATTGCGAAAAAGTTTTAGTTGGTATTTTATAAAGGTTAATTGTTTATAAAACCGATATATCCCGTAAAGGTTTTTTTGAAACTTGAATGAACTCAAAGTAAGCTGTCTTGGGAACATCCTAATAATGTCCTATGAAGGTCTTTCTTGGGTTTAGAACGGACCAGAATAAGGCGTCCCAGGGACATACTGATTTGTAACAATGGACGTCCCAAAGACGTATAGCATGCATATTACTACTTTATAAATCTAATAGCATTTTATCTTACTCTTAGTGGTATAGCTACGATTTCAAATTTTATTTCTTTAAATTTACTAATATGAACTACAATCATATACAACCAGAATCACACATATATGTACCGATAGTTGCATACCCAATTAAATAGTTTACTTTTGGTTCTACTGCGGTTAAATATGTTAAATTAATATTATTATTTCTAGTAACATTTCTGGTAAAATCCATCTAATATTTACACTATATCTAATAACTAGTGATGGCTGCCTTATAATCAGATACGGTAAGAATAGTATATTATATTACTAGGAGTAGAACGCACTCTTTTTTTGTGTTGAGCCCAGGATTTGCGGCTGAGGCGAAGCCGAAGCCGCAAACTGGTCGAAACACAAAAAAGGCGTTCTACTCCGTGTAATATATACTATTTTTTCTTCAAGCGTATTAAAATGCAAAAATTCATTTATTTATCATAAATGTACAAATATTCAAACTACAGTCTTACATGTTGACACAATATGACAAGTGGCTAGTGGATACTGCGCCACCGGTGGTTTTCGGTATTAACATTATGTTACTAGTAAAACAATACCCACTGCGGTGGCGCTTTCGGAACTAACATTATGTTACTAGTAAAACAATGTCCACTACGGTGGCGTTCGGTACTAACATTTTGTTACTAGTAAAACAATGTCCTACTTCTACTTCTGTTTTTGGTGACATAATTTATACATTTTAATACGCTTGAAGAAAAAATTTATTGCTTCCAAAGATAGCGTTTTAACGTGGGTCTCTCATTTTATTATAGCGTTATTATGTCGCCGACTTAAATATCCACGGAATTGCTACTCTCACTTCATATTTTTTGAAGCTGACTTTTAATTATTCAACACCAGATATTATCCGCAAGTAAATGATAAAGAAATAATTTTTTAATTCAAAATTTGGCAACGGCCATTTTAGTAGCAGCCATGTTACATTCCTAATTTTTTTTTAGGGTGTTAATTTCCATGTTAAATCAGGGTGTTAATGCTAGTCTTTTAACACTACTGTTAATTTTGGATGTTAATTTCCGGTTCATTATGGGGTTAACTTTCATTTAAATATGTACTTTGAGACAGGATGTACGTAGAAGTTATATTAGGATTTTTTTTGGGAGACTACAGATGAGAATATGGTAGCATCGAAGTAAATTTTCATCATATACAGAAGTTCTGGAAGTGGCCAATACGGTGTAAAGGAACTCCTGAGCTTGGTATTGAAAGCATCTAGAACCTGGGGCTTAGACGATAGTGAATTGGACTTCACCATCTTCATCCCTCACTTATGTTTGCAACATAAATTCGCCTGAGAAATCCAGTAAGTGCCACATATAAAATTTTGCCTATTGTTTATAAATTTCACATATTTGTTTATTAATTTCGCACTTTATCTACATCAATACGTATTTTTTCTAAACGTTTCTTAATTCTTAAATAATATTTCAACTTTAACATGCCCCAGCAAACACTCATAATTGGCACATAAATGGTCACACGCACCGTCGCCAGCATTATCATAATTGGCACTATTATGGGGAGCCATAAGCATTGGCGAAATGTCCCACCGGCCAGCAGCTGGCCATCCTTCAATTTGCCAACAATGTACAATAACCCAGGTAGCAAAGGCACGTGAAAATGACGTGAAAAAATGGTCAGGAGTGACGAGAAATGACGAGTTAGATGACGTAAATGAAACGTGAAAATGACTTCCTAATGTCTCAGACGAATGACGTCTTTTTCAGGTTATATTTGGTAATCCCTCCACAGGTTTTTAGTAATAGGAACATATAAAACTATATACTAGTTAGTAATCTACTTGATAAAAATAAAATAATTAATGCATAAATAAGTTTTGTCCTAATGAATTCGTTTGTTAGCCATCCGTAATTTTATTTACATTAACATATCTAATATTGTTTACCATCACTCCAACTTTTTCTCACAAGGGTTCCCTGCAAATTATAATGTTTATTAAGTTATTAAATTCATTTTTACTTACCTTTACCAATTGCGGTCCGTAGGATATTCGAACCTACATGTCTCCCGTTGTCCGTATTACAGCCCAGGTAGCAAAGGCACGTGAAAATGACGTGAAAAAATGGTCAGGGGTGACGAGAAATGACGAGTTAGATGACGTAAAATGAAACGTCAAAATGACTTCCTAATGTCTCAGACAAATGACGTCTTTTTCAGGTTATATTTGGTAATCCCCCCACAGGTTTTTAGTAAAAGGAACATATAAAACTACATACTAGTTAGTATGAATTTGTTTGTTATCCATCCGTAATTTTATTTACATTAACATATCTAATATTGTTTACCATCACTCCAACTTTTTCTCACAAGGGTTGCCTGCAAATTATAATGTTTATTAAGTTATTAAATTCATTTTTACTTACCTTTACCAATTGCGGTCCCTAGGATTCGAACCTACATGTCTCCCGTTGTCCGTATTACAGTACTGGACGCTTCAACCAACTGAGCTAGCTTGGGGACCGCTATTTCGGATGCTAAAAGCATTATTTATGGTGGTGAATGAAGTCTTTATTATGTGAAATTGAATTTCTTGCCTTATTTAAAATATATGAAAATATTGAAAATCTTTCAGGTTCTCGCTTCGAGTTACTAGTATTTTTATTTATTTATAATTATTAAGAAGAACTTATTTAATTTAATTAAACTGTCACCAGTGTCACCTGAGAAGTACGAGTACTTGTTGAACAATGTAATTATTGCATTAATTAGTATTAGTGGCGGTTCGTTAAAAAAAATATATTTTCCCCAGATCTCGAAATTGAAGAGCACAGGGAGAAATCCGAAAAAAAAATTTTCCTTATCTCAAATTTGATGAGCGGTGGAGGGGAAGTCAGGAGTCAACTATTTTAAGAATTAAAGTTTTAAGTTGAGGTACTTATACAAACCTGGGAAGCGTGTTGGAGAAAAAACGGTAAAGGTGTAATATCGTCATCTACAACATAAATAGAATATTTAATGGTCTAAAACAGACCTAAAATTGAAAAAAACCAATAAGCAATTATTACCTTAAAAAAAACAACTAAAATTTTTTTCGCAATTAAAAAAAACGGAATGAGCAGCAGAGCTGGGCAAATACTTTGAAAAAGTATTTAAATATTAAATACTAAATACTTTCGGAAAATTGAAAATATTTAAATATTAAGTATTTTCAAGAGATAAAAGTATTTAAATAGTAAATAACAAAAGTAATTAAATAGTTTAAACTTAGTATTTAAATACTTTCTGAATACTTAAATACTTTTGATAACACTGAAATATTTTGAAGCATAGTTAAGTGTAAAACTAGCCTTTAATGGCTAAACTTCGCCAAATTGTATTTTCTATTTTTGTAGAAATCAATATAGACTTAATATTATCATTATCATTATTATTATTATATTAAATACTATTTGACTATTTGAGGTGTCAAAATTTTAGGTTTCATGACTTTCATGAACTTGTACAACACTATTTTAATACCTCTATACTTAATCATGCAGTTCTGTTGGGTATTGGACTTTTATATACTTATCCGTAGAGCTAGACCTTTTTGCGTCTTCTGCAAATACCCAAATAAAGCACAGAGACTATGGCACTAGTTCAACTATTCTCTGTCACAATCACAAAACATATAAATGCAGAGTCAGAGGGAAACATCCGTTTAGTTTCGGTTTATTGTAAATATTTAAAAAATCATAAATGGTATAATCCTTAAAACAGTTTCAAATACTCCCCATTGCTCTAAGGAATACAACCATATACAGTTTTTATCATAAACTTTGTATATAGTTAAATGCCATACTTTAATAATGAACTTAGGAACTATTTTCATTGACAAACTACGATATTCAAGTACAACAAAAATTTACAATAAAAAAAAGATATAGTTGTATTCGTTAGAACAATAGCAATTATTTAAAACAGTTTTAAAGATTATAGTATATTTGGTTATTTAATTATTTATAATAAACAGAAAATAAACGTATATTTCCCTCTCGCTCTGCAAAAGCCTAACCTTAACAGTAACACTTACTGTCTATGTCTGCTCTCAACCAACTTTCTGGGAATTAAGACGTGAATGACTGAAGACTGAATGATGCAGTGTGTTTATTAACTTACATAGTATAGCACATGTCTTGATTCTTGACGAGTATCTGCCTGTCTCCCTGGTGTATTTAATTATATTTGTTGTATTTATTTAAATACTTTTGAGATTCAAATACTTCTGAAAATATTTGAATACTGTCAGAAAAGGATTTAAATACTTTTTTAGAAGTATTTAAATACTTCTCAGTTATTTAAATAGTTTAAGTATTTATAAATACTTTAGGATCATTTTCACAAACACTAAGTAGTAAATATTTCAGATAAAGTATTTGCAAGTATAAATACAAATACTTGTTGCAAGAAGTATTTAAATACTTGGTATTTAAATACTTTCTAGTATTTAAATACTTATGAGGTATTTGTAAGTACATATTTGCCCAGCTCTGATGAGCAGGGACCGAACCGCCAACCTCTTGACTTGGAAGACGACGCCTTAAGCACTCGGCCACCAACCTTTCTGAGGCTACTTACCTAAAGACTTTATAGTTGGAACACGCAACGGATAGATTTTGCTTTTTAATGCATTTTAATCTAATTTTATTATTAAAAGAATAGATAGAAATATAATTTAAACAAATAAACTGCCGAATCTTTGCAAACTCTTTCGAATATAAATTATTTTGGATAATGTTAAAAAACATTATATCCTCGAATAAAAACGCCAATACTTATCCCTCACGACACGGTTTATTTTTTCTTAGCTTTACACTCTGTTTACGATAACAAAATGCCATTAGCGAGTTTTAAAGTTCGTAATCCGATAAATATAAATAAATTTAACACCGAAAAAAGACGACAATATGACGTGATGTGTAGCACGTCATTTTAATGTCATTTATAAGACGTCATTCTGTCGTCGATTTTTAGTGCCCTGACGTCTCTTTGACCAGAATCACCAGATTTTGACGTCATTATAACGTACCCTTGCTACCTGGGTAGTCTTTTAACACTACTGTTAATTTTGGATGTTAATTTCCGGTTCATTATGGGGTTAACTTTCATTTAAATAAGTACTTGGAGACGGGATGTACATAGAAGTTATATTAGGATTTTTTTTGGGAGACTACAGATGATAATATGGTAGCATCGAAGTAAATTTTCATCATATATAGAAGTTCTGAAAGTGGCCAATATGGTGTAAGGAACTCCTGAGCTTGGTATTGGAAGCATCTAGAACCTGGCGCTTAGACGATAGTGAATTGGACTTCACCATCTTTATCCCTCACTTTGCAACATAAATTCGCCTGAGAAATCTAGTAAGAGCCACATATAAAATTTTGCCTATTGTTTATAAATTTCACATATTTGTTTATTAATTTCGCACTTTATCTACACCAATACGTATTTTTTCTAAACGTTTCTTAATTCTTAAATAATATTTCAACTTTAGCATGTTAATCTAAAAATGGTTAAACAAACGTTTCAAATATTATTTAATGGGTGAATTATTTATGTGGCGTTTAATTTTAAATAAAAATAGATAAAACTGTATGTACGGATATTGTGATCACAATCTCTACGAAAAGCGTTGTCCATATCATATATTATTAATAATTTTTTTTAACATCGCACAGTCAAATTCTTGTAAGACTGTGTCTTTAATATTTATTGAATGTTTCTATTATCATCTCAATCGTCATCCATTTGTATATAGTACCATTAATGTTAAGACACCAGTTTCATTGATTTCTAATAAAAGCAATTTTATAAACAATTTTTGTTGACTTATTTCAGGTGTTGTGATACCTACTATTTTGATGCAGAGATACTTACTCATTTTATGCAGCGATGCCTTCTTATTTTAGGCAATGATACATACATACAAACTATAAATATTTGCATATATTCATTCATAATTTTCACCAAGTCTATTCAACTAATTTACTCTTTTTCTTTTATATCAACAACCTTTGAACTGAAGATAATTTGATTAATGTATCTTTCTAATAATCATATCTCTACTTATAGTGTAAGTTTCAAGCATAGAAAGATTGGCCTCCTTCTCTTCTCTAGGAAAATTATTAACAATATTTAAGTCAAATTATTAAAAACATCTACGTCAACTACTAACAAAGCACGTTAAGTCTGTGAGCTACTGGTGTAGAAATTTGTTCCCTCTAAATTAAACATCAGGTTAAATTCACACCTGAGGGTGCTCACTCCTTATTTTTCAGGCATGCAATTTTGAACAGGCACATGCAGTTTTAACGCATTGCTTTTAAATTGCACTATCTCTCACATTTGTGGGTTTTTATAGAAATAGTGAACAGAAGCATGTACTATAAAACAGTTGGTACTAATATTTTAAGCCTTTTTATTTTGTTGTGTGGCAGTTCAACTGGTAGAGTGCCAAAAGCTAATTGTAATACAGCTAATAATATATAATATACCTAATAATATAAAAATAACAACATAATTTTAGATTTGGTAAATATATTTATTTATTCTGTAGATACTGTACCCATACCAATCGCATTTCTAGGGAATTCCACTGCACGCTTCTCTGGGGGCAAATTAGAAGCAGGCTGCATTCTTAACGTACGTGTAAAAACCCATAAGTGTGAATAGGACACGCATGCGTTTTACATGCTGCGTTAAAAACGCAAACCCAGGTGTGAATTTAGCTTAAAGTTCATTCTTTAATCTCAAAACAAATTTTGTAATAATTTATTAAACAGCGAGGGTAGCATGTTTGAAATGGCGCCCAACGTGGGGCCACAGATCAAACAAACCAGATGTTTCACTTACGACGTATCATGGTTTAGATAATAAATCAACTCGTGGAAGGTAACAATTTGTGTAGTGATCTGCGCATTATATAACCAGCGAGTATAGAGTCACAGGAGGGAGCTTACGATACGTAACAATAATTAAAAGTCACCTAATAAATACTCAAAAAACCACTTAAATGTATAACAATAACAACTCTAACCTTCATTACAATACACCACATTCCAAAATACTTAATATCACCGGTGTAGCTGATGATGACTTCCGTCTCTGAGATTTCAGTACTAAAACTCCCTCCTATGACATTATACTCGCTGGTCTTAACTTCCATATCAACCGCAAGGTTCCTCTGTTTATGTCTTCTGCGCAGAATTCTGGAAGGTATAAGTCACATCACAAAAAATGAAACTGGTTACATAGTGAATACTATTAACAGCCAGTTTCACAATCGTTGGTTATCTTTTTGGTTGACTAACCAGAACCTGAAAGTTATAATTATTAGTAAACACAACACTACCAGACATTTTTACCTTTATAGTAATAAATCGTTGGTCAAATCCTAACTATTAATTAACCAACAGTTGCAAAACTGGCTGTTAATGTCATAGATCTTTATAATAAACTATTGGTCAAATCCTAACCATTAGTTAACCAACGATTGTGAAACTGGCTGTAAGTGAAACATCTGGTTTGTTTGATCTGTGGTGGGGCATTATTGCCCTATTATTGATTTTTCTTAATTGATACAATGAAAAGTTCTTTAGTGGTACGAGTTGAGAGTCATTACTTAATTACCTTATTCATGGTCACAATACAAATCTGTTCATTAGAAACTGATGAACATATTCTGTAACTTATTGCATTTCTGATAAGAAAATATTTCCTTTCATATTACTTATTTTCAACTGCTAATTGTTTAGTATATCTAACATTACTTTCTAGTTGTTTCAGTAATATAAATTTGTACATACCTTTCAGGATCTTTGGGAAATAGAAAGAAGCTTATTTGTTTCACCTTCGAAGGACATGGACGATAACCACATCCCCTATATAGAACCCATTATAAACAAAAATCAAATAAATAAATAAACTTAGAATAAAAAATTGTCAAAAATTGGAAGAAAAAGCCATGAAAATAACCAACCACCGTGTAAGAGTTTCAAAGAATGTCAATCGCACAACGTCAAGAATTATCATATGGTTTTTGACAAATATATATCTTATCGTCATGGCGACTATGAACAAATTTGGTCCCACCAGAAAGGCTTGCTTTTGCTTATGTCTTCTATGTCGATACTATGAGAGCCCTTGGCAAAAAACTTTAATTTGGAAATTATTTTGTCAATTTTTTCAAAAGTAATCTCAGTGAAGCCAAATTCCTCTAAATTAGCAGAAAATTTATTATTTAAATATTCATTTTTAATTAAATTGTTATTAGAATTATTCTGAGTAGGAAGATTCGAGAATGAATTAAGAAAGTTGTCAGAAGTTGCAACATTTAAAGGGACAGAATCTTTAGTTGAATTAATGTTGAGGGTTTTCAAGAGTTTCCAAAAACTTCTGGGGTCTGTTCTAAATTTATAATGTAAAAAAGCCTTCATTCAGCTTTATCGCATGAATTAAGAAAATTTCTTATTTCCTTATACTCATACCAAGCAGCGTCCGTTTTTGTTTGTTTGTCAATCTATTTCTAAGTTTCATCAAAATTTTAAATTTTCTGTCAACCACAGCATTAAATGTATATAACGGTTCAACATTGGTAGGTATCACTGCAAATTAAACAAACTTAAGTGATTTTAGCATAACGTTTAATAAACTTACATACATAAATCACATATGAAAATAAAAACAATAATATAAAGTATTATATAACAATATTATTATAAAATCAATTAAAAAAGAATCTAATTTGGTATAAATTCATCCTCAAAAATTAAGGACTCTATAACATAAATATGATGCAACTCAACACAATAGGCAAGTTTTTAAAATACATAATAAAAGCAGGGTGTTTTGAAAAGTGCACAAGAAGTAATGGTAACAATATTTGCCAATTTTAACTGCAACGATCCAAGCAACAGTAAAGTGGCAAAGGCTCAACATGTTGAATAACCCAACATGAATGTTTCGATAACACAATAGTTGGTGCCATTAGTATAATAGTGAATCTTACAAATGCAAATATATCACCTTTGTAAACTAAAAACGCTTTTGAAATGCTAAGGGAAATGATTTTTGCTTTGTATAAAGCATTTGAGCAAATTTTCGTTAAAATTAAAAAACAATGTTACGACACATTGAAAATAAAAACTATTTTACTGTATACACCCTTTATCACAGCATTCAAAGGTCCAGGCAATTTCCAAAACACCCTGTAAAATCTAACAGTTAAAAGGCACCTAAAATGGCTACATCTGCCACTTTTTCATAATTTTTACGATCTGACAATTATTCACTAATTAACACGTAGGCAATGGACCATATAATCCAGTAAAAATAGACATTCAACCTCTGAAAAATTATCATAAAGTTAAAAATTGGGTCAGACCTTACATTACAAATGAAATATCAAATGACCCCATCAGTTTCACTTGTGCTAAAAATTTTATTATACATGTGGCCTGTTCGGCTTGGTTGCATGTATTTTTCTTAAGTTTTTTTGCCCCACTGACCTCGAATCTATTGTTAGAACCCAGGGCTAATTGCCAAAATGTTGAGGAAAATAAAAAATCATAAAAAACGCGTCTTTCAAGGATACTATGTTTTTTTATGGATATCACGTTTTTTTTATGAATGCATAGCGTGTTCCAATGGTCCGCATATACCTACATCGAGTAATTTTTTCCACTGATCACGAATCTGGAGTCAAATTTTGGGGTCAGTGATGAAAACACTGAGAAAAATCAAAAAAACTGTCAAAAATCGGGTTTTTTCAGGATATCCAATCATTGTGCGTGATATATAGTATTTCAATATTATATGGGTTTTTGTTTTCGAACGCCCTTATCTTCAAACGATCTGTATAAGGGGTTTCTTCATCGTTTTGTTCCTTTTGTTTCACTTTTCTTTGTAGCATCCAGCAGTAATCTGCTAACACGTTAACATCTCATTTACCCTGAAATTGAGGTTCAAAGTCTTTTAAATTTTGGTGGAATCTTTCTCCTTGCTCTTCGCTGAAGTCGCCGTTATTTTCTGAAAACTCATCCAGGTGTGAATCGAGAAAGTGCAATTTCAAACTCATCATACAACCTAACTTTTCGTAATTCTTTATCATTTTTGATACAATGTTTCTGTAGTCTGGACCTTTGGTATTACCGAGAAATTTTGTGTCAAAAATGAAGATCATAAATGGCTTATTTGTGGAGATTTCAAAATGTTGACCATGATACTCGAGCAGCAAGCAGGTTTCACAAGATATCCTGTTATTTGTGCATGTTCGATATCAGGGACAGATTAAATCATTACAAAAAAACGGTGTGGGAATCCAGAACGTATCTCGTCCCTGGATCCAAGAATATTATAAATGAACCGCTTGTCAGCACTTCTAAAATTCTCATTCCTCCCTTGCACATTAAGCTTGAGCTAATGAAACAATTTGCGAAAGCTCTTAACAAAGATGGTCAATGCTTTAAATATTTGACTCATTTGATGAGTCACAAATCTGATGCTAAATTGAAGGAAGGTAACTTCGTTGGGCAGCATGGTTAAGTTTTAAAGAGTGTCCACAAAATTTCTCAGTAATACCAAAGATCCAGACTACAGAAACACTATCAAAAATGATAAAGAATTACGAAAAGTTAGGTTGTATGATGAGTTTGAAATTGCACTTTCTCGATTCACACCTAGATGAGTTTCCAGAAAATAACGACGACTTTATAGAAGAGCAAGGAGAAAGATTCCACCAAGATTTAAAAGACTTCGAACGTCGATTTCAGTGTAAATGGGATGTCAACATGTTAGCAGATTACTGCTGGATGCTACAAAGAGGAGTGAAACCAAAAGGAATGAAACGACGAAGAAACCCCTTATACAAATCGTTTGAAGATAAGGGCGTTCGAAAACAAAAACCCATATAAAATTGAAATACTATATATCACGCACAGTGATTGGGTATCCTGAAAAAAACAGATTTTTGACAGTTTTTTTGATTTTTCTCAGTGTTTTCATCACTGACCACCCCAAAATTCGACTCTAAATTCGTGATCAGCGGAAAAAATTACTCGATAAAGGTATATGCATACCATTGGAACACGCTATGCGTTCATGAAAAAATGCGACATCCATGAAAAAAAACGATTTATGAGTTTTTTTTATTTTTCTCAGTATTTTCATCACTGACCTTTAAACTTGACTCAACATTTGTGATCAGTGGGAAAAAGGTGTACGCAGGCCATCGTAACACGCTATGTATTCATGAAAAAAACGTGATATCCATAAAAAAACATAGTATCCGTGGAAGACGCGATTGTTTACGGTTTTTTAAATTTTCCTCAACATTTTTACAATTAGCCCTGGGTTCTAACAATAGATTCGAGGTCAGTGGGGCAAAAAAACATAAGAAAAATAAATGCAGCCTAGCTAAACATGCCACATGCATATTTTACCGCCCAAAAAACCATAAAAAACGCATTTTTTGACAGTTTTTCGGGTTTCCTCTGTAATATGCACCCCCATTCTGATGTCAGATTCTTAATGAGCGGGAAAGAATACTAAAGAAACGTATATTCAGATGCCCAGTTCAAATAACTTTTGTTTTATGGGCCCGTGTAATCTTCAAATTCTTCTTCAACAATTATATGTTCTTCCCTTTCTTCTTCTTCTTCGCCTTCTTCTTCTACCTCTTGTTGCTGGATTTCTGTAGATTGCTCTAAGAAACAAGATGGATCAGATATCTCGTCATTGGTATTATAAGCATCATGATCTGTTGTATTCAATGCAACACTGGAGCAAGATTGGCCTCGAAGGTGGTGTGGAAAAGAGTGCATATGTGAAGTGTGAATTTTCCAATTTCTATATCGCAATATCTCACGAAAAATCATTGGTAGGAAAAAAGTATAAGGACCTTTTTGTAGAGAATTGTAATACAAACTTTGTAATACTTATTTCTACGATAACACGTGCCATTTAAGATATCTGCGAAAAACCGATTCCTTTGACCTTGAATAAAATTTTTAGTACAAGTGGAATCGATGCAGACTTTTGACATTCCATTTGTTTGTACCAATTTTTAACTCTATGCGAATTCTTCCAAGGTTTGGACTTTTTTTGTTCATTATTACTGGATTAATATGACAAAAAATAAGTAGAAGCGTGCATAGAAAGTGTTTGCTAAACACCACAAAAATGTTTACCTAATAGCAAGTGACCACTAAAGCTACGTTTTAATCGACCCCAGATGATGCAAACTTGGTGGGCAAAAAGCACGTCGAGTGTAGTATCTGACTGCTAATATGTCAATATTGACAAAAGTTGGTATCTGCAAGATTGTCCAATCGGGCCCACAATAATTTTTGAAGGAAAATTACACACGACATTCTACTTATTTTTAATCAGACCACCTTATGTCATGGAGTTGCCTAGCTGAGCAATATTAAATTGATGTTTCATATAAAATAATTAATCTACAATTGCACATAAAAAACTGAATATATAAGTGTATATATAAAAATTAGGCTTTGCTATAACAACAGTATTATGTTTCTATAGGGAGCAAAAAATGTCAGTCTGGCACCTTTGGCATGCAACCATGAAATATACAAAAAAAATACATAAATTGAAAGTTTTGTTCTCCCGGTTCTGAGTATTATATAAAAAATAACAATAATCAGTTATTGTTTAAGCCTGATCGTCATCCAATTCTCGTACTTTTTCCAGCTTAGTATTGGCACCATTTTCTTGTAGCAGTACTAACCATAATGACGGTTACCAAGTAATTCATGCAAAAATAGTTATCACATTACAGGATTGCGTGTAATTGTGTAAAAGTCACTTATTATTATTATTATTATTTTCTTTTTACTTATGGACGGAGTTTAGCATGTCAAAGCTACTAGACTGCAACAAATAGGATTTTCATAATGAATTAAAAAGAATACTGCTAGCTCATTTTTCTAATAAATGGTAACTTAAAATCGGGGACAAAAATGACATAAAAATTACCGTTCACACGCCACCCATCAATTACAATAACGTATAAAAAATATAACAGTCTTAAATCCTATTCATAAATGCTTCGATAAAAATATTTTGTAGAAAAATACTTTACTTAATTTAAGCAAGAATTATACTATCTAAAATTACGTGATGTAAATATATTGGATCAAAAACGGAACACGCTTCGCATCAAAATACATAGAGATATTGTTAGGCCATAATGGACTATGAGCTCAGTTTTTTAAAAGAAAAGAAAACAGGATAATACACTGAACTGAAAACTTGATTTGAAAGTTCTGCATACGGTATCTGCCAAAATCGTGAGATACCGTTGAGAATAAAATACTTTGCTGTGCAATAGGGTGTGCTGAAAAAACACTTTCTTTTATTTTTCTATCGCTATACCCCAGAAAATTTGTCTGTCACCTAGCTAAGCAAAATGAAAAAAATTTCACATCAAAAAATATCTTCTGTTCGCGCATCGCACTCAAAGTTTTGAAAAATGGCGAAATTTTGCTGTTTTTTGTCAATTTTTTATAATTACTAACTACTATCGAAACGCTTTTTGTTGGGAAAATTCTGGCATAATAGATCTTGATAGAAGGGTCGTCTTAATGAAACCATCTGTTGCATCAGTGCCACACCCTTTTTTAGATGCTTTGGTCACAAGTTTGATACACCATTCTACAGCCTGGATGTGACGGGGGAAGCTTTAGAAATCCGGTTGCAGTGGTATGCCAGTCTGTATTAGATTCCCATTCCTCAAGTTGACAGAAAAGTGCTGAGCAAGGATCAATTATACCTACTTGATATTTTTGCTGCCATAAAGTCAGGTACAATTTTAGAAGATTAGCAGCTCGTGATCCTGGCCCGCTTTCACACTCAAGATGGTTGACGACAGCAAACAGACTTCTCAGACGTGAGCTTAGAAAAACCTACTGATGAAATTAGGTAGTTGATACATTTTATTTTGAAATGTTACAAAATTAAAACCAGCAAAAATTTCACAGATGGTCCAAAGGTAGTTTTTGAAGCCATGAGAGCTTCACGGTACCTAACTCAAAATTTATTGTCATCAACTCAGTAATTGAGCGAAACGCTTTCTTTGCTCACCCCGAATGAATGTGGCTGAAAGAAGACCAATCAGAGAACTGGGGCTGCGCAGAATGTTAAAAACTCGATCACTTTCCAAGGGAAAGGCTATTCGAAACTTCACCACACCAAAACTCAACTTTGAAGTAACAGACTACGTCAACATGATTTTGTGGGATAGTTGCAATATCTCCCCTCTTCCACTATAAAGGAACATCACGGATGAAGGCATTAAAAATTTAATACAGACTGGCACTGGATTTCCAAAACTTGCCTTGTTACACCCAGGCTGTAGAACGGTGGTAAAACTTGTGGCTAAAACATCTAAAAGTGTATGGTGCTGACGCAAGAGACAGCTTATTAGGACCACCCTCCTCTCAAGATCTATTATGCCAGAATTTTCCCAAAAATCTGACTTTAAAGTGCACTTTATTGAACAACAATAAATATTTCTTTTTCATTTAGCTTAACTAGGCGATAGGCTACTTTTCCGGGGTATAGCGGTAGAAAATTTTTTAAAAAAGTGTTGTTTTGGCCCACCCTAGTGTGTAATGAAGAATCATTCTTTTGCTTCTTAACAACATGGGTTATTTAAATGCTAAATTTTTTCTCCGACATCAACTGGAATGACACGAAAAAATTCGAAAAGAGAAGAATCTTCCTTATTCGTTCTTTGGTATGTTTCCAAAAAAGCATTTTGCAATCAATCATCACTAGAATCATGTATCATAAAAACTCGACTTCACAAAGCACAAGTTTTCGATATCTGCAAGTATTTTGATTCCGATAGTTCCATTTATAAATTAAAAGTCAAAATACCCGGATATTTTTTTTTTTTAGTATCATCTCACCACCAACTTTTTTTCTGCATAAAATAATCTAAATTAGGTAAATTTTCCGTGGTATTTCAACTTTTCCAATACTTTAACGAATACATCGTTTGGGGTGATTGGTTTTTCGCTACACATGGGAGTAATCTTCGAGTAACGATTCTCCATAGTGTATAACAATGTAATCATGGTAATACATCATGATACACAAAGGTTGGCCGATTATTATCGATGACCATACCACTAAATTTCCAAACCTTGGTCCATATGTACGTTCCATGAATTTGGATATATGAGATAATGGTATTTGGCCCATCATTCCCATGAAGGCCCATATTTTGTACGTTTTCAGGGGAACGCTCACCTAAAAATAAGACAATTTGAATTTGACAAAATTTTACACACATTTTATTATTATTTCTATCCATTCTATCCAAAAATCATGATTTCTTTGATTTTTTTTAAATAAAAATGTTTATTTGACATCTTAACTGTCCACATTGTAGTTTCTTAATAAATAATAAAACAAAACTCTATACATAATTATGTTAAAACTGAAAATTAAAAATTAAAACTGTTCCGACTTGGTTCCGCAAGTCAAGAAGCCGCACTTGCAAGCTTGTTGGAACTCATTGAAACTTGTAAATCCCGCTCCACAACTTAATTTAATATCTAGTACTGACTGAACGCTGATGTGCGACGTGTATTAAAAACAAATGTCTAGTCGGAGCAGGAAAGAAGATGTTTAGCAACATTTTGTCAAAAAAAAAGTTATGGGCAAACTTGGATGCCATGCAATATGTGAAAAATGTAATAAAGAAATTCAAGGGCTCGTCGACAGACTTAAAAACTACTGTAGTGGAGTCAAATTAGGATTTTAATGTGAATTGTCTGGTCAGGGCAGTTTTTCTGTTTTAACGTGTTCAAAACTTATGTTCACAGCTCAGTTTCGCAAACAATTTAACTTTTTAGACCCTGTTTTCCATCGGTTTTCTTTGAATATGTCTAAATCTATAAGTCCTATGGATAACAATATAAAGAAGGAAAATGTTCGTTTTGAGCTGTACAATAAAAGTGTATAAACTATAAGTCATTCCAATTGTTAATATTTAAAAAAAATTGAACATTGCAAAATTACGCGTTTTTAAACAAATCACTGCTCTTTTAAAAATAATGGATAATATTCAATGAAATTTTGGAAAAATATAGCACTTATAAAGTACAATCACCACTTAAAATTTCAAATCAAAACGATTACTAAAACGGCTCAAATAGACAATTGTTGCTAAAACTTTGCACTCTTGTGAAATCCTGCCACCAAGACCAAGAAATGTGTACGATGGCTCAAACTGTAGCATTCTATAAGTACTTTAATATCACGAAGAAAAACGATTTTCTTTCAAAATTTAAACCCGTTTTATTGCAGTTGTTTATAATTTTCGAAATTTTAATTAGAAACAAATTCAAGTAACTCTCTGGTTTTTTTTCCTGAAATTAAAAATGGTAAATGAGTAATGAAAGTAGATTAAAAAAGCCAACTTATGGAAAAAAAAATTAATGCTCTATTTGCATTTGGAGCTGAGAAACATTAATTTTTACATTTAGGTCACTTTTAAATAAACAAATCGATATTTCTTCTTGAAATTTGGGCTGATAATTGTCCAATGCTTATTATTTTGATTCTGCTATTTGAAGATAATCCAAAGCTGCAATTGTTAAAATAACATCGAATAAAGCGGCTTTGAGAACATAATGTACATTTTCAATTTTTTATGACTTTTTTAATTTTTGTCCTGAAGATGGTAAACCAACCTAACTTGAACAACTACCCTTATGTTTATGTATACAGCTTTGTAAAATAACATCGTAAAACTTTTAATATTACTGATACAATAAAAAAAATATATATTTCGCGAGCAGGATTTGAACACAAGATGTCCGCATCCTGAATAAAAAATGCTAGTCGCCTTACCCACTGGGCTATCTAGCGATTAAAATCCGGTTTGTAAGAACATAATATAACATTTAGCTGATTTTCGGATCTCTATAGAATATCTTTTAACAATTGTAGCTTTGGATTATTTTCAAGTAGCAAAGACAAAATAATAGTCACTGGAGAATTATCAGTCCAAATTTCAATAAGAAATATCGATTTGTTTATTTATAAGTGACCAAAAGGTAAAAACTAACGAATCTCAGCTAAAAATGCAAATAGAGCATTAATTTTTTTTTAATTGGCTTTTTTAATCTAATTTCATTACTCATTTACCGTTTTTTATTCATAAAAAAAACAGAAAGAGTTATTTGAATGGACCCGTTTAGTGTGATGTCAGATTCTAGGCAACCAACAATACAAGTGTGTGTTGCTGAAGATTTTGAGCCTTCCTTTCGTACTATACATATGGCCGTTGATCAGTGCCTCTAATTGTATTTGGTTAAAATACATATTAATTCAATTGGGTAAATTATATGTAGAACTAATCTAATATATCTTAGGTATATGGCCTATGAATTGAATTGTCTTAAATATATCATATAATAGAGTAATAACAAAAAGTTGTTAACGGCAATTTTTGTCATCCTTAATAGCAAGTTGCATGAGAACGAAAATAACAAATGTAAATTTCGTTATTCCACTTGCATTGTTGGTTTCCTAATATTTGATGTCACTACTAAACGGTTTCATTTGTTTATAACTACTGTGACGTGCTTACACCCTTTTTGTAAACACCCTGTATCGTGGATTCGGAAATTATAACAACCAGGGTAACACTAAACACTAATTTATTAACTTACTTAATTACAACAATAACTGCTTGGCTAATAACACACTGTGTACTACTTGATCACTTTACTCTCTTCTGTTCTGATCTTACTACTCTTGCTATCTAAACTGAACTTCTACTCTGCTTTACTCCATGCTTTATATACCTAAAGATGACAGATCTCGAAGCTTCTCTGATGACGTCACCATACTCTAGACAGTTCCAGAACAGATATGTCATCACTCTAGACTTTCTAGTAAGTTCTTTCCACATTCAGACATCCGAACTACTGAATTCTGTGCCTACTTTTCAGTGCACCCTTGAGGGGTTGCAACATATTACACTGCCCCCTCCCTAAGCCTGAACGTCCCGGTCAGGCAATTCAGCCTCTTTCACATACTTTGCCAGTCTGTCTAGGTGTACGATCTTCATCTTGGACTTTTTGCTTCGTTGGATTCAATACACAACGTCATTGATTCGGGTGATGACAGAGTACGGTCCTTCCCAAGGCGGTTGAAGCTTCGGGGACTTTCCTTTCTTTCTTTGAGGATTGTACAGCCAAACCAGATCTCCCGCCTTGAATCCTCCTGAATTGGACTTACGGTCATAACGAGCTTTCATTCGGTCACTGGCTATGGTGATTTGGCCTCGCACTAATTCATGGATATTTCTTAACCGCTCTCTAATCTCATCTGCATAATTGTTCACTGAGAGTGGCTCCCTGCCTGGTGTTCCAAACATCAAGTCACACGGCAGTCTGATTTCATGTCCAAATACCACACAAGCCGGTGTCTGTTTCATAGTCTCATGGATGGCAGCCCGGTACGCCATGAGGAAGAACGGCAAGTGACGATCCCAATCTCGGTGATCTTTATGAACTACCTTAGAAAGATGTTCCTTCATGGTTTTGTTATGCCGCTCCACCATTCCATCCGATTTTGGATGAAGAGCTGTCGTCCGTGTCTTGTGGATTCCCAATAATTTGCAGATCTCCTGGAACACCCCCGAATCAAAGTTCCTCCCTTGATCTGAATGTAACTCCAGGGGTACACCAAATCGACATACCAGGTTATCCACCAACACCTTAGCTACAGTAACAGCCTCCTGATTTGGAATGGCATAGGCTTCCGGCCACTTACTGAAATAATCCATGGCAACCAGGATGTACTTATTGCCATCAGTGGTCACTGGGAATGGGCCAGCAATATCAATTGCAATTCTTTCAAAAGGAGCTCCGACGTTATATTGCTGCAACTGACCCTTACTCCTGGTCTGTGGTCCCTTACTGGCCGCACAAATCTTGCATTTGCGACACCAAGCCTCCACATCCTGTCGACTATTGATCCAGTAAAATCGTTCCCGCACCTTGTTCAGGGTCTTGTTAACGCCGAAGTGTCCGCCAGATGCTCCATCATGCATCTCCTGATGTACTTTTGGTACTCGACATCTGGGAATCACTAGACGCATAACAACTTCCTTGCCATCCGGGCTTTCCCACGCTCTCTTCAATAGCCCATCAATGACTTTAAGTGAATCCCATTGCGCCCATAAAGCCTTCAGCCCCACTCCTTGATCTGAAACATCTTTCCACTCTGGGCGGGTTCCACCTTCTTTCGCTCTCAATATCGGTCCAATTTCTGCATCGTTCAGTTGCTCTTGCCTTAGAGCATCCTTTGTCCAATCGTCTGGAAGGTCTATTTTGACAGTGTTGACTACTACCATGCCCTGCAGTTTTTCTACACGTTGGCAGTGCCTGCAATCTTCCTTGCACGGCCTTCTAGATAGGGCATCTGCATTTTTATGAGATCTGCCAGGTCAATGTTCGATTTTGAAATCATAGTGTTGCAACCTCTCTATCCACCGAGCCAGTTGACCTTCTGGGGTTTTGATTTGCAACAACCATTTTAAAGCAGCATGGTCGGTCCGAATCTTGAAATGTTGTCCATACAGGTATTTATGGAAATGGTCCACGGATTTGACGATGGCTAATAGTTCTTTCCTTGTTACACAATAATTCCTTTCTGGTTTAGACAGCACCTTGCTGAAGTACTCGATCACTTTCTCTTCTCCATTTCGGATTTGGGACAGTACACACCCAACCGAAGAGTTGCTAGCATCAGTGTCTAATATATAAAGGCCATTTCTTTGTGGATATGCTAGCACAGGACTGGTGCATAATGCTGCCTTCAACTTCCTCCATGCTGTTTCACATTCTGGTGTCCACTGGTACTTCACCTTTTCCTCTGTTAGCCGGTGTAGTGGTTTCGCAATATCCGCAAACCCTTCCACAAAGCGTCTGTAATAAGTGCATAGTCCAAGGAAGCTTCATACTTCATGGACACTTGATGGTCTCGGCCAGTCTCGTACTGCTGAAATTGTGTCCGGGTCTGTTTGTATTCCGTCTGATGATACAACATGTCCAAGGAATTTGACTTCTTTCTGGAACAGTAAGCACTTCTTTGGATTCAGCTTCAGATGTGCGTTCCTAACTCTCTCAAACACTTCCTGAAGGTTTCGCAAATGTTCCTTAAAGTCCCGACCCATAACTAATACGTCATCAAGGTAAACCAGGCATGTCTTCCAGGTTAATCCTCGTAGTACGAATTCCATTAATTTTTCAAAAGTAGCTGGCGCATTGCAAAGTCCAAACGGCATCACTGTAAATTGGTAAAGACCGCTGCCTGCTGAAAACGCCGTCTTTTCTTTGTCATCAGGGTGAAGTCCCACTTGCCAGTATCCACTCCTGAGGTCTAGAGTTGAAAACCACCGTGAACCTGCCAGCGTACTTAATGTATCGTCGATTCGTGGTAACGGGTAGCTGTCTTTCTTCGTAACATCGTTCAACTTTCTGTAGTCGACGCAAAATCTTAAAGTCCCGTCCTTCTTGGCAACCAAAACTACTGGCGACGACCAGGGACTAGTTGACTCCTCAATTACTCCATCTTTTAGCATTTTCTGGATCATTGCGGAAGCTTCTTCCTGCTTTGCTAGAGGGAGTCTTCTCGGCTGTTGACGGATGGCGGGTGAGTCACCAGTATTGATCCGATGCTGGACTAGATCAGTTTTTGTAAGGGCTTCTGTGTTTTTGGCAAATACCGTACTTTCTTTTTTCAAGAACTTGATGGCCTCCCTACGTTCGTCCTCGGATAATTGCTCAAACTGGGAACTCAACAAGGTCACAACTTCCTTGTCTAAAGTAGATGAGCTTCCCTCTATTTGCTCCTCGCACCTTGCAATCCACGTAACTGGCTCATAAGAGCCAACTGCTTCGCCTTCTTTGAGTGTCACTGAGTGGGAATTCAAGTTGACCACTCTAACTGGAATTTTGTCTGTAGTCCTGGTTAAAGTTCTTGCCACAATAATGTTTTCAGTCTTAATCGAGTTATCTTCTCCAACAAGGCCAACGCAGTATCCGACAGGGTTTTCCTCTAAAGCAGCCTCGATTATTTGTTCTGTGCGAGCAGGAATCTTAACTGTCTGCGTTGTCAATAGCCTTGTTTTTTGAAAGTTTTCGTCTGCTGTTGACAGAATGAATTCTTCATTTCCAATTTTTAAAACTCGTTCTCCTACGTCAACAATAAATCCATACTCTCCCATAACGTCCAGTCCCAAAATGAAGTCATCCGTAATTTCAGCCACAATGACCTTGTGATTAAACTTTAAATGTCCAATCTCCAAATCCAGGTTGGCTTCTCCATGAACCGCTGCCTTGTCTCCCGTAGCTGTCCGAACGATCATTTCATTTTGCCTCTTTTCGATTTCCACACCAGATATAAATCCTGGGCGTACTATTGATGACGTAGCACCTGTATCGACAGTAAACGCACATCTCCTTTTGTTTACATAGCCTGGCAACAGTAGACTACTTGGAATCCTCCGAAGCTGGGAAATCTTTATTTCTCTGGGGGCACCATGTTTCCCAGCCAGCACAGCCCCCGTGGTGCTGACCACCTCTAGTTTTCCTGCGGCTTTTCGGCAACTGCGGCATTTGCCTTCTCGGGGCTCCGCTGTTGACAATCTCTCTTAATGTGCCCTAATTTGCCGCACTGATAGCATCGGATACCTCCACCCTGACTTGGCTTTCCACCGTTTCGTTGCTTAACCTGTTCTCCCAGAGAATCCAGTTTAGCCAACAGTTTACTGAACATTTCATTCATGTCCATAGGGACACCGTTCTTTTTGTCTGAATGTGCCTCTTCGACTGTCACCGCACGCACTCTTGACCGTGAAGTGTCCTTATAGGCAGCCTCTATTTCCAGGGCACGCACCAAAGCTTCGCTGCTGCCCTGTGTCGTACCTGAGAGCCCGCTTGACTTCTTCATCCCTTATGCCATCCAGAAAGGCCCCCATTGTTAACTGTTCTTGAAATTCTCTTGGGGCACTCGGATATGCCAGGTGTGCCAGTCTCTCTACCGCAGCTTCAAATTCTTGTAAGCTTTCCCCAGCCTTTTGTGTACGTGATTTCAGCTGAGCCTGGTATACTTGGGCGAGATGTTGGTCGCCATATCTCAAATCCAAGGCAGCTTCTAAAACTTTGAAGTCTCTCTGTTTCTCCACTGGGATGGTCTGAAGTAATACTGAGGCTTGGCCTCTTAGCGCTAGAACTAAGGCCATAGCCTTTTCCTCGTTATCCCAGTTATTCGCAGATGCTGCTGCCTCGAATTGTCTCTTGTAGGTTGTCCATGAGCTTTGGCCATCAAAGGAGGGAGGTTTTAATCGAGGACTCGATGATGTTACTAGCTGGCCTCCTTTCTCTCTTAATTGTCGTTTAAGTCGCTCCACTTCCCCTTCGAACTCACTCATCTTTCCTTTGATCTGACTGACTTCGGTCTCAACTACACCTACTTTGTCTTCGACCTCGTTTATCTCTTCTTTAACTTCTGCCTTGACAGAAATGATTGCGTCCTGTTGTATTTTTATTTGATCGCTCAGGATTTTCCTTAATTCCTCCTGGCGTCTTTCTTGCTCCTCTTTTTCCTGATATTCAGCATGCGCAACTTACAAGATATAAACAACCCAGAGTTCGTTAAATTCCTTGGGGTTAAATTAGATCCGAAACTAACTTGGGACAGTCACACCAATCAAGTCTGTAATAAAATAGCTACATACACTTACCTGCTTCGTAATCTGGGCGGAAAAGTATCACAAAATACTTTAACAACTGCATACCACAGCCTCATCCACTCTAGTATATCTTATGCTATACTAGTCTGGGGACATGCCACAAGTTCAATAAACGTATTTTCAGCACAAAGAAAGGTAATACACATAATTTCGGGATTAAGATATAGGGATGATTGTAAAGAACAGTTCAAAAAATTAAAAATTATGACAGTTCCGTGCACTTACATATTCCAGTGTCTTTTATATGTAAAAAATAATGAAGGTGTATTTAACACAAGAAGTCAAATTCATTCTTATAACACCAGAAATAGAGATAATCTTGATACCAACTTCCTAAGATTAACTAAAACTAGACGGCACTGGTTACTTAGGAATTCAGTTTTTCAATGCCCTACCGCCTGAAGTAAGATCACTGAATGTTAATCATTTTAAATGGAAAGTAAAAAAATACTTGCTCGATAATGCTTTCTATAGCACAAAAGAATTTTTAGACATTAACCACCACATTATTAATTAAGTCTTGCCTCGTATATTCGGGTGCACTATTCAAAAAATTACTTCGTGCAGTGTTTTATAACTCTATATTGTACATATATTTATTTATTTTAATATGTCATTAATTAAGTTTGTTCGTAATGTATTCATTTGTCCTCATTTTTAAATTTAATTTTTATATTTACATATATTGTCTAATTTTATATTATTCAGTCATATTATTTTATTGTATTCTATATTATATCACATTAACTTTTTTGACGTGTGTAAACACTATGTGTATCTGACACCAATAAAACTATCTATCTATCTATCTATCTACCTCTTGATGTCGTCTTTCTTGTTCTTTCTCCTCTTGCTGTCGTATCTTCAGGTCCTCCATCATTTTCCTCAGTTCGGCTTTTTCTTCTTGACGTCTTCTTTCTTGGTCTTCCATAATTTGTCTGAATTCGTCTTTCTCTTCTTGACGTCTTCTTTCTTCATCCTCTTTTTCTTTCTGGCGTCTTGTTTCTGCGTCCTCTTTTTCTTTCTGACGTCTTCTTTCTTCATCCTCTTTTTCTTTCTGACGTCTTGTTTCTGCGTCCTCTTTTTCTTTCTGACGTCGCTTTTCTTGGTCTTCTATAATTTTTCTCAGTTCGGTTTTTTCTTCTTGACGTCGTCTTTCTTGTTCCTCTTTTTCCTCTTGACGTCTTCTTTCTTGCTCTTCTTTTTCTTCTTGACGTCGCTTTTCCTCCTCTTGACGTCTTCTTTCTTCATCCTCTTGGCGCTGTTGGTCCATCATTTTCTTAAATTCCACAAGTAGGTCCTTCATTTGTTTCTCCGTAGCCATGCTTCTTGTTGTAATGGGCATACGATTATGTTAAAATAAAATAAATTTAACTGCCACGTCAATATCAGTAATGGAACTTTCTAGAAGAATCTCGAAATGGCACGAAAATCTAGAGTCTATGTCACTATCCAGTTGGATAAATTTCACTATGTCCAGTAATTTTCAAATAGAACGTTCTAGAAATGTTCTTAAACTAACACAAGTAAGTCTTATTTAGTGTCTCTATCACTTTCCAGTTCGAAGAATTCGATTATCTACGCTAGATTCCGAATAGAATGTTCTAGAAATTGTTGCGAACCAACACAAATTAGTCTTTTTCAGTGTCTCTGTCACTTTCCCGAAAACGCACTTTTCACAGTTTTGAGTCCAAAAATAGTCCTTAAACAATGTCCCGTAAGTTAATTCTCCGTGTCACCACTAATTCCCGAGAAGAACACTGTAGAAACTTTCTCGAACAGTCCAGAACTCTTCTGTTATAATTCCGCTTCTGACACACCCTTTTGTAAACACCCTGTATCGTGGATTCGGGTAACACTAAACACTAATTTATTAACTTACTTAATTACAACAATAACTACTTGGCTAATAACACACTGTGTACTACTTGATCACTTTACTCTCTTCTGTTCTGATCTTACTACTCTTGCTATCTAAACTGAACTTCTACTCTGCTTTACTCCATGCTTTATATACCTAAAGATGACAGATCTCGAAGCTTCTCTGATGACGTCACCATACTCTAGACAGTTCCAGAACAGATATGTCATCACTCTAGACTTTCTAGTAAGTTCTTTCCACGGTCAATAAACGATACGGTTGCATCAATCAGCAGCTTTAGGACGAGAGAGACGCGGGGGGCGGGAAATCGAATGAAAGAGACAGACATATCTGATTTCCATGCAGAAGACAGAGACAAAGATTCCGGTAGGGTCTACAGCCTACGTCACCTGTAGACACTACAAGCATCTTTGTCTCTGTCTTTTGCACGGAAATCAGATATGTCTGTCTCTTTCATTCGATTTCCCGCCCCCCGCGTCTCTCTCGTCATAAAGCTGCTGATTGATGCAACCGTATCGTTTATTGACCGTGAGTTCTTTCCACATTCAGACATCCGAACTACTGAATTCTGTGCCTACTTTTCAGTGCACCCAACATAACCTTAAATCTTGAGGGGTTGCAACATATTACACTACAATTTCGAAAATTATAACTGCAATAAAAAGGGTATAAATTTTGAAAAAAAAAAAATCCACTCTCCGTGATCTTAAAGTACTTATAAAAAGCTACAGTTTTACACATGTACACATTTCTTTGTTTTGATGGCAGAATTTCACAAGGGTGCAAAGTTTTAGCAACAATTGTACATTTGAGCCGTTTTAATAATCATTTTGATTTGAAATTGAAAGTGGTGATTGTACTTTATAAGAGCTATATTTCTCCAAAATTTCATTGAATATTATCCATTATTTTTAAAAGAACAGTGATTTGTTTAAAAACGCGTAATTTTGCAATGTTCAATTTTTTTTAAATAAAAATAACAATTGGAATGAATTATAGTTTATGTACTTTTATTGTACAGTTCATAACGAACATTTTCCTACTTTTTGTTGTTTTCCATAGTTTTCGAAATATTCAAAGAAAACTGATGGAAAATACAGTCTAAAAAATTAAATTGTTTAAATAAATAATATGCCGACCTCGCAGAACCTGCAAAACTGAAGTGTGAACTTAAGTTGATCCCCTGAACACATTAAAACAAAAAAACTGCATTGACCAGACAATTCAAATTGCAAATTTTTTAGTCATATTTGACTCTACTACTGAGAAACTTGTAAAAATCAGTCAAGTGAAGGTGAAAAAATTAGTGAGTGCCAAGCTAGTACAAGCAAAAATTAAAATTCCCAACAAACAGCAAGCGGGGATTTGAGTGGTAGTAGTCGAAGTAGTATTAGTTTAAGCTCCTTTGTTGTAAGATCATGTCAAGACAAAAAAAAAATAAAAAATTAGATAAACATTTTTGCAACAAATTGTTTTTTTAAGAATAGAGAGAAGTTCAGAAAACAATTGACATGTGAAGATCAGGGTATATCCCGCCTTCTAGATTTCAGTTTTCATCAAACCTTTTAAATGAAATATTTGAAGAGGAGAAATCAAAGTGCTTTAAAAATTTATCAGGTCAATCAGTTTGTATGTCTCTTGATGGTTGGTCAAATGTACATAATGAACCGATAATATGTGCAGTTTTGATACTAGAAAATGGAAGCGAGTTTTCTTGTGGAAAGTATAGATACATCAGAACATCCATGCACTGGTGATTATCTTGCAAACTTGGCCATTTATTTAATAAATTCACTGCATTAGGAGTTTTTAAATTACACCTTTATTAATAACAGTGTGCCATAATCTGTTATTTTATATTATTCGTACCTAATTGTCCTTTATAATTACTTCTTGTATATGTATGTAGTTACTTTATTATTCATTTGTTTATATATTATCTATTTTTAAGTGACTAATGATATAAATATTTATTTCATTACGTTGATCAATATTTTAATCATATATATTAGGGCCTGTGTAAGTACTATGTACGTTAACATCAATAGATATATCTATTTATCTATCTATGAAATATGTTTTCCTGATTTACCTTTACCAAATCGTAACACTTTTGTAAGTTTGTGTTCTAATTTGAAAAATTATGGAAGTTTTAAGAAACCAAAAACAACAAGAAGGAAAAGAACTGTAACTGATGAAAATATTGCTTTAGTATTAGAACAAGTAGAAAATAACCCCAACATGTCAGTACGCAAGTTGACGGAAGAAACAAATATTGCATGTCCCACCTGCCACAGACTTCTTAAAATAAACAAATTATTTCTATATAAAGTTCATTTAGTTCATAATTTGATTCCAGGGGACAATGAGCGTAGATTAGATTTTTTAGCATAATTTTCCATTCTCTCTTATGTGGAGTGAACAAACCAGATCCAAGAATCGTTTTGGAGTATATGTTTGGTGTGATATTGTTTATGGTTACATTGTTGGCCCAAGATTTTTATAATTTTTGCGAAATGATTTGCAAATACTACTAAGGAATTTGCTCGAAACACTATGTGGTTTCATCAGGCCCACATAATCATCACGTCATTAATTATTTAAATCAAACATACCCAGCAAGATGGATTGGTACCAATGGAATACTCAGGTGGCCCGCTCGATCTCCTGACATTACTCCATTAGACTTTTATTTATGGGGATTTTTAAAAAGTGAAGTTTACAGAGAATCAATAGAAGACATGGCAGATCTTTATAATAAACTGTATGCTAGTGTGGCAGTCATTAATCGGCACACATTATTAACAGTTTGTAGATCTAAACTACTTAATAGATTTACAATGTGTGTTAATGCAAATGGCAATAATTTTGAACATCTTTTCCGGTAGTTATTTTAATTTTATTAGTTGTAAACATTGTTATTGTTTTATGTTCGTAATTGTTTTTTTATTGATTAAATGTTCGAATTATATGATAAATAATATTTTTTGCTTTTTTCCAAAGGTAACTTCAAATGTATTTAATTCATAAGATATGAAAAATTCTTTAAATATGACTTTCTTTTAAAATTTGTGAATTGAATTGTCCAACTTAAAGAACTGAAATGTTCAAAAGATTACAATTATTCAATAAGGACAAATGGCAAAATTTGGACTCAAATATCTCGAACATGGTCAGATTTACGAATTTTTCTTAGAAATGCATTTTCTGTCACACAAATCACATTTCAAAATTTCTCCATCGAAATATTTCTGTAGAGCCCAGCGCCTTGTACTGATATATTCAAAAAACAATTATATTAAAAAATGAAGCCACCCTTATGATCTACAAACTTGGCTTTTACACAATTAAAATATCTCTATTCGTTTAGAAGATATCTGCCCTGGTAGTTTCTTTTGGGACACCCTGTATATGTAACTAGGAAATACCTATTTATATGCAGTATAAATAAATAAATAAAATGGTATTACTTACCATATATTCGTGGAAAAAGGCACTAATAAAAAACACTGTGACGCCCGCGGCATATTTACTGTATCCCATTTCTACCATAGGAAAATACAGATGTCTTAGAGCCCACTTGTGAACAGGCAGATTCCAATTCCGCCAAAATACATCGATGTTATTGGCGTTCCACCAATCATTGTAAAAACTTCGATCGGCAAAGTGTAGAATTTCTCCTAACAAGTTGAGCCAAGAATGAAACATGATGTAGAACATGCATAACCATGCCAAGTGGTTGGGGATCTATAAAACAAAAGATTACATGAATTAGGAACTGGGATTATGCACTCCCTCGATGAAAGAAATAAATTCGATAAAATCTTACCTGTTTTCTTTCTGCAAGAACAAGATGTGTGAGTGACTGTGCAGGCCAAAAAATACCACTTCACAAATAGCAATCGAGAGTCCACGTATTTTTGCAGAAAGAGAATAGATAAAATTTTATAAAATTTCTTTTATTCAATATTAAATAAATAAATTATTATTATTATTATTATTACTATTGTCAATCGTGAACTCACTGCATAGGTCTTTAGAAATTATAAACCACATTCAATCTATCATTTTTACTTACAGCTAATTTTAACAGTCTTTCAGAGGCTTTGGTAAAGTCCATATTACTAAACGGAATAAGAGAGTTCTTAACAGACGGGATCATCCACTGTTGTATCACGCAAAGTATAATTTGGGTTCCAGCTAACACTTCAAAGATCCGTTTAATTAGGAATCTTTTTCGTATCCGGTCGGTTCTTGGGAAATTCAACTCGTAGCACAGCGTTGGAGCAAACAGAAAATAGTAAAGATCCTGCAGGGTTAAATTGTCAGGATATTGAACTAAATGGACCGAGTCTCTTAAGTCCTCATTTGAGTTTTTAACATCATTTTTGTTACCTAAAACACATTGAAATTCTCAGATAATGAAATCAAATCAAAATATACTTTATTTTCCAGAAGAAAACAATTCGTCATTGGCAATGTCAAGGGAACAAGAGTATACAAACAAGTAAATAAAATATACAAAATAAACACAAATAATAGGAACAGTACAATAAAAAATTATTTAAAAAACGAAAATAAATAAAATAGCACATTAGATACATTCAAATGTATCAAATAGTTGATAGAATTGACCGTTACTTGGTGAAAATCTATATCATCACTAAATAATGAAATAAAAGTCATGAATGAATAGGATAATTTACTTACTTGAGCTTAGATTGCTATAAGACAATGAAGACCTCCTCAGGCTGCTTTTATTACGAGCAGTTCTGCACCACATGTTCACTTGAATATAGGACCACAATTTCAAGAACAAAATGCTATATAGTGTGGTGACAACCGATGCGCCCACTAAAACACAAAGTTGCTATTAAAATAAATAAAACCAAAAATAACCACTTTTCGCACTATTACATTCTGTAAACGTCTATCGACAGATTCCTTACTTTATGTACAAATTGGACTGTAACAAAGTTTGAAAATTTTTTAAAAATATTTGAGAATATTCAGTTTATCTTTTTGTTTAAGATTTATAACTAAAATAATTTTTTAGCAACACGTCAATTAGTTGAAACAAAATTAAAATGCACAATGGAACTTTCCAATGTCGAAAAAAGAAAAAGAGAAAAAAATGTATTCTATGTCAGTCGTATTCGATAATTTTTGTTTTCTACAAACACAATTTAAAATTAATGATCTTCAATACAATTGAAAACTCTTACAGAAGATGTTACTAAAAATTAAAATTACCTAAGCTAAATCCATCTTTAACATGAATTACGACCATTGGTAACAGTATTAACACCAACAAGTTTATTATATGTACCAACATTCCTGGTCCAGTTGGTATTATTTCCTAAAATTAAACACATCGGTAAAGCAATCAGATAAAAGCAATTTAATTTTTTTATTTACTTCTGTCTTACTGAAATTTGAGATGAAGCAGGAAAACATACTTTAATCAGTTTAAAAATTTAGCATGATGCAAAGAAAGCATACTATACAGATTACTTTCCCGATACAATAAAACAACCAATAATGTATCGTGAGAATTTAAATATGAATCAATGTAATTTTAAAAATTGCTTGTTTATAGTATAATTATTTTTTTAAATTATATTTACACCTTCAAAATGGAATGTTTTGATAAAACGAATATTGTACCAATTATACAGGGTGTCCCGAAACTCCCGCCTTCCCCTTTAGGTGCTAATTCTCCATGCAAAAATAGTAAGAAAAGTTCCTATAAACATGTGTCCGGAAATGCTTCCTAAGGGAGCTATGGCCTTCTAAGGATGGCTCAAAAATAGGTGTTTTTACTAATTATCTCGGAAATGATTTGGGACAACTTTATGAAACTTGGTTAACTTTTTTAGATTATTAAAGGTTATTGTTTTACAGTATTAGCCAAAATTAATTTTATCCAGGGGCGGAGAAACGAGGGGTCGGTGTTCTTTGTTTCTACATATTAATTTTTCCATTTGACATTTTTAGTGTTTTAATCCCTGATTATGATTCCCTGGTTAATTCTGCATAAAAAAGGGCCTCTTTACAATTAGCCATATGGCAAGCCGTTTTCGAGTAAAAGCGGTCTAAACGAAATATTCGTTTGCTAAATGCGCATTATTTATTTTTCAAAGTAGGCGTGAAACAATAATCTATATTAATCGAAAAAAGTTAACCAAGTTTCATAAAGTTGCCCCAAATCATTTCCGAGATAATTAGTAAAAACACCCATTTTTGCGCCATGCTTAGAGGGCCGTAGCTCCCTTAGGAAGCATTTCTGGACACATGTTTATAGGAACTTTTCTTACTATTTTTGCTTAGAGAATTAGCACCTAAAGGGGAAGGCGGGAGTTTCGGGACACCCTGTATACCTATTCGTAGTTTACACAATAAAACTCATAGGCAGGCTACCTTGCCTTTTTTCAACCACAGAGTAAATTGTATAGTAGTTGCTGATGATGACAAGCTTATAATCAGTAAAAGTGAATAAACTGATCCATAGTTATGATTAGTAGGTTTAAAATAGGATGAAAGGAACACATTCAAGGCGTAGCCATTTTAAAACCAAACTGGAGTTACATGGTTTAATGCTAAACTCTGAACTTAAATTTTATTTCTAGCAACTCCTCTATCTGCAAACCACTGAATAAGAGTGTTTCATTGTTCAAACTGGTTTTTTAACTCCATCACAAACTGTCAACACAATTATGGTTTTTTAATAACAAATCACATGATGTTAAATCTGATACATACAGTGGATGCTTTAATACTGAGATGCGTTTATCCATCAAAAACTATTTCATGGACATAGGATAGTTGTCTTGCGTCACCCATGATTACATTTACATTCATTTGATTGCTCAAACATTCTAGTAACCAGCGTTTCCCAACCCTCTCTAAATTGTTACCCCGGTGCCTCTGAAACACTTGAGAATATGACGGATACATCCGTTAACCATTGATAGCTAGCCATCGAATATTTTTCCAACTGAACAAGAAATTTGAGGTTAAGGTTTTTAAACTAGGTATAATTTTGGTAACACTGTAGTTGCATCCATTTCGAACAAATGGTGAACGCAAACTAACTGATTTCTCACCGGATTCATTAAAATTAATCAAATATCACCCAGTTCATTTTTTAGAAAGCCACGCCCCATGTATCCTTTCAAATTCTTAAATTACAAATAAAATTACTTACTACAGCTAGACCCTTTTCCGTAAGAAGGCACAACACTACGGGCACAACAGAATCTAAAATACAGAAGGAAAAATTTGCAGACAGTATGTCAGGGAGCATCCTTAATTTATTAATTTGGCTTACACTCTATTTGAAAGAGTCTATACTAGGCGTCAGCGAGATCGCTTTCCAGCTGCAATTTATTTATTTTTTAACGGATCGAGATGAAACTAGGCATGTGTCACATGTTACCAAAGCGACATTTTCTAATCCATCTGTCAAGTTTCTACAGATTCCGGTTGACTGGAAGTGATCCCTACTTTTGATTTTTAAATGAAAGACCTTGAATATTTTTGCGTTTGACTGTGTTAATTCATGACTCTTTCCGTCATTAATAATAATAATAATAATAATAATAATAATAATAATAATAATAATATGCTTTATTTCAATTGCCAAAATACATTGGATATGAAATGTCACAAATGAATAATTGTAAACTGTGGAGACATTGACACTACAGCTATTAAGTAAAACATATAAAGTTTAATATAAAGTAAAATAATTTTAAATATAATTTTGTAATATAATGACAACAACATATAAGGTAAATATACAAAATAGTATTTTATAGAAAAAATTTAATTCCACCTGTGCGCCTGATCAAAGTACTCACCTAGTGAATAATAAGCTTCGTTTTGAAGTAACTCTAGTAATTTTTTTTAAGTTTAGCTCTACCTAACTCTTTTAACGGCCGAGGGAGATTATTATATATATTGCTACAGGTGTATTTTGGGCTTTTTTTTAAAGTACTTAGGTTGAACTGGTCTATTTGAATATTTGTGTTATTTCGTGTAGTGTAGTTGTGAATATCATTCCTGTGACTATATAACTCTGGCTTTAGCTTGGTGAACATTACTGCTTCTAATATGAGGATGCTTGGTAAAGTTAATATTTTGTTATCTTTAAAAGTAGATTTACAAGACTTTCTTGGTGATAGCCCAAAAATTATTCTTATAATTCGTTTTTGTAAAATAAAGACTCTGTTCCAATCAGTTCCCTGTCCCCAATATATGATTAAGTATTTTAGATGTGGATAAATTAATGCATAGTAAACATTAATCAGATATTTTCGATCTAAAAAGGATTTGAGGTTTCTAATGGCGAAATATCCACTGTTGAGTTTACTCACAACATTGTCAATATGATTTGACCATGAGAGTGTCTCATCTATTGTAATGCCTAGGAACTTAGTATGTTTTGATGGTGATATTATTTTTTGATTTATGAGAAGCTTTATTGGTTCTATTACTTTTTTTTTATGAAATGTGATATATGTGGTTTTAGATACATTAACTATTAATTTATTTCTAATACACCATTCCTCGAATCTGATGAGCAGATTCGTTGCGTTTTTATGAAGAGTCTCTAGAGATGTGGCTGATATCAGTAAACTTACATCATCAGCGAACATGACTAGGAGTGAGTCTGAGTTCCTCATGTGTGCATCTAGATCATTGATAAAAATTGTAAATAGTAATGGAGACAGCGCCGCTCCTTGTGGAACACCGAGATTCATTTCCCGACTGTGAGAGGTACTATCATCTAATTTAACAAATACCTTGCGATTTTTTAAAAATGATTCTATCATTTTGAAATTTTCCAGTCAATTTTGATTGTCAATGTCCCGTGACCAACTAGATGTGTTGTGATACATCATTAGATTGGTATCGAAAGATTACATTTAGCTGTAGCATGAAAACTTTGAATAATTTCGAAAAAACGATTTCATCAATTTTCCTCCGTGACACAAATTAACGACAATAAAATCAATATGTATTTTTCTTCAATTACTCATGAATATTGCAACAATTTCTGGTGGGTCACAGTACACTAGAATGAATATTAAAATTAGCTGCAAAAATTTCAAAATAGCGGAAAGAATCATCAAGTTGGTAGAGTAGTATCACTATGAGAAGATGACAGCAAAAAATATCCGCAGAGATGAGTTTGTGCACTCCAGTAGACGCAATCTTCTTGTATTTCCGTCAGTTCATTTATTAAAAAACATAGTTGAATTGTTGGTTATTAGGTCACAGGATGTTAGGTTAAAACAATAAATGAACTGACGGAAATACCTACAAAAAATGGTGAAGGTCCCAAAAATTGACCAAGAAACATCAAAGGCGGTGTGTGGACAGTGTCGCTTCTGGTAGTTCTTTATTCAGTGCTTATATTTAGTTATTTCTATGTTTGTTAACAACGGGGTTAATTCGGACGGTACAACTCGCCAATTTTTAAACCAGTGTTAAATTTTAATACGGGGTTAGCTTAACACCGGGTTAGGGTAGTTTGGTACAACTCACCCTTAGGCTGTTACAATACAGATATGAACGTCAATAAGAAAAAAAACTATATACATAATTTAGTTTACAAGGTGAGACAATAAGTAGTAAATATAAAACACAATAAACAAAAAATATGACAAATACAGATTAAAATTCTTTGTATGAATATAAACATTTCTCAAATAAAAATTGTTTGAGACTAGATTTGTACTTATTAAAATTGTTGATAAGCTTTAATCTCACTAGGTAATTTGTTGTAAAAACTACCAGAGTAATAAGGTGATTTTTCAAAATGAGAACTATCATGACGAGTATTATAATTATAGTAACTAGCACTAGTTTTAAATTGGTTAATGTTACTTTTAATGTACTTTAACAAAGAAAAAAGATATATGGATGGTACCGTTAATATTGTGTGGTGAAACTAAGATTAAAAATTAATCTAATTATGCGCTTTTGGCACACAAAAACACGCTGCAAATTATTCGCACGTCCCCACATCATAATATTGTAGGATATATGGCAATAAGCCATTGAATAATACAGTTGCAATAAAGCCTCAATATCTAGGGAGTTCTTAAGTTTGCGTATGCAGTAATACGCTTTGTTAAGTTTTTTGCATACTTCTTGGATTTGAATATCCCAGCTTAGTTTTGTGTCTATTGAAATATCTAAAAATCTTGTATTCGGGCTAAATGTCATGTTAAAATTTAACTGAGTGTTGGAAGGTAATGGTTTTCTTTGTGAGAAATACATGCACACAGTTTTCGCAAGGTTTAATATGAGATTATTTCTGCAGCAATAGTCACCAAATTCTATCATAACAGCCATAGCATTATCAAGGAGCTCCATAAGGCTCGGTGCAGATATGCCAAAAGAGTTATCATCGGCAAACATGGTGATGTTACCTTTTGGTATGAATGATAGCAAGTCGTTTACAAAAATCAAAAAAACCAAAGGGCCCAGTACCGAGCCCTGGGG
The DNA here is from genome assembly GCA_936432065.2 of Rutpela maculata. Lineage (NCBI taxonomy): Eukaryota > Metazoa > Arthropoda > Insecta > Coleoptera > Cerambycidae > Rutpela > Rutpela maculata. The sequence continues at coordinate 12,194,976 of OW386289.2, read as the reverse complement.
CACTCCAAGACTAACATCATGTTCATTTGAAATTGTTTGGTTGATTTTTACCTGAAGAGATCTGTCAGTCAAATATGACATGATCCACTGTAAAAAAAAACTCCTTGAATGCATACCTTAAATAATTTTTCTTTAACAAAAGACAGATTGAGGGAGTCAAATGCTCGTGATAGGTCAAAGAATAATCCCATGACCAGGTTACCTTAGTCCATTTCATTATAAACAAATTGCAAAAGCTGAATTGTAGCAGTGTCAGTAGAATGATTTTTGCGAAACCCATGTTGGCGGTCCGTCAGTATTTTGAAAGAATTATATTATGCAACTCTTTTACCTTACATGATTTTGATAATAATAATAATAAAACAACTTTATTAGGTGAAGTTTAGTTCAAATTACTATTCTTACACCTCACCTGAACAAAGGTTACTTGTAATAGCTGGGCAGGTTTTAATCTACTCCATTACACAGCTCCTTGACAGCAAAACTTTTATCGCAATTACACATCCATATACCCCAGATGACGCTATGCACAGGTAAAAATATTCACGCATATTGGCTCGGGCTTTGTCATCTTTTCATAATAATACTACTCTACAGCCATATGCAGAGTGAGCTCTAGATTCCAAAAATGCAAAAATATACAGGGTGTCAAACAATGTCTTTTTGGTAACATGTGACACATACCCAGTTTCGTCTCGATCCATTAAAAAATAAAGAGGCATTCGGACAATGATCTCGTTGACACCTGGTATAAATTATTTAAAAAACCAAAGTAATAAAATGGGTTGACAGATATACAAGCAAGTTTTAGAGGAAAAAAAGTACTTACAAACTATTAAAACAAGTGATGGGTGTTCCGATCCTGACTCATCTTGGCCTGTCAAGATATAGAACCACTGTATGGGATCCACTCTTATTCCATATCTAAAATAAATAATAATTATTCAAGGTAAAAAGTTGCATTCCATAGTTCAAGATAAATACAGCAATAGGGCATTTCCAGATGTCCAGGAGTAAAATGCGCATTTATGTAGGATTACTAACAGGACACTGCAGAATAAACAAACACCTCTATACACTGGGAGTCATAGACAACCCCAAGTGTAGAGGGTGTAATCTGGATGACGAAACTGCCGAGCATGTGCTCTGTCATTGCCCAGCTCTCTCAACGAAAAGAGGATCCATACTGGGGGACTTCTGACCCAGTATGGCCAGCATAGGTGGCGTCTCACCTGGCCTTCTCCTCAAATACATCACAAGTGTTGGTTGGCTTGAAGAATGAGAGGCTCGGTGGACATGCCACCACTTACGGGGTACAGCCAGCTCGTCTATGAGGCCTGAGTGCACGTGAGCGCAAGCTCAACCCCCTCCCCCCCGTCCAACAATCCAAATCCAGAATACAGCAATAGTCTAAAAATTATTCAGTAATACATGAATTTAGAACGGGTGCCTAAAAAAATTATTTGTTGATGACGTTTAAAACTACTTTAGTTTAGCCATCTCCAGATGATGAAAACGTAGTTGGTGAAATGTGTGTCCAGTTTTTTTTATCTGTGAGTATTCGGAATTCTTGATTTTATTTACAATTTGACACTTTTCTATAATAAATATTTATAAATATACAGATGTGCCTGGATGGGGTACCGCACTCTTGGAAACTTTCTTAATTTCGATTTGCTGGGAAAGTCATTCTTTATAAAAAGTTTAAAGGTTACACTATGTTTTTTAAATATTTGTAACAAATCGAAAATAGACGCATATTTCCCTTTCAGTCTGCAAAATTCTATCCTAAAGAAAACTACCTTTTTTTAGATTTTTATTGAAAATTTTATTTAGCAGTTTTTTCAATTATTATGAAGAAAGGCTTAAAAACAGAGTTTATTTGCAAAATAAGGAAATAATAATTTTCAGAAAAAAGTAACATTTTATTCAACTAAGTTGAAAACTATTCCACAGGTAGATCTCCTACTAGTACACATTTTTCTAACCTTTAATTATTGGTTATTGAATTATGAATACTTATTTAGAAATTTTGAACAATTTGTTTTGGGCGAATTGGTCAATGAAAATTTAGAATTTAAAAGAAAAATAATTTTTCAGCAAGATGTGTATGCCCAGCACATTCTACAATTCTAGTTAGACAATGGTTATACAATCACTTCCGTGGCAGGTGAATTGATCGCTATGGACCAACAGCATGGCCAGCTCGTTCGCCATATCTGACCCCGTTGGATTACTTCTTATGGGGGTACTTAAAGCAGAAAGTATAAGGAAACGATTTTGAAGATGACGTAGATTTATTGAAGCAAAAAATTGTAAATGCATAAATGAAGATATGATCTCATCTGTCTATGAAGAATTTAAAAAAGATTTAAAAAACGTGTACTAGTAGATCTACATGTGGAATAGTTTTCAAATTAAATAAAACGTTATATTTTTTTTAAAGATTGTTATTTCCATATTATGCAACTGAATTCTGTATTTAAGCTTTTCTTCATAATTGAAAAGTCTTTGTTGAATAAAATTTTCAACAAAAATGTAAAAAAAAGGTACTTATAGCTTGATTAAAATCGATTTCATATTTTCTGATTTTGAGAATACCCTGTATAATTTATCTTAAGATTGACAACTGTTTAAAAACTTTTTATAACGAATGACTTATTCTCGGCAAATCAAAAATAAGAAAGTTTACTAGAGTGCAGGACCCCATCCAGGGACACACTGCAATTTATTGAAAAGCATATTTTTCATAGAAGAACTTAATCTTGATTGCTTAGCTTTCTATTCTTATCTTATTATTCAATGTACATTAACACGTTGAATGCTCATGACGTCTTTTAATGTCCTTTTGGCCTCGTCGCAATGTGCGTGGCGTCAGTTGGCATCTTTTTAATTTCCCCTATTTCATTTTTTTATTCACAAAAATATAAAATCTTCTTCTAGCCTAAGTGCACACGATATCAAATACGCTATATTCTTTAAGTCTTCGAGACTTATGGTAGTTTACATTCCAAATGAAAAAGAATAAAATAAAGAAACTATATAATAAATAGTTACTAAACCACACACAGACACCATCAGAAAAGTGATAAAATCTCATTTTAGCAAGTAGTAGATCATGATTTGATAAACCATGATCTACTACTTGCTAAAATGAGATTTTATGACTTTTCTGATGGTGTCTGTGTGTGGTTTAGTAACTATTTATTAAATAGATTGCAATGTGTTGAAATAGATGGTATTAAGTCGGACTCCATTGTAGTGAAACAAGGTGTTCCACAGGGCAGCATATTAGGGCCAATTTGGTTTAATATTTTCACATATAATTTACCATCAGTAATACATAATTGTAATACTCATATGTATGCAGACGATATTAAAAGCATTTGAACCGTCACATGTAAACCTTGCCCTAACTGATGTAAATTCTGATCCAGAGAGGATAAACAATTGGTCTTCTGAGAATGGACTTAAGATTAATGCTAGTAAAAGTTGCTTTTTACTAATAGGTTCTGCAAATGTTAAAAATAAAGTCATGAAGTTTAACTTCACTACAGTACATATCGACAATATAGAGATTCCACAAAAAGAATATGCGAAAAACCTAGGAGTAATATTTGATGATAGTTTAAATTTTGAAAGGCATGTGACAAGTACAAAAGCAGCAAGAAAAGGCTGCGAAATTGCATCAAGGCTTCAAAAAGAGCATACTGGAAAAGCATGTGTGACAAACTGGACTCCGATATCTGGGGAGATGGCTACAAGATTGTGATGAAACAAATGCTTGGCTTTCCTCCAAGACCCCAAATGTCCATTCAAAGGACGGAGGAAGTGGTGGGCCACCTCTTTCCCGTGCACGACCCCGTAAACTTTGAAGGTGGGTTCATGCACGACGAGAAGCAGTTATCAGCTAATGCGCTATCGTTATGTTCATGCTGACGGTTAAGTGATTGTGAAGATTCGTTCACAAGGAAACGCCGTGCGTTGTTTTTATATTATCTGGAATTCAACTGGTAAGTAACTGCGCCTTCTGAGTTGGCAACCAATAGAATCGCACAAAGGAAAGTTAAGAAGTAGTTGGGAACACGCCTTTAAATGATCAAAATTTAATTTTGACACTGTGACTGCGACAGACTCAGGCGACAGATGTATCGCCTTGTATGAGGTTAAATGAGTTCAATTTCCTTTGTAAATAATAAATATCGAAAATTAGTGGATAATCCTCTATGCAACTAATTAATGCCAAAATAGTCTTTGTTTACTGTCCGTCAAAAATCAAAAGTAGTACACGTGAACGCATGCGCAAGCTCTAAGCAGCTAACAGCCGGCCAAAAAGATAAAAGTTGGGCAACTCTGGCTGTTAGCCGTTATCGTAAATTGGAGTATGAACGTGTTCGTTAAGTTGTGATATTTCAACTTTTAGCTGTCTAGCCACTAACCGCTTATCGTCGTGCATGAACCCACCTTGATTGTGACAGAACAGTGATATTCTTAGATTTTACGGTAGAAGAATTGAATATAGCTTGCAATAAGCTAAAACCAAACAAAGCACCGGGACCAGCCTACATCCCAGTAGAAGTCCTGAAGGAAGTAGTACAAAGTAAACCCGAATACGCACTAAGAGTCTACAACGAACTAGCACGAAGAGGAGTATTTCCAGAAGACTGGAAGCAAGCTAAGCTTGTACTACTTAGAAAAGGAAATAAACCTCTAGACCACCCGGCATCGTATAGACCCATATGCCTCTTAGACGCAGAAGGGAAACTGTACAAGCAGCTCATACTAATAAGGCTCAAAGGAGAACTAGTACGCACTGGTGGTCTGGCAGAGAGACAGTACGGTTTCATAGAAGGTCGACAAACAGTAGATGCTATAAACAACGTGACCCAAATCGCCAGAGAAGCAGCTGCTTACGCGCATCAGCACCGAAGACTGTGTGCTTTAATAACGTTAGACGTGCAAAATGCTTTCAACAGCACATCATTCTGGAAGACCTGCGAAAAAGAGGAATAGAAGAGAGCTTAGTCAGGGTAATAGCATCCTATCTATCCCAGAGGAAAATAATCCTGGAAGCAGAAGACGAGACAAAGACCGTAGAAGTCAGCAGTGGCGTGCCTCAGGTATCAGTACTCGATCCAACTCTGTGGAATGTCTTGTATGATGATCTCCTTAAAATGGAACAACCAGCGGGTGTAACATTAATCGGCTTTGCGGATGACGTAGCCATGACAGTAGTTGCGGAAACCGAGAACATGCTGATGAACAAAGAAGACACTGCCCTCCAGCGAGTTGCAGAATGGTTGGAAGGAAGAAAACTAAAGCTGACACCAGATAAATCGGAGGCAGTCCTCCTTACCACCAAAAGAAAAATAGCGCCAATCACTTTCACCATCCTGGATACTTCGATCAGACTCAGCAAGGCAATAAAATACCTAGGAGTGTGGCTTGATACCAAACTTACCTTCGCGGAGCACGTCAAAAGAACGACCGAAAAAGTGGAAGAAACAGTCGCAGCATTGACAAGCCTAATGCCCAACATAGGAGGGCCAAGAGCATCGAAGAGGAGAGTAAAAGAAAAATAGCGCCGATCACTTTCACCATCCTGGATACTTCGATCAGACTCAGCAAGGCAATAAAATACCTAGGAGTGTGGCTTGATACCAAACTTACCTTCGCGGAGCACGTCAAAAGAACGACCGAAAAAGTGGAAAAAACAGTCGCAGCATTGACAAGCCTCATGCCCAACATAGGAGGGCCAAGAGCATCGAAGAGGAGAGTAATGGCAAGTGTGGTCCACTCTCAAATACTGTACGCCACACCAGTCTGGAAATAAAAAACTAATAGCAAAGCTGGCACGACTCCAAAGGCTGATGTCAATCAGAATCGGCAGTGCATACCGCACCATTTCAACCGAGGCAGTGGGGGTCATAGTGGGAGTCCCACCTATAGAATTTCTAATTGAGGAAAGGACAGAAAAATACAATGGAGTGGAGGTCAGAGCAGCAAAAGAGAACGTTCTGACAAGATGGCAACAAAAATGGGAAACCGGAACGTATGGACGATGGACCTATAAATTGATACCTATCATTCAGACATGGATAAATCGCCCTTACGGAGAAGTGGATTACTACTTAACCCAAGCTCTCTCAGGACGCGGGTGTTTTAAGAAGTACCTCTACGATCGAAGAAGGGCAGAAACAGACAGATGCAGCTACTGCGACGAGGTGGATGATGTAGAGCATACCCTCTTTACTTGTATTAGGTGGGAAGAGACCAGGAGGAACTATACCCAACAAACTGGGTCAACCTTCAACTGCATAAACATGATGGCAAGCTTATGCGCATCCGAGGAATCATGGCGACAAGTGTATGGAACAGACCGTACAATAATAGAGACGAAGGAAGTAGAAAGCCGATAAAGGAAGTAAAAGGACGGCTCCCCACTGAAATAATGCGAAAGCGGTTTCCGGAGGGAGAAGCGAGATGAAGGGGAAGGGGTTTTAGTCGGTAAGAATCTGTGACACCGTCTTATGCAAGATTTCCCATCCTCCACAAAAAAAAAAAAAAAAAAAAATGTGACAAGTAAATTGAGTATATTGTACATAAAACTAAAGGCACTACATAAATTTAAATACTTGCTACATGAAAAAGTAAAACATAGAATTGTCGAATCAATATTTAAAAATAGAATATCGTTACAAATTATTCTTTGGTAGATTGTTAATGAAAATTTATACCAGTGAAAAACCGGAATATCTAAAAGAATACCTGAAACCTAGGCAAGAGATGCACAACATTAATCTTAGGGAACTAAATAAATTTAATGTGCACAAATATAAAATGGCAAGATTTCAGTGTTGCTTTGCATATTTATCTGTTGAATTATTAAATAATGCTGTATACTATGAAATGATTCAGGGTGTTTCAGTTGGTACATTTAAAAAAAAATTATAAAGAATACTTATTGCAGCTACAAAATGATCGATAAGATAATGTAATTATCAGGGCTACTTGAATTATGTGTGATTGTTAGACATAAGTTTTTCTATTTTTTGTTTGTGTGGTGGCGTGGAAGAACGTTCAAACGAACGTCAACCTTTTGTGGTGTATATTGCATCTATGTGCACATTTATATATAACACAATAAATATTTTTCTATTCTATTCTATATAAGCACATCAGCAGTCAATGTGTTAACAGAAAACTACTTGACTTACTTGATAAAATTTTCCAATAAAAGCCGAAGTCCTCCTATTGATAACAGTAAAAATCCCCAATTGACAAATCCTGTAAAATTGTCAAAATCAGAATTCCACGAAAATAGAGAATCTCTGGGTTTGTGGCATCTGAAATAATAAAAAGTTACATTACAACCGGTATGTACCTAGGTCCATTTATATGTAAGTTATATGTCGTGTTATACATGTCCTCTGTCCTCTTGTTTCCTCAGAAGAGTTCATTGCTTGAATAATCATGTTTCTGGCTTACGCAATTTCAAAAATACGCTTTAAACCGTTTTCACCTCTTCAAAGAGTGAAAATCGAAATTTCGTCTTACACGTATCTAATAAATTTCAACAAAAAATATTTCTGCCAAATTTCACGCATTTAGATTTAACCGTTTCCGAAAAACTCTAAAATTTCAACCTCCTTTTTCACACTCTATGGAAAATTTGAAGTTTCTAGACCCAGCGGTTTGAGCCGTGTGTTGATAGATCAGTGAGTCAGTCGAGGTATTCTTCTATAGATATAGATAGATAATTGTTTTATTGCCGATAGTTTATACTCGCCAGCTTATTCCTTTGTCGACATAACCGGCGGTTTTGATATTTCATAATAGGACTTCTCTTATAACTTTTGCGCCTACTAATCCTGCCAATGATTAATCATTAATCACTTCTAGATAGTGATTAGTGATTAATCCCTGATAGTAGTGGGTAATGTATATAATTATGACTGAACAAACACAAGTATAATTGGTATATTATATAACAGTCATGGACAAAGTACTTTAAAACACGCTTCAGTGCATCTGCACTTAAACAAGTTTGATCGAAGCATTGGCAATGTATTTTTATGCAATGATAATACCCCAAAACCGTTGTTAATATAATGAGAGTTGATTTAAGAGTAACATTTAATTACCCAATTTATTTATAGGAAGATTACGAGCTCTATAATAATTAACAAAACAAATAAATCAACAGCGATTGTGTTTTGTTCTTCTATTTATTTTGATCACATATGCAAGGCATACTCATAATATGTTGATGAGCCCCATTTCCAGCCAAAATTCAACTTTTATTTTGATATTTTCAAACGATTGTAGAAAAAATTATGTGAGTAATTTGAGCGCAGTGTCATTGCCGCTCTCAACTTACATCATTGTGCGGCAATAAGGCACTTTGCACTCTTAATACAGAAATAAATATAATAATTATTGTTATACCTATCCTGCTCGTGTCTACTTTTTATATAAAGCCTCTCACTTTTAATGACCCCCCTTCATATCTCAGTTATTAGTAATCCGATTTCAACCAAATTTGGGTTGGTATCAAAGACCTATATTATGTCCTTCTTGAAAAGCTAGCAACATTATTGATCATCATGTTATAGATCCCCTATGTTTAAAATTTGCTGCTGGTTCAAAATTTTTGGTAACTTATCGATGAAAATTCTTTGCCTAGAAAGTCTGAAAGTATTAATGACATTAGGAGCTAGAAAAAATGAATTTAAAGCGAAAATGAGGAATGACTTTTTTCCGAAAAACAATTCATTTCCAAGTTATTGACTATTTAATGTTAAAAAAACGCAATTTTAAGAGGGCCGTAATTCGAAAATCATACATCAAAATGTTATTCAATTTTGATCATAAGTGTTCTATAGCATGCTGATCAATAACATTGCATTAGTTTTTCAATAAAAAATGCCTAATATGACTTTCGACATTTTTTTCTTCATAAAAATGCACGCCAATGACTAAAATAAGTTTTGTTTTATTATACTCTTCGCAAATACGAATAGACCACAAGCCCATGCTAAATTTTTATGGGGTCATATGATACCGCTTGAAAAGATATAATTTTTGTAGCCCGACAGAAATAAATCACTTTAAGCCCTATGCCGTACATTTTAGGTGGGACATGGGAAAGTGAAAATCGTAACCCATGGGGGTTGCATTTTTTCAAACGATCCTGTACGGCTTACGTTTATTTGGACTGTATTTATATCTGTGACTCTTAAAAAGAGAATGCCGTACAAAAATAATGGAACAGAAGTACAGAAATAATTTTCATTTTCCGAAAAGTGACCTCTATGTACTAAGGTGATACGATACCATACGGCTTTTATGAAATTCGATTTTTATATTAACAAGGATGAACTTTTTTGCTAAGCCGTACAAATCAGTTGGACCATGGGGTGGCATTATTTACAATAAAACTGTGAAGAGTATCCTATAGAATGTGTAACAATTATATAAAAAGCTCAATAAATTGGCGAAGAGTACGTTTTTAGCTTGTGTAAAAATGACATAACATAAGTCTTTGATGTCGGCCCAAATTTAGTTGAAATTGGATTGAGTACTAATAATTGAGATATGGAGCTATTAAAAGTGAGATACGCATAAGAAATATACATAATATACCAAAAAAGCCAGCAGGACGACAGTAAGAGTAAGAATTAATCTCTTATAAGTGGCAAAACCAGAGAGTAACCTGTGGTAGAAAATTGTCAACAATGCCGCTTCAGGTAAATTTACCTGCTATTTCCTTTGATTAAAATACTACTCAGTTTTTGCTTTACTGTCCACACTATATGCCCAGACTATAGATGTATTTGTCGAGAATATTCTACAAATAAATTTATTAATGGTTGCCATACCCGTTACAGCAATAAATACCATGTTAATGAGTAAAACAATCTATAAAAACACGTTTCTCTTTACCTAACACAAAATCATTCTGGATTTTCAAGGAGTTACTTCTGTGACTTGAGAAGCGGTTAAGAAAACATTTCAAGAAAACATTTTAAGAAAACTTATTTGTAGTAAAAAACATCATTCTAAATTTGCAATCATCTGAGCTCCCATCAGTTCTATTTGAAAAATTTAGTAAATATAGCAAATTACAGCAAGCATTATAGGTATCTACCTTGCTTTAATTGAGATAGGAACTTAAGTAATAGCTAGTATGGATTCAAAAAATTCTTAAAATACTTGGTACATCATTGTGAGCCAATAGTTATATGCTTATAAATATTTGTCTGACTAAAATAAATATAAACATTCTACAAATTGATGCTGTTTTTTTTTTCATTGTGTCTAGATGGCATGCAACATATTTCTAATCTACTGACAAATTCTTTAAAAACGACATCCACAATTAAAAAGGTTAATAAACCGTTTGACTCTTGGATGATTTCATGATGCAACATAATAAAAATGACATAAAACTGATAAAAAGCAAAAACAATTTTAAGGTTTTTTTATGGGCTTGAATCATGTTTCTCTTTTGTCCTAAATAGTTACTTATATCCATTTAATTTCATTAGGATCTACACAAAATATTTTATAAAAAGATTCGCAAGATTAAACAGAATCATAGAGAGAGGTAGGTATGCTGTATGCTAGTATGTAAATTTCATATTTGTTTGTCCAATGTTCAACTATCAAAATTTTAAGTAATGGTATTTTTATTTGTCCACAGAAAAACCTATTTAAAACCTAACTAAAAAGTACTCATCTCATTAAAACAAAAAAAACGTTGGAGATGACAAAAAATAAATTAGGTTAGGAAATACCTTATTAACGACTCCAACTTATATTAATTTTTCTATTGTATACTCACGGCTTATCTGGTTGATTTTTTCTAGCTTTCTGCTCTACAGCTTGAATTTCTTCAGCTCTAGTAACACTTCGAGCCCTTTTGCGTGGTCCTTCGTGTTCAGACATTTTTAGTAACTTTTTAATGGACCTACTAAACTACTCTAAACTAACGTACAATATCACATTACGTTAATCACACATCTAAAACAGATAGTTCAACGTTCAACCTTTGCTTTGATCATAAATTAGAGATAAAAATCGACGATAAAACGAGTAACCTAGTACAGTAAAGCACCTTCAGATGTTTAGGTTAAAAATTGAAAATCACTTTGGAAGTTTTGGATTTCCGTATTTGATATCATGGATAGGGAGTTGCAGCCAACAGAATGCTACAAAACTCAGAACCATCATAACAGGGAACGCAACAAAACATAACAGTACATGTTGCTAAATTCAGATCATGCGTATTCGTCAATTTTACGACCGGCAGCACTGCATCAGAAGAAACGGTTAATAAGACATAAGTGGATGGGTAGGAGCAAGTATACATATACCGTGCAAACCAATATTTATTAATTTATCAATGTCCATATACAGAATCGGAAAATTTTGCTTTTGGAATTGCATAGTTTCAACGACTTAACCGACCGCCCACAATAAAGGCGTCTACCAGTACCCTAGCAGAGACAAAATGTGACACGCCCCTTAATGTATACGTCATTACTTGCTTCGCTCTCGCTTGCTCTTATTGCCCAAACACTTTGAGCAGATTTCTAAATTCACCGGTGGATCGCACCGGTAAGCAATAACATTATTTGATTGGCTATTTTGAAAAGCATAGCCAATCAGCTACGTATCTTGTCCACCCGGTGCGTCCACCGGTGAATTTAGAAAAGTGCGGTTTCCGATGCTTTATGTTCCTATACGCCTATAATAACAAGCTAAAAATAGGTACTCTTCGCCAATTTACTGAGCTTTTTATATAATTGTTACACATTCTATAGGATAATCTTCGCAGTTTTCTTGTAAATAATGTGTTTCGACATTCTAAATTTTGTGATACCAACTTTGTTGCGAAAAAAAACATGTCAAAAATTGAAAAAAAAAACATCCAACCTGTCTCGAATTCGAACAGAGAATCTTTGGATTGCAAGCCAAAACTTTAGCCACTGCACCACCACAAATTACTACAAAACTTGAATGTCTGTAATATATATCTTTCGAGAATCATATTTCAACGTATTAAATATATTATTATAAAATATATATTAGTAAAACATTTCCCAAGATTTCTATTTTAGTGTAAGCGACAAAAATTAAGAAAATATATTTTTTTAAATTAAATGATTAATAACTTTCTTATTTACTGCTTGATTTTCTTCAAAAACAATAGGGTTCTTCCTTTAGCTAACACTAACCTTTCCAAATTTCAATACAATCGGACTTTTCTATCTTAAGTTATCGTGCTTATAAGAAACGTGACGGATGGACAGACAGACAGACGGACAGACAAACGGACATTTTGAAAGTTGTTCAGAATTCGTTCACTAACACAATGATATGAAAATTTTTTCTCTACGAGAGATATTTCCCGTTTTAGAAATGTGCCGATCAAATGCAATATACTCTTTGTTTTTGCGAAGAGTATAATAATATAAGTAACTGTCATAAACGTAATAGCACGAAGCCCATCGACAAAAATGGAACACATTAAGCTGGAGTCAAAAATTTTTTTTAAAAAAACTGAAAATTAGTATTTCATTCTATAGGCGTCTGAAAATAAGGAGTACGCCACCTGGTGGTCTATAGTCAAACTAATTATGGGCTTTTCTTTCATTGTCTCTTTAGTGTACGATGATATCAACAATAAGTAAATGATAAACTGAGATGCTAAGTTATTAAAAATATGATAGCGTTTAAAGGGGCTACAATTTGCTGGAGCCATCCCTGTCAAAAAAATCTCATCAATCCGTATTGAAAATTATCAAAAATTAATAAGTATCTATGAGAACCTATATGGTCAATAAGTTTCTATAAGAGTTAGGTAAAGTTGCTGTTGAAATTGTTATCAGTTTATATCCGAATTGACCAGCAAAATGAGTCAAGCCATATCCATTTGTAAATCCAAACATTTACTTATACCACATCAATGAGAATTTATGAGCACAGTATCTAATGTAATTCGTGCGGCTTTCCGTGATTAAAAGACAAGTGTTTCTTTAAGAAAAGAGCTGCATTAGGTTAGAACAGTTTTGATTTGCAATTGAAGATTACAAATTATAATGTTTGAATAGGGATTTATGAGATCAGTTTCTATGAGTATTAATGTTTTTTTTCAGTAATATATTAAATGTGGTTTCATTTGTTTGAATGGGTAAAAAGAAAGGTCAGTTTTCAACTGCAATTACAAATACAAGTTTAATCGCTTCGAAGGGGTTATATGCGATCGATTTCTAAAAGTATTTATGCTGTTTTCCGAATATAGTTATGATGAGGTTTAATCAGTAACAAATTGTTAACTACTTGTTGTGATATGGTCGGAAATTCCAAGTACACATTTAGTATTCCTTCAAGAGGATTGATGAGAGCAGTTTCTACGAGTATCTATTTGTTGTTCCTATAGTAAATTATATAAGTCTTTATCAGTACAGATTCGGATCTAATTTAAATATGAAAATTATATCAGAATAAAGCAACCAAATATTTTAAACTGTATCTATTTGTAAATCCACACATTTACTTATACTATCTCAATGAGAATTTATGAGAACAGTATCTAATGTAAAACGTGCGCCTTTCCGTGGTTAAATGGCAAGAGTTTCTATAAGAAACGAGCTGCATTAGGTTAGAACAGTTTTGATTTGCAATTAAAGATTACAAATTATAATATTTGAATAGGGATTTATGAGATCAGTTTCTATGAGTATTAATGTTTTTTTTTCAGTAATATATTAAATGTGTTTTCATTTGTTTGAATGGGTAAAAAGAGTTTTCAACTGCAATTACAAATACAAGTTTAATCACTTCGAATGGGGTTATATGCGATCAATTTCTAAAAGTATTTATGCTGTTTTCCGGATATAATTGTGATGAGGTTTAATCAGTAACAAATTGTTCACTACATGTTATGATATGGTCGGAAATTCCAAGTACACATTTGGTATTCCTTCAAGAGGATTGATGAGAGCAGTTTCTACGAGTATCTATTTGTTGTTCCTCTAGTAAGTTATATAAGTCTTTATCAGTAAAGATTCGGATCTAATTTAAATATGAAAATTATATCAGAATAAAGCAACCAAATATTTTAAACAGTATCTATTTGTAAATCCAGACATTTACTTATACTATCTCAATGAGAATTTATGAGAACAGTATCTAATGTAAAACGTGCGGCTTTTCGTGGTTAAAGGGCAAGTATTTCTATAAGAAACGAGATGCATTAGGTTAGAACAGTTTTGATTTGCAATTGCAGATTACAAATTATAATGTTTAAATAGGGATTTATGAGATCAGTTTCTATGAGTATTAATGTTTTTTTTCAGTAATATATTAAATGTGTTTGCATTTGTTTGAATGGGTAAAAAGGAAGGTCAGTTTTCAACTGCAATTACAAATACAAGTTTAATCACTTCGAATGGGGTTACATGCGATCAATTTCTAACAGTATTTATGCTGTTTTCCGAATATAATTGTGATGAGGTTCAATCCGTAACAAATTGTTCACTACATGTTACGATATGGTCGGAAATTCCAGGTACATATTTAGTATTCCTTAAAGAGGATTGATGAGAGCAGTTTCTACGAGTATTTATTTGTTGTTCCTGCAGTAAATTATATAAGTTTTTATCAGTATGCATTCGGATCTAATTTAAATACAAAAATCATATCAGAATGAAACCCCAAATATTTTAAACAGTGTCCACCTGTAAATCCAAACATTCAAAGATAATATTATAATGAGTATCCATCAGAACAGTATCTAATATAACGTGTGCGGTTTTCCGTGGCTAAATTTTAAAATTATTCGCAATAAATAAGCTTTAACGGATTCGAACACTTTTCGTTTGCATTTCCAGATGAATAGTTTTAATTGTTAGGGATCTATGAGGTCAGTGTAACGTTTTTTTTTTTCAATAAAATGTGTTTTTATTGGAAAAAAACATTACACAAAGACACTGATCTCATAGATCCCTATTTAACAATTAAAATTATTCATCTGGAATTGCAAATTAAAACTGTTCAAATCCGTTAAAGCTATTTATTAAAAATACTTTTAAAATTTAGCCACGGAAAGCCGCACGCGTTACATTAGATACTGTTCTGATTGGTTCTCATTAAAATATATCTTTAAATGTTTGGATTTACAAGTGGATACTGTTTAAAATATTAGGTTGTGTCATTCTGATATAATTTTTGTATTTAAAGTAGATCCGAATGCATACTGATAAAGACAAATTTTCTATTGGAACAACAAATACATACTCATAGAAACTGCTATCATCAATCCTTTCGAAGGAATACTAAATATGTACCTGGAATTTCCAACCATATCGTAACATGTGGTGAACAATTTGTTACTGATCAAACCTCATCACAATTATATTCGGAAAACAGCATAAATACTGTTAGAAACTGATCGCATATAACTCCATTCGAAGTGATTAAACTTGTATTTGTAACTGCAGTTGAAAACTGACCTTTCTTTCTACCCATTCAAACAAATGAAAACACATTTAATATATTTATTACTGAAAAAAAAACATTAATACTCATAGAAACTGATCTCATAAATCCCTATTCAAACATTATAATTTGTAATCTTTAATTGCAAATCAAAACTGTTCTAACCTAATGCAGCTCGTTTCTTATAGAAACTCTTGCCATTTAACCACGGAAAGCCGCACGTTTTACATTAGATACTGTCCTCATAAATTCTCATTGATGTGGTATAAGTAAATGTCTGGATTTACAAATAGATATTGTTTAAAATATTTAGTTGCTTTATTCTGATATAATTTTCATATTTAAATTAGATCCGAATGCATACTGATAAAGACTTATATAATTTACTATTGGCATAACAAATACATACTCGTAGAAACTGCTATTATCAATCCTTTCGAAGTAACACTAAATATGTACCTGGAATTTCCACACGTAACATGTATTGAACAATTTGTTACTGATCGAACCTCATCACAATTATATTCGGAAAACAGCATAAATACTGTTAGAAATTGATCGCATATAATCCCATTCGAAGTGGTTAAACTTGTATTTGTAATTGCAGTTGAAAACTGACCTTTCTTTTTACCCATTCAAACAAATGAAAACACATTTAATATATTACTAAAAAAAAACATTAATACTCACAGAAACTGATCTCATAAATCCCTATTCAAACATTATAATTTGTAATCTTCAATTGCAAATCAAAACTGTTCTAACCTAATGCAGCTCGTTTCTTATAGAAACTCTTGCCATTTAACCAAAGAAAGCCGCACGTTTTACATTAGATACTATCCTCATAAATTCTCATTGAGATAGTCTAAGTAAATGTCTGGATTTACAAATAGATACTGTTTAAAATATTTGGTTGCTTTATTCTGATATAATTTTCATATTTAAATTAGATCCGAATGCATACTGATAAAGACTTATATAATTTACTATTGGCACAACAAATACATACCCGTAGAAACTGCTATCATCAATCCTTTCGAAGTAATACTAAATATGTACCTGGAATTTCCGACCATATCGTAACATGTAGTGAACAATTTGTTACTGATCAAACCTCATCACAATTATATTCGGAAAACAGCATAAATACTGTTAGAAATTGATCGCATATAACCCCATTCGAACTGATTAAATTTGTATTTGTAATTTCAGTTGAAAACTGACCTTTCTTTTTACCCATTCAAATATATGAAAACACATTTAATATATTACTGAAAAAAAAAAATTAATACTCATAGAAACTCATCTCATAAATCCCTATTCAAACATTATAATTTGTAATCTTCAATTGCAAATCAAAACTGTTCTAACCTAATGCAGCTCGTTTCTTATAGAAACACTTGCCATTTAATCACGGAAAGCCGTACGTTTTACATTAGATACTCTTCTCATAAATTCTCATTGAGATAGTATAAGTAAATGTAAAGACCTATATAATTTACTAGAGGAACAACAAATAGATACTCGTAGAAACTGCTCTCATCAATCCTTTTGAAGGAATACTAAATGTGTACTTGGAATTTCCGACCAAATCATAACAAGTAGTGAACAATTTGTTACTGATTAAACCTCATCGCAATTATATTCGGAAAACAGCATAAATACTTTTAGAAATTAATCGCATATAACCCCATTCAAAGTGATTAAACTTGTATTTGTAATTGCAGTTGAAAACTGACCTTTCTTTTTACCCATTCAAACAAATGAAAACACATTTAATATATTACTGAAAAAATACATTAATACTCATAGAAACTGATCTCATAAATCCCTATTCAAACATTATAATTAGTAATCTTCAATTGCAAGTCAAAACTGTCCTAACCTAATGCAGCTCGTTTCTTATAGAAACACTTGCCATTTAACCACGGAAAGCCGCATGTTTTACCTTAGATACTGTTCTCATAAATTCTCATTGATGTGGTATAAGTAAATGTTTGCTGCTCCATTCTGGTAGAAATTGATAGAAATTTCAGCAGCAACTTTAACTCCAGGCTCCAGTAGAGGGAGCTGTATACGTGTCGCTAATTCATATCTAATCTAATGTGACCTAAGGAACTGACGTGTGTTTGTTAAATTAAAAATTAAATTAAATTGCTTCTAGGCTAGAACAAGAACACCCGAGGAAATAAGGACTTTGCAGTATTTTGTGTTTACCACAATATTAGTATTTCTATTTGAAATATGCAATTTAAACTGTACATTTGTCGGCATGCATATCCAAATTAATACTAATAAAAAAGCAAAATGGAAGTTTACAATAAAAATACATCTGTAAAATATACAATTGAAACTGTACATTTGTTAACATGTATATCCACATTAATACTAATAAAAAGACAATGTTGAAATTTGTAAAAACATGTTGATAAATGGTGTGTTACATACGATAGATACTGGAGAAAGGACGGACTGGAACTCTTATGATATTACTTATAGAAAAGTTTAGAATCTCTTTGAAGTTGTATCTGTAATTCCATATGTTTACAGATATAAGGGCAAGGGTGCATTTGCAGACACTAAACTGTAGATTTGTTGATGTATATTTCATATAAGTACTCATGAAAGGGCAACATGATAATTCCAAATAGCTCATTCGGAATTACTGTTTCATAACCGATTTAAAACTTAATAAAACAGATAAAATCCTGTCTGTATAATACTAATATAACTTATAGGAACGATAAAACCGCATCACTTTTTTTTTATAAGTTTCTATGTGGAATTTTTGGCAGGGCCCTGCCAAAAATTCCACATAGAAACTTATAAAAAAAAAGTGATGCGGTTTTATCGTTCCTATAAGTTATATTAGTATTATACAGACAGGATTTTATCTGTTTTATTAAGTTTTAAATCGGTTATGAAACAGTAATTCCGAATGAGCTATTTGGAATTACCATGTTGCCCTTTCATGAGTACTTATATGAAATATACATCAACAAATCTACAGTTTAGTGTCTGCAAATGCACCCTTGCCCTTATATCTGTAAACATATGGAATTACAGATACAACTTTAAAGAGATTCTAAACTTTTCTATAAGTAATATCATAAGAGTTCCGTCCTTTCTCCAGTATCTATCGTATGTAACACACCATTTATCAACATGTTTTTATTGTAAATTTCAACATTGTTTTTTATTAGTATTAATGTGGATATACATGTCAACAAATGTACAGTTTCAATTGTATATTTTACAGATGTATTTTTATTGTAAACTTCCATTTTGCTTTTTTATTAGTATTAATTTGGATATTCATGCCGACAAATGTACAGTTTAAATTGCATATTTCAAATAGAAATACTAATATTGTGGTAAACACAAAATTCTGCAAAGTCCTTATTTCTTCGGGTGTTCTTGTTCTAGCCTAGAAGCAATAAATGAGTTAGCAGTGAAAGAGACTGCTTTGTTTTTAATTTAACAAACACACTTCAGTTCCTTAGGTCACATTAGATTAGATATGAACTAGCTACACGTATACAGCTCCCTCTACTGGAGCCTGGAGTAAAGTTGCTGCTGAAATTTCTATCAGTTTCTACCAGAATGGAGCAGCAAACATTTACTTATACCACATCAATGAGAATTTATGAGAACAGTATCTAAGGTAAAACGTGCGGCTTTCCGTGGTTAAATGGCAAGTGTTTCTATAAGAAACGAGCTGCATTAGGTTGACTTGCAATTGAAGATTACTAATTATAATGTTTGAATAGGGATTTATGAGATCAGTTTCTATGAGTATTAATGTTTTTTTTTCAGTAATATATTAAATGTGTTTTCATATGTTTGAATGGGTAAAAAGAAAGGTCAGTTTTCAACTGCAATTACAAATACAAGTTTAATCACTTCGAATGGGGTTATATGCGATCAATTTATAATTGTGATGAGGTTTGATCAGTAACAAATTGTTCACTACTTGTTACGATATGGTCGGAAATTCCAGGTACATATTTAGTATTACTTCGAAAGGATTGATGATAGTAGCTTCTACGAGTATGTATTTGTTGTACCAATAGTAAATTATATGTCTTTATCAGTATGCATTCGGATCTAATTTAAATATGAAAATTATATCAGAATAAAGCAACCAAATATTTTAAACAGAATCTATTTGTAAATCCAGACATTTACTTATACTATCTCAATGAGAATTTATGAGGACAGTATCTAATGTAAAACGTGCGGCTTTCCGTGGTTAAATGGCAAAAGTTTCTATATGAAACGAGCTGCATTTGGTTAGAACAGTTTTGATTTGCAATTGAAGATTACAAATTATAATGTTTGAATAGGGATTTATGAGATCAGTTTCTATGAGTATTAATGTTTTTTTTTCAGTAATATATTAAATGGGTTTTCATTTGTTTGAATGGGTAAAAAGAAAGGTCAGTTTTCAACTGCAATTACAAATACAAGTTTAACCACTTCGAATGGGATTATATACGATCAATTTCTAACAGTATTTATGCTGTTTTCCGAATATAATTGTGATGAGGTTTGATCAGTAACAAATTGTTCACTACATGTTACGTGTGGAAATTCCAGGTACATATTTAGTATTACTTCGAAAGGATTGATGATAGCAATTTCTACGAGTATGTATTTGTTGTGCCAATAGTAAATTATATAAGTCTTAATCAGTATGCATTCGGATCTAATTTAAATATGAAAATTATATCAGAATAAAGCAACTAAATATTTGAAATAGTATCTATATGTAAATCCAGACATTTACTTATACTATCTCAATGAGAATTTATGAGAACAGTATCTAATGTAAAACGTGCGGCTTTCCGTGGTTAAATGGCAAGAGTTTCTATAAGAAACGAGCTGCATTAGGTTAGAACAGTTTTGATTTGCAATTGAAGATTACAAATTATAATGTTTGAATAGGGATTTATGAGATCAGTTTCTATGAGTATTAATGTTTTTTTTTTTCAGTAATAAGTATATTAAATGTGTTTTCATTTGTTTGAATGGGTAAAAAGAAAGGTTAGTTTTCAACTGCAATTACAAATACAAGTTTAACCACTTCGAATGGGATTATATGCGATCAATTTCTAACAGTATTTATGCTGTTTTCCGAATATAATTGTGATGAGGTTTGATCAGTAACAAATTGTTCACCACATGTTACGATATGGTCGGAAATTCCAGGTACATATTTAGTATTCCTTCAAGAGGATTAATGAGAGCAGTTTCTACGAGTATTTATTTGTTGTTCCTACACAATTATATCCGGAAAACAGCATAAATACTTTTAGAAATTGATCGCATATAACCCCATTCGAAGTGATTAAACTTGTATTTGTAATTGCAGTTGAAAACTGACCTTTCTTTTTACCCATTCAAACAAATGAAAACACATTTAATATATTACTGAAGAAAACACATTAATACTCATAGAAACTGATCTCATAAATCCCTATTCAAACATTATAATTTTGAATCTTCAATTACAAATCAAAACTGTTCTAACCTAATGCAACTCGTTTCTTATAGAAACTCTTGCCATTTAACCACGGAAAGCCGCACGTTTTACATTAGATACTGTTCTCATAAATTCTCATTGAGATAGTATAAGTAAATGTTTGGATTTACAAATAGATACTGTTTAAAATATTTGGTTGCTTTATTCTGATATAATTTTCATATTTAAATTAGATCCGAATCTGTACTGATAAAGACTTATATAATTTACTATAGGAACAACAAATAGATACTCGTAGAAACTGCTCTCATCAATCCTCTTGAAGGAATACTAAATGTGTACTTGGAATTTCCGACCATATCATAACAAATAGTGAACAATTTGTTACTGATTAAACCTCATCACAATTATATTCGGAAAACAGCATAAATACTTTTAGAAATTGATCGCATATAACCCCATTCGAAGCGATTAAACTTGTATTTGTAATTGCAGTTGAAAACTGACCTTTCTTTTTACCCATTCAAACAAATGAAAACACATTTAATATATTACTGAAAAAAAAACATTAATACTCATAGAAACTGATCTCATAAATCCCTATTCAAACATTGTAATTTGTAATCTTCAATTGCAAATCAAAACTGTTCTAACCTAATGCAGCTCGTTTCTTAAAGAAACACTTGTCTTTTAATCATGGAAAACCGCACGAATTACATTAGATACTGTGCTCATAAATTCCCATTGATGTGGTATAAGTAAATGTTTGGATTTACAAATGGATATGGCTTGACTCGTTTTGCTGGTCAATTCTGATATAAACTGATAACAATTTCAACAGCAACTTTACCTAACTCTTATAGAAACTTATTGACCATATAGGTTCTCATAGATACTTATTAATTTTTGATAATTTTCAATACGGATTGATGAGATTTTTTTGACAGGGTGCGTTGTTCCAAATCATATACATACATACACAGTTCTTAAAACGTGCTGTACAAGTTCCGATTTCGACGGAGGCGAGAGAGATGCATCAAAATTTTTCTCTGGTAACCGAAATTTGTTATCATTTTTGCTAAATTTATACACCTTGGTGAAGGTAGCCACACGAGCATCATTGATGTTTTTTTATAGCTTTAAACCCATACATCGTGCAAACAAACTTCTCTATTATGTTAACGATATTATTTAGGTTCTTCTCTGGTAAATTATTCAAACTTTTAAATGCTTCAATAAATTCTTGATCTTTTCTTAATATAGTAAAAGGCTTTTTTTCCTTTCTTGAAAAATGCGGGATTATAATCACATCCCGCGAAACCGTGGAAAGCGGGCAATGTGTTACACAAGTCGTCGCCAAGTGCTGAATACAAATCGTTTAGATATAAAAATCGTTATTTATTTCCTACGTTTCTTTATTTCCATTTTTATCCAAATTTTCACATTATTATGTACATTTTTCATGTTTCCCAGCATGATAGGAATGTCAGTATCTGAACTTATGACCACACTGGTGTTCTCATTTATACGTGAAAAATCATTTTAGTGTCCGCCTCTTCGTGACTAGAACATGATAGATTGGATATCATTGTTTCGAACTCAATAACTATAGCAGTTTTCAGCATTAGGTATTCTTTATTACCTATGAACGGAGCCATTTCATCACTTGCAAAATACATTGAAAGAAACATGATTAGAGCTTCTAAAAGAAGTTATTGAAGCAATTAAAAGTTTGAATAATTTACCAGAGGAGAACCTAAATAATGTCGTTAACATAATAGAGAAGTTTGTTTGCACGATGTATGGGTTTAAAGCTATAAAAAACGTCAATGATGCTCGTGTAGCTACCTTCACTAAGGTGTATAAATTTAGAGAAAATTATAACGAATTTCGGTTACCAGCCAAAATTTGGATGCATCTCTCTCGCCTCCGTCGAAATCGAAACTTGTACAGCACGTTTTAGGAACTGTGTATGTATGTATACGATTAGGAACAACGCACACAAACAAGTGTCATCCCTTGGTTATGGGTGACAGCTTGAGGAAAACAAATTTAACTTGCAAGTGGTTTTTTTGATGGAAATCAATTACCTCCATAAGTGGAAATAATTATCCGAGATGCCGAAAATACTGAAGGTATTATATCATTCGTGCTTTTCACTTTTCATCCTATTATAATCTTAATCAATTTTTTATAAATAATTATTTTTTTTTAAATGAGAGTGACAAAGAGAAAAATGATCTTTCACCCATTGAGCATCAAGAGAGTGCTGAGTTGGATGAAAATGAGAGTGAGGAAGACCTGTTATCGGAAGCCGAATAAATTTATTTTTATTTTCACTAAACTAAATAAATTTTCTGAGCAGATCATTCTGTATAATTTTGAAATGTACGAATGTATTAATTTGTATTCTCATAAAATAATGTATATTAATAATAATTTGAATATTTAATCAAATTAAAAAAAGAACCTCGGGAATGCCGCACTCACGTTTTCTAACATTAAGTTATCAATATCGATATTACTAATTAAATCTTTATGGCGAACTTTGAAATTCGGGGATATGGTAATATTTATACTAAGATTAACGATAAACACAGTCAGCTGCAAGTATGTGGGTGGAAAAGTTGTTAGCTGATGCAAGAAAGGTGATGCGCGCTGCCTCGCAGCCGATCAACACTCAGCACTGTTCTGTACCAGCTGACGACTTTTCCACCCACATATTTGCAGCTGACTATGTTTTTCGCGAATCTCAGTATAAATATTATCTTATACCCAAATTTTAAAGTTCGCCGAATAATTTAAATTTTTCATGTTTTTGAACCTGTTTGATCGATCAGCTGACGGTAAATCCACCGCCCCCCGTCCAGCTGACTATGTTCTACTTTCATTATATAACATAATCTTCCCCTCATATAAGTTTTAGCGTTCGCCGGATAGTTTTTTTTCTCAATTTTTTTTACGTGTTTTCAACCCTTTGACAGCCACCCCCACCGCTACCCAACCAGCTGACGGTCCATTCCTTGCTAACTTATATAAGAACAATCCATTTTACATATTTTCAAAGTTCGCCGGATAGTCAGTCATTTTATACACGGGCTCCCGGACTATCTTTTCCTTTAAGCTACAGAAGCTTCAGAAAATTAGTCCATACGAAAGTATAAAAGTAAAGAAGGGTTATACCCCAAAAGTGCAAGGGTAGCGACCAAACATGGCTACCCATCGTTTTCGAGGGCGGCCAACACAATGATGATAGCCACGCGGTCCCTCGATCTACCCCCAAACATTCCATTTTTCGTTGTCAGGCATGCGAGGATTTGTTGGATTGGATTTTTTTTGAGGAAACTCAATATGTAATGTATAATGTAACATTTCGCAATCAGACATCCTAACGACCCCCGGGAGTTGAAACCATCCCCTCCCTCAATACCGAAACATGCAAGAAACTGCATGTGCTGAAAACTGTTTTCTACACGTCTTTAAAGGTGAGGTACACGATTCTAATATTACTTAGCCTCCCACTCCTAACTAACTACCCCTAAATGCATAAAACCACCCCCATTTCCCATTTTTCGTTATCAGGCATGCGAGGACCTGTTGGATCGGGTTTTTTTGAGGAAACTCAATATGTTCTGTAAAATTTAGCAACCAGCCATTCTAGCGACTTCTGGGAGTAGAAACCACCCCCTCCCTCAATCCTGAAGTGCCCCTCAAAGAGAAGGTTATGAAGGTATCCCCCGTTTTCAAGGATGGAGAAGACGATCGTGGCATCACTTTCTCTCTGAGTTCTCAAAAACTACCTTTGCATGCCCAAAACCATCAGTTTTTCTTATAGTGAGATCACAAGCGCTCATTCCCAGCTAGCACAAAACAACCGTGGGCTGTCCATACATGGTCTCTTACAACAGACCCATATTTCTATTTAAAAGAGTGACCACAAAAATAGGCCAAAAATCACCCATTTTCTAGCCCTCGAATTTTGTTTCAAACTAAGTACTAAATTATTGTTAATGATGAGAACATCCTGAATACAAAATTTCAAGATGAACATATGTTTGGTTTTTGAGATATGAGAGGGATTGAAGTTGTGATATGCGTGATGTTATCAAAAAATACACAGCCCCACAGAAAATGAATACTCATCAGCTATGGCAGAGAAATCAAGATATTCTTAGAATCCTTTGACACATAATTCAAATCTAAAATCGCAAAGTCCGTATATCAATTGATTAATTCAGAAGAGTCAAAAACATCCCCTACATAAGAATGAAAATAGGAAAAAATTATGGTATTGATGAGTTATAGAGCTTTCATGAACAGAAATATAATATAAGTCTATTGGCTGAATACATGAACGAAGGTCTGCAATAACTGGTGAAAAAGCTTGAATCCTCTAAGCTTTATAAATAGGAATGAGCGAAGGTGTTGACTAGGGCTTACAGTGAAGGTTTATGAACTTGTGTGCCCCTAGGCACTAAATTTTTTGGCGCCCCCCTAAGTGGCTAAATGAAATGGCGCCGAAGGCGGAAGCTAGTGTTGCAGGCAAATTCGCCGCAGGCGAAAATTTTTTGTGGCACCACTCTGAATAGTTTGCCAAAAAATGATTTTTTTGGGGTTTTTATTGCTCTTTAATTTTAATTTTGTTATCTTAAGACGAACCTGAACCCACCAACATTTATTTAAAAGTACAGATGAAAAACTCATTTTTGTTATATTTTATTGAAAAACATAAGTATAGGGCAAAAAAATAGCAAACAAAAAGACTTTGAAAAAACGGTTCAACAATAACTATACAACTAAAAAAGTCAACAAATAATAAAAAATATTTAAACAAATCTAGATTCTAGAAATATATCATTAAATAAAAAGAAAAACACAAAACAAAACAAATTGTCTTTGCAGACGTAAAAAAAATTTTTTTTCTTGTTTTCTCAGATGCAAACTGATCTATTAGTTCACAAGTTCAAAGCCGAGTTAATGCTTGATAAGGTTCGTAAAAATATGAGTGAGGGCTCACTGGATTCGGAATGACGTCTAGAAAAATATGCAAAAATTTCAAACCCGCACATAAACAATGTCAAAAGTTATAAACAAATGAAGATTGAAAAAATAACAAGTTTCGTTTTTTGCAAATAACTCGAAAACTATTAATATTTAAGAAATTTTGAAGAAAGATTTTTAAACAGGAAGGAATTTCCAATAAAAAAGTCCCAACTCCCGAAACTCTATCTCTAATATTAATAATTTTAATTTAATGTTGAAAATAAAGCTCCGCGCGGCGAACACTAAGCCGTTACGATGCTCTGAAACCCGCCGTAATAAGTAAAAATATTTTTTTATGTTATTAAATATTAATTTAAAAATGGTATTATTTAATCCAGCGGCAGGGACCCGACATTGTCGGTACGCTTTGAAGATGAATTCCAGCGGACCAGTTCACTTTTACGAATGAGTTCAAACCATGCCGACACGGCTGGCTCCCTGCCGCTGGAACAGGGCAGGGAGCCAGCCTTGTCGACATGCTTTGAACTCATTCCAGTGAACTGGTCCGCTGGAATTCCAATTATCTTCAAAGCGTACCGACAATGTCGGGTCCCTGCCGCTGGATCGTTCCTTAAAGGGATCCAGCGGCAGGGACCCGACATTGTCGGTACGCTTTGAAGATAATTGAAGATAATTGGAATTCCAGCGGACCAGTTCACTTTTACGAATGAGTTCAAAGCATGCTGACAAGGCTGGCTTCCTGCCGCTGGATCGTGTGTAGACCCCTTAAAGGGACAATATCCCTTTGGAAAAGAAATGTTTCATCCATTTTTCATAAAATGAGCCTATTGTTAATTAACAATTTTTTTTAGAGTTTGCGTTTATATTTCTAGTCGGATAATTGTTAAACAAAAGCCACTAAAATTATTTCGCTTCGTGAGGACATTATGTCAACTATGCTTTATGGGATTGTGACATTGCGATGTTTTTAATTGTTATAGTCTATTAGTTATTAATTATTTAACCTAACAAAAACTAAAAAATGAAAAAGTGAGGTTGAAATTTTTTTTTTATTAATATTAATTACTATTACAATTTTTATATTCAAAAATACTATAAGATTACATAAACTTTAAATTTTTGTTGTTATTTGTTTAAATAAATTTTATAAACAAATAGACAAATCACGTATTTTTGAAGAACTTTTTTTGCATTTATATTTGTTATAAAATATTATGCTTAAAAAAATGTTTTTTTCTTAAACATTTTTTTTTAATTGTTTATAATAATTTTTTTCCTTTTCTCATTATTTAAACAAATTATTAAGAACAAATTTTACTCTTAAAATTTATTATTTGCAATTCTCTATGAGGTGGAAAACAAAAAAAAATTTTGTTCGTAATTTATTTGTTTATTTAATAAACAATTTGTTATTAACAATCGCCGAATGTGTTTATATTTTTTATTGGATAGAAAGAAAAATAACAAAAACAACAGTAGACATAAACAAGTAAAAAAAATTTTAATATTTTTTATAGAATTTTATATATAATTATTTTTTACATGTTTATGTATAAGGCTGTTTTTGTTATTCTTGTTTTCTATCTAAAAAGAATATAAACACATTCGGCGATTGTAATAACAAATTGTTTATTAAATAAACAAATAAATTACCAACAAAAATTTTTTTTCTTTTTTCCACCTTGTAAAGAATTGCAAATAATAAATTTTAAGAACAAAATTTGTTCTCAGTAATTTGTTTGAATAATGAAAAAAGGAAAAAAACTCGGAAAAAAATGATTATAAACAATTAAAAAAAAATTTTAAGAAAAAAAAATTTTTTTTTTAATCATAATATTTTATAACAAATATAATGGCAAAAACTTTTTTTTTAAATACGTAATTTATCTATTTATTTATAAAATTTATTTAAACAGATAGCAATAAAAATTTAAAGTTTATGTAATCTTATGGTATTTTTGAATATAAAAACAGTAATAATAATTAAAATTAATAAAAAAAAATTTCAACTTCAAATTTCACTTTTTCATCTTTTAGTTTTTTCTTAGGTTAAATAATTATTAACTAATAGACTATAACAATTAAAAACATCACACAATGTCATAATCCCACAAAGTATATTTGACATAAGGTCTCTATGAAGCGAAATAATTTTAGTGGCTTTTGTCTAACAATTATCCGACTTGAAATATAAAAAAATTTATTAAATAAAAATAGGCTCATTTTATGAAAAACCGGTGAAACATTTTTTTTTCCAACGGGATATTGTTCTGTCTGGCTGCTGGTTTCCGGGTCTTCTTCCGCGTAGACTTGGTTGAGTGCTTGACGTTTCGACCATCTTGTCGTGGTCTTCTTCTGAAGCGAAGTGAGCTCTGCTGGACTGAGCTCCTCTATTTATACAGGTTATCAGGAGGCGTGTTGCGGATCATTGCTCATGCGGAACATTGACTTCCACGTTATTGGTAGTTGTAGTCCGTTGTCACGGTTATAGTTATTCGGATGTTTATTTATTTCAATGGCTTCTCTGTATCTTCTTGGCCAATAGTTCTTGGTGTTGGCTAATTTCTTTGTTTTGTCGAATTTTATCAAATGGCCGGTTTCTTCTGAATGTTCGGCAACTGCTGATTTTGTAGAATTTCCCTTCTTTGTACTTCTAATGTGTTCTCTGAGTCTGGTGTTTATACGTCGTTTGGTCTCTCCGATGTAGACTTGTCCGCAGGAACATGGGATACTATATACTCCTGGTGTTTCTAGTTCTTCTGGACCTTGGTATTTGGGAAAATGTTGTGCCACCTTCTGTTTTGCATTATATATTACTTTGACGTTCTTTTTCTCCAAAACTCTTCCGATTCTGTCCGTCAAAGTAATATATAATGCAAAACAGAAGGTGGCACAACATTTTCCCAAATACCAAGATCCAGAAGAACTAGAAACACCAGGAGTATATAGTATCCCATGTTCCTGCGGACAAGTCTACATCGGAGAGACCAAACGACGTATAAACACCAGACTCAGAGAACACATTAGAAGTACAAAGAAGGGAAATTCTACATCAACTTTAATCCTCATATCTCAAAAACCAAAGATATAATCTTGAAATTTTTTATTCAGGATGTTCTCATCATTAACAATGATTTAGCACTTAGTTTGAAACAAAATTCGAGGGCTATAAAATGGGCAATTTTTGAACGTCTAGGTCATACTATATATTAATGAAAAACAGTATATGGTAATATATTTTTTTTACTGTTGACTACTTATATTAACAAAATGGCGACGTTTTTGTTAAGAAAATATGAATAAATACATTGTTTCTGTCATAACTTCTTTGTTTTTTTTTGCTATAAAAATCAAAAAATCATTTGAAAGACTAATTAATAGTCTTTCATTTTGGTTCTTACCGCTTTTGACGTAAGTGGCATAGTTTCTGAGAATACTTCATCTTATAGACGTTCGGACACCACTTTTATACTTCTAGATCTCCGAAACCATAAACTCTACAGAAATTAGAAAAAAAAACGGAATTCATCCTCAATTTAGTACCTAGCTTTTTTATTTGTCTCCAGCATGTTTTCGCTTAATACTTTTAGTTATTTGACGAATATTGTCTTGAAATACCTTTTTTAAGATAAAATTCCAATTTTCGAATCGTTATAACTTAATTACTTCCACATCCAGTGGAAGTATAGTAACGGCAAACAAATTTTTGAAAATTTTTATTGTTCAAATAGGCTTAGAATGTCATGAAACGTCGAGATTTTAAGTTTGAGGGAAAAAACATTTTCTGTCTTTTTGTCGGTCTGTAACTTTTTTTTGTGCGTACAATTACTCTGGAACTGTTTAAGATATTGACTTGAAATTTGGTACACGTATTACTTTAACGGGATCTGGAACTAGATTATATTTTCATCTTATTCCGTCGAAGGGTTTGGAGGAAATTGTGGTAAATGGGGGGTAAATAGGTAAATCAAGCAGGTAAGAGACCATAAAATTGGTATTTAGTATATACAAGAGAAGCTAAGGTCTGAAAAAGTTTTTGGTATTACCACCCCCACTCCATTATTAAAGGGGATGAAAATATTATGATTTAGTGTGTACCAGAACCAAAAAATATTTTTTTTCTTCAAGCGTATTAAAATGTTTAAATTATGTCACCAAAAACAGAAGTAGGACATTGTTTTACTAGTAACAAAATGTTAGTACCGAACGCCACCGTAGTGGACATTGTTTTACTAGTAACATAATGTTAGTTCCGAAAGCGCCGCCGTAGTGGGTATTGTTTTACTAGTAACATAATGTTAATACCGAAAGCCACCGGTGGCGCGCTATCCACTAGCCAATTGTCATATTGTGTCAACATGTAAGACTGTAGTTTGAATATTTGTACATTTATGATAAATAAATGAATTTTTGCATTTTAATACGCTTGAAGAAAAAATAGTATATAGTCCAATTAATGAATGCCCAAAAGGGGATTGTAGAGAACATTTTGGAGGGGAGAATTTTTCTCTTCAGGGATGTGTTGGGGGTAGTCAGGAGGTAAACATACTAAAAGTCCCCGCCCCTAGCCCCGCCGCTTCAGGGGGGAGGGGGGTGGAAAGGTTCCTTTTTTTGATTCTTCGCTTATAACTCGGAAACGATGCGTCGTATGGGAAAAGGTAATCTATGCAAAATTAAACGTAATTAAATTTTCCACAAGAATGTTTGTATTCATTTTCTTCCTATGTGTTATAGTTTACGAGATGTTCGCCAGCGAAAATCGATAATTAATAAAAAAAAAAAAAATCAATTATGTATCTTGTATCAAAGCGGTTTACCGTGGTCTGCTAATAAATCACAGTCACAAAACAATCTTTATTTTACAACACTGGACGTATTTACTAACGTAATATTTTGTCGAAATCTAGACAATTCCTTAAATATACAGTGTGACTCACTTAAAATGAAGATACCCTTATAACTTTTTCATTTTGTTTCCGATTTGAATTAAATTTTACTCAAGTATAGAACAAATTAGGATCTACTTATGACCGCAAAATCACTCACCTGCTGTAAAGGCAAAGCCACCTGCGGTACCAAAATATACTGAAAAAAATAAAACATTTTGATTGTTAGAAATTCTAAAAAATGCATCCAATCGGCGCCACAATCGTACATACACCAAAATTTGATTTGATTATTGATGGGGGATATATCATACATAAGCTCATCTGGCAAAGGGGGTCCTCAGTTTCCGCAATTTGTGGTGGCTACGTAAAATTCATCGTTCGTAAGATTAAAAATCAATATGATTTTTAATCTTTTTCCTCATATTTTGGTACCGCAGGTAGCTTTGCCTTTATAGCAGGTGAATGATTTTCTGGTCATAAGTAGATCCTAATTTGTTCTATACTTGAGTAAAATTTGATTCAAATCGGAAACAAAATAAAAAAGTTATAAGGGTATCTTCATTTTAAGTGAGTCACACTGTATATTTAAGGAAATGTTTAGATTTCGACAAAATATTACGTTAGTAAATACGTCCAGTGTTGTAAAATAAAGATTGTTTTGTGACTGTGATTTATTAGCAGACCACGGTAAACCGCTTTGATAGAAATATTCAAGGTACAAAATTGATTTTTTTTTATTAATTATCGATTTTCGCTGGCGAACATCTCCTAAACTATAACACATAGGAAGAAAATGAATATAAACATTCTTGTGGAAAATTTAATTACGTGTAATTTTGCATAGATTACCTTTTCCCATACGACGCATCGTTTCCGAGTTATAAGCGAAGAATCGAAAAAAGGAACCTTTCCACCCCCCTCCCCCCTGAAGCAGCTGGGCTAGGGGCGGGGACTTTTAGTATGTTTACCTCCTGACTACCCCCAACACATTCCTGAAGAGAAAAATTCTCCCCTTCAAAATGTTCTCTACAACTATTTCATTGACTGGACTAATATATTACACGGAGTAGAACGCCTTTTTTTGTGTTTCGCCCAATCCTGGACTCAACACAAAAAAAGAGTGCGTTCTACTCCTAGTAATATAATATACTATTTTCTTCAAGCGTATTAAAATGTTTAAATTATGTCACCAAAAACAGAAGTAGAAGTAGGACATTGTTTTACTAGTAACAAAATGTTAGTACCGAACGCCACCGTAGTGGACATTGTTTTACTAGTAACATAATGTTAGTTCCGAAAGCGCCACCGCAGTGGGTATTGTTTTACTAGTATAACATAATGTTAATACCGAAAGCCACCGGTGGCGCGCTACCCAGGTAGCAAGGGTACGTTATAATGACGTCAAAATCTGGTGATTCTGGTCAAAAAGACGTCAGGGCACTAAAAATCGACGACAGAATGACGTCTTATAAATGACATTAAAATGACGTGCTACACATCACGTCATATTGTCGTCTTTTTTTGGTGTTAAATTTATCTACATTTTATCGGATTACAAACTTTAAAACTCGCTAATGGCATTTTGTTATCGTAAGCAGAGTGTAAAGTTTAAAAAAAAAATAAACCGTGTCGTGAGGGATAAGTATTGGCGTTTTTATTCGAGGATATAATGTTTTTTAACATTATCCAAAATAATTTATATTCGAAAGAGTTTGCAAAGATTCGGCAGTTTATTTGTTTAAATTATATTTCTATCTATTCTTTTAATAATAAAATTAGATTAAAATGCATTAAAAAGCAAAATCTATCCGTTGCGTGTTCCAGTTCCAACTATAAAGTCTTTAGGTAAGTATACTCAGAAAGGTTGGTGGCAGAGTGCTTAAGGCGCCGTCTTCCGAGTCATGAGTCGGCGGTTTGGTCCCTGCTCATTCCGTTTCTTTTTTTATTGCGAAAAAAATTTTAGTTGTTTTTTTTGTTGTTGCTTATTGGTTTTTTTCAATTTTAGGTCTGTTTTAGACCATTAAATATTCTATTTATATTGTAGATGACGATATTACACCTTTACCGTTTTTTCTCCAACACGCTTCCCAGGTTTGTATAAGTACTTCAACTTAAAACTTTAATTCTTAAAATAGTTGACTCCTGACTTCCCCTCCACCGCTCATCAAATTTGAGATAAGGAAAATTTTTTCTTCGGATTTCTCCCTCTCTGCTCTTCAATTTCGAGATCTGGGGAAAATATATTTTTTTTAACGAACCGCCACTAACACTAATTAATGCAATAATTATGTTCAACAACTACTCGTACTTCTCAGATGACACTGGTGACAGTTTAATTAAATTAAATAAGTTCTTCTTAATAATTATAAATAAAAATACTAGTAACTCGAAGCGAGAACCTGAAAGATTTTCATATATTTTAAATAAGGCAAGAAATTCAATTTCACATAATAAAGACTTCATTCACCACAATAAATACTGCTTTTAGCATCCGAAATAGCAGTCGCCAAGCTAGCTCAGTTGGTTGAAGCGTCAGTACTGTAATACGGACAACGGGAGACATGTAGGTTCAAATCCTACGGACCGCAATTGGTGTAAAAGGTAAGTAAAAATGAATTTAATAAGTTAATAAACATTATAATTTGCAGGCAACCCTTGTGAGAAAAAGTTGGAGTGATGGTAAACAATATTAGATATGTTAATGTAAATAAAATTACGGATGGCTAACAAACAAATTCATTAGGATAAAACTTATTTATGCATTAATTATTTTATTTTTATCAAGTAGATAGATTACTAACTAGTATGTAGTTTTATATGTTCCTATTACTAAAAACCTGTGGGGGGATTACCAAATATAACCTGAAAAAGACGTCATTCGTCTGAGACATTAGGAAGTCATTTTCACGTTTCATTTACGTCATCTAACTCGTCATTTCTCGTCACCCCTGACCATTTTTTCACGTCATTTTCACGTGCCTTTGCTACCTGGGTATTCACTAGCCACTTGTCATATTGTGTCAACATGTAAGACTGTAGTTTGAATATTTGTACATTTATGATAAATAAATGAATTTTTGCATTATAATACGCTTGAAGAAAAAATAGTATATATTACACGGAGTAGAACGCCTTTTTTTGTGTTTCGCCCAGTTTGCGGCTTCGGCTTCGCCTCAGCCGCAAATCCTGGGCTCGACACAAAAAAAGAGTGCGTTCTACTCCTAGTAATATAATATACTATTTACTTCATCCACCCCCACTACCACCCCCACTACCACCCCCACTACCACCCCCACCCGTCTGCCGATGTGGGATATCGTTTCATGGGGTAGACGATTTCAAATATTATATTATTAAAGTTCCATAAACAATTATTTCCACATGCTTGGGCAGCGGTTTTTTTATAAAAAGTGGCATAGTGCCTTTTCTTGTTAAAGCTTTATTTTCTTTCAGCTCTCTTGTTTTTAATTTTTTTCTCCATCGCCACCCCCTGAAAAAGATGGCATCCACCCATTCCACCCCCTATAAATTAGCAAGCCGCCGCATAAGATAGAAACTTTTCTTTAATGCATTTACTATTAAGTTGCCAAAAATAAACGAAATCCGTTTCATATAATATTACTCCGAAGTTAAAACCTCTAGGTAGTGTATCGCGAGCGAAAACAAAAATATTATTAGTGTGAACTAAAAAAAAAATCAATTTATGTAATTGTTTATACCTGTACAAATATATTTTCACCTATAAATATATTTGGATAGGTATATGTTATCTAAAAATATGCTTCTTGTAAAATAAAAAACAACACGTTTCGCCGAGCGTAATTTTAACCAGCAGAAGGTGTGTAAAAAATAATTTCGTTTCGTCACAGAATCATTTAAGTCAGAACTACCTCCGCTAATCACTACTTAAGTATTACACACAACTCACGGCACACTTAGTCGTCTAATTAAAGATTTTTATTCTTTAATTTTCACGTGTAAAAATAGTGCGCGACAAAGATCAACCGCAAACAGCAATTAGTAAAGGTGATCTATACGCGCTGATTTCTACAGAACGAAATCCATGTAAATATGAGCTCGAGAAGTGTAGAAAATTCAAATGCGATAATACACAATTATTTGAAAAAGAAAAAGGTGTTTGATGAAATCGCGCCGTGGGAAATCAAGCAGTCCGCGCTTGGGGGGCTCGGCCTGTTTGCGAAACGAGACATCGACGCAGGGGAGGTGATTTTTCTTGACTGTCCAGTGATTTTGGGGCCTAGATGCAGACTGAACTCCCCTAAAATATGTGTAAGATGTTTCAGCAGGAACAATCTTAAAGATTGCAAAAATAATTGTGGTTTGCCGATATGCAGCGATGAGTGCCAAGACTCCAACGATCATCAGAGAGAATGTAAACTAATAAGACAACTGAAGGGTGGAAATAGTGAGACTGACTCGCTAAAATTGTTGAAATGTTTGACACCACTCAGGTCACTGCTGTTAGATAACGAGGATAAGGAAGTGGTGAGAATTTTGAAATCTCACAGGGGCAGACACCACGGTTATGAAGTTGATGTGTTGCTGCAAGAATTGTTGTTTGATATAAAGGAAGATGACGTTGAATTCGTTAAGTTTGTTTGTTCTGTGCTGGATGCAAATGCCTTTGAGGTTCTTACTGGCAATGAAGATAATCAGTCGAGCTTGAGAGGTATTGAGATTATTATAATTTTGTTCTATTAATATCGGAACGTAAATATTTGTTTTCAATATCTTGGTCCCTTGCGTCAAACGCTAGTTAATTAGAACAAGAAACATGTTTACAAGCGCCAGATTTTCTGAATTATTTTGTAGTACAGTACTAAGAGGTAAACGATATGTGAAATTTAGCAATATTGTCACATGTGATGATAATTTTCTTTTATGGGTAATTATTGTGGAAAAGTTATCATCTTCAGTTTCTACGGGATAGATCATTAATAATAGGCCATAGTTCAAGGGTAGATTTTTTTAGCCAAAATATGAGGATATAACCAAACATGCTTTAGTAAATTGTTGCTGTGAAAAAAGATACAGGGTGTCAAAATTATAATTTTTTCTTCCTTTTTTTGCAATATCTCAACTACACCAATCTTCTCCCAATTTGGTAAGGAAACATTTTTTAAGAAACAATAATTAAAGATAAAGATCTCAAGAATTCTTTGAGAAATGAAAGAAACTCAATTTGAAAAGGACAAATTGTATTTATTGAACAGTGTGTTTTGGTGACGTCTTAGTTCTGTCAAAATGTCAAACTAATGAAATTGTACATAAATGCACACTTTTCAATAAATACAATTTGTCCTTTTCAAATTGAGTTTTTTTTCGTTTGTTGAGTTTTCTCGAAAACGGATTTCTAGTGAATAGTGCCACAACGTTTCGTAAAAAAAAGAGAAAAAATATTCATCACCAGGTATAGCTCATGATGGACCTCCATGGGCTAGCATGACGTGATACATAAATTATTGTTTCTTAGCTTAAAAAATGTTTCCTTGCCAAATTGGGAGATCAGTGAAGAGGTAGTTGAAAAAATTACAATTTTGACACCCTGTATCTTTTTCCACAGCAACAATTTAGTAAAGCATGGTTGGTTATATCCTCATATTTTGATCCAAAGAATCTACCCTTGAACTGTGGCCCCCCTACCCTTAATGGTCCATCCTGTATATGGTTCCGACACTTGCTATATCCCCAAGGGGTGAAAACTATCCGTAAATTTAAATATTTAATATTTGAGAAAGTACCTTTTGCTGATTTAATTTTAATACGTAGGATATTTATGTTTCTGGAATCGCTGATTACGACCCAGGGTAGCAGGGTGACGTCATTATGACATCTTTTAAAGGTGATTTTTCGTCGCCGACGTCATTGTCCCAATAAATGACGTACCAAAGACGTGATATTTATAACGTACTTCTGACGTCATCATGAAGACGTCAAATACACGTTTCTTTTAGGTCATTATTTTGACGTCATTAATTAATGACGTACCAGAGACGTGATATTTAAAACGTACTTCTGACGTCATCATGAAGACGTCAAATACACGTTTCTTTTAGGTCATTATTTTGACGTCATTAAAATGACGTGAAATAAATTATTATAAAATAAAAATAAATAGAAGTATTTAGTGACTAGTTCAATTTTCGCCACATAGTAATAATAATCTTGTTTTACTATTTCTAACTAGGTATACAGCTTTTAAACATATTTAAATAAAGATGTTCAAGGTTCAGTGAGTTAAGTGTATAAGACACACCCTACCATACCAGGCGTTGCCTATCTTCCGGCAACCTCCCTAGCCACACCTTCCCTCTACCATAACCAATGTCTACCCTACCCTTTATATTTCGCCAACTTTACATCTTTAACCCCTTTCCCCCTTGTCATGTTTGTACAATTTTGTTGCTTTATCTTTTTTGTTCAAAAATTGGAAATACAAAAAGAGGACAAAAAGTCCTCTTTTTGTATTTCCAAATTCCCTCTAGGCCGATAACATCCTATAAATCTAAACTTTTTAAATCATATAACTTTTAACCTACTCTACCTTCCTCGACGGCGGTCAGACCACGAGGTCGTCATTTGTTCGAATGGGTTTTTTCGTTAACTCGTATGTTTTCCTGTATCAACAATCAAAATTTTCCAAAAGTGCGTTTGCCTAGTGAGTTTTTAGTTATTTATAGTGTATTTTAATTAGTTTTAGGTCCATGTGGGCACATGTTTTTTCATTTTTAATTAGTCCTTAAGTCTGCCTGCGGCAGACAGGAGTTTCTAACAACCCAATTTAATTACCGTTAAGCCGAACCGGAGCCGCCCCGCCCAGCCACACATTTACCACGACGCTGCACGCCGTGATTGTTGGGCTGGCTCCGGGCCGGGATCCGGCGAGGCGCATTTATGTTCGTTAAACACGTAATAAATTTGTTTTGTTGTTGTTTTGTTGTTGTTTTGTTGTTGTTTTGTTGTTGTTGGGTTGCGAGTCAAAAGGTCCTCGGTTCGATCCTTGCACATTCCGGTTTTTTTTTCGTCAAAAACTTTATTAATAATTGTGGAAAAATATTATAATGAGAGGTTTGCATCCCTTATCGCAAAATTCACTACCAATACGTCATATTGGCGTCATATGTGTGACGTCATTGGGCTGTGACATTGTGCCGTCTTTTTCACGTCATTTTTACGTCATGCTGAAGGTGAAATTGACGTAATTAATGCCGAAAAAACGACGTCATAATGACGGCACCTTGCTGCCTGGGGAATCTGAAGTCAAAATTAAAAAGTTCAAAATGGCTGCTCAAATATGGTGAACGATTTTCTTTTCTAAAGTAAGAGTTTTAAACTAACAAAAAAAATGAGCATCTAGTTGACGCTATGCATTAACGAAAAACAGTATTATTGAGGTTTTTTTTTTAATTACTGGACAATTACAGTAACAAAATGATTTTTTTAGGATGACCACTCTAACTAGATACGAAATATTATTGTCCTACGTTACATTTTTCTCATTATTTTTTTTAGGTGACCACCCTATATACAGGGTGTCCCACTTAAAACTCCCGGTTCCATTTTCTCGATAACTAAAAGAGATATTTGAATTCTGTAAAAGGTGTTCAATAGAATATAATGAATATATAAATGATACCAGTTTAGAGTAAAAACGGTCATTATACAAATTGAGTATAGATGGCGTTGCGACGCAAAGAAATTATTTGATCCTAGAAACGTTGACATGAGGTGCAAGTGATGGGACATTACATTCAGAGCAACTTTTATAATAAGAGCAATTTTCGCAAAATCACTGGTTTTCGATATATCTGAACTTCAATATAATTTTTTAAATATGAAAATTGTCATACCTTTTTTAAAATAAATTTTAAATGATAAATCCTTTGGGACGTTTTTCATAGTGAATGCGGTGGATGATTTAGATAGTAATAAAGATATTTATTTCAAAACATAAATAACTTTTTTTTTCAAGTAAAACAAAGGTGGGGCTGCAACGGCTATTTGGAAATTAAAGATTTTGAAATTTCTGTTTATTGCGTATTGTCTAATTTTTGTGTCAAGTTTATGTTGTATGTTCGACTAAATTTTACACTGTAAATTGTAGACATATGAAAAAAAATGCGATTTTTGTTACTTGAAAAATTACATTTAAGTCAAATATCTCGAAAACCAGGGATTTTTCGAAAATTGTTCGTATAAAAAAAGTTGCTTAGAATATAATTCTTCATCTCATGCACCTCATTTCAACATTCCTAGGAACGAACAATTTCTTTGCATCGCAACGCTATCTATACCTTACTGTGTAAAATAATCGTTTTTACTGAAAACTGAAGTCATTTATATATTCTAGTAGATAGATACCTTTTACCGTTGATTGAAGAGTCTATAAGATACGCAACTATACGGCCAAAACCGTTCCTCGCTCATCACGCTTCCCCCACACGTCACTATCCACATATTGTTCGTTGACTTGTGGTGCCACCGCGCGGTGTTATTTTGCGCGAACCGCGAATAGAAATACTGGACGTTGATTTCCAGCGAACGAGGGTACATAATATATTTATTAAGTTATAATTCTCCACGCAGGTTGTAGACCGGCGCAATCAGTGCCGGCGTCAGGGCATTTGGCACCTGTAGCAAACAGTTATTGCTTGCCGCCCTGATAAAAAACATTTACAAGTTACTACTGTTAGGACAAATTTATTAATAAAAACTTACAAACAAAAATCTCAGATAAATAATTCTTTCACTAGTTTCACTTAAAATTCAAAAACAAGAGAAACCTTTAACTATCAATTATTGTCGCATTTCATCTTTTAAGTCGCCACGTTGTGCGCTGTAACAATCGTGTTTTGTTCGAAATTGCAATTGTTCCTTGTCCTCGAGACCCATTTGGGGTTCAAAAAATGTTTTTTTGAGATTTTTGTTCAATTTTGAATTTCTGAAATTTATAAAAATGTGATAAATTAAAAATATTTTATTTTGCTATTCGGTTCAGCTTCATGGAATAGTATTTATGAGTACGTTTAAGACCTCCCAATTTTTTAAAATAATTAGAAAAAAGAATATGCAAATGTCGAGGATGGTGTTTTTGATCTTTCAGCGCTTGCGTAGCGAGAACGGTAATAAATACGAAAATGCACCGCACTTTTTTTTGTACAACATGGAATTTTCTACAAACAAGTCCGCGAGGGCATATTCTTATCTACTATAGTTTTCGAGCTACAGGTGCTCACGTTTAAACATAAAAATGACTGTTTTTTACGCTACTCTGCAAGTGGCACTGGCGACTTAATTAACAAACAAAAAATTAAGAAAACGGCGATGCTAATAGTCAAATTTAAATTACACAAAACATAATGAGTAACTTCTGTTTAAAACTATTTTTTATTCGATGCATAATATTAATAATGGAGTTACAAGTATTAAAAAAATGTTGAAATAAAATAAAAAAATAGTTAAATATTCTTTGTGTTATTGAAATGTATGTACAATTGTACAGAAAAAAACACTAATTAATAAAAATATGCGGCAAGTTCCAGTTATATAGAAATCGATGAAAATGAAAAATTACACTTTTCGGCAGTAATATTAATTGTTTATATGTGATAAATAAAAACAAAATGATATGTCGATAATAGATACATTTTTTTAATAAAGAAAATTACTTCCTACAAGGTGGAAAAGTTCAAATGTACGATTTTTTTAATGTTTTTTGCATTAAAAAACGTATATTTAAGAAAAATGAAGGACGCCATCGTGCAGAGCGATCAGAAATTCATAAATAAAAAAATCGACCACAACTTCTCATTGGACAAATAATATTTAACTGCTTTAACGGGCTGCTTGGAGAACAGCGCGAAAAACAGTTACTTTGAGGTTTGCGCGCGGGCGCCTTTGGCATGTGAGCCATAATAGATAAAAATATGCTCTCAGGGACTTTTTTGTACAAAATTCGATGCTTTATAAAAAGTGCATTGTGTACCATTTGTGCGATACTTTATCGCCTCGAAAACTATGCTCTCGAAAAAGTAATACCTACTTGTAATAAAAAAAAAATTAACCAGTCTTTCCGCAGATATTCAAATTAAGTTAATTACTTCCACATCCAGTGGAAGTATAGTAACGACAAAAAAGTTTTAAAAAATTTTTATTGTTCAAATAGGCTTAGAATGTCGTGAAACGTCGAGATTTTAAGTTTGAGCGAAAAAAAATTCTGTCTGTCGGTCTGTAACTTTTTTTTGTGCGCACGTTTACTCTGGAACCGTTTGAGATATTGACTTGAAATTTGGTACACGTATGTACTTTAACGAGATCTGGAACTAGATTATATTTTGATCTAGTTCTGTCGAAGGGTTGGGGGTAAATTGGGGTAAATTTGGGGTAAATAGGTTAATCAAGCAGTTAAGAGTCCATAAAATTGGTATTTAGTATATACAAGAGAAGGAGAAGGTCTCAAAAAAATGTTTGGCATTAGCCACCCCCATTACCACCCTAACCCCCTTATTAAAGGGGATGAAAAAAAAATGTGATTTAGTGTTTGTACAGGAACCAGAAACCTCAAAATGTTTTTTTACTTCATCCACCCCCCACTATCACCCCCCTATTCCCACCCCCCACCCCACTACCGATGTGGGGTATCGTTTTATGGGTTTTTGAGGTAGAGGATTTCAAATATTATATTATTAAAGTTCCATAAACAATTATTTTCACATACAAAGTTTTTTCGTTGTGAGTGACTTGGATAGAGAATCTGGATGTGGAAGTAGTGATTCCTTGGGCAGCGGTTTTTTTATTATGTTTACTAATTATTACTCTTTTTCCCAATAAAATCGCTTTTTCGTTTTAATTATTAAAAAAAGCAATTACAGAGAAAAGCCTATAAACAAATAAATAACTCTAAATGAACCCATCACTGCAGTAGTAGTATATTTGGGAGAGGATAAAAAATATTTTTGTACAAATTGGTTATTACAGTTCAGCAGAATTAAAGAAGGGAATGGTGTAAACCCGAAAAATATTGCAACATGTAATATTTTTGCGGCAGTAGTAAAGGAAAATGTCATCTAAAACATATTCAAAATTTACTAGGGTGAAGACGGTTAAGAAAGGTGCAAAATGGATAATTTTGTGATATCTTAAAAATAACAGTTTCATCATAAAATGTCAATATGCCTTTTACTTCCACATCCAGTGGAAGTACAATAACGACAAAAAATGGCATTTAGTAAATACAAGAAAAGTCAAGGTCTCAAAAAATTTAACCATGGGGGGGGGGGAAATAAAATTGTGAGTTAGTGTGTGTACAAGAACCAAAGGCTTCAAACATTTTTTTTTACTTCATCCACCCCCACCCCCACTACCGATGTGGTATATCGCTTTATGAGTTTTTGGGGTAGGCGATTTCAAATATTATATAATTAAAGTTCTATAAACAATTATTCCCACATAGTAGAGTGCAAATATAGTATCAAAATATTTTTCGTTTTGAGCGACTTGGATAGAACATCAGGATGTGGAAGTAGTGATTCCTTGGGCAGCGGTTTTAACATTTTAAAATGAAAACCGCAGCCCAAGGAATCACTACTTTCACATCCAGATTTCCTATCCAAGCCTCTCAAAACGAAAACACTATATTTGCACTCCACCATGTGGAAATAATTGTCTATGAAATTTTCTAAATGAAAACCAAAAAACGATATGCCACATCGATAGTGGGGGTTGGGGTGGTGGTAGGAGGTGATACGCGGGTGGATGAAGTGGAAAATTTTTTGAGGCCTTTGGTTCCTGTACACACTAAATCACAATTTTTTTTTCACCCCCTTTAATAATCGCGTGGGGGGTGATAATGGGGGTAGTTAATGCCAAAAATTTTTCTAAGAATTTAACTTCTTTTATATAATAATAAACTAAATACCAAATTTTATGGATTCTTACTTGCTTAATTTACCTATTTACCCCCATTTATCCCAATTTACCACTCAACCCTTTAACAGAATAAGAACAAAATATAACCTAATTCCAGATCTCGTTAAAATACATATGTGTACCAATTTTCAAGTCAATATCTTAAACGGTTCCAGGGTAATCGTGCACCCAAAACGTCAGAGACCGACGCGATAGAAATTATTTTTTGCTTCAACTTAAAATCTCGACATGTCATAACATTCTAAGCCTATTTAAATAAATGTTTTCAAAATTACTACACTTATACTGGAAGTGGGAGCAATACGTAGAAAATGGCATGACAAAAATATAAACAATTATAATGTGCCGTAGAGTACACGGTGGAAGTAATCTACTTCAAGCACTTTCTTTGAGGAAACGCATCTATACTGCTCGAGGTAACTCACTGCGCATCCGTATAGGTAACCTACTGCGCATCAACAGTACCTACTCAAGGAAAGCATATGCGCATCCATTATACTCGAGGAAACCTACTACGCATCCATACCACCCGAGATAACCAACTTCGCATCCAAACTACTCGAGGTAACCCACTGCGCATCCATGTTACTCGAGGAAACCCAATGCGCATCCATACTACTTGAGGTAACCTACTGCGCATCTATTTTACACGTGAAAACCCACTGCGCATCCATCCTACTCAAGGTAATCCATTGCGCATTCATTTTATTCGAGGAAATCTACTGCGCATCCATATTACTTGGAGTAACGTACTGCGCATCTATAGTACTCGAGGAAAGCCACCGCGCATCCATAGTACTCGAGGAAATCCACTGCGCATCTATATACTACTCGAGATAACCCACTTATTAAAGAATAAAGAAAATAATAGAAACACCGAACAGGTTGCATGGTATTTTAATTGAAAATCGTAGAAGCTAGATAAACACGCAAGGACGCGTTGCTATATCCTCATCTATCCTTGAACCATTGGTATCAATTTAGCAACATGTTTATAAACCTTAAAATTCCACATCCACGTTTTCTATCCAAGTCTCTCACAAAGAAGAAAAAAATTGCACTCCACTATGTGAAAATTATTTATGAAACGTTAATAACATAATATTTGAAATCGCCTACTCCAAAAACCTATAAAACGATATGTCACATCGGTAGTGAGGGGTGGTGGAAGGGGGTGGTAGAGGGGGCAAATGAAGTAAAAAATATGTTGACGCTTTTCCACCCCCCTTTAATAGTGAGGTGGGGGTGGTAATGGGAGTAATTTTTTGAGCCCTTATCTTTTCTTATATATACTAAATACCAATTTT
Source organism: Rutpela maculata (assembly GCA_936432065.2). NCBI lineage: Eukaryota > Metazoa > Arthropoda > Insecta > Coleoptera > Cerambycidae > Rutpela > Rutpela maculata. The sequence continues at coordinate 12,150,835 of OW386289.2, read as the reverse complement.
ATGGACTCTTACATGCTTGATTTACTTATTTACCCCCCCCCTTTATCCCAATTTACCCTTCAACGGAATAAAATGAAAATATAATCTAGTTCCAGTTCTCGTTAAAATACATACGTGTATCAAATTTCAAGTCAATATCTTTAACGGTTCCAGAGTAAACATGCGCACAAAAAAGTTACGGGCAAACAGAAATTTTTTTTGCTCAAATTTAAAATCTCGACGTCTCATGACATTCTAAGCCTATTTGAACAATGACAGTTTTTTAAATTTTTTTGCCGTTACTATACTTCCACTGGATGTGATTGATGTGAAAGTAATAAAATTCACTTTATCACGTTGTGCGCATTTGTGATGCACATGGTACATGGAACTTTTACTTAATTTTCTTTGTTATGTATTATTTAATATTATATCAAAATGGTTTATTTTACTGGGAAAAAAAATGTTTTATGTTGCCAGCAGCTCATTGGGTTTTTATATTTAATTGTTATGAAAATAAACAGACAGGCAGGCAGGCAGAATTTTTTTTTCGCTCAAACTTAAAATCTCGATGTTTCGTGATATTCTAAGCCTATTTGAACAATAAAAATTTTAAAAAATTTTTTTGTTACTATACTTCCACTGGATGTGAAAAATTATACTATGTTTGGTTTCTCAAATATTTGCGATAAATCGAAAATAAACGCATACTCCCCTCTCATTCTCCAAAATCCCATCATTAACAATAAAAATGTCAAGTCGGCCCCTTGTCAACAATGTATCGACTAGACTGATAATAAGGTGGCAAAGAAATATAAAGATAAATCACGTCTACAGAGAATTATCGTATACCATATTACGCCTTTCTTTCTCGATGTATTACATATTAAACACATTGTCCGAATATTAAATTTATTGCATCTTACCGAAGACGAAGATACATTTTCAATTTCACTGAATTGGGAAAGATTTTTAAGATTTTACAAACTAATATAGGTTTGTTTGCAGGCTATATGAAATTTCACTTTGACTTTTCCACTTAAAATATTTTCCTCTTGTTGCAAAATCTTTTCGACACAAATGTCTCGCCTTTGTTACCGTGGCATATATAATTGTTTTTACTCCTTGCAATCTAGGATTTTGTCTCACTAATTTGTCATTATCTTTCAAAGTTTGTCCACAGAATAAACATTCCATTGTTAAGCACTAAATAATATGTAATAACTCAATAAAAATAACTAATACTCATTTGCATTCACATTATATAAAGAAAAGTTTGTTTCTAACTGGCATAATATAATATAAGATTACTTGTATTAAATAGTCCACACTTGCCGGACATCTAGGCCTCTAGGATCGAAAAACTCAGCTTTAAATAACAAAATTTCGAAAACTATAAGTCGTAGAGACCTGATTTTTGTTTTAAAAACTTCCTTGAGGTGTAGACTTTATTTCATACGCAGATGGTATGTCAAAATTCCTTAAAATAAAAAAGTTTTTCGCTTACTGAAAAAAGCGCTGCAAGGGAAGTAAATGTTCAAGTTTTACCTCGTTTTACAGAAAAATTAGATTTTCCATAAAAACAAAATTTAAGCAGTGACCTTCGCCCACATTTCCTCCATCAATTAAAAAAAAATACGTATAATTATCTCAATTGGTTCCGGAGATATCACGAGGGATGTGTGAAAATGTAAGAAAAATTAATTCTGACAGATTTATTTTTTTTCATCATAAAAATAGTTTGACCTCCCAAAAAATATTGTAATTGGACATTACAGATGGCCAAGGACCTAATCTATCATGCTGTGAAGGTCCCATGTGGTTGTACCTTCAAAAATTTTTTTTCAAGAAGGAAGCTACTTTTTTTTCCTCGTTTTACGGTGCACTAATACAACAAATGACACGAACCATGCGAGTGCTATCAGCCGACTGAGGGACTGAGATTGACGAGATTGCTAGACCCCGGTCGGTGGCGCCTAACTATACCACAGACCCTGCCCGCACTACGATATTAAGTACACGGCTGCATCTCTATAAGGACTCTTCACTCAACGCTTTTACAGAATTCAAATATCGCTTTTGGTTATCGAGAAAATGGCGCCGGGAGTTTTAAGTGGTACACCCTGTATTTGTCATATTTTTCTCCCTTGACCGTTATGTTAACTATACATGCAACTATGGTTCTTCGTCACATATTTTTCATTATTTTCTTGACCACTACTCCGTATATTTTTCATATTTTGTATATTTTTTTCATATTTTTCTTCTTTGACAGTTGTATAAGCTACATACGAAATATTGTCCTCATTTATATATTTTTTTAAATTTTTTTAAGTGACCACCCTGTATATTTTTCATATTTTTCTTCATATTATCGTCCACTGACACATTGTTTTATGTTGTTTTTGAGGTGATCATCATGTATATTTTTTATATTTTTCTCCCGCGACAGTTGTGTTAACTGCATGCTGAATATTATTGTCATCCACCACATTTTTTTCATATTTTCTTTGACCACCCTGTATATTTTTTATATTTTTTTTCCTTGACGGTTGCGTTAACTGCATACGAACATTATAGTCCTTCATTACATTCTTTATTCATTTCTTTAGAGTGACCACCCTGTACATTTTTCATATCTTTCTTCTTTCAGAGTTGCATTAACTGCATGCGAAATATTATCGTCCTTCGCCACTTTTCTTAATTTTAGGGTGACCATCCTTTATATTTTTTTGACAGTTGTCTAAGCTACATGAGAAATATCGTCCTGCATTATATTTTTCATTATTTTAATAAGACTGACCACGCTGTACATCGTTCATACTTTTATTCCATGACAGTTTCGATAACTGCATGAGAAATAGTATCGTCCTTCGCCACATTTTTTTATTAATTTTTTTACGGTGACCATCTTGTACATTTTCTTTCATACTTTTCTTCTTTAACAGTTGTGTTAACTTCATGCGAAGTAATATTACCCTCCGCCAGATTTTTAATTTTTTTTGTGACCACCCTGTATATTTTTTATATTTTTCTTTCTTGACAGTTGCGTCAACTGCATACGAAATATTATCGTCCTCTGGCACATTTTTTTCATTATGTTTTTCAGGGTGACCACCCTGTATATTTTTTTTCTATGACAGTTATGTTAACTACATGTGAAATATTATTGCCCTCCGTCACATTTTTTATTTTTGTGACCACCCTGTATAATTTTTTCTTCATATTTTTCTTTGTCCATTGTGTTAGCTACAAGCGAGATATTGTTGCCCTTCGTCACATTTTTTCATTTTTTTTTTTTTTGGTGACCATCCGGTATATTTTTCTGCATTGAAAGTTGCGTTAACTGCGTATGAAATATTATCATCCTACTTTACATTTTTTTCATTAGTTTCTTAGGTTGACCACTCTGTATTATTATATTTTTATATTTATCTTCTTTGACAGTTGTGTTAATAGGCTATTGTCTATGTACAAAAAAAGAGGGTTGAAAGGAACTAAAACGTTAAAGGGTTTTTATTGTTTATTATGTTCAATTGACCCTAAGATATGAAAAAACCGCAGAGTGCTACCATTTAAAGTGGTGCGTTTTTGAGATCGAAGTAAAAAGGTCCACTTTTAATTTTTTTTTTTTGCTCGAAAACTATGAATTTTTTCTATAAACACGTCAATAGAAAAGTGTGTAGAGATTTAAATTTCCAATCGAAATGGCACTTTCAGAAGTCAAAAAAATTTTTTTTTTACAAAAAAAAAACGAAAAAATACAATTTTTTATTTATTTTTTATTTTAGCCTGTAACTATTTTTCGGGTACATTTAGGCATAGACATTGCTGCATAACAAAAAAAGCTGGCGTTTTACCCGTTAAAATGAGATTTTGTAAACAGTTTTACGATTAATAGTGACCGAGATATAGCGTTTCAAAGTTTGCAACTTTTAACTTTTTTTTGCTAATTTTTACTATTTTTTTTTTCAAATTTCGTCCTGTAACTTTTTTCTGAGTGAATTTAGGTGCAGACATTATTATATTAAAGTGAAAGCTGACTTTACGCCCGTTGAAATGTGTCTGGTAAAAGTCTCTACGACAAATAGAAACCTAAATACAGCGTTTCGAAGAGTGTTACTTTTATTAACTTTCTTCCAATTTTTACGTTCTTTTTTAAATTTCGGCCTATAACTTATTTGTCAAATGCTTTAAGTACAGATATTGCTACACTGAATGACCTCGCAGCATTCTTGTTTAAATGGTCTGCAATAGAAGTTTAACCCATCTTAAAGTATTGTTTTTCTCCTTATTATCCTTATCCATTTTTCGTATTTCCGGCCTCAGAAAATCAGCTTACTGGCACATTTCGTGATGATATCATGTAGACGGAATCAAGATACCTATAAGATATGCATGCATCATGGTTTAAGAACTTACTTGCAAATGCAACATTGGAAGGGAAATATTGTAAATCCTCTCATCTGGGGTTGGAAAAGTTCAGAAAATGGACTAGTACCAATTTTGACAAATAAACCTAGCGCACCACAAGTTTTGCTGGAAAAAATAGCCTGTAAATGCACCAAAGGATGCAGAGGAAACTGTGGTTGCAGAAAATTGGGAATGAATTGCTCCATTTTTTGCAAAGAATGTATGGGAATGAACTGTGAAAACGCTGATGTACCTCAAATAACGGAAGACGATGTTTACATAGATGCCGATGAAGAAATCGACATTGATTTTGAAAATATGTTAAATCCAGCATTTGAATAATTTCATAATGTAAGTTATTAATCTAACTTATTTGAACAAAAAAAAAACACGTGATATAATAAACTTCAGAAGTGGAAAAATGTAAAAAGTTATTTTTTAAGTACAATCATCTACTATATCTAGACTGTATCTTGGTTACAATTGATCACATAAACTTCTATTGCAGACTATTTAAACAAGAATGCTGCGAGTACATTCCATGTAGCAATATCTGCATTTGACAAATAAAAAAGAACGTAAAAATTGGAAGAAAGTTAATAAAAGTAACACTCTTCGAAACGCTTATCTAGGTTTCTATTTGTCGTAGACTTTTACCAGCCACCATTTCAACGGGCGTAAAGTCAGCTTTCACTTTAATATAATAATGTCTACACCTAAATTGACTCAGAAAAAAGTTACAGGACGAAATTTGAAAAAAAATAGTAAAAATTAGCAAAAAAAGTTAAAAGTTGCAAACTTTAAAACGCTATATCTCGGTCACTATTAATCGTAAAACTGTTTACAAAATCTCATTTTAACGGGTAAAATGCCAGCTTTTTTTGTTATGCAGCAATGTCTATGCCTAAATGTACCCGAAAAATAGTTACAGGCTAAAATAAAAAAAAAAAAAAATAAAAAATTGCATTTTTTCTTTTTTTTTGTTTTGTTTTTTGGACGTATTTTTGTAAAAAAAAATTTTTGACTTCTGAAGGTGCCATTTCGATTGGAAATTTAAATCTCTACACACTTTTCTATTGACGTGTTTATAGAAAAAATTCATGGTTTTCGAGCAAAAAAAATATGAAAAGTGGACCTTTTTACTTCGATCTCAAAAACGCACCACTTTAAATGGTAGCACTCCGCGGTTTTTTCATATCTTGGGGTCAATTGAACATAAGAAATAATAAAAACCCTTTAACGTTTTAGTTCCTTTCTACAGTACATGGACAATAGACTATAACCAAATGCAAAATAAATGACTCTCCGTCACATTATTTAATTATTTTATTTGGTGACCACCCTGTATATTTTTCTTCCATGACAGTTGTGTTAACTACATGTCAAATATTATAGTCTTCCGTCACATTTTTTTCTTTGAAAGTATATTCCAGTTCTTCGTTGGTAGTAGCATCAACTGCCTACCAAATATTATTCTCCGCTAAGTGGTTATGTAGATATAGAGCCAACAGACAGATAACAGACAGACAGACAGGATAACGGAATTAAATGGCTTTAGTTTTCGTTATCTACATAGTCTGAAATTGAAAATCTGAAGATAACTCGAGGGTGATTTTTTTACGATTACAATATTTCCCTTCGGTAAGCGAGGGAAGTAAAAATCTCAGAAACTATTAATCTTATATCAATACTAGCTGACCCAGCAAACGTTGTTTTGCCATATAAATTATAAATGTTTGTTCAAAAAATAAAAAGAAAATTTTTGGATAGGGCCACCCTTATCACCTAGGGGTATAAAAATAGCCTACGACCTATTCTCAGACCTACCAAATATACACCACGGTCAAGCCGTTTCGGAGGAGTTCGATAACAAACACTATGACACGAGATTTTTATATATTAGATATAAAAAAAAAGCTTATCCTCAGTTTATAAGCTTTATTTTTGATCTCCACTATTTTTTCTAAAACCTAGTATTTATTGAGATATCTGCAAATAAGTAAACATTTTACGTTTTTTTCGAAACCCCTTTAACGTTTAAAGTGTAATTTTTTCTCTAAAGCAAGTGCTGTAACCAGACGACAAAATTTTGAGCATCTAGGTGCATGCATCTTAACGAAAAACTGAACTGGAGAATTATATATATTTTAATTACTGACTTTACACTAACAAAATGGCGACGTTTTTATTAAAAAAGATCTAGTCCCAAATCATTTGAAAGTTTAATCAATAGTATTTTATTTTGGTTATCAGCATTTTTGATGTAAGATCAGTTTATAATCTTTCTTATTATTTTGCTAATTGGGACACATTTCGAGTTATTCAACAAAATCATCATCAATCATTTTGTGGCACTGTGGAACTAGTCTAATCAACCAAAAACTCGTTTTGAAGTACCTGTTTTCTCAAATCGTAATGTTCAAGTCGTTATAATTTAAAGATTGTCAATTTATTTGAAAAATTTTAAACAACCTTTTTCCTCAAAATATGACTCTAATTCAGTTCCAATAGTTATTTTTTTTTTGGGTGCCACCCCCTATAAATTAGCAAGTTCCCGCATAGAAATATTTATTTGATGCATATACTATTAACTTATAAAAAGAGAAACAAAATTTAATGTTTGACATTAATTCTAAATTAAAACCTACAGTTACTGTACTATTAATATTATTCTTAGAAAATATAAACTGTGAGAGGAAATATTATTTACTTCTATTATCATTAATCACAACTAATTTTCTAGCACAGATATTCTGCTTAACATTGTAATGATTTATGTGAAGAACAATTATTTTTGTTTCGAGCATTGTTATATAAAATAAATGGTGTTTCGAGTTTCTTTTAATATTCTCATTAGCATGAATCATTAAAAAGTTAAGTTCAAATTTTTTGTTGTAAAAAATAAGAGTAATTTTTAAAAATCCGTAAAACTATTTACACAAAACTTTCCTTATCTCTTTTCTTTCCGTCTTCTTCTTAGCGATGATGTTAAGGTGGGCGGTTTCTTGAACGTAACTCGAGAATTTTTCCTGCATCCCTGAACCGACTGAAAAAATGTTTTGATATTCTTCTAGAGACAGCTTTATAGAATGGTACTTAGGCTATTTAAAACTAAAAAAAGAAAAATTTTTTATTTGTGCGAAAATCAAAAATTTTTTTTTTTTACTTTTCACTAGTCTGGTACCATTCTATAATGTTGTCTCTAAAGGCTTATCAAAAAATTTTTTGAATCGGTTCAGGGATGTAAGAGAAATTCTCGAACTACGAAATCATTTTCTTAAGCACGGCACCGGCACCCTATAAGTACATGCCAAACTCAATGCCAATTAGTGGAAGACCAGACCCTCTGAATTCGACACCCTCTATACAACTCGCGAACACCCACCTAAAAAATAGGTAAGCTGATGTAAAATAACCTGCTAAACTTGATTTTTGAATTCGCCCATTGATTTAAGATTGCCAAAATGACCAATAGACCAGGGTCGATAATTTTGAAAATGGTAAAAAGTGAAAAAAAATTATAGTAGGATGAAACCCATTGGAAAAGGTAGAGAATATAACAAAAATGAAAGGAAAAATAATTTACGGGCAATCTGAGGTCGGGAAGGGGAAGGGGGGTGAGTTTTTAAGGGTAAAAAACATTTTATCTCGATTTCCGGCAAAACTACAAGTCCTATGAAAAAAGGTTAAATGGCAAAGTTGTAGGTAATAAAAAGATCTACAACTTTTGTTTTTACACTTTTTTCACATAACCTCAAAATTTATGTGAAAAATTCAAATAACCAAGTTTTTGGTTTTTTATTTTTATCTTTTGCAAAAAAATTTATTTTTTCACGAAATTTGGAGAAAACTTACCTTTTTATGTCCCAAATACACAGTAATTTTTTTGATTTAAAATATTCATTTTTTCACCTTATTTTGACTTAATATCGAAAAAGCCCCCTGATTTTCAATCGAAAATTCTCACGTCAAAATATCTGCTTTTTTAAAAGTCGGTGGGCTTTTTGTTCGTTGAAATCTCTACTTTCTGATGGTATAAAAAAAATATACATTACTATGGTAAATGTTCTCAGAAAATGCAAATAAACGAAAAAAACTCGAATCCGAAAATTTTTTTTTGAATCATTATGTACAATTTTGAGCTACAGATTGGCTGCTCTCCGACTAAATATTGTTGTTGCATTACTTATATATTTTTTTAAGAATTGTTTTTAGGATGTCCACCCTGCATATTTTTCACTAAGAGTATATCCGGTTTTTCTTTGATGATAAGGTCAATTACCTGCCAAGTATTGTTTTTTTTTCATCAAGTAGTTTTTTAGATATAGCCCCAACCGACAACCGACAGGCAGGCCGACTGTCGAATATGTTTGACAAGCGTTATTTTACGTTCACTTGCACCTAGGTCTGTACTCGCTCAGCTAAGTCAATTAATTTTTCAATTATATTTCACAGTCTCCACCTTTGTGATTACATAACACATGTAGATGATGTTTACAGAAATTAGATCTATTTTATTGCAAGTGTGTTAATTATGTGACAAATCTACTGATATTTGATTTTTTAGTTATAAACTATGAAACAGTATAGACTATACTACATTATACAGGGTGATTTACCACGACATGCGGAAAATAAAATGGCGTTCTAGTCTTATATGTGGGAAAGTCCATGCGAAATTTTAGAGTGATCCTATAAGTAATTTAGTAATTATTGTTGCATTAAAACTTGCAAAGATAAGCTTCTGTTACTTGTCTGTGGTCAGTGATAGGGTAAGGAACTTAGTTGAGAGATAATATATAGGAGATGTTTACATTTCCTTAATTGGCATAAAAAGTTAAGCTGGCGCGTCCTCAGAGTGCCGCATTTTTTGCTTTCGGTCGGAACGCAGCGGCAGGTACAAAGTACGGCCGAGTTTGGTGTTTTTTGTTATCGACGGGTTTAAGTAAATATCCTACTTGTTATTGTAGAGTTCACTGGCATAGGGTCAATGTGTCGAAAGACATTGAGCCTATTAAAATTAAATTTAAAATTGTATTCGTAGATCGATGTTCAATACGCCATTCGGCGCTTAGAATAGTGCATTTAATGTATCATTTTCTTTGACTTTCCATTACTTTTAGGTTTTGTGCTATGCTGTATTCTACAAAAATTATTTCAACTTTTGCTACTTCTGTAGTGTGATTTAAACCAACCCCTCCAGCTTGGCTGTAAGTCCCAAGTCTGATAAAGGGGGAGGGGAAGTGATATTGTTGGACCGCGTTACGTCAGATTATTTAAAGTCATAGGCGGCGCATTCCTACCAAAAAATAAGGTAATTTTTTTGAACACATTCTTTTTAATTTTAAATTTTTTTAACTCCTACAGCCTACTGATAAATTTTCCGCATGTCGTGGTAAATCACCCTGTATAATTGTAATGAGTAACATTTCAATAATAATATCTATTCAAAATATTAATAATACAAAAATAATCTACCCATAATAGCACATGGATATCCTATGGATGTTTAATGGACGTCCCCCACAGGACATTCGGGATGTCCTATGGACATCCATTTTTTGTACAGTTGGACGTCCCAGGGACGCCCAAATGTCACAACTTTGTATAATTTATGGAAGTCCAATGTTGGACATTAAACGGTGGTCCAAGATGGACATTATTTGGACCAATTAAACTAACATATATTTTCTGTACAAATGCCCTCCAGTGTTGGACCTTAAATGGTGGTCCATGGTGGACATTATTTGGACCAATAAAAATTATCCTTATTTGGACTAATAATGGGTGTCTATATTGTCTCAAGCCATTTTGGGAAAAAATATATTAGTGAACAAACACAAAATCTATAAAGCATTTTAATATAAATAATCTTATATTGGAAACTGCGACATTCTAGGAATCAATATTTAGTTTGCTGTAACATCGATGCAATGGCCCTAGTGTCCACGTGACAATATTGCATTGCAATGTCACATATCGCAAAGTACTGACAAGGTACATGAACTTTGATAACAAAGCTGAGCAAGTTATCAGGAACAAATAATTAATTTTCATGTAATGTTCAATTATCTACTTACTGAAATATTCTAATGAAGCTTATCTTCGAGTTGCAAATGTAACTTATACAGTGTCTGCCAAAAAGTCTGTACGGGAAACTCTGCTGTTATTGACTTTCTGAAGATTTTTATTTTTGATAAAAGTTAGTGCATGTTTTCAAGCGAAAAAGTGGCTGCAAATATCGAAAAATATTATTTTAAGAAGTTACTTATAATGTATATTGGATTCTTTTATTTTAAAAATAAAAATTGTCCACTTTTTTATGATTAATTCCTGAAAAAGTTAAAATTGGAAAAGAGAGAACAACTATGCAAAATAACACGTTTTTTTTCCAAAATATCTATTTGGTAAAAAAGTACTCTTAAAATTTCTTTATAGATGATTTTAATCCATTACTTAGTCTGAAACTATTAAAGAGAGAGAATTATTAACGAAAAAATATCAAAATATATAGTTCAGGAATTATGCGTAAAAAAGTAGAAAATTTTTATTTTTAAAATAGAACAGCCAATTTTGATATTTAGCTATAACTTTGTATTATAAGCAACGTCTTGAAATAACATTTTTCGATATCTTCAAAAATAAAGTAGTTTACTCTTGGGCCAATTTCCAAAAAATTAATTATTCTACATAAGTGCCAGGATAACACACAAAGTTTTGATGATATGGGATAGTAGAAAAAGTGAATTTAAAGAGAAAATGAAGAATGACTTTTTTTTGAAAAAAATTTTGTTACCAATTTATTGTAGTCCAGTCTATGAATGGGTTTCTAGAGGAAAATGCTGAGATCACAATTTTTGACTAGAGGGCTGTGTTTGGACTATTTAGGAGGTAAACATACCAAAAGTCCCTGAACGTAGGAGGTGGGGGGGTGCAGGGGGGCACGAAGAAGGTCCTGGTTCTTGGTTTTTCGCTCATATCTCGAAAACGGTTAGCCCTAATCAAAAAGTGGCTATATGCAAAATTAAAGCTGACTAAATTTTCTGCAATAATGTTTCTATTATTTTTTTCGTATCTGCTGTGGTTCAGTAATGAATTGTATTTGTATATCTTTTGACTGTATTCTAACTTTATTATAAATTGAAAATAAATTTTAATAATCATCTTAGAAAAAAATTTCTGGTACAGATATCCGTTTCACAATAGACTGAACTGAAATATCGAATAAAAATATCTTTGCGTCTGTAAGTGTGTGTGTGCGTGTATATCTATGTGTGCGTGTATACCGCTTCTTGTAAACACGATAACTTCTGTTGGACTTAAAATATTTGATTACAATTTGGAACATATATAAAACAGCATATTACCATAATCCCTATTGAAATTGGGGCATATCTGAAATACATGGTGATAACCAGAGGCCTACAATTCTCACTTCATAACAATGTTATTAAAAATGCCATGTTCCATATTTTAGGATAACACTGATATATCATTTAATTTAAATAAAGTTGGTTTGCCTAACATACACCCGGTATATTGCGGTTTAAAAATCTTATACATCTTCTTATTTTTGTATGCTTAGTAATATTTTTCTCTGAAATTAAAATAAAACGTATTTTACGTATGAGAGTTTGTAGGCTTCTGGTTATCACCATGTATTACAGATATGGCCCAATTTCAATAGGAATTATGGTAATATGCTGTTTTACATATGTTCCAAATTGAAATCAAATATTTTAAGTCTAACAGAAGTTATCGTTTTTACAAGAAACGGTATACACGCACATACACACTTACAGACGCAAAGACATTTTTTATTCGATATTTCAGTTCAGTCTGCCGTGAAACGGAGATCTGTACAAGAAATTTTTTTCTACGATGATTATTAAAATTTATTTTCAATTTATAATAAAGTTAGAATACAGTCAAGAGATATACAATTCATTACTGAACCATAACAGATATGAAAAAAATTAATAGAGACATTATTGTAGAAAATTTAGCCAGCTTTTATTTTGCATATAGCCACTTTTTGATTAGGGCTAACCGTTTTCGAGATATGAGCGAAAAACCAAAAACCGGGACCTTCTTCGTGCCCCCCTGCACCCCCCCCCCCCCACTTTCTTCGTTCGGGGACTTTTGATATGTTTACCTCCTAAATAGTCCAAACACAATCCTCAAGTCAAAAATTGTGATCTCGGTATTTCCCTCTAGACCCCTTTGTTCATTGACTGGGCTATTGATTATTTAATGTTTAAAATAGATAATTTTAAGGGGACCGTAATTCGAAAACCCAAAATCAAAATGTTGTTAAATTCTGTATATAGTGGTTCTACAGCATGCTAGTCAATAATATTGCATTAGTTTTTCAACAAAAAAATGCCTAATATGATTTCTCGAAAAATAGACCCTTTTTTTCTTAATAAAAATGCATGCCAATGACTGAAATAAATTTTGTTTTATTAGCCTTATTTATATTAATGTTCTGGCGGAGTTCAACCGTAGGCTGATCTTCCTCTCTACCAGGACAGACACTCACACATAGACAACATCACAACACCCATTCCCTGCGACATTGCCATCTGCCGCAGCTGAGACTCGAACTCAGGAGAGGGGAGCGACTAGACCGTATTGTCTCTCACACAACCGCAGTATACTGCGGTTGTGTGAGAGACAATACGCCCATCTCGGTAACACGTGAAAAACGCCACTACACATCCATACCCTAGCCAGGATTCGAACCCGGGACTCCGTGGTCGCAAGCCTAACATCCTAAGCACTGCGCCACGGAGCACGGAGCACTCAAAAAAAAATAATAAAGGTCTCTGATACCGGTCTAAACTTGATTGAAATTGGATGACTAATAACTGAGCTACGAAGGTGTTACCGTGAAATGTGGGACACACTGTATATGAAAAAATGGCAATCGACCTATAGTGGAGACCTTATCGACAATTTTTTTAAAAACCAGTTTTATAGCAAATTCCTAGTACTGTATATTTAAATTTTTACCTATTGATATTAAGTTCAGTATAGCAAACTAGCATATCTAATTTATAAAATAAAATACAAACGCTATATGTATTAAAAAAAATACTTATCAAATAATAATAAAATAGAGGGCTATTTTATTAAGTTATTAGAAATACTTATTTAATAATAAAAAATATCATTTGGTAATTAAGTATCTTCTATTTTTGCAAGTTTCAATGTCCATCAGTGGGTATATTTAAAAGAATATTTATTATTAATATTTGCCAGCATCTTTCAAATTAAAAAATATGAAGTCTACAATGGACATTATACGGTCCACGTTCATGTAGGAACCATTAAAAACTATATAGATGATATCTTTTACGTACCTACATAAAATGGGCAATTAAGCGACATCCATTTATCTGTTCACTGGTTGTTCAAATAGGAACATAAAAAGTGCTTTCTTTTATGTACATTAAATGGACGTCCACACAACGTCCATAGATGATATTCTTTATGTACATAAAAGGGACAATTATGGGACGTTAATTTATTCACCATGAACGTTTGTACAATAAATGGACTTTAGCGGGACATCCATTAGTTGTCCAAGCAGGAACATAAACTATTTGTACATTCATGTACAGTAAATGGACGTCCCTAGGATACCCATTTAGTACCCCACAGAGGATATCCTTGTACCGTTGAGTGAAGAGTCCTTATAGAGATGCAGCCGTGTACTTAATATCATAGCGCGGGCAGGGTCTGTGGTATAGTTAGGCGCCGCCGACTAAGGGTCTAGCAATCTCGTCAATCTCAGTCCCTCAGTCGGCTGATAGCACTCGCATGGTTCGTGTCATTTGTTGTATTAGTGCACCGTAAAACGAGGAAAAAGTAGCTCCCTTCTTGAAAAAAAATTTTTGAAGGTACAACCACATGGGACCTTCACAGCATGATAGATTAGGTCCTTGGCCATCTGTAATGTCCAATTACAATATTTTTTGGGAGGTCAAACTATTTTTATGACGAAAAATGTTATAAATCTGTCAAAATTAATTTTTCTTACATTTTCACACATCCCTCGTGATATCTCCGGAACCAATTGAGATAATTATACGTATTTTTTTTTAATTGATGGAGGAAATGTGGGCGAAGGTCACTGCTTTAATTTTGTTTTTATGGAAAATCTAATTTTTCTGTAAAACGAGGTAAAACTTGAACATTTACTTCCCTTGCAGCGCTTTTTTCAGTAAGCGAAAAACTTTTTTATTTTAAGGAATTTTGACATACCATCTGCGTATGAAATAAAGTCTACACCTCAAGGAAGTTTTTAAAACAAAAATCAGGTCTCTACGACTTATAGTTTTCGAAATTTTGTTATTTAAAGCTGAGTTTTTCGATCCTAGAGGCCTAGATGTCCGGCAAGTGTGGACTATTTAATACAAGTAATCTTATATTATATTATGCCAGTTAGAAACAAACTTTTCTTTATATAATGTGAATGCAAATGAGTATTAGTTATTTTTATTGAGTTATTACATATTATTTAGTGCTTAACAATGGAATGTTTATTCTGTGGACAAACTTTGAAAGATAATGACAAATTAGTGAGACAAAATCCTAGATTGCAAGGAGTAAAAACAATTATATATGCCACGGTAACAAAGGCGAGACATTTGTGTCGAAAAGATTTTGCAACAAGAGGAAAATATTTTAAGTGGAAAAGTCAAAGTGAAATTTCATATAGCCTGCAAACAAACCTATATTAGTTTGTAAAATCTTAAAAATCTTTCCCAATTCAGTGAAATTGAAAATGTATCTTCGTCTTCGGTAAGATGCAATAAATTTAATATTTGGACAATGTGTTTAATATGTAATACATCGAGAAAGAAAGGCGTAATATGGTATACGATAATTCTCTGTAGACGTGATTTATCTTTATATTTCTTTGCCACCTTATTATCAGTCTAGTCGATACATTGTTGACAAGGGGCCGACGCGACATTTTTATTGTTAATGATGGGATTTTGGAGAATGAGAGGGGAGTATGCGTTTATTTTCGATTTATCGCAAATATTTGAGAAACCAAACATAGTATAATTTTTCACATCCAGTGGAAGTATAGTAACAAAAAATTTTTTTAAAATTTTTATTGTTCAAATAGGCTTAGAATATCACGAAACATCGAGATTTTAAGTTTGAGCGAAAAAAAAAATTCTGCCTGCCTGCCTGTCTGTTTATTTTCATAACAATTAAATATAAAAACCCAATGAGCTGCTGGCAACATAAAACATTTTTTTTCCCAGTAAAATAAACCATTTTGATATAATATTAAATAATACATAACAAAGAAAAAACCGCTGCCCAAGGAATCACTACTTCCACATCCAGATTCTCTATCCAAGTCACTCACAACGAAAAAACTTTATATGTGAAAATAATTGTTTATGGAACTTTAATAATATAATATTTGAAATTCTCTACCCCAAAAACCCATAAAACGATACCCCACATCGGTAGTGGGGTGGGGGGTGGTGATAGGGGGGTGGTAGTGGGGGGTGGATGAAGCAAAAAAATATTTTGAGAAACCCAATGAGCTGCTGGCAACATAAAACATTTTTTTTCCCAGTAAAATAAACCATTTTGATATAATATTAAATAATACATAACAAAGAAAAAACCGCTGCCCAAGGAATCACTACTTCCACATCCAGATTCTCTATCCAAGTCACTCACAACGAAAAAACTTTATATGTGAAAATAATTGTTTATGGAACTTTAATAATATAATATTTGAAATTCTCTACCCCAAAAACCCATAAAACGATACCCCACATCGGTAGTGGGGTGGGGGGTGGTGATAGGGGGGTGGTAGTGGGGGGTGGATGAAGCAAAAAAATATTTTGAGGTTTCTGGTCCCTGTACATGCACTAAATCACATTTTTTTTTCATCCCCTTTAATAAGGAGGTGGGGGTGGTAATGGGGGTGGCTAATGCCAAAAATTTTTTTCAGACCTCAGCTTCTCTTGTATATACTAAATACCAATTTCACGGACTCTTACCTGCTTGGTTTACCCATTTACCCCAAATTTACCCCAATTTACCCCCAACCCTTCGACAGAACTAGATCAAAATATAATCTAGTTCCAGATCTCGTTAAAGTACATACGTGTACCAAATTTCAAGTCAATATCTCAAACGGTTCCAGAGTAAACGTGCGCACAAAAAAAAGTTACAGACCGACAGACAGAATTTTTTTTCGCTCAAACTTAAAATCTCGACGTTTCACGACATTCTAAGCCTATTTGAACAATAAAATTTTTTTTAAATTTTTTTGTCGTTACTATACTTCCACTGGATGTGGAAGTAATTAACTTAATTTGAATATCTGCGGAAAGACTGGTTAATTTTTTTTTTATTACAAGTAGGTATTACTTTTTCGAGAGCATAGTTTTCGAGGCGATAAAGTATCGCACAAATGGTACACAATGCACTTTTTATAAAGCATCGAATTTTGTACAAAAAAGTCCCTGAGAGCATATTTTTATCTATTATGGCTCACATGCCAAAGGCGCCCGCGCGCAAACCTCAAAGTAACTGTTTTTCGCGCTGTTCTCCAAGCAGCCCGTTAAAGTAGTTAAATATTATTTGTCCAATGAGAATTTGTGGTCGATTTTTTTATTTATGAATTTCTGATCGCTCTGCACGATGGCGTCCTTCATTTTTCTTAAATATGCGTTTTTTAATGCAAAAAACATTAAAAAAATCGTACATTTGAACTTTTCCACCTTGTAGGAAGTAATTTTCTTTATTAAAAAAATGTATCTATTATTGACATATCATTTTGTTTTTATTTATCACATATAAACAATTCATATTACGGCCGAAAAGTGTAATTTTTCATTTTCATCGATTTCTATATAACTGGAACTTGCCGCATATTTTTATTAATTAGTGTTTTTTTCTGTACAATTGTACATACATTTCAATAACACAAAGAATATTTAACTATTTTTTTATTTTATTTCAACATTTTTTTAATACTTGTAACTCCATTATTAATATTATGCATCGAATAAAAAACAGTTTTAAACAGAAGTTACTCATTATGTTTTGTGTAATTTAAATTTGACTATTGACATCGCCGTTTTCTTAATTTTTTTGTTTGTTAATTAAGTCGCCAGTGCCACTTGCAGAGTAGCGTAAAAAACAGTCATTTTTATGCTTACACGTGAGCACCTGTAGCTCGAAAACTATAGTAGATAAGAATATGCCCTCGCGGACTTGTTTGTAGAAAATTCCATGTTGTACAAAAAAAAGTGCGGTGCATTTTCGTATTTATTACCGTTCTCGCTACGCAAGCGCTGAAAGATCAAAAACACCATCCTCGACATTTGCATACTCTTTTTTCTAATTATTTTAAAAAATTGGGAGGTCTTAAACGTACTCATAAATACTATTCCATGAAGCTGAACCGAATAGCAAAATAAAATATTTTTAATTTATCACATTTTTATAAATTTCAGAAATTCAAAATTGAACAAAAATCTCAAAAAAACGTTTTTTGAACCCCAAATGGGTCTCGAGGACAAGGAACAATTGCAATTTCGAACAAAACACGATTGTTACAGCGCACAACGTGGCGACTTAAAAGATGAAATGCGACAATAATTGATAGTTAAAGGTTTCTCTTGTTTTTGAATTTTAAGTGAAACTAGTGAAAGAATTATTTATCTGAGATTTTTGTTTGTAAGTTTTTATTAATAAATTTGTCCTAACAGTAGTAACTTGTAAATGTTTTTTATCAGGGCGGCAAGCAACTGTTTGCTACAGGTGCCAAATGCCCTGACGCCGGCACTGATTGCGCCGGTCTACAACCTGCCTGGAGAATTATAACTTAATTAATATATTATGTACCCTCGTTCGCTGGATATCAACGTCCAGTATTTCTATTCGCGGTTCGCGCAAAATAACACCGCGCGGTGGCACCACAAGTCAACGAACAATATGTGGATAGGGACGTGTGGGGGAAGCGTGATGAGCGAGGAACGGTTTTGGCCGTATAGTTGCGTATCTTATAGACTCTTCAATCAACGCTTGTACGTACATAAAATAAGCATCCATAGGACGTCTATCCAATGTCTATGGACATTTGTACAGTAACTGGATCTTAATCGGACATCCATTGGATGTCCTGTGCTATTAGTGACTGTATATGTTTTATTTAATCATAGCAAAAACTTTTTTCCGTCATTATGTAAGCCTGTATTGGAGCCCTTCAATATTTCTTCAATGAAGCTTTCTGTTAGCTTCACAATTACAAAATTTATTGAAAATGTCCAAACTCTTTGATCAGTCTGCAGATTTTCTGATAGCTTCAATGTTTATACCATCCCTGTAAGCAGCTGGCGTAGATGGTTGATGGTAAGAGCAACTCACCATTATTAGTATTATCATTTTCGCAACTCTCGCAATGTAATAATTAGATAAATATGTTTGACAAGCAGTATTTTTTCTTTATTTACACCCAATGTATATTTTCAGGTCTGTACCCGCTCGGAAGCTTAGCAAATCACCGTTGCTTTCCAAATACTATCCACGTGTTCGATGACAAACAAAGAATGGTTACCAGAGCTGCAGTCTTCATACCAAAAGGCACGGAAATCTTCCATTCCTACTCAAGGATAATTTGGGGTACAACCACCAGACTATATCACTTAATACGAACCAAACATTTTGTTTGCAAATGTGAGAGATGCTCAGATCCTACAGAATTTCGCACGTATATGAATGCTGTGAGCTGCAATAAATGCAAGGGAAAAGTCATTCCCATCAATTCGCTGAAACCAATGGGTAATTGGGAGTGCATTGACTGCAAAGAGCTGGTTCCAGGAAAGGAGGTTGGGAGGCTTATGTCGCTTTTAGGATCAATACTTAATGGGTTTGATGACACAGATTTTAAACTTATGCATACATTTTTAGAAGGGAAAGTGGCAAGTTTGGTTCCGCAAAATAATGAGGTTGTTGTGGAGCTTAAATACAAAATTATTTGGATATTGGGATACCAAAAGGGATTTTCTTATAAAGGTAGGTACAATCATATGATATGGTATACCGCAATGTGTAAAAGTTAATGGCAAATATGTTTTTCTTAGCAGGTTATCCAGCCAATACTCCTCATACACGGACATTTTTTTTTCGATATTTGAATTCGGCTTGTCATGAAACGAATTTCTGTCTAAACATTTTTTTCTGCCTTAATTATTACAAATTTACTCCCACAAGCTATTGTTTCCAGAGGTTTCAAGGTGTAATATATACGAAAAATGGTCAATTTTTCATTATTTTTTATTTGCTTATGGCATATCTATGTTCCTATTTGATTACCTCAAATAGGTATAAAATATGCCAGTATAATAGATTGTGAAATTTTGTCCCACTGAAGTAAAACTTCACAATTTTTTTTAGAACTTCCTGTGGAATTATTACACATTAAAATGTCGTTTTGCGAAGACATTTTGGCGTTATTAGAAAAATTAAGAACTGGTCAATGTAAAATGAGGGGCTTATTGTTGTATGAATTATACGAATGCTCAAGAGAAATACAATCAAGGGACCAAAAAACAAATCAGGTAAGTTATGAGTATTCGGCCATAATACCGTGTGTGTAGTCGCGGGCTAGGCATGGGGAGTAAGAATTACAACATCGCGTGTGCCAGCTGGCCGAAATGAAATAACAGAGCTGGGATGCTCCACCGACGGACGAATTTACGGCTGCCGGTGTTGTCAGATCTCTCGCGCTATGTGAATGTACATGCCTAATGGGAAATTACACGCACGGTATAAATAACACCTGCTCTACAAGAAATTCAAAATCTGTTTATAGAACTTTAGAGTAAACAATGCTCCCATCTTCTCCTTCTTATGCACTACGTCCTTTCAGATTTTTGTAATTCATTGCTGTTTAGCACAGCATCATGCCATCTGTCGCGGTTGCCTGTTAGGCACACGGCCTTTTCTTAAACTATGAAGTTGATGTAATTCGCCAAAAAATGAGGAGATTCGAGAGAACGTGGCTGGAATAAATTCATAAAGATCATTTTTGCGCCTATTTTTCGGAGAATCTGTCTGAAAAGTAGAGAAATATGGGTAAAGGAAACACCCAAAGTCGCAAAAATATCGACATTTGACAGGGAATCACCTTTACAATTTGGCTTTTGGCCATTCATATATTCGATCTAAATGCATCTGATAATTCTTAAAACTGAGAGTCAAATCAGGGCCGGATATAGAGGCGGGTCACACACCCCCTCCCCTCTCAACTTTGAAGCCGATTCGACAAATCGGTCACCATTCGGCACTTTTGGCATTTGGCAATTATGTACATAAAATCATAAAAAAACTCAAAACAATGAAAACTCAATACCATAAATAACACAGGTCAACATTTAGTTTGAAAAAATACACCGGACTCTACCTAGGTACTCAGGGGTTTTTGGGGTCGCTGATTCCGATGCCGAGGTCGGTTAAGCTCTATCACGTCAGATTCAAGGTCATTTCAAGGTCAAACTAAAAAGAGGTGGTGAAAAAATCTGAAAAAATTCATACTTAGGTTTTTGGGGTCGCTGAGTCCGAATCCGGTGTTCGCTTACCCTTAAAAGGCATCCGGAGGCCATTTGAAGGTTAATTTGGGAAAAACAGAGGGGAAGCTGTCAAAAAATCTGAAAAAATTTAATCACAGGTTTTTTTGGGTCGCTGAGTCTGCATCCGATGCCGGTTGACGTCTACCACGTCAGTTTCAAGGTCATTCGAAGGTCAAACTAAGAAAAGGTGGTTGAAAAAAATCTGAAAAAATTCACACATAGGTTTTTGGGGTCGCTGAGTCCGAATCCGGTGTTTGCTTACCCTTAAAAGGCATCCAGGGGTCATTTAAAGGTCATTCTGAGGTCATTTCAAGTCGGCATTCGTCAGCCAGCTTTAGCTGCACATGAAGATTCTTCTGCTATCTCAGTGCAAATATATTTAACTCAATCAATCACCTACTTATGTTTTTCTGTGAAAGTTGACGAGCTTATATTCACCACATAAATCCTGTGAAACGCAAAGACTGGCCTTTAGGTATAGTTGCAGAAGCAGAGCGAACATGCAAGTAGAGAGTACCTTGAGTATTCGATAGATGGCGCTTGCCCACAGCAATTGAATTGGGACAGAAGAGGGATATAAGTTCGGCTGGAATCACGGGCGTTGGCTTCACTCACTTGGAACTCAGTCATGTCAGGATCAAAGTAATTTAATGGTTTTTTGGGTCAGACAAACTGACAAGGAGACAGACAGACTGTCAGTAGACAGACAATAAGTAGGCAGGTGAGCATTCGTGTACATTTTTTCCAATTTTTTTCACCTCCTATTCTGACTTTAACCTTCAAACGACCATGAACATGAAGTAATAGAGGTCAACCGACATCGGATTCGGACTCAGCTACCCCAAAAACCTGTGTGAATTTTTTCAGATTTTTCAACCACCTTTTCTTAGTTTGACCTTCAAATGACCTTGAACCTGACGTGATAGAGCTTAACCGACCTCGGCATCGGAATCAGCGACCCCAAAAACCTCTGGGTATCTAAGTAGAGTCCGGTGTATTTTTTCAAAGTAAATGTTGACCTGTGTAATTATTACTTTTCGAGCATCCCCTGTCTTGTATTTGACTTAAATTGTCCTGGCTGACAACAGCGTGGCCAAATCTACTTGTTCTAGCCTCTAGACCTGAGCGGTGTATGTATATGTAAACAGAACACTTCGATTCGTCAAAAGTCTTCAATCAGATTTACATTTTTTTTTGTATCCCAAAAATTAAATGATCATCTAGTCGCGTCAATATAAAAAAGTTAAAAATTGGTAAAGGACCAATCGGAATAATTTTTCTTGCAAATTGTTTATTGAGGTCTAAGGAACATTAGTAAAAAGAAAAGAACAGACCGCTGGGACTTTTCTATTAATAAACTAGCAATTTCAAGCACTAAACAAATTAAGTAAAGGAGGAGGGTCGATTTGGGCGGTTTTAACCCCAAATTATTTTTGGATGAAAAAATCAGAAAACATTTTTTTTTAATGTCTACTGACAATAATAAGTCGATTTTACCCTAAACGGACGATCCCCCACCCCCTAGCCCCCCTCAATATAGAGATATCGCTTTCAAACTTATATTTGCTTGATAAAATACAACACTACCACACTAACTCCCTTTTAACTTATCCGCTCTCATTTATCATTTTTTCCCTTTTTCCCCCCACAAAAAAAAAGTTCAAAGCAGCGAACCAGACCCTATGTATATTCTGTCGCTGAATCCGAATCCGGGGTCAAAAAAAATCGTACATCCCCAAAATCATTAGCTAGAGCCAAAAAACACCCCTGAAATGGGATAAAAGAAGATTAAGCTACGAGAATAGTTGTTACTTCTTAATCAATCGAATTATACAAATTAAGGTTAAACAGCAGCGTACGTACAATAGATATGAAACACACCCCAGGGAGGGGCGAAAACTAGCCCCCACGTATAAAAAAATCGATCCAAAACAGCATTGACTGCTGAAAAAGCTCGAAATGTCTAAGTTTTGTTAAAGTGTTAAGAAACTACATCAGGTCCGACGTAATCTTCATAAACTGCTCCTATAGGGTTGAGAACAACCACTTTTAAGTTCAAAGGACACGAGAAAAACAAGAAAAGACGTAAAATCCAACAGGATTTATGGCTGAAATTGCGTAGTACTCTAAAATAGAACCAGAAACTTACGTACCATCAACATCCTACACTGTCAACCCTCAGAGGGTGTGAAAACTACCCCCTATGTAAGATTTAACTATAAGAAATTTCAATGACTTCTATAAAAATTCGAAACACCTGCGTTGTGTGGAAGAGAGAAGAAACTAGACTATGTTCGACGATGTGCTTGAAAACCACCCCCACGGGGTTGCGAGATACTACCTATATCTGTAGGACGCTGGAAAAACAGAAAGAAACTAACCTGATTTACATTTTTAAGGATGCTATGATTGGCAAAAATCGTGTTGCACACTTATAGTTTGAAACTATAAATGTTATTGAGTAACACCCCCAGAAAGGATGTAAACTATCGTAATTCAAGATGTAACGAAAAAGCTATACTGTTGCTTATTCGTTTCATTTCCATAGTTTTTTGTATAGGGGTGGCGTCTCTCAACCATCCCGTGGGGGTGGTTTTCAAGCACAGCGTCGAACATAGTCTAGTTTCTTCTCTCTTCCACACAACACAGGTGTTTCGAATTTTTATAGAAGTCACTGTAACTTTTTATAGTCAAACCTTACAAAGGGGGTAGTTTTCACAACCTCTGAGGGTTGACACTGTAGAATGTTGATGGTACGTAAGTTTCTAGTTCTATTTTAGAGTACTACGCAATTTCAGCCAATCATAGCATCCATGAAAATAGAAATCCTGTTGCATTTTACGTTTTTTCTTGTTTTTCTCGTGTACCTTAATCTTGGGGGTGGTTGTTCTCAACTCTATAGGGGCAGTTTATAAAGATTACGTCAGACCTGATGAAGTTTCTTATCAGTTTAACAAAACTTAGACATTTTGAGCTTTTTCAGCAGTCATTGCTGTTTTGGATCGATTTTTTTATATATGGGGGCTAGTTTTCGCCCCTCCCTGGGGGTGTGTTTCATATCTTTTGTATGTACGCTGCTGTTTAATTGTATAATTCGATTGATTAAGATGTAACAACTATTCTCGTAGCTTAATGTTCTTTTTACCTCATTTCAGGAGTGTTTTTTGGTTCTAGCTAATGATTTTGGGGGTGTACGATTTTTTTTGACTCCGCATTCGGATTCAGCGATCGAAAATACATAGGAATACATGGGTCTGGTTCGCTGCTTTGAACTTTTTTTTTTTTTGTGGGGCTGTGTTATTGTTAGTAGACATTAAAAAAAATGTTTTCTGGCAAAAACCGCACAAATCGACCCTCCTCCTTTGTTAATTTGCTATCTCGGAAAGTATTTGAGAAAACCGACTGATAATGTATACTCGGGGGTTTTCGAGGTCGCTGATTACGATTTTGAAGTGAAAATTGGAAAATTCAAGATTGGCGGCTATAAAGTATAAAAATGCGATATATTATTTAATATTTTTTAAGGCAATTATTATTGTTTAAATTTAATATGCAATTTTTAAAATTTAAAATAATGGTCTTAAAATAGTAAATATTAGTATACAATTTAAACTTTGTTTACGTGCATTTTACGTGGAAATTACAGAAGTAAAAAGTGTTTTAATATTACAAGGAAAAAAATGTTAAAAAATTAAGTACAATTTTTCTTCATTATTTATTTCTACACAATTATAAAAATCGTTTACTTAAAAAATATATAAAAATATAAATTTAATTAAACACCATTCTTTAAAATAATTTTTTTCAATTTCATTTGAGTTGTTTATAAATGAAAATATTGCTCCTCTTGTTCCTCATTATCGTAAAATAACGTATTCAACAAATTATTGAGATAAATCTCTTCTTGTTGAAAAGTTTGGTACTAATATTAAGGAGGTACTAAGGTACACTTCTGTGCAATAAAATCCCGTACACTTGAAAAATCAAGTAATCCAGTTTTTACTAATATTAAATGATGTGACTCAGTCTTTTTGGAATCTAGATTTTTTTTTCATATAGGTTATAAAAAAGTGACATTGATTGTGAAATGTCATAAGTAAGGTATTTGGAAAAATGTAAAAATTGACGTTAAAAAATTGTGTCCGAGATAAGGCCAGATTCTGAAAGCTCAAAACATTAAAAAGCGGTTTTCTGCATTGCTGTTCTGCACGTGTGCTTAAGGTGATGGTCCATTTATGTAGGAATGGGTACAGGTGAGGAGTATGTCGACGATCACGTCGGGGTCACCAATTTAGGGGTGTTGGAAAAGGTGAAAATATGTTTGCGTTTCGTTCCGTGGCTACCCTATAAACTCAGTCAGTAAGACTGGGGTAGCCACTGCCTTGGACGCCTCCGAATAGCTTAAGTTGATGGTAAATTTAATAATTTAATAATAAATTTAATATCTAATTAATAATATCGAATAAAAGAATAAAAGAGGTTAGAGCTGACAAGGTTTAACTGTCAATAAAATTTTGTACCGTCTGCGCATGTTGAACAGTGCACGTATTTTTTTTGCTGCACCGACTAGACAGTACAGTAGTCACTCTCTTGTGTTTATTTTCTGCTGTTTGAAACGGATTTTCCCTCAAATAGCCAAGGAGCGCTTCATCTTGAGCGAGATTTGAACTTCTCGGTCGGCCTGAACTGTCTTTTCTCTTTATGATACCTTCCTCCTCTCACCTTTTCTTCACACACATAACAGTACTTTTATTCAAGTGATAATGCTTAGCAACTGCTCTGACAGACTATACCTCTTCAATTTTAGAGAGAATTAGAATTTTTTCATGTTCAGTTAATTTCGGCATTTCGAAAATATGACACTGACACTGGCAAATAAATAAAGGATGATGTAATACAGCGAAAAATAGGTGTACGGGATTTTATTGCACAGAAATGTACTAAAAGGTACCGTATGCAAATCCTGGGATCAAGAAAGCGCGTTGTATTTAAAATGTGTATGCCCTTTGAACTAATTAACAGTATCTATTTAATCTTATTACCTATATCTATTTAAAATATTTTTACTAAAAAAATTTTGAGTGATTTACCCGAATATTTAAAAAAATTGTTACTTTATTTAAATAAACTAAGGTTAACCCCAATTGAGGTGAAGAAGAGTTAACTCATAAATCGTATATTTTGGTGCAAAATGGCATTCTAAACACTTTTTCATTCTTATAATTTTTCTCAAAAATGTAAACTTAAGCCGGAAAATTTTATTTTTACACTTCATAGTCACCATTTTGGGTCAGTCATCTTGAATTTTCCAATTTTCAAAATTGTAATCAGCGACCTCAATATCCCCCGAGTATATATTTTCAGTCGGTTTTCACAAATAGTTTCCGACATAGCAAATTAACAAGTTTAATTGATTAGTTTAGTGTTTACTCATATATAAGAAAAATATAGGAGCAAAGGAGAAGAAGTCATTCGGCATTATAACAATTTCGCACCCCCCCATAAAAACTGCTTAAAACCGGCCCTGAGTCAAATTGTAGATATCTGTAATATTTGTTCCTATTTTAGGTGGTGTATCAACAGAGTGAAAAATATCTAGAAGAAGCCGCTAATATCCTAAAGTTTGATGTAAGCGTGCCAGACATAATTAAACAAAAATGGAAAATACTGGTATGACAGCGTAAGAAGATAATTTTTTTGTTTATAAAAACTACATCATCAAATTAATAATAAAGAACCCACAGAGCAAGAACAATTAGTGTTTGAATTAACTGAAATACACGTTTTCTCTTCTTTTTGTTTTTGCATTCTCTATTTCTGTATTGAGCCAGATGGCGATAAAAGGTTTGTAAAATAACACAGGACGACAAAAAAAGGAGGCTGTTCTTTTGATCAGAACCGTCTTATCCTATGGTCCCAAGAAATATTCTGTTTTTTACAATTATTTTATTCTTCCTTTGCTTGTATGTGTATACAAGGTGTCCCATAATATGTTGTGTTGTAAACGTACATTATTTATTAAAAAAAATATATTTTTCTTCTTAAATCCGTCTTTCTGATGCTGTAAACATAGTCCAATCAATGAATGCCCAAAAGGGGATTGTAGAGAACATTTTGTAGGGGAGAATTTTTCTCTTCAAGGATATGTTGGGGATAGTCAGGAGGTAAACATACTAAAAGTCCCCGCCCCTAACCCAGCCGCTTCAGGGGGGAGGGGGGTGGAAAGGTTCCTTTTTTCGATTCTTCGCTTATAACTCGGAAACGATGCGTCATATGGGAAAAGGTAATCTATGCAAAATTAAACGCAATTAAATTTCCCACAAGAACGTTTATATTCATTTTCTTCCTATGTGTTATATTTTACGAGATATTTGCCAGCGAAAATCGATAATGAATAAAAAAAAAAATCAATTGTGTACCTTGAATATTTCTATCAAAGCGGTTTACCGTGGTCTGCTAATAAATTGCAGTTACAAAACAATCTTTATTTTACAACACTCGACGTATTTACTAACGTAATATTTTGTCGAAGTCTAGACATTTCCTTAAATATACAGTGTGACTCACTTAAAATGAAGATACCCATATAACTTTTTCATTTTGTTTCTTATTTGAATCAAATTTTACTCAAGTATAGAACAAATTAGGATCTACTTATGACCAGAAAATCATTCACCTGCTATAAAGGCAAAGCCACCTGCGGTACCAAAATATGCTGAAAAAAATAAAACATTTTGAATGTTAGAAATTCTAAAAAATGCATCCAATCGGCGCCACAAACGTACATACACCAAAATTTGATTTGATCGTTGATGGGGGATATCTCATACATAAGTTCATCTGGCAAAGGGGGTCCTCAGTTTCCGCAATTTGTGGTGGCTACGTAAAATTCATCGTTCGTAAGATTAAAAATCAATATGATTTTTAATCTTTTTCCTCATATTTTGGTACCGTAGGTAGCTTTGCCTTTATAGCAGGTGAATGATTTTCTGGTCATAAGTAGATCCTAATTTGTTCTATACTTGAGTAAAATTTGATTCAAATCGGAAACAAAATGAAAAAGTTATAAGGGTATCTTCATTTTAAGTGAGTCACACTGTATATTTAAGGAAATGTCTAGACTTCGACAAAATATTACGTTAGTAAATACGTCGAGTGTCGTAAAATAAAGATTGTTTTGTGACTGTGATTTATTAGCAGACCACGGTAAACCGCTTTGATAGAAATATTCAAGGTACACAATTGATTTTTTTTTATTAATTATCGATTTTCGCTGACGAATATCTCGTAAAATATAACAAATAGGAAGAAAATGAATATAAACATTCTTGTGGGAAATTTAATTACGTTTAATTTTGCATAGATTACCTTTTCCCATACGACGCATCGTTTCCGAGTTATAAGCGAAGAATCGAAAAAAGGAACCTTTCCACCCCCCTCCCCCCCGAAGCGGCGGGGCTAGGTGCGGGGACTTTTAGTATGTTTACCTCCTGACTACCCCCAACACATTCCTAAAGAAAAAAATTCTCCCCTCCAAAATGTTCCCTACAACTCTTTCATTGACTGGACTAACATTAGACTTACAATAAAAATTACTTTGACAGTTTTGGGAATATTTCTGAAAATCAAGAACGTACACGTCAGCCAATGTTTTTCTCTACTTATGGATATAAAAACTTAGCAAATTAAACCCAATGCGGAGTACAATGAAATGACTTAATTGCGCTTTTTCTTTGCCAATTAACAATCAGTTTAATAAAAAAGTCATGGATTTCAGCCAACTATTTTTTTATTTATATTTTTGATACATGAACAACTTTAGAGCAATGGCTGAAACAATAAAATAATATAGGAGCGTTTTTTTTTGCAAATTTGAAATTAATTTATTTAAAAAATCAGCAGATCTGTTATATCAATACCTTCATTCCATATTATTGTTAATTACAATGAAATCATATACCCGTATTGCCACCAGCTCCTAGCTAGTATATAAATATATGTTTTATTAATTTTTTTAAATTTTTTCCAGTGAAAGTAGGTAGTGTTTCAAGAAATAAAGCACATGAGAAATGAAAACAATATTTATTTATAGAGGTATTTTATGAAATTGTTCGTACAGAAAAGTATCATTTTTATTGTCCTTAATTCTGAAGTAATACAAGTAATTGAGGAAGCTCTGTGTAGTGTACTTTCTCGTCTCAGAATTGCAGGTCGCTGGATAAACTTCGATAAAGAAATATATTATTATCTCTTAAACTAAGTAGTACAAAAATGTGCGATAACATGTAAATTTGACAAATGTCAATGGCATTAGAATTCTGACTAAAATACGGGATGTTTCGGAGAAGATGACGAAAATAGTGACTCATTTTGTATCAAAAATAAGTTGATTTGGTTGAATTAATTTTAGTCGAAGAAGAGGATAGTTCTTGTTATATTATGATACAGGTGTATCTACAACTTTCGAATGAATGTAATACTGGAATAATTAAATATATTTAGTTTTTTTAATAATTATTATGAAACTTGAATGTTTTGCTTGAATGTTCTTTTTTATGTTTATTAAAATAAAAAATACAGTCGTCCATTTCAAGGTATTTCAAACTAGGTATTATAACACTTTTACCCAGAATTTTATTCCTTTAATATTTTACAGACCCCCAGAACTATCCTTTGTGAGTTGAATTTTACAAAAGTAATCAGACAACCACCATATATTAAATAAGTAATTTTACAAATAATCACAATTCTAGTATTTCTTATTTAAAAGACTCATCTTTCTGAACTTGATAAATCGAGTTGGCTGATGATCTCATGAATCATATATATTTTTGTAAACTTCTCCTAACATTGTATATATAGGGAGTTCATAAATTCAACGCCCCAAATTATATAACAGTATTCTACGCACTTTATTTAATGTGTTGGATAAAATATTCCACTTTAGTTTTCGAACTATAAGTTAAAAAATCTCTAAAAGCATTTACAAAAAACTTTCATCATTATTTGGCATCTGTATTTATTAATTATTGTTTTCTTTTATTTGGCCACCCCGTATATTTATTTGTACATTTATTTATACCAAAAATCCGAGAAACTACGGAGGGGCGCATTAGGGATGGTTTTTAAAGTTGAAGCTTGGGAACTCTCGTTTC
Source organism: Rutpela maculata (assembly GCA_936432065.2). Taxonomy (NCBI): domain Eukaryota; kingdom Metazoa; phylum Arthropoda; class Insecta; order Coleoptera; family Cerambycidae; genus Rutpela; species Rutpela maculata. The sequence continues at coordinate 12,120,666 of OW386289.2, read as the reverse complement.
TTAAAAATTTCCCTCTGACGCGAATAATCCCCAAAGGACAAAAGATTATAATTTATTTCCTCCATTCTTCGCTTTTAGGACTAATATCAATGGATTAGTAGTTCTGTTGTATTGTTTAGTAAAATTTTTAGTCGTGAACTAAAATTTATTAGGGTGCCAAATTGCAAATAAAAGATGAACTGTAAATTACGATGAATATTACACAAAGAAAAATTTGTATTCCAATAGTAAAACATTACACTTCAAATTGATCTTAAGTAACAGCAAGAATTCTGCATAAAAATAATATATTTTTCGAGTAGCAGTTGTATAGTAGATAAAGATATTCAGCTTCTTTTAGTATCATCACACAAAATGGTCATACATATTTCCTAACAAGAATATAGGCCAATCCCACTGAATATAATTGGTTGAAATTTGCTCTAGCCGATTGATGATTGTTGTGATTGTTATAGATACTCTCACCATCCTATCCTGGCAAGGTATATGCTTATACCTCCTCGTTGATCCTTGCTGGGCAATAAGAAAAACTGGTATCGTTGAAGTTTGTGTACATTTTTGTAAACACACTTATTTTACAGTTCTGATATCAGATATCGTATGATTCACTTTTAAAAAAATTATGTCCTTAAAAGAACACCAGTTTTCTTTTTCACTAAGATGAGCATAGAAACGTGGATTTAATGGGCTCATTTAGCACTTTTTTTAAATTTGATTATCGGAAAGAACTTATCATTTTAAGACCCTGTGCAAAAAACTAGAATTTTGTGAGACCTATAAATCGTCTTAAAAAAATCATAAAAATGGACCACACCACCTTGCGAGTATCGGCCGTGACGTCACTTAATAGGAACCCGCTAGCCGAAACGGCTGGCTGCAGCGCGTATAGGTTCTTTTAACAATTTTTTATTATTACATATTCTGAAAGAACTTGGTGAGTATAGTAAGTATGCCAAAAATTAGAATTTACTGACGCCGCCTTCATGTATAAAAAAATTATTAAAGTCGGCGCGCTTAAAAACGCTCGGGATAACCATGTAGTCGAGTTGTGACGTCAGATGGCTGAACCGCCCAGTGAACACGGCTGTGAATGCAAGTTAGTAGAGTAAAATCTGGAAGTAAAGTCACTTAGTTTTCGAGAAAAACCGGCGTAGAACTAAACCAGACTTAGTGGGATTCTTTAGTAAGATAATCGTACCCACGAAATCATTTTTTACATTTTTTGGTGGTCGAGAACTTTTTTATTTCGGAAAAACTCAAAAAAAAAATAGATTTTTAATGAAATATGTTTTTAACGTCTCCACCGCTATATCTCTGAAAATATTTGTGCTATCAAGCTATTTTTTTTTAGATTACAGTAGACACAATAGCACTTCGAACAACGTCCCACGTGAACTTGATTTATTATTTTTTTAAGTTGGAAAAATAATAGGAAACTCAAACTTGTTATTTTCAGTAGCGTAATTTTAGACAATCGAGAAAAAAATTTATTTATGAAAATTTGTATATACATGCTGCGTACAAATTGAAGCCAATAGTTGAAAAAAGTTTCTAGGATAAAAATTTTTCATGTTCATGTTTTTTTTAACGGGCCAAAGTCATATTCTTGCGCGCTCGGCTGTAGCAAGCCTGCCGACTGCAACGATCTGACGGTCCCGGTCGGGGTGTATGTAGTAGTTTAACTTATATCAATAGATACAAAACCAGTAGTGATCAAAAACATCTAGGGGATCAATATTATTGTTCAATATTTCATATATGGTACAGTAGTATTGATCATATGTTGTTAATATAAAGAAATTGTACAATAAATATAAAATAGTCTCCTTTTAATAATAAAAAGACAGGTAGGTAGATATAAATACCTAATCTATAAATATCAATCAGTGTTACTAACTACCCACCAGTGGCGGATCTAAGGTAAAAGGCCCAGGTGGCAAACGCTTTGAAGGGCCTATGAGGGCCCTGAGGGACCTTTTGCACAGGAGCCCAGGTGGCATTTGCTCATTGGCCGCCCGGTTAGATACGCCACTGCTACCCACCTAATTAGTAAGTTTATTAGACATTTTTAAATGAATGAAAGTAAAAACGTACGCATAAAATGAGTTTTATTGTTGAAATAAATTTTCTATTTGGATAGATAAATATGTAGTATGTAGTTTATGTAGGCCCTACATTAATAGCATTCTAATTCGTTCATATCTGCCTCGAAATCTTAAATAATGTTGTTACAGGAACGACATTTGCACTCGTTGCAACATTTTAGGCCTTCCTTAAAACAAGCACATTTTCGATTGTCACAATTTTTATCCCAACAATGAATACTTAATGATTTTCGACAATCGCCACTTCTACGCGACTAATCTGACCAACCCTGCATGCGAGGTGTATTAATTGCGTCCCAATGTCGCATTTAGCGCTGATAAAAAAAATCGCTCTTGCCACACGGTACATTTTAAGAAAAAATATATTGTTTTAAAGACTTTTGTGATTATTAGGCTTTATTTTCTTGGCTGCATGTATGTAAATATTTTCAAAAATAAAAAAGTTTATCGATTGGTGAAGATTTCAATACATAAAATATATATTTTTAGTTTATCTGATTTTTAGAGAAATGAAAGTGCGAATTGTGCCCAAACCGTTTATATTGGTGAAAGCGCTACAGTGTGTGCTTTAATTTGACACAAAATAAATTTCGGTACCTTTAATAGTTTTAAAGATATGGCGGTAGAAACAAAAAAAAAACAATTTTATTTAAAAATACATTTTTTTCACTTTTTATTGATTTAAAAAGTTCGAGACCACAAAAAAATGTCGTAAAATATGATTTCATATGCCCGGTGACATACTCAAAGGAACCTAACATGTTAAAAAAACGACACGATAGACTTACGACATCGCTGCTCTAATATAGGTATCGGCGCACGCCAAGTGACGTCACTCTACAGACTGTTGGCCGGCCGAGCGTGTTTCTATTCAAATGCGAATATCTCTGTGGCTATTGATTCAATTGAGCTGAATTTTTTTTCTGAGGCCATTGGTTTGTTATACTTTAAAATGAGGAAGAAAAAGTAGGGAACTGCCATATCACTAAATGACCCTATTATAGTTTCACAATATTACAAATCGTTAACTCAAGCAGCGTGTTTTGAAACTTATGCGTGTTTGTAAAGAATTTCAGTTTATCAACTATTTTCACCGATTTATATTACTATTCTCTGACGTCACGAGGTTGGTCGCACCGTGCTCTTTAAAAGTCGTATATTTCTCAAACCACATATCGGATTAATCTGAAATTTTCAATATCGTCTAATTTTAAGTAATACTTTATCCACAAGAAGTAACAACTACTAAATGAAATTCATTAAATGAGCCCATTGTATTTTATTTAATTACTTTCTATTTGCTATTAGTATATATAATTGAACGTGAATTCAAATCTTTTAATTCATTGTTTGAAACTGAAAATACATTTTAAGTCCGGTCCTGTGTATTTCTCAACCTAATATACTTGGCGAACCGAACATGTAATGTAACATGCAATGCAATGCGCGTTGAAATTTAGCATCCGCGACGATGCCACGAACAGCCAACGAACCGTGGGTGTGACGAACATATCGCGAGCAAGCGAGGTGAGTCTTTCCGACGGCAACAGATTGAAAACATGTCCGACGGGAAAGTTTTGATTTTAGGCACTAATGCCTTATTAATTATTGCAAATATTCTTAAGAAAAAACGAAAGCCTCGACGATGGTGCCGGAGTGAACTGTTAAAAAACTTGTAGTTGACTTGTAGTTTTACATGATAAATTGCATTTTATTTACAATCAGTTACTTGTTTTAATTTTTTATTAAAACCAACAGAAAAAGTGTTTAGACCGGTTTAAAGCTTTATGTTTTATATTAATTACCTAGATGCCAGATGGGAATGTCCTCTGGGTTTATTTAAAGCTGAAAATTTTCAAAGATCCAGTCAGTATACATTCTAATTTAAATTATTATTTGTTTTTTAATAAAGAAAATTATGATATATGAATTCTTAATAATTAAAGCAGTAATAATGAAAACATTTCTTGACTGTATGCTTTCAACAACCTATACTTGTTTCATATATTTCGAAAATATTTTGTTTCCTACTACTATTTATACCTATATTAAAAAGAATAAATTATTTTTATGAAACGAAATCTTTTCCTTCTCCATGTTCGTCGCGATTAACCCTTTCGCATCGGGCGTTTTTTTAGGCGACTGGCCTCACAAACGGGGATTTTTTGCGTTCGCGCAATCGTGCGTCTCCCGTTTATTAGTTTCACGCATTAATGCGGTTCCCGACTCCAAAGACACGCGCGCTTATATGCGCAAGTTGAAATAAACGAAGATAGAAGATAATCGTTTTATTTAATAGGTATGCAAACATATAATATATAATTGTTAACAGCATACAACGTTCTTACTTCATTAATAATCTAAAAAAAAAAGTTTTTTTTTTTTTTTTTAAATAATAATTGTTCGCGTGCATTTTTATTTGGTATATACAGAATTTGTATACTAAAGAACTAATGCAAGTTGCATCAATATTCCAACACCACATATTCCCCACACCATAATAACATCCAAGCCTTTTTACATCTAAAAAAAATTTTTTCAAGCTCATCATCTGCTAAATATTTATTTTTCCTGTTCATTTTGTAAAAAATACATTTTATTTTAAGAAAAATTTGCAGCTGTTTACACACAATAGACTGCCTGACACACTCAAGAATAAACTAAATTCAGACCACAGCTTTTCTGCAACTAACAAGCTACAGCTTGAAGATGCTTTTAAGCGAATATCAGACCACAATCTTGCGCGTCCCGATTTTAAGTGGTATTCACGGCGTTCGAAAATATGCGTCTCCCGTATATATGTCAATCAGAGATTTGAGCGTTTTTGCGGCTCCCGTCGTGAAGGGTTTATAAAACAACACGAATGCCGTACCACTGCGCACTACGAATCCCTTTGTGTTCGTCGCAAAAACCGACAAGCGGTGGATCGCAGCGAGCTCCGAACAAGCCATTCGCTTCGTGTTCGCAAGGCCGTCCCAATCTGACGAACCTGTTGCATTGCATGTTACATTACATGTTCGGTTCGCCAAGCTTATACGCACCTTAACGCCGCGCCGGCGGAACACTAACCAAAAGCGGTCGGTGTCCTTTACGCTTTTTTGCGAGCTTTTTCATATCGCTGAATTATATACGGAACCTACTTTTCTTTAATGCACTATAACGTTTTTAAGCAATTTAACTAAAATAATGCAAAATTGTTCTAAAAGATTCAACAGAACGTGCGCAAAATTTGCGGTTTCTCTTTGTGTACCCTCCTTAATTTCATGTAAGGATTGACAATTTCATTCTTTAAATTTCAGAAATTGTTGATTTTGCAACAAAATGCGGTCCTAAAAATATTTAGAAAAAAAATATAAAACATTAAAATATCACACCTATAAAAATAGATATTTAAAACATTTTTTTGTCATTTCAAAAACCTTTTTGTAATACATGTACAGTAAGTAGATCGTTATTGACATATTCTTGTTAGAGTAAGTCGAACTTACAATTCCCTTACTAATTATCATGGTTACAGGGCTGTGATATTCACTTACATGGACAGCAAGTGAATATCAGGAAAGCGTCAAATTTTTAAACACAAAATATTACTATATAAATTGTGGCATCGAATTTAGGAACAGCCAATAGGCAATAGATACATCGAGGTGCAAATTTAGATTTTTATATAGCTATGACTTCAAAAAAGTTTACGATTTGCTTATAATTTTAAATATTTCATTTAAACTACAGAAAATTTGCATAATTTCGTGGTTTTGTTTATTTTTCACGTAAAATGGTGGACTATTCTCGATGGAATTGTGGGCTACCGTCATTTATTCATAAGATTAGAACAAGCATATTTTTATTTTCTTGTAGTTTTTAGTAGATTTGTAGCTTATCCATTATAGCAATATAAGATATGTGACATGCTTCAAGGCTTTCAACAACCCACTTTTATAGTCACAGAAAATTTTAACCTTAAAAGCGGTATGTTGAGAGCCTCGAAGCGCGTGTAATTGATTTGATAATTGCGTGATGTTTTCGACAGAGTTTGACTAATTGATCTTTCGGTCTATGATTAGCTTTTTTAGACACCGAAATTTAACATTTTAAATTTTTCTGAGGAATTATGTTGCACTGTTTTTTTTTTTGGAAGTGTACCGTACCCTGTGGTATTTGATTCATAACTATAGGATCAATTCTTTTATAATAAAGGGAAACAGTTCTGGAAGCGCATCAGTTTAACTTCGGAAGCACGCTCTCAACCAGCCGTTCAGACCGCTCATAACGGTGCCAATAAATCGGGAAAATGTTGTTTTTATAGTTTGAAGTAAAGTGTATGAATCTAAAGTGACTGTAAGCTAGCCCTAATACTCATGATCTAGAACCACCCCTATACGTAAAAACAAAGAACATGAGTGCCAATTCATTGTGGAAGAAGTAAATTTTTAGTATGCTGAAGTAGGGAATATAAACCTGCAGTGTCACCGGCCTGGCTGAACCCCAAGAACCGTAAACAGAGGGAGGATAGCCAGTTGCCTGTGCTGCAAAGTTCACCAATTGCCAGCAAAGCTGTGACGTCACGGCGAGACCTAAATGTAAATCTGTTGTTTACGTTTCTTACGGCATTGTCTCTCTGTGTTTAGTGGTGTGATTTTTAAGTTTTGTCTACTTATTTACTGGTTTTTCTTTGTAAATGTCAAATGTACATCTTCGTGGGTATATTATACGTTTCTTTGAGTTATAAAAACAGTCTTGATTAGTGAAATTGTGTGCAGAAACAGAAAATAATGTCCCTGTTTCTTGCACTATTTTGGACCTTTATAGGATTTAAAAGACAATAATTATTGTTATTAGTGTTCTATGGTGATTTTGTATATATTATAGATAGTCCAGTCAATGCATATATTGTAGAATGCATGGAATATGCAAGACTTTTTGACTTCAGGACTTTGTTAGGAGTAGTTACTAAAAGTCCCGACGTATATCTCGAAAACCGTTGGAAATTCGACAAATATGTATTTTATAGGAAATTTAGGAAATTTCAGATTTCATTTTTATTTAAAACATATTTCTTCTAGAGTTACCGTTTCCGAGATATAATCGAATAACCCAAAAATGGGACCTTCCCCCCCTCCTCCCACCGTAAGCTCACCTCCCAGGGGCGGGGACTTTCAGTATGTTTACCTACAACTACTCCTCACAAAGTCCTGAAGTCCAAAAGTCTCGCATATTCCATGTACTCTACACCTCTCTTTTGAGCACTCATTGACTGGATTAAGAAGGTAAAATAAGCTTAATAATTTGTGTACCTATTGGATTTACATATTGTTATTATTCAAATAGAAATAAAGAAAAATGCCGGGAACAAGTTGTGCAATGTATGACTAATAACACGTATTGTACAAAGAAATCTACTGGTCAAAATATTATTTTCCACGTTTTTCCAAAACTCAAACATTTAGTCAAAACTGATCAAAACCATAAGAGGTGAATGGGTAAACAGGTGCAAAAGGCATGATTTTAACCCAGATACAAGTAGGATTTGTTCGGTTCATTTTTTGGAGACCGACCATGAACGAGACTTGCAAAATGAATTATTAGGTGAAAATACGTTTTTTTTTATTATATGTGTACCTACTTTTCCGAGTTATTTTGTTATACTGGGTGTTAAGTTTTATAATACATATTTTTCATAACTTAATATTTTGTTTAGATGATTTTTATCAGATTTTTCTATGAATTGATTCAGAATTCACTGTAGATAAGATAATTTTTTATCAGATTTTTTTGTGAATCATGAATCAATATCCGCTGTATAGAAGAACAAAAATGTATGTTTTCTTGAACCAGGCATTTCATTTCCTTGACTTGCTTTTAATTTTGACATAATTTTGTCAGTAATTTAAAAGCTAATCAAGTTAAAGCAATGAAGAGGAATAATACAGATTCTAATTCAAGCAGAAAAAAAATCGAAATTAAGTAAAATAACAAGCTGAATAATCAACAATATATTATAATTTGACATTGAGTGGAAGAGGACAAAAATTGCTACATTCTTGAAATTTTCCACACACGTTTAGTTCACGATATTTATATACAAAAATACTGAAAATGTTGGATGCCTCTATTGTTTCAACAAATTATGTAATTAGTAATGGCGCCACCGTGCGGACAGATTTGGTTGATCTGGCTATCCTTGGCGTTTACGGTTCTTGGCCGAACTCTACATTTGAGAACACCTGATCTTCATGTTGCAGATGCATTTGACGTATTTTTTTGAGTAAAGAATTCTACTGGTCTCTCGTACGGTATTGAGAGGCCCGTTTACGGGTGTACCTCCGAGATTCCTTCCCACGGTAGTTTTTCGTAGCCCCACCTGAGTCATCTAAATTGCATTCCTTTTGCAGGCGACATTGTCATACAGGATTTTCATGTTGTTGCCCGTTGTTTTTTATTCTCCCTAACTTCATATCTCCACTTTTGCATCTAACTCCGTATATTGATGATACTCTTTCATCCGCAGTGTTGCCATTACGTCTGTTCTATCATGTTTTTTTTATATGCTCTTTGTCATGTTTAATCTCCTTTTACCATTGGTTTTAATATTACGTTTGTTGTATGTTGACTGGGAAAAAGAGAAAGCTGGAAACTATGAAGAAATCGTTGAAGAGATGCTGAAAGTTTACAAGAATTTGGGCTGTAATATGTGTTTAAAATTACATTTTCTATCCTATCTTGTTTTTTTCCCAGAGAATTTAGGTGAACATATTGAAGAGCAAGGGGAACACTTCCACCAGGACATATCGGAGATGGAGAAGCCCTATCAAGGTAGGTGGGATGTGTACATGATGGCAGACTACTGTTGGTCTATAAAAAGGGACCCAACCGACAGCCAGTGAGAGGATCATTTGAAAACGAAACAAAGAGATTGAGAAATATATTCTGTGCCCAAAAATACAAAAAAAAAACAACAATAATTTTCAGTTTATTGCCATTTCTGTACTATGTGCTGTGCACTTATCTACGGTGTTTTCCACTTCAACCTAGGGTCTTTTTGGGTAACGAGTGGGACGAATAGGTGGATACTGCAATAACTGTACGATCAATGTTAAAATATGTACACAATTATTAGTATTAGTCTGTAATATAAAATATTTGGCTAGTTTATGCTTACAATTTTTATTTCTAGACAGTTGCCGAGAAAACAGTACGAAACTCATCCGTAAAGTGTTTCTTCTTGACTCGCAGACTTCCGGATCTTGTCTACTCGTCCAGAAAAATGTCACTTTTCGGACTCTTGTAGTACAGGAAAACTTTACTGTAACTCGAAAAAAATTGGTGCAGACCTTGAACTTTGATTATAGGTTCAAAATAGGCCAAAGTTCACGAAACAAAAAAGTTTGGGAGTTTTACGGATCCGCGGGAAGCTATAGGGGGTGAAAAGGGGTATTTTTAATTAAAAAATAGTTTTTTCCCTATTTTTTCGAGAATATGGCATTTACAAAAAAATTGTTAAAATAAAAGTTGTTTCTGACAAAATTATCTGTAATTTGATGTCTTTAAATTTAATTTTATAGCAATAATTAACTGAGATACTAGAGGTTTTAACTTCGCAATAATGTCATATGAATTAGATCTCGTTCATTTTTGGCAGCTTAATGGTAAATGCATAAAAAAAGAAGTTTCTATATTATGCGAGGGCTTGCTAAGTTATAGAGGGTGAATGCCTCCCATTCTCAGGGGATAAAAAAAACATTAGAGCTGAGAGAGAGAGAGAGAGAGAGAGAGAGAGAGAGAGAGAGAGAGAGAGAGAGAATTAAATTTTAAGAAGAAAAGGTTCTATGCAACTTTTCATATAAATTGATAGATTTAAGTTATAACTACTAGATAGTTTGGGATTTTAGCTTGAAGAAGTGGTATTTCAAATACGTTTTCGTTAAATAACTCGAAAGATATTACAATGAGCAAAAATATGCTAGAGACAAATAAGAAAGCTACTAAATTAAGGATGAATTTCGTTTTTTTCTAATTTTTCAGAGGTCTGGAAGTCTAAAGGTGGCGTTCGAACATTTATAAGACGATTTAGTTTAAATGTTAAATATGTCAGAAACTACGGCACTTGGGTTAGTAACCAAAATAGTCCAGTGATTTTAGATTCAAAAATAACGATTTCTCGGAAAGTTTTGGGACAAGCCAAAAATTAGTCTACCCCCTACAGAATTTCCTCAGGAATTCGAAAAAAATAGTGTTGACCACTCAAAATGGCGGCTTTAATGATTATTTAACCTTTTGTAAACCAAATGAATTTTGCAACTTACTTGTTTGGTTATATCTTCGCTTCTAAAGGTCGTAGAAAAACGTTCGACCCGTCAATTTCTTCGTCATGTTTTCCCCTATAAAGTAGGTATATGCAAAGAACGAATTCTTGATTGTTAATAACATTTTAGTACAAGAAACTGAAAAAATTGAATTTCTCGATCGTCGAAATTTGAAGTACTGTAGAAACAAATATAAAATCTGCACGTTTAACGATATTATGAGAAATAGTACCTTAATGAAATGCACTTTGTCCCGCTGTAAAATATTAATTATTTTTTTTGCAATTAATTTATAAAAAAAAAATTCAAACTGTTATACTAAAAGATCATATTAGTATTTTACAGTTCTGTTTTAGTAAAAACATTGTATTTGATGTACATTTACATAATCAAAAAGAATATTGCAAACAAATTTTAATTTGCGACTTTTTTACACAAAAAATTAATTTTGCAACTTAAACAAATGTAAATATCTCAGTGGATTTTGTATAAAATTTATTGCAACTAACGCCATTTTAATTATCATAAAAGAACACGAATTAAAAAAAAAAAATTTTTTTTGCTCTGATGCTTTGGAGCCGAGATATGAAGAATTCACGTTTTTTGCGATTGCGACGAAATTTGAAAATATTTTTACATGAAAATTTAACTGAATGTGTGTTATCACCTAAAAAATGCCGTGTCTATATATCCAGATGGGCCATGGAAAAAAAATTGAGAAAATTGCATCCTTGGTGCCGCGCTCATGCTAGACGCCAGATTCCCATCCCCATTCACTGCTATTGACGTACTTGGACAGTTTTACCGGCGGCAGCTTTATTTCTCTTTTTCTCGGCTTCAGGATTGGCTAGATGGATGTTTTTTTTTTAATGCAACTTATTTTTTTTCTCAGCTTTCCGATTCTTCGCTTATTTTTCAATTACTTAATTACGTTGCTCCGCAAAAAAACTTGTAATTCCGGCTTTATTATTTTATTATTATAGATAAAATAATTTCAGTAGTTTATAATCAAACATCTTATAATTATTTCCACATCCGGTGGAAGTATAGTAACGCAAAAAAAATTGTAAAAATTTTTATTGTTGAAATAGGTCGATCCGTCTGTAACTTTTTTGTGCGCACGATTACTCTGGAACCTGTTAATATATTGACTTGAAATTTCCTACATGCATGTATTTTAAGGAGATCTGGAAGATTATATTTTGATCTTATTCCGTTGAAGGGTTGGGGGAAATGGGGGTAAATGGGGGTAAATGGGAAAATTAATCAAGTAAGAACCCATAAAATTGGTATTTAGTATAAATTAGTTTAGTATAAATAAGAGAAAAAAAAATTTGTTGGCATTAGCCACCCCCATTATTAAAGGAGGTAATAAAAATAAAATTATGATTTAGTGTGTGTACAAGAAGCAAAGGCTTTTTTACTTCATCCACCCCCACTACCACCATTCCCACCCCCACTACCGATGTGACATATCGTTTTATTGTTTTTTTTTCGTTGTGAGAGACTTGGATAGAAAATCTGGATGTGGAAGTAGTGATTCCTTGGGCAGCATTTTTTTTACAATTTTACAAACATCCTATAAATTAAGCAATCGCGCATTATTGTTATGTTATGAATTAGATGTTTATTTCGCTGTTTAAAACAAATTAAATCGATATTGATGTCTGTTAGCTTAAATTAAATGAAATGCAAGAAAATGAGGAAGTTATTGAAAATGTTGATATAAATAATGACGATGATGACAATGATTGTCTGTACGCAGAAATGCGAGAGGAAACGGACAACGAGTCCGACGCAGGAAATCAACCTAAAAAAAAAACGGGGACAGAAAAATAACCTTTATTTTGTATATTCAATAAATTAATCTTTAAATAAAAAATGCATACCTTTTTTATCCCCAATACGAGTAAAAACTATTCACTCATCAATCTCTTATCAAAAAAATTGTATGTAATCTTTACATATTTATTTTATGATGCAACGTAATTGAATGATTGAAAAATAATCAAATAATCGGAAAGCTGAGAAAAAAATAAGTTGCATTAAAAAAAACGTCCATCTAGCCACTCCTGAAGCCGAGAAAAAGAGAAATAAAGCTACCGCCGCGATAAAACTGTCCAAGAACGCCATTAGTAGTAAAGGGGGAGGGGAATCTGGCGTCTAGCGTGAGCGCGAGCCTCAAGGATGCAATTTTCTCCATTTTCTTTCCATGGCCCATCTGGATATATAGACATGCCACTTTTTGTAAGTGATAACACACACTCTGAGGTATATTCAGTTAAATTTTCAAGTAAAAATATTTTCAAATTTCGTCGCAATTGCAAAAAACACTTCTTCATATCAATTCTTCATATCTCGGTTCCAAAGCATCGGAGCAAATTTTTTTTTTTTTAAATTCGTGTTTTTTTTATGACAATTAAAATGCCGTTAGTTGCAATAAATTTTATGCAAAATCCACTGAGATATTTACATTTGTTTAAGTTGCAAAATTAATTTTTTGCGTAAAAAAGTCGCAAATTTAAGTTTTTTTGCAATATTATTTTTGATTGTGTAAAAATGTACGTTAAATACAATGTTTTTACCGAAACAGAACTCTAAAATATTAATATGATCTTTTAGTATAACAGTTTGAATTTTTTTTTTATAAATTAATTGCAAAAAAAATAATTAATATTTTGCAACGGGACAAAGTGCATTTCATTAAGGGTAAAAATATGTACTATTTCTCATAATATCGTTAAACATGCAGATTTTATATTTGTTTCTACAGTACTTCAAAGGTCGATGATCGAGAAAATCAATTTTTTCAGTTTCTTGTCATAAAATGTTATTAACGTTTTTCTACGACCTTTAGAAGCGAACAAGTAAGTTGCAAAATTCATTTTGTTTATGAAAAGTTAAATAACCATTAAAGCCGCCATTTTGAGTGGTCAACACTATTTTTTTCGGATTCCTGAGGAAATTCTGTAGGGGGTAGACTAATTTTTGGCTTGTCCCAAAACTTTCCGAGACATTTTCCTAATATCACCGGACTAAAAGGAAAAACTATTAATTAGGCTTCCAAATGATTTTTTTCTTATTTTTATAGCATAAAAAACAAAGAAGTTATGACAGAAACCAATGTACTTTTTCACATTTTTTTTTCAATAAAAACGTCGCAATTTTGTTAATGTGAGTAGTCAGTAATTAAAACAATATATTTCCATATACTGTTTTTCGTTAATATATAGTGTGACCTAGACGCTCAAATTTTTTCATCGGCTTACAGCGCTTGCTTTAGAGAAAAAAAAATGCATTTTAAACTGTAAAGGGATTTTAGAAAAAACGTAACATGCTTGTTTCCCTGCAAATATCTCAATAAATATTAGTTTAAGAATATGGTGGACCTCAAAAATGAAGTTTATGAACTGAGAATAAATTTATTTTGTTTGTATATTTGTGTGTCGGAGATATTTAATTTTATAGATGGCATCCGACCGTTTTAGGATGAAATATTTAGTTTAAAATGTTGACTATCTTAGAAAATGTGACACTTCTATCAAAAGTTCTAAGAAACAAAAAAAAATTAAAGGTAATTAATCAGTCCTTAAAATGTTTTTTGTTTGTTTCTACATCACAAAAAATAAAGAAGTTATTGCCGCGTTTTGACGTTTTTGTCGGCATTTTGTTATTGTAATTGCTCAGTAATTAATTTTTCTTTCAAAAGTGCTGTTTTTCGTTAATATACATATAGCATCACCTAGATGCTCAATTTATTTTGTCGCTTTAAAACACTTGTTTTAGAAAAAAATTCCATCCGCCAACCCCCCATCGAAAATGGCCGTATTTCGGTTAATGATTGCTATAAAATTGATTTAAAAACACCAAATTAAAGACATTTCTGTCAAGAACAACTTTTATTTGAACTATTTTTTTGTAAATGCCATGTTTCCCGACAAAATGGAGAAAAATCGATTTTTTTTGTTAATAATTCCCCTTTCTACTCCCAGTAGGTCCCCGCGGATTCGTAAAGCTCCTAAACTTTTTTGTTTCGTGAACAACTTTGGCCTATTTTAAACTTATAAACAAAGTTTAAAGTCTGCATAAATTTTTTTCGAGTTCAGTCATTTTTTTCAATCTTTCCCTGTACTATTATGTAAATAACTAAAATTTTACATTTGTTAAGTTAATTTTCTAGAAATGCAATCACAAATATAATTTGTCCATAAATAAAATAAATCTAAACAGTAGCAGGAGGAAGTCAATTGCTTACCAAGCACAGAGCCCGCAATTCCATCGAAAAAAATCCCACGTAGTATACACATTAAAATTAGTTATGTTTAAACATTTTACATAAAACACCTTGTAAAGGTTTTATTACAAATATATACAACATAGTAGAAATATTTTAAGCATTAATTTTATGTATTGGTCATACAAAATATTCCTTAAATTATTTATAAATACAAGATGCCACTTTAAGTCACCATACATATCTGATCATCCGCACAATCCACACACTCTCATTAGAATTAGAACAGAAATCACAATTTGTAGACTATATAATATATATCGGTCTGCATTGCAGACAAAATATATTTTGTATTTATGGCACACCACTTTTACAGTCTAACTAGTACGGAAAAAATAGATTTTAGAAAAGAAAAAATTAGGGAGCCAGTGATAGTTTGAGGATTCGTAGGTTTCACCCTTAACATCAAGAAACCGATGAGTTCCTGACATGAAGGGGTGAAAATGCAATGCAGATGTAATTTTAAAAAAGCATTTATCAGCCCTTTGCTTTCAGATTTCAACATCGTATATTTTTTCTGAACGTTTCGGCGCCATTTTGAAAATGCCATATTTCAAAAATTAAACATCGGTGCAAAAAAAAGAAAAAACCATTCGATTTGTTTTCGTAAAAGTTTTAATTTTGTACCCTTGCATTTTTTTATTAATGTCCACGTTTTTCGAGTAATTAAAAAAAAAAACGTCTAGGAATACTGATTTTAGGGGGTGAAAATTGCAATTTTCAGTTCGCAATATCTCAAAAAATATGCATTTTAGCAAAAAAATTTCTTACTTATAATTTAATTCTCTATCAGATTATGTGTATTTTTTTTGCGACAACCTCTAAGAAGGAACCACCCTTAACCAAAAAAAACAGAAAAAATGACAATATAGATTCTTATATACATATTTTATGAAACATGTTGAAGAAAAAAATTTGGAAATTCATTACATCGTTTTCGGTCTGGTTACACCCTCGAATTTTTATTAGCTCCCTATTTTTTCTTTTTCCAAGGAATATTTTTTATATTTTACCCGCACTAAACTGACAGACTGATATGTAATGATTAAATATTTTAAACACTATTATAGCACCTAACATTACCCCCGCAAGGGATCAGTAATTGCTATATATCAGTCAATCCTTTCTTTTGAGATCTTCTAGCCTGGCACCTCTGGATGGGTGGGATTAGGAACAGAATTAAACCACTCAGCCCAATGGCGACACCAGCCAGACAGAATCCTGGATTGTAAGATCCTGTCAAGTCGAAAAGACTTCCTAGAAAATAAAAACAAAAGAAGTTAGTAAAGTAAATGTAGGTAATAAAAAAAATCGTTTCCTCTCTTGTAATAAATCTAACATACCTAATAGCCCAGTTTTCGGAGCGCTAAAATGACCAAAATCTCAAATTTGAGTGCTAATGAATGAATTTTGATGATACCTTGTGCAATGTGTTTGTAATGACGTTAATAAAAAAGGTAAAAAAAAAGATTAGAGTAGGAAATGATCGGAAGGAGTAGAGGCACCCTTTTATCACGAGTTTCGTAACTTAGAATTAATAGAATTATGTCAAAAATGGGAAAAACAATATATTTGAAAACTGAAAAAAAAATTTGCCGAAAATTCTTCACATTTTCAATTAAAAAATTATATTGAACCTTTAAAAATGGTATAACTATATAGGTTTCATAATTTTTTATAATAATATATATAAATCACACTCATTTTTCGAATTTTCATGTATTTTTTAATGTGCAAAAAATGTAGTACATTATTTGTCGTGAAAAACTGCCTGTAACTCCGAAAATTAGCAAGTTACAAAAAAATTCCAAGAGACAAAAAATGTTTAGAAGGCCTCAGTGCATACAAATGTTTAAATTAAGTACATACTTTTAAAGAGCTACAATTTCAAAGAAAGGTGTAGTTTTTCAGGTTTTTCGGAAAAACTCTGTGAAAACGCACTTTACAGAAACGTTGCAAATAAAAAAATGTCTTGTATTTCGATGATACATTCGCCTGAATTTTTCAGATTTTTTTCAACTTTTACATTTCCCCTCCTCCACATTTAAGAATTTTTGAGTGTAAAAACATCTTATTTTGGGCCAAAAAAGGTAAATATATTGTTTTTTTTTTCATTTTTGACCTAATTCTACAAGTTACGGAACCCGTGATAAAACTTTTTTATTAATGTCATTACAAACACATTGCACACAAGGATTCATTAAAATTCATTTAGCAGCACAAATTAGAGGTGAAACCGTTGACTGGACTATAAGTACCGCAGGAAAACAACCAGTGTACAACGTATTTAGAATCAGTATTAAATAATAATAATACCAGAACTTTATTGAAATCCTTACATTTCAAAGGGCAATTGACCGAGGTCCTTCTGCCTAGTATTAAATATTTATTCAATATACCAATGTTCTGCAATATACATTTAGTACTGTCGATAGGTAGATTCTTAGTCCGAATAAGTACGGGAGTTTTGAATCTTTTGGAATTTGTAGATTTCGATGCCCTGAATGAAATAAGAAAAAATGCAAAATGTGATCTTAGCCGTCGGCGCCGCCATATTGAAAAAATGGCGCACAAAAACAGTTTCTTTGAAATATCTCGCTCATACGGCAAAACATGTTCTTATAAAAGAGCATTAAATTTTCTACAAAATATGTCCCATATATTTTTTTGTTAAACTGAATAGTTTCGGTGCAGCAGCCAATCGAAGTCATACATTCTTGACAAAATTATGATATTTTGCAATTTCTCAATTTAGTGCGACTTTTATGAAGGAGTATTTTTGTGTTGAGACAAAATTTGTTTCCATACCTGAAAATCTTCAAATAAAGTTGATTTTACTTGTCTGCTAAGCGTAGCTCAATGTTCAATACTCGTTTCCACACCAACTTGAGGTAAAGTATATGGCGCGTTCTGTTTTACGTGGTTGTCCCCTATAGACCTAATCCACGACTAGTGTGTTTCTTGGGACGTTTTAGGTGCTTGATGTCGAAGGTCCAGGTTCGTTGTAGTCTTCAACAATTAGACTAAGAGCTCGCGTGAAAAAAAACCGCGTGATAAGATACCAAAGGTTTAACTCTAGAAATAAATAGTGTATAGTTCGTTAAATGCGTAGCCGCTCGTCTGCCATTCGCAGTTGGTCACCCAAATTAGCAATAATGAAATTAATTTTGGAAAAAGTAGTATACAATCTCGTTATTTATACCAGACTAAATTCGTGATTAAGATGTGCGGAAATATCATTGTTCCAAGTAACCAACTAGGCAGACGCGCTAGATGTAGCTCTTTTGAGGCAGACGCCATCGAAAATGCCGAAAAATCAGTCACAACCCCGTGATCGCATACTAGTATAAATTTCGGTTCAAAATGTAGATAAAATTATGCTCATTAAATATATGAAACGAAAATTTGAGCAGACGGTCCCATTTCGTCGGCAGACGCTGTCAAAGATTGTCTTTTCACCTTTCTTTTTTGCGCCTAAACGACGTTGTGATAGGGGGTGATTGTTGTAAACAAATAGTAACAGTAATATTTCTATCTAGAAAAAGCGTACTTATATTGTTTCACTCAAAACTCAAATCATAATATTTTTTAAATAATATATTAAATAAAAACGCTTATTTTTCAAAATAATAGATATAATAAACAATGTGTCAATATAAATATACAAATGAATGTAGTAAAGTATAAATACTCAGAAGAAGACATTATTTTGATAGAAAAAACTAAATATTTAAATTTTTTTCAAAACGTAAAGCACCTGTAGATATAAAATAACATTATTACAAGTTATGCTTATCAATCTAATATATCTTCATCATCACTTGAATTTTGATATATTGCTTCTTCGTCATCATCTGAGTTAGGTGAACTTGGCCGATCAACAACAATATCTTCCAATGTTGAAAAGACAATGTTGAGGACCTTCGAACCACTGTAACTGTAATATGTTGTTGTTCAAACTCCAGCCATTATGTTCGGGTTTGTAAAATAATGTTTCAAATTCTGTTGCATTTTTCCATATAGCGCATACCTGATTTACACGCTTAACTTTGCAATAAAGTGAATCTTGACACGGTGGTAGTAAACTACCATCAAAATTTTTTATTTTGCCCAAAGGATTCGATCTGCCAGTTTTTGGTTTAAAATTTTCTACAAAAATGTCGAATCGTGCTTTATTTATATTTGCAGCATTAGGTCTGCCATATATTTTGCAAACGAATTGTTCTACACATTTTTCTTGCTCTTCTGAAAGAATTTCTGTTGAGCCCAAAGTACTAAATATTTTCATTGTATATGTACTTTTTTCCAACAATGAAAATTGTTTTATTTTTATTTTTCTTCCAAATGCACCAGTATAATCTCTTCTGGTTAACGCAAGGTCCTTTCCCAGATAACTGTAAATCATATTTAAATGGACGTATCGAATAGTGTTTCTAGATGCCAATCCCAGTTCAAACCATATTGAAAGCTTTTCTGAAAAATGATGCATATTACCCAATGCAATAATAAAGATATCTGTATCGCTAGCTTTTTTTAGAACGTTGTAGTTTTCAGGCAATTTATGGACATGAAGAATTATTCTACTATCTGCTTCCTCATGTGTACAAAAAAAGCGTTCCATTCACCTCCTTTATGACACGCCCATTTTCATTATAGAACTTCTAACAGGTGTCGTTACAATTTATACGTATAATTTTGTTCCCTGAAATAGTAGATACACTGTCAAAAGTCAAAAATTGAACAAAAAATTGTACTAATGCAGATTTAAAATTATCATTATTATTATCAAAACTTTACAAAAAATTTGCAGACTGGTAGGTGACCGAATTGATATTATTTTTGATAAAATCATTTCACCCTCAATTAAAAATAGTGAGAGGGAGAAAAGAGCTGCAGAAATAAATAGGTAAAATTCATTTGTTATCACAGGGGGCGACCAAAGAAGACATACTGATTTTATAAAGGCACTGAGGAATGATAAATCTGCATTAGTACAATTTTTTGTTCAATATTGGACTTCTGACAGTGTATTTACTATTTTGGGAAACAAAATTACATGTACAAATTGTAACGACACCTGTTATAAGTTCTATAATGAAAATGGGCGTGTCATAATGGAGGTGGATGAAACGTTTTTTTGTACACATGAGGAAGCAGATAGTAAGATAATTTTTCATGTCCATAAATTGCCTGAAAACTACAACGTTCTAAAAAAAAGCTAGCGATACAGATATTCTTATTATTGCATTGGGTAATATGCATCATTTTTCAGAAAAGCTTTCAATATGGTTTGAACTGGGATTGGCATCTAAAAACACTATTCGATACGTCCATTTAAATATGGTGTACAGTTATCTGGGAAAGGACCTTGCAAAAGCGTTGCCAGCATTTCACGCGCTAACCGGAAGTGATTATGCTGCTGCATTTGCAAGAAAAATAAAAATAAAACCATTTTCATTGTTGGAAAAGAGTACATATACAATGAAAATATTTAGTACTTTGAGCTCAACAGAAGAGCAAAAAAATGTGTAGAACAATTCATTTGTAAAATATATGGCAGACCCAATGCTGCAAATATAAATGAAGCACGATTCGACATTTTTGTAGAAAATTTTAAACTAAAAACTGGCAGATCGAATCCTTTGGACAAAATAAAAAATTCTGATGGTAGTTTACTACCACCGTGTCAAGATTCACTTTATTGCAAAGTTAAGCGTGTTTATCAGTTATGCACTATATGGAAAAATGCAACAGAATTTGAACCATCATTTTACAAACCCGAACATAATGGCTGGAGTTTGAACAACAACATATTGTAATGTATTTCAACCCCTAGAATGTAGGCAACACAGAATGCGATTAATTGATTGGATGTCTGCCTAAATATAGAGATTTGCAGTATTTGCACCTACCAGAGAAAGAACATACTAGAAGATCTAGAGAGATGGCATATCTGTTCTGGAACCATCTGGAGAATGTGACATCATCACAGAAACTTCAAGATCTGTTATCTGTAGGTATATAAGGCATGGAGTAAACCAAAAGGAGAGAAGTTAGTGCAGTACTAATTGTCAGTTGAAATGGTCAGAGAGTAAACACAGTGATAAAGTGACTGAATAACTGAATTGTAGTACACAGTGTATTATTAGCCAAGTAGTTATTGTTGTAATTAAGTAAGTTAATAAATTAGTGTTTAGTGTTACCCTGCTGTTATAATTTCCGAACCCACGATACAGGGTGTTTACAAAAAGGGTGTAAGCACGTCACAATTGGTGTCAGAAGCGGAATTATAACAGAAGATTTCTGGACTGTTCAAGAAGAGGTTTCTACAGTGTTCTTCTTGGGAATTAGTGGTGACACTGGGAATTGATTAACGGGACATTGTTTAAGGACTATTTTTGGACTCGAAACTGTGAAAAAGTGCGTTTTCGGGAAAGTGACAGAGAAAAAGACTCATTTGTGCTAGTGCGTGAAAATTACTAGAACTTTTCTATTTGGACATTAGTGGAGATTAGTAAATTCTCTGAACTGGATAGTGACAAAAGACTCTGAATAAGACTTTCGTGCTGTTTTGAGATTTTTTTGGAAAGTTCCATTGACGTGATAGTTTTATTTTGCAAAAAGCATGGCAGCTGAGAAACAAATACAGGACCTATTTGCGGAGTTAATGAGGACGATGGCCCAGCAACGTCAAGAAGAAAAAGAAGAGTATGAAAGAAAACGACAAAAAGAAAAAGAAGAGTATGAAAGAAAACGACAAGAGGAAGAAAAGCGGCGTCAAGAAGAAAGAGAAGAGCAAGAAAGAAGACGACAAGAGGAAAAAAAGCGTCGTCAAGAAGAGCAAGAAAAAAGACAAGAGAAAGAGAAGCTTCGTCAAAAAGAAAAAGAAGAACAAGAGAGAAGACATCAAGAAGAAAAAGAAGAGAAAGAAAGACAAGAAAGACAACGTCAAGAGGAAGAGAAGCGGCGTCGAGAAGAAAAAGAACAAGAAAGAAGACGGCAAGAAGAAGAAAAGCGTCGTCAAAAAGAAAAAGAAGAACAAGAAAGAAGACGTCAAAAAGAAAAAGAAGAACAAGAAAGAAGACGTCAAAAAGAAAAAGAAGAGCAAGAAAGAAGACGTCAAAAAGAAAAAGAACAGCAAGAAAGAAGACGTCAAGAGGAGAAAGAGGAACAAGAAAGACGCCAGGAAGAACTGAGGAAAATCCTGAACGAACAAATGAAAATCCAACATGATTCCATGAATTCAATCATTAATAAAATCAAGGAGGATATAAAGGCTAAAGTCGGTCAAATCAAAAGAAAGATGAGTGAGGTCGAAGGAGAAGTAGAGCGACTTAAGCGACAATTGGTTGAGAAAGGAGGCCAGCTAGTAACATTGTCAGGCCCTCGGTTAAAACCTCCCTCCTTTGGCGGCCTAAGCTCATGGACAACCTACAAGAGACAATTTGAGGCGGCTGCAAGTGCAAATAACTGGGATAACGAGGAAAAGGCTATGGCATTAGTTCTGGCGCTAAGGGGCCAAGCCTCAGAGTTGCTTCAGACCATCCCGGTGGAGAAACAAAGAGACTTCAAAGTTCTGGAAGCTGCATTGGACTTGAGGTATGGCGACCAACACCTCGTTCAAGTATACCAGGCTCAGCTAAAGTCACGGGTTCAAAAAGCTGGAGAAAGTCTGCAAGAATTTGAAGCTGCGATAGAGAGACTGGCACACCTGGCGTATCCGAGTGCACCTAGAGAATTTCAGGAGCAGTTAGGCGTGGGAGCCTTTTTAGAAGGCATAAGGGACGAAGAGGTCAGGCGAATTCTGAGGCTGACGAGACATCAAAGTATTAGCGAGGCTTTGGTGCGTGCCCTTGAAGTAGAGGCTGCCTTTAAAGTCACCCAGCGGTCAGAAGTGCGAGCTGTGACTCTCGAAGAATTACAACCAGCAATGAACCGGAACCCTATGTTGACCGACATGCAGACAATGTTTACCAAATTATTTGAAAAAATGGATGACCTCGGAAAGCAGGAAAAACAGCAAAATAAAGGAAAGCCGAGTGGTGGTATTAAATGTTACAACTGCGGCAAGATGGGACATATGAAACGAGACTGTCGACAGCAGAACTCAGAGAATCGAATAAATGCTGTGAATGTTGAAGAGAAGCAGGAAAACAGTACCAGGGGGGCGGTGCTGGCTGAAGAAAAGAATGCGCCCAGAGAAATAAAGCTTCGAAGAATCACGAGTAGTCTACCATCACAAGGCTGTGTAAACGAAATGAAAGACATTCCAGAGAATTGGACAAAGGAAGCTTTAAGACAAGAGCAGCTGAGTGATGCAGAAATTGGACCCATATTGCGAGCAAAGGAGAAAGAAACCCGACCAGAATGGAAGGATGTTTCAAACCAAGGAGTAGGAGTGAAGGCTTTGTGGTCGCAATGGGATTCACTGAGAGTCTTAGATGGGCTATTGAGGAGAGCATGGGAAAGCCCGGATGGGAAACAGGTTGCCATGCGTTTAGTGATTCCCAGGTGTCGTGTACCAGAAGTACTCCAGAAAGCGCACAATGAAACATCCGGCGGACACCTTGGAGTAAACAAGACGTTGAGTACAGTACGGGAACGGTTCTATTGGGTTAATAGTCGACAAGATGTAGAGGCTTGGTGTCTCAAGTGCAAGAATTGTGCTGCCAATAAGGAACCACTTTCCGTAACCAACTATGCGAATGAAAGTCGAGAAAAGCCGAAGAATAACCAAGAGCAGTTGACCAAAGCTGGTAACCGAATGAAGGCTCGTTATGATCGGAATGCGAGTACAGGAGGATTCAAGGTGGGAGATCGGGTCTGGCTGTACAATCCACAGCGGAAAGAATGGAGATCCCCGAAGCTTCAACCACCTTGGGATGGACCGTATTCAGTCATCACCCGAATTAATGATGTCATATATCGGATTCAACGAAGTAAGAAGTCAAGGATGAAAATCGTACACCTGGATAGACTGGCGAAGTATGTGGAAAAGGCTGAATTGCCTGACCGGGACGTTCAGGCTTAAGGAGGGGGCAGTGTAATGTATTTCAACCACTAGAATGTAGGCAACACAGAATGCGATTAATTGATTGGATGTCTGCCTAAATATAGAGATTTGCAGTATTTGCACCTACCAGAGAAAGAACATACTAGAAGATCTAGGGAGATGGCATATCTGTTCTGGAACCATCTGGTGAATGTGACATCATCACAGAAACTTCGAGATCTGTCATCTGTAGGTATATAAGGCATGGAGTAAACCAAAAGGAGAGAAGTTAGTGCAGTTGTATTGTCAGTTGAAATGGTCAGAGAGTAAACACAGTGATAAAGTGACTGAATAACTGAATTGTAGTACACAGTGTATTATTAGCCAAGTAGTTATTGTTGTAATTAAGTAAGTTAATAAATTAGTGTTTAGTGTTACCCTGCTATTTTAATTTCCGAACCCACGATACAGGGTGTTTACAAAAAGGGTGTAAACACGTCACAATATTACAGTTACAGTGGTTCGAAGGTCCCCAACATTGTCATTTTAACATTGGAAGATATTGTTTGTTGATCGGCCAAGTTCACCTAACTCATATGATGACGAAGAAGCAATATATCAAAATTCAAGTGATGAGGAAGATATATTAGATTGATAAGCGTAACTTGTAATAATGTTATTTTTTTATATTTACAGGTTCTTTACGTTTTAAAAAAAATTTAAATATTTGCTTTTTCTATCAAAATAATGTCTTCTTCTGAGTATTTATACTTTACTATACTCGTTTGTATGTATTTACATTAGCGCATTGTTTATTATATTTATTATTTTGAAAGATAAGCCTTTTTATTTAATATATTATTAAAAAAATATCATGATTTGAGTTTTGAGTGAAACAATATAACTACAATTTTTCTAGATAGAAATATTATTGTTACTATTTGTTGACAACAATCACCCCCTATCACAACGCCGTTTAGGCGCAAAAAATAAAGGTGAAAAGACAATCTTTGACAGTGTCTGCCGGCGAAATGGGACCGTCTGCTCAAATTTTCGTTTCATATATTTAATGAGCATAATTTTATCTACATTTTGAACCGAAATTTATACTAGTATGCGATCACGCGGTTGTGACTGATTTTTCGACATTTTCAATGGCGTCTGCCTCAAAAGAGCTGCCATATAGCGCGTCTGCCTAGTTGGTTACTTGGAACAATGATATTTCCGCACATCTTAATCACGAATTTAGTCTGGTATAAATAACGAGATTGTATACTACTTTTTCCAAAATTAATTTCATTATTGCTAATTTGGGTGACCAACTGCGAATGGCAGACGAGCGGTTACGCATTTAACGAACTATACACTATTTATTTCTAGAGTTAAAGCTTTGGTATCTTTTCACGCGGTTTTTTTCACGCGAGCTCTTAGTCTAAATACTCTCTTCGGAAATTGCTTCCGTTACGTTGGCTGTTCACTGATTCTACGTATTGATTGTTCTCCATGCTTACGAGAAATGTTTCGGCTGGAGAGTCGACTTCCTCGTTATCATGAAGCTCGTCGACTGTTGCTGGTGCATTGTTGCAGCATTGTCCATTACAAAATTTGCAAATTATGGAACATTTTAACCCTGCCTTTCTGCAACCACATGCTGCACTGCACCTTTTCTTGCATTTACAGGAAAGGAATTAAAGTAAAAAGTTAAAATCTTCTGTAATTTGCAAATTTTGTAACGGACAAAGCTGCGATAATGCACCAGCAACAGTCGACGAGCTTCATGACGACGAGGAAGCATGGAAAACAATCAATACATAGAATCAGTGGACAGCGCAACGGAAGCAATTTCCGAAGAGAGTATTGTTGAAGACTACAATGAACCTGGACCTTCGATATGAAGCACCTAAAACGCCTCAAGAAGCAGGCTAGTCGTGGATTAGGCCTATAGAGGACAACCACGTAAAAAAACCGCGTCAGATACTCTACCTCAAGGTGGTGTGGAAACGAGTATTGAACATTGAGCTACGCGTAGCAGACAAGTAAAATCAACTATATTTGAGAATTTTCAGAATTTTCAAAACAAATTTTGTCTCAACTCAAAAATACTCCTTCATAAAAGTTGCACTAAGTTGAGAAATTGAAAAATATCATAATTTTGTCAAGAATGACGTCGACTGGCTGCTGCACCGAAACTATTCAGTTCAACGAAAAAATATATAGGACATATTTTGTAGAAAATTTAATGCTCTTTTATTTTCATAAGAACATTTTTTATCGTATGAGGCACCCGAAGCGAGATATTTCAAAGAAACTGTTTTTCTGCGCCATATTTTCAATATGGCGACGCCGGCGGCTGAGATCACATTTTACATTTTTTCCTATTTCATTCAAGGCATCAAAATCTACAAATTCCCAAAGTTTCACAACTCCCGCACTTATTCGGACTAGACCCCATGTTTTATGCTCTCACCGCTGTATTAATTGTACATAGAAAATGTTGAATACATTTACAAAAATCTTGACGTATATTATAACTATATGCAGAATATATGTCCCAACTAACATTTATGTTCAGAGTTACTTTAATTCGACCTAGTAATAGGTAAGAATAAATTATCAATTTTTTCTCAAGTTGTCCACTTTACCGATGTGGGGAAAGAAATTAAATCCGAAGTTGAAAATAGGCAAGTGAACAAAGTGAAGGCATCAAAGGTATATCAATGAATGTCTATTTTTACTTCCACATCCAGTGGAAGTAAAGTAACGACAAAAAAATGTTTAAAAATTTTTATTGTCCAAATAGGCTTAGCATGTCATGAAACGACAAGATTTCAAGTTTGAGTGAAAAAAAAATTTCTGTCCGTCTGTCGGTCTGTCTATCGGTCTGTAACTTTTTTTGTGCGCACGTTTACTCTGGAACCGTTTGAGATATTGACTTGAAATTTGGTACACATATGTACTTTAACGAGATCTAGAACTAGATTATATTTTCATCTTGTTCTGTCGAAGGGTTGGGGGGTAAATTGGGGTAAATTTGGAGTAAACAGGTAAATCAAGCAGGTAAGAGTTCATAAAATTGATATTTAGTATAGACAAGAGAAGCTAAGGTCTCAAAAAAAATTTTGGCATTAGCCACCCCCATTACCACCTCCACCCCATCATTAAAGGGGATGAAAAAAATGTGATTTAGTGTGTGTACAAGAACCAGGAACCTCATTTTTTTTTACTTTATCCACCCCCCACTCCCACCCCCTGTCACCACCCCCACCCCACTACCGATGTGGGGTATCGTTTTATGGGTTTTTGGGGTAGAGGATTTCAAATATTATATTATTAAAGTTCCATAAACAATTATTTCCAGATAAAAAATTTTTTAGTTGTGTGACTTGGATTAGAAAATCCGGATGTGGAAGTAGTGATTCCTTGGGCAGCGGTTTTTTCTTTAGAACGTTGATGATAAGAGGGAGGAGCATCAGTGCATATGTTTACGAGATTATACAACTGTTGGCTGCTGAAACTTTCCATAAAAATATGTTTTTATCACTATCAATTATTTAGTATTTACTTTTTATATTAAGAGCGTTGTTTTATTAGGCACTAGGTATTGGAAACAATTCTAATTTTAGATCTTTATTATTAATTTTACGACTAATCTTATCTTAATATTTTATAGTCTTCTTTAAAATAACTAAAGAACGTTTATGGGTCAGAAATATTTCAATCAAAGTAATTTCTAGTCAATTAAAAGAAAGGAAATAGGGAAATAGAATCTGTTGGGTATAGTATTAAAAACAATTTTTGAGAGACTGACGAATCTTTTAAAGGTGCCTGCTCTGTATATTTTTTTTCACTAAAAGTATCACATACAGGGGCGTAGCGAAGGGACGGTATGAGGGGGTACGTTACCATCCAACTTTGTCAGACTCGGCAAAAAATGGGTAAAAGTTGGAAATTCGAGAAGTCAGTTGGGAATTTTTATTGAAATTTTTTTTTAGATTTTCTTTTCGTTACGGATCTATTAACTACTCTAGCTAATTTAAATAGAATTAAATTTGCAAAGACTTTTTTTTAATATTTTTTGGATTCCGACAAAAATTAGGGAATTAGAGGGGGCGGAAATTGGGACTCTTTTTTCGGTAAAATTTCACCATTTTGTCACCGTAATTAATTAAAATCAATTTCATATACGATGTCCACTTAATATCATGTATTACCTAGATGCTTCATTAATTTCGGTTCTTCAAAACAAAGGTTTCTGACAAAATTGTTTTTTTAAGATTTACATGCATTTTCTAGGAATACGTGAAATTTTCTCCATTTACTGGAATATCGGTTATTTATCGGTTTTTCCGAAAAATTTGCAGGCAACAAATGTAAAGAGCATTTATCTAATTTTTAATTTTACTTTTTAAAAATCTAAATATTCGCGTCATCTTCTTAATATGCAACGTTGCCAATCAATTTCAACAGCTGTGTCATTTACACACAATTGATTAAAGTTCTAATAACTTTTATGCTAGACTGACGATTTTTTCAAGATTTTAACAGAGTGTTAATAAGAAACTACTTAATGTTATAGTTTTTGAAGCATATTTTTAAAAAATTGTGGTATTAAGAGCGAAAATTAACTTAAGCCGAGCTCTACTTTGTCAAAAAAGGCATCTTTGCCTATAAAAGTCAAACTTTCCGAATCGATTACTCCGAAACTAAACGGACGATTTTATTTTTATTTAAAATTCAAATGGAAAATCACTTTATTTATTAGTATTCCAAATTATATTTAAAACTGTAAAAGTTCATTTTAGTATACAAGTGCCTTAAGTCTTATGAAGTTGGCAAATTTGAAAAATAATCCCTCAAAAAAGTTGTCTCGCTACGCCCCTGATCGCATATCCATTAATGTATTAAGTATTATTATCCTCGTCAAATAATATATCAGACAGTGAGACAAAACTGAAATAGCTCCATTTATTATTTTGAAGTTATAAATAAAGTAACACTCCTATAGTAAATCCTATAGTAATTCCAAGATATACAACTCATGCTAAATTCTACGAATTCAATTTTGCGCACAAATCAACAAAACAATGTCTAGATACCTACCTACTAAACAAAATCACATAGAATAAACCGCCTCATCATTTTAGTACAAAGATAAATTATAGATAGGTATAAAATTTTCTATTATTTTAATAGTTATTCGCCTATTTAACATACTTATTCATATAATGGAAGGGACATATCCCCATATCTCATGCATTCTTGATGGAAATATAATTTTTTAAAACTTCAGTAAAATAAAATACATGTTTTGGAATTTCAAGAGCTACGCGAAAACACAGTAGAAAGGTAGATCTGTCAACGATCGCTGTGCAAAATCAAAACAAAAAACGATCGGCCATTGTCATTTTAGTCTCGCGAAGCAATCGTAGGGTGAATGATTGTTATTAGTTGTTAGATTCGTAAATATTTAACAATTTCGGGCTGTAAACAATAGTTTTGTGAAATGTTACGTGTATTAGTGTTTCTCCAGTGTTGTGTTGGAGGAGTAAGAAGTTTGAAAATATTGAAGAAAACAGTAAGTGGTTTAAATTAATTAGATATTCAGCCCTATGATGGAACGTTTACGTTAGTCATAACGCCTATGTTACGGTCATCTGTTTCTCTCACTCCCATATATTTTTTGGTCAGCACTCAACATAACAGGTACATGTTAAATGACGTAAACGTTCTATCATAAGCCTGAATGAGTAGCTAGAAAGAACATTTAAACGACGTCTGTGCTTTTTATTATATTCTATATTTGAGAGCTTTAAGTCGTGTATTTTCGGTGTTATTTTCAATGAAAACCTCATTGAATTTTCAGATGAAATTTGTGGTTAGATTGGTTTCGGCGCGTTTTTATAAAACCTAACCATACTTTCAGTATCAGCCAGAAAGAACGCTGGTAAGAGAGGTCGAATTTTTGACAACTATTTTGCCTTCTTTTCCCCAGCAATAAAATGTCCGCCAATGAGATTATGATTAATTACACCAAAATGACAACAAAATAATAAAAAAAATTGGCTTTGCGGGAGCTAGGTGGCTTTTCGGCACATCATCGTTTTATGGTTTAATTCATAAAATCGACTTCTGGTGGGGCACCTCCTGTCAGATGCGTCACGAACACTGTCTAAAAATCAGTGAAATCATCGTTACAAGGCTCATTTTTCTTCGTGTGTACACAATTTATGTTTCGAATGAATAAAATAAGATCGCCAGAAAGTGTGGGCCGTCAGGAGTAGCAGCCAGAAAGGCAATAATGATACAATACATCCGAGGCACAGTAAGAAGTCAAGTTAGCCGAAAGTGTTAAATTCGTGTATATTTAAGAGCCTGCGGTACTTTTGTTGACACTAAGGACTTTCTGGAGAGGCTGTTCTATTCTTGAAGGAGCTTATATTTACGTTTTAAAAAGGAGCCAGAACTTGTAACGATGAGTTTAGAGTTCTGAGATGAGATATGCGAAAAAAATCGAATTTTCTTCAAAAATCCTAAACATTTTCTTTCTGGCTAGCCTTACTGACGGGAGCTTCTTTCTGGGAATTTTGTTCTGTGTTCAAAACATTTAAATAAACATGCTAGGCCTAAAAAAATCTTGTAACGATCTTGTTGTATAACTCCGTTTTTTTACATCCTTGACCTTTCTGGCTGCGCCCCTGACGGCCCTCACTTTCTGGCGATCTTATTTTATTCATTCTAAACATAAAATGTGTACACGGCCAACTCGACGGGCTGACATATGCCAGAAGTCTATTTTGTCTATTTTGTCGTTATTTAAGTTTGATAGAATTAATCAACGCATAGAAAATGCTTGTAACGGTGAGTTTTCGAAAAAGCCACTTAGCTCCCGCACCATAATGACATATCACTGATATTTTTGGCGACTTTGTTTTTTAACACAGCAGCTCTAGTACGTAATTGCTTAGATTTTTGTCTACCATTGATAATGAACAAAATAACCCACTTTGAAACCTTGTCCCGATGACGTAACTAAGCAAACTGGCTATTTTATTTCAAACTGGAGTGACAATCAAGACTGTAGTTTTAAGCTCTGAACCTCAAAATCTCTCTTTATATCTCTAGGAGAAGTAGCCGCAACAAGCTCTGAGACATAGCATTTTAAATATACAATGTGTTCCAGGATGGGGTACTGCATTTTTGTAAACTTTTTATTGGCGATTTGGCGAAAAAAGCCATTGTTTATAAACATTTTTGCTTGTATTGGGAAGTTGCCAAACTGATCACAGACTAACAAGGTGTTCTAAAAATTAGAAAATATGAAATCTGTCTTAAACAAAGTAACTTTTCTTGTGTTTAATGTAAAATTCTATTTAACGAAGGTTTTTTAAAAGTGACTAAAAGTTTAAATTCAGCGTTTAATTGCAAAATAAAGAATAACATTTTATTTACCAAAAGAAACATTTTATTCAACTAACAGTACAGTACTTATAGCCCAGTCAACGAAGGAGTGATAGAGGACATGGAGGGGGAGGGAGAATTTTCCTCTTCAGGAATGTGTTGGAGTTAGTTAGGAAATAAACATACTAAAAGTCCCCGCCC
The DNA here is from genome assembly GCA_936432065.2 of Rutpela maculata. Taxonomy (NCBI): domain Eukaryota; kingdom Metazoa; phylum Arthropoda; class Insecta; order Coleoptera; family Cerambycidae; genus Rutpela; species Rutpela maculata. The sequence goes on along the minus strand of OW386289.2, from coordinate 12,089,373 downwards.
CTAGCCCTACTGTTTCAGGCGGGGGGGGGGGGGGAGTTTGGTGGAAAAGTCAATGTTTTCTATTCTCAGAAACGATGCGTCGCACGGAAAAAAGTATTCTTCAAAATTAAACATAATTAAGTTTCCTGCAAGAATGCCTATATTGATCTTCTTCCTATGCGTTATAGTTTCCGAGATATTCGCCAGCGAAAATCGATAATTAATAAATAAATTAATTAGGTATCAGAAATTTTTCTATCATAGTAGTTTACCGTGGTCTGCTAATAAATCACAGTCACAAAACAATCTTTATTTTAGAACACTCGATGTATTTACTAACGTAATATTTTGTCGAAATCTATATGTTTCCTTAAATATATTTACAGTGTGACTCACTTAAAATGAAGACACCCTTATAACTTTTTTATTTTGTTTCCGATTTGAATCAAATTTTACTCAAGTACATACACCGAGTATCAAAATATTCGCTTGATTCCGAGTATTAAAATTTCATCCGAATAGTATATACTCGGATTAATTTTAAGTACAAAATAAAAAACAAATGTCAATCTTGCTGGGATTTCTCCCCCCCGCTCATCAAAAATTTTTTTTTCGAATTTCTCCCCCCCCGCTCTTCAAAAGATTTTTCGTTCGTTAATTCGACATCGAATGATTAATCCGAATATTTTTGTCATCCGATTCCGTGTAATCCGAGTACTGAAATCATCCGAATATCTGCATCACTATTAACTACACAGGATAGCTCATCTCCATAAGCGTAACGTTGTCCATTCCCCCACTATTTTTGGACCGTTTGTGACGTGTTAAGCTGTTCATTTCTCGGTGCGACGGTAGTTGATTGGACTGTTACATAATATATAAATGTGTATATGATAACTGTGTTAGAAAAAAAACTAGAAATTTTTAGTTTACTGGTCATAAAATATCGAGATCTATTTAAAAAAAAAATAACATAAAAGAGCATCCCACAAAAGGTAGTATCTATTTTAAAAAGGACCGCTGATGCGAGCCGCTAGCAGACCGGGACCGTTGTCGACGTCACAACCTGACTAATCGCTTATGATCTTGGGGGAATAAATCCGTGGAGATGAGCTATCCTGTGTAGTTAACAGTCCTTGGTTCAGACTGTGTGAACAAACCTAATGTCAAATTCAATTGACGTTTTCTAGGTTATATTTCGGTTTATTTTAGCGGCATAAAGTTATGGATAAATCTTAAGTTTAAGTGAGATTTTGTGCCGCCCTGTGTAAATAATACCACCAATTCACCGAAAAAAACTTTTCTTCAGTGTTTCAGTAATGAATGGGGAACGTAAAAATGGATGGTAGGGGCCATCCATAAATGACGTCACGCTCCAGGGGGGGGGGGAGGGGGTTCGAAATTACGTGACTAAGTGTGACGTAACGAATGGTGAACGAATCAAGAAAAGAAAAATATTGTAATTTTTTTTTTGATTTTTAGTAGTATTGCGTCCGTGAGGCGACAAAAAATTTTTTTTTGGTTTTTCACTAGCACCCCCCCCCCCCCCATGAGGCGGTAAAATTTTTTTTTGGATTTTTACTAGCACCCCCTCATGAGGCGAAAAATATCGTGAATAATAAATAACGGAATCGAAAAAAACATGGGGGGGGGGGGTCTCTATAAGCGTGACGTAATTTTTTTGGGATATCTAACTCAGCGTGACAAAACGTGACCATGGGGGGGTCTAAAATCTCAAAAATTGGCGTGACGTCATTTATGAATGGCCCTTAACTGTTTTTCTAATATTTGTAATCAAAACTATAGCTGTAATGTACCTCGCGGCTTTTCCACCTCAAACCTCTGCAATGCTAAAACGATAATCTCTTTTTAAAAATTCGCTGACCATAAATATATCTATAGAAGGTAAAATATCAGAATTGGCTTTTATAAATTCTGCCTCAGTCATTTTGAAAGAAAATAAATACCAAACGCCAAAAACTTCTAATTAAATGCCAGTTTCAATTTTGACATTTGAGGTTATTTTCTTTATTGCCAACATTGTCAACTTGTTCCTCTTCTTCTGTTCTGCATATAACTTCACATCTAACTGCCGTTATGATGTCACATCCGATTTCGTGGTACATTCGAATAGTAGTCGAACTTTAATAATTTTTCTTTATGTTGCGCTTAGAATTTCTCTTTTAAATTAAACATATAACTAAATTAACGCCTCCAGTACCATATTTCACAATTTTTGAAAAGTCGTCAACAACCCAATTTGCAATCTTTTTTTTAAATAAGTAGGTATTTATTTTAAAATTTTTTAAATTTCAATTTTTAAATTTTCTTATTTTGATTACATTTTAGACTAAGGTTTTTGGACAATTCTGAACAAGTTTCATTAACAAAATTTTCCGATTAAAAGAAAAATGCCTAATACTCGACCTAATATGAATATTCTTTCCTGCATATTTTGGTACCGCAGGTGGCTTTGCCTTTGTAGCAGGCGAATGTTTTTGAGGTCATAAGTAGATCCTAATTTGTTCTATGCTTGAGTAAATTTAATTCAAATCGGAAACCAAATAAAAAAGTCATAAGGGTGTCTTCATGTTAAGTGAGTCACACAACTACTTAGGAAAACACTTTAAAACACTCATTGTTGGCGAACCAATCAAAACAACTACTCTGCTAGCTAATACTGACGAAGTATTGAATTACATAATAGGATTCCCAGCATTTTAAGGCAAAAAAATTTATTGAAAATATTTAAATCATTTATCGAAATTCAGTCAACAATGATTGAAACCTACATTCTATTTCAACTCTAGAAAAGTTGTACAAGTTTTTTCGAACTCGTTAGTTCTCATCAGTAGAGTATAGAAACATTCATTCATTATTTACAAGCCTATTCTTGATTTATTTTTACAATTAATTATTTTTTACTTATTTCTTAGTTAATAATAAAGACAACTGTTTATGACTTTCCAAAACAAGCAACACTTTTTTTAAAGAATGGATTTTCTCGTTCACAAGAGCGAATTAACCTTTTATATAAATAATGATGACATTGTCAGCACGTGTAGACATAAATGAAAAATGCTAGTTTTACCTGCAATAGGTGGTCCGACAAGAGAAGCAATCCCTTGAAATAGAAGCAACAATCCAAAGGCGTTCGTCAGTTTCTCCAGACCTAGTAAATCCACGAGTATAACAGAGGTCAGTCCAACGTATGCACCAATGGTGAATCCAAACACAGTCCCGTAAACAGCCAAAGCATAGAAACTACTACAGAAGGCACTAAGAAAAGTAGCTGAAAAAAAAAAAACAGAAATTTGATTTAGATAACATACTGTGCAGATTTCTGATAAGTTAATATTTTAAGCATAGTTGGCGTCACAGACACAAAAAAAAAAATTTTATTTTCCATTGGTGAAAGGCACCTATCCTTATGTTTTTTGAGCCACTGATTCTAAATATCACGTAAAAAATATGTTTCACTCCTCAATTTTTCGCAAATTGGCATTTGATCTCTAAATTCGGCGTTAAATGGCTATTAAATCTAATAGAACGACACGCGTTGAAATGAAACTTCTGAATCGTTTAAAATGGCTCTAGTCACATACTCCTAACATTCTATTTTACCAAGGAAATGATGGTGATGTATCCGCCCCCCCCCCCCAAAAAAAAACTACTACCACCCCTTGTTCTGATTTTTCCATAATACGCTTGTGAGATCGAATTTATTAGAGGGACTACTTCAATTTTTCAGTTTGGAGAAAAAAAAACATTGGCACGGCGCTTACAAATTAAATCTGGCATAATGAAAAACATTTTTTCGATGACATCAATTTTTATGCATAGAGGAGATCCTAAACTTCATTCAAAACAAAAATAAAGGAGGTGTTATGAGATACCGGCGGTTCCGCCTGACATCGATCTCATGCATGGATGCTGCGCATTCGAAATTCAGTTTGATAAGGTAATTAACATGTTTCCTGCCAGACAGGTTTTAATAGAGAGGGGAAATCTCAAACTTCATTTTTAAACAAAAACCAAGGAGGTGTTCTGAAGTGTACTTTCATGAAAAAAATTATTTATGACGAAAGGTCTGTCAGATGTTAATTAACAAAAATTGTCAGACAGACAAATTTTTCAAAAATGATACATTATTTACCACAAATTGTGTAAATTTCAAGCAGGTGTTTTGAAAAGTAAATTCTTTTTTTTAGCTAATTTTAAAATTTAATTAAAAATAGCAATTATCATATTTTTACTAGTCTGGCGGGCGTAACATGTTTATTACATGTTTTCCAATCATTTTCACCTTTTAAATTTGAGGTATTCGACGAGGTACCTCTTTGGCCGTGGGAGCTTAGACTATGAGCTATCCTGCGTAGTTAACAATCCTTGGTAACGGTGCAGGGGCATCTTTCTATAATTTTATTTTAATAACACATAAGGAGATTCAAGAGAACAAATAAGTAACCCAGGAATTTTAGTTTTTTACCCGAAATTAATTATTGTAAAGCTGAAAATTTCCAGGATTGTAGTTTTGGTCCAGGACAACACGTAGCGAAAAGTCCCCTATTCTCCCCCGTCGGCTTCCCTGTTTTTTCAGAGCAACAAGGGCCTAAGTCGCAAAAATTGCAGAGCTGACTATAAAGTGCAACAGGAAGGTTGTTACTGGTCCGATTTGGACCGAAATGATCATAAAAGATTAGGAGAAGCATATTCGTTCACATTTCAGATGTTCGATGCATATTTTTGTTCATAATTTTCCGTTCTAGTTCTGTCAACGTTTCAGAAATTTAAAAAAATTAGAAAAAAATTAGAAAAATTCCGAAATGGCGCAATTGCGTGTAAATGAAGACTCGGAGGGGAAAACGTACCCCAACAAACATTTATCTTCATGCTCTGGGCTTTCCATTGGTATGTCTACCTTCTCTGTAGCGTCACCCGTTACGGAGTTACGCCACTCTGAGTGTTGCAGCGGCGACACTCGGTCATTTAAATGCGTTCATTGTTGCGTCTATTACGTCTAATCTAAACAATCAAGAAGGCACAAGACGAGCTATACCCTTAGTTCTTTAACTTTGACTCTGAGTGTATGCATTGGTTCATTGGTGCGGCAAAATTGAGTAATCTTAGTTAAGCCATGTAGCACAGGAATTTTAGTTTTTTACCCGGAATTAATTATTGTAATGCTGAAAATTTGCAGGATTGTAGTTTTGGTCCAGGACAACACGTACCAAAAAGTCCCCTACTCTCCCCTGTCGGTTTCCCTGTTTTTTGAGGAGCAACAAGGGCCTAAGTTGCAGAAATTGCAGAGCTGGCTATAAAGTGCAGCAAAAAGGTTGTTACTGGTCCGATTTGGGTTGAAATGATCATAAAAGCTCCGGAGAAGCATATCCGTTCGTATTTCTCATGTTTCATGCATATTTCGTTCATAATTTTCCGTTCTAGTGCTGTCAAAACTTCAAAAATTGAAAGAAAATCGAAATGACTCCATTGCGGATAAATGAAGACTCGGAGGGGAAAACGTACCCAATTAAACATTTCTCTCCATACATTGGGCTTTCCATTGGTATGTCTACCTTATCTGTAGCGTCACCCGTTACGGAGCTACGCAACTTTGAGAGTCAGCGCTCGGCGGCCACGCCCGCCATGTGCAAGGTGGAACTACCCTGGCTGCGCTGATGAGACCAGTTGCGAATTCCTGTTTATATATTATTGGTGTTTTATAAGATTTATTGAATGGAATTTAACTTGTCAGACTCAGAAAATGACTTTATTCGGCTAGACAATTGACATTATTGATCTACTGGGAAGTAGAGTCGTCCGGATCATTATCTATATCCACAACTGTCTGTTTGGGCAGCTGGATTCTCTACAGATTCGGCACATGATGCTGCAGTTCAGACCAGAGTTCCTGCACTTGCACCGGGTACCGCAGTCCCTCTTAAAGGCACAAGAAATTAGCCGTAGCAGGCTATCGGGAGCTGGCTGCTTTGTGGTAGGAACAGAAATCGAAACCAGGCCTTGAAGTCCTGATTTCCACCCCAAGTCCTCCAGGTCAGGAGAGGAGAGGAGAGGAATCAGGGAGAATATTGTGAGGATTTAATCTCCCGAAAAGCTTACAGCACTCAACGAATGTGCATGTGCTTTTTGTAAATACAACAATGGCTAGACGTCAAGGCAGTCAGCTCCCGATAGCCTGCTACGGCTAATTTCTTGCGCTGCAAGGCGGACTGTGGTGCCCGGAGCTAGTGCAGGAACTCTGGTCTGAACTGCAGCATCATGTGCCGAACCTGTAGAGAATCCAGCTGCACAAACAGCCAGTCGTGGATATGGATGATGGTCCGGACGACTCTACTTCCCAGTAGATCAATAATGTCAATTGTCTAGCCGAATAAAGTCATTTATTTTCTGAGTCTGACAAGTTAAATTTCATTCCATAAATCTTATAAAACACCAATAATATATAAACAGGAATTCGCAACTGGTCTCATCAGCGCAGCCAGGGCAGTTCCACCTTGCACATGGCGGGCGTGGCCGCCGAGCGCTGACTCTCAAAGTTGCGTAGCTCCGTAACGGGTGACGCTACAGACAAGGTAGACATACCAATGGAAAACCCAAAGTATGAAGAGAAATGTTTAATTGGGTACGTTTTCCCCTCCGAGTCTTCATTTATCCGCAATGGAGCCATTTCGATTTTCTTTCAATTTTTGAAGTTTTGACAGCACTAGAACGGAACATTATGAACGAAATATGCATGAAACATGAGAAATACGCGGATATGTTTCTCCGAAGATTTTATGATCATTTCGACCCAAATCGGACCAGTAACAACCTTTTTGCTGCACTTTATAGCCAGCTCTGCAATTTCTGCGACTTAGGCCCTTGTTGCTCCGCAAAAACAGGGAAGCCGACAGGGGAGAGTAGGGAGCTTTTTGGTACGTGTTGTCCTGGACCAAAACTACAATCCTGCAAATTTTCAGCTTTACAATAATTGATTCCGGGAACTAAAATTCCTGTGCTACATGGCTTAACTAAGATCACTCAATTTTGCCGCATCAATGCATACACTTAGAGAACTGTCAAAGTTAAAGAACCAAGGGTATAGCTCGTCTTGAGCCTTCTTGATTGTTTAGACTAGACGTGATAGACGCAACAATGAACGCACTTAAATGTCCGAGTGTCGCTTCTGCGACACTCAGAGTGGCGTAACTCCGTAACGGCTGATGCTACAGAGAAGGTAGACATACCAATGGAAAGCCCAAAGTGTGAAGAGAAATGTTTATTGGGGTACGTTTTCCTCTCCGAGTCTCCATTTATCCGCAATGGCGCCATTTCGGAATTTTTTAAAAAAATTTTTAAATTTTTGAAATGTTGACAGAACTAGAACGAACAATTTTGAACACAAATATGCATGGAACATCTGACATATGAACAGATATGCTTCTCCTAATCTTTTATGATCATTTCGACCCAAATCGGACCAGTAACAACCTTCCTGTTGCACTTTATATCCGGCTCTGCAATTTTTGCGGCTTAGGCCCTTGTTGCTCCGAAAAAACAGGGAAGCCGACGGGGGAGAGTAGGGAACTTTTTGCTACGTGGTCCTGGACCAAAACTACAATCCTGGAAATTTTCAGCTTTACAATAATTAATTCCGGGTAGAAGCGATATTTTGACTAAAATTCCTGCGCTAAAGAGTCTTTGTTAATGCTCTCGGAAACACCCACGCCTCTATCAAATATAAAACTAATTTTTAATTCTGCGTTATCTCGAAATGGGTTAATGAAATTTGGTACAATTCACCAGTAGATATAAACTGTAATTATTTGTAAGTTCCCACAAATTCGGCTTGTTTGTTGTATTTAATCTGATAATAAGGCTGATAATAGTGACGGCCTTATTGTGCAATTGGTGAAAATTACGTAATTTGCTGAAAATAAACTACATTCTTAATTGTTTCCGTATTTCAAATTTAGAGGAAATTTCAATTTATATTACAATAATATAGCAGGGTGTAACTTAAAGTACTGTAAAATCATGAATTTTCTTTTATTCACTGCAACGATTTTCAATATTTTTCGGCAGATATTTGTGAAGACGAAAATGAGAACGATGACGCTCGAGAATCTGAGGAAAATCTAGATTTGGAAGACCATACAAATAGCACTTCCGAAGTGGAAGATAATTTAGAATACAGCAGTGAGAGTGATTCAGATGAGAATTGATTTTTTTTTATTCGTATTGAATGTGCCAAAATAATAGAAATATTAAGATTTTTATATTGATTCTCATTATTTAATACTCACTATTCTCAACTAATGATTGCAATCTCTAAGAATTCTCTAATATACATGTCTAATATGTTTTTCTTTCAAGTCTCATACGTTAACTGGGGCATTAAAGATACCGCGCGCGATGAGCACCTGGACGCTGCGGTGCACTTAAAGGGCCTAGCTGACAAGTTTTGTCCCATAGTATTATAAGCTGGCACTTTTTAATTGTTTTTTTATATCTCAAACTATCATATATATGAATTTCAGCTTTGTTGAAATAACGAATTTTCACGTGTTTTTCATACATATTGACTAGGGCAGCTGACAACCTTCACTCCCTGACACATGCAGCTGACACATTTTTTTAAAGGACCCCGGAACAAAACCCATGAAAATGTTGATTCGGTGGAATCGGCTGAAATTTTGGTATTTTTAAGTCATGCTAATCAAAAGTTCTTATCACATCGAGCCAATCCAGTTTTTGAGATACAGCTTGTCAAAGTTAGGTAATTTGCGTCATTTTAGACATTCAAGCATGAATTTAACTACAAAATAGCAAAGCTTTAGCCAATCCCACCGAAGCATGCCGGAATATGACATATACAGTGTGTCCCAGGATAGATGTAACAAGAGGTGTAATGGACCAAAAATTTTGGAATTTTGGAATGGTATTTGGGGATTGAGTCCTGCTTGTTGTAAAACTAAAGTATACCAAAAATGACTTGATTTGGTGTTCTACAGGGTATTTTATAAGCAAAGTTGTAAAAATCACCACTAATAAAGTACCTTTATTTTTCAAAATATGAAAAAATTCCACTAAGAAAAGTTATTTAAAATGCAATTTTATACCTCTATACTATAATATAAAATTATTTTTTTGAAACTTCCCAATTTTTCAATAAATTAGTATTTTATTTTGAACCATTCAATTAAAACTGCATAGAAATTATTTTTTGTGAATTAGTATTTAAAGTTATGTAGAAACTAATACTTTTAGCTTGAGAAAAGCAGTGGATACACATTTATCATTTATTATTGACATATCTGTCAAACGTACTCAATATTATCCTTAATTTCTGTTTCAAATTAACGAACCAAGCATAAAAAATTAAGTGAAAATGGTACTCACAGTGCGTGAAAAAATTTATATTGTGCAATGCTACGGAATTGGCGGTGAAAACTCGCTAAGAGAAGTGGTAAGCCAATTTAATTTGAAATTTCCAAACACTGCTTTGTCACGTACTCAGGCTATGAGAATAATTAAAAAGTTTCTGGCTACTGGTAGTGTTCTTAACATGAAAATAAAAGCATATGATGAAGACAATGTTGGGGCTATTATAGCTCATGCCTCTGTTATAGAAAATCCTAGGATGCCAATAAGAGAGAGAGAGAGAGAGAGAGAGAGAGAGATCAGCTCTTATTAATATTAGCAAGTCTGAACTCCAAAGAATTTACAAGGCAAAGAAAATTAGGGCATATAAAGCAAATTATAAACATACGCTTGAAGAGGGAGATGACGGCCGTAGGTTGGATTTTTGTTTGACCATTGGAGAAAAAATCATGGAAGGGAGATTTTTTCATCATTTCATAATTTTCTCAGATGAATCCACATTCACAACCAATAGTGTTGTTTTATCTCAGAATTGTCGGTTTTGGACTTCTGAAAATCCAAATTTTAGAATTCATTGTAGAAGACAATATTATACAAAAGTGAATGTGTGGTGTGCCGTTTCTTATCACGTTGGAGTTATTGGACCTTATTTCATTGAGGGAAGGTTAAATCAGCACACTTATTTACAGCTTCTTGAAAGATTTTCTGAAGAACATTTAAATATTTTATATATGCCTTTAGTTCATTTTCAACATGATGGTTGCCCTGGCCACTCCACAGAAATGGTTAATCGGTGGTTGAATTTAAATTTTGGAGAAAATTGGATTGCCAGGAATGGACCGATCAAGTAGTCGGCGAGATCCCCAGACCTATCAATATTGGATTTCTTTTTATGGGGTCGCCTCAAGCTGTTGGTTTACGCTGAACCACTTCCTAACGATGTAGCAGTATTGAAGCAGAGAATTACAAATGCCGTAAACTCCATACCGTTAGATCATATTGGAAACAGTTTTAAGGACTTCAGGCGAAGGATCGAAATGTGTGTGGATGTGGGTGGTAGCTACGTCGAATAATAAAAAAAATGTAAACATTGTTTTGTATTGGTCAATAATTAATTTGTTTGTGAATCTGTTATGTTTTTGACTTTTATTACTTGTTATAATTTTTAAACCTCATTAATCTTCTGTTAGTAATTGTTTCTTGTTTTACAATTAGTTCGATTAACATTATACCTTCTTACATCTCGTATATTCAATTTTTATTTACCAATAGCCTACTTTTTGAGATGATTAACATTTGCTCCTACACAACTTTAAATGATATGAATTCAACTCTTAATTCGCAAAAAATGGGAAGTTTCAAAAAAATAATTTTAAATTCCTGAAATTTGGTATAGAGGTATAAAATTGTATTCTAAATAACTTCTTAGTGGAGTTTTTTCATGTTTTGAAAAATAAAAGTATTTTATTATTGGTGATTTTTACAACTTTGCTTATAAAACACCCTGTAGAACACCAAATCAAGTCATTTTTGGTATACTTTAGTTTTACAACAAGCAGGACTCAATCCCCAAATACCATTCCAAAATTCCAAATTTTTGGTCCATTACACCTCTTGTTACATCTATCCTGGGACACACTGTATATATTTTACCTAACCTAAAAATTGATAAAAAAATTCTTGAGCTTTATTGGACTAGAACAAAAATATTTCCGGCCCTTGCAATTTTTTGCTAAAGTTAATAGTTTAAGAGTAAAAAGTCCTTGAATGTCTAAAATGACGCAAATTACCTAACTTTGACAAGCTATATCTCAAAAACTGTCCATAGGATTGGCTCGATGTGATAAGAACTTTTAATCAGCATGACTTGAACTACAAAATACCAACATTTCAGCCGATTCCACCGAATCAACATTTTCATGGGTTGTGTTCCGGGGTCCTTTATAATATATAAATAAACTATCTATAATTTTGTAGCTTTGTTGGATTGACGCAAAAAACAAAATTATTTTACCAAATGCACAGCCTCCCACGCTCTTAATCTCCACGGTCGCGTCAGCTGACACCTATTTTAGTTGTTTTTCGAACGAAAACTAACATTAAAAAAACAAAGAAGTCGTGTTGAAATGACGCATAAAATTGACGCTACCTCCCAGACTATAATAAATGCGTGTTAATTAAAAAGATAGTTAACTTACCTATTCCACAAATTGTAAGACACCAATTGTATATATAAAGCCTGTTAATCCACGGCTTATCTGATATATACCCCAAAACTATCCTCCCTATCGTATTTGCTCCTCCAATAATGGATATCAGCATCCCAGCTTTCTCGACGGTCATCCCCAGCTCCTTCCCTTTCGGTACTATATACACGTAAGGTATGTTGAATCCGATGCTGGTTAACAGATTACTCAACGAAAATACTATGAAAATAACATCTTTAAATAATGAAAAATCGAGCATCTCCTTCAGCGTATCCTTGGTCTCCTGGGAACAAGGCACGATCCCACAAACCGTGGTGTCTTTTTCTGTTTTATCGCCATGCCGTTTCTTGTAGCTGAACGAAGAATGACGCCTTTCCATGAATGGTCCATCCTCGCCCCTCTTTAAGTCTAGCCTAGACCTATACGATGGTATATTCATCAAGCTGCCTTGGTAAAAGACGTCGGGACGATCGATGGGACCAGGTTTGCGTAAATTCTGGCTTCCGTAATGGTGGTGGTGTCTAAAATGCCTCTCGGATTGCGTTAACATGGGCTGACTCAAGGCTAGCCGTGCTACATCATTGCCTTTCATCTTCTCGCTTGGGATATTACCGTTTGGTTCGTACTTGAGCACCCTTGGCATCGAGAAATGACCCATACTATGTGGCCTGTGCATATTGTTACCGTTGCTTTGTATACTGTAATAATATAAAATAATAATGATATAGTTTGTCTATCATTTAAATACATATACAACAAATATAGAAAAATATAATACAGAGAGTGGACTCAAATTAGCCATCAATACAGGGTGTCTCACCGGGAACTGAATCGATCGATATAGAGAAAAGTACGCATCAGAAATTTTTGAAAATTTTGGGAGTTACTAAAGTCAGTGTGGCCAATCCAACTAAAATAATTACAAGCAGCTGGCGCTTATACCGGAAGTCGATACCAACTTGCTTATTTTAAATGGAACACCTTATATATTTCAGGGTTTTCGAAAAGAGCGTAAAATTCTGAGTCAAAAACATGGATACCCTATGCCTAAATCCATCCGTTTCAGAGATATTTGACATTTTATAGAAAATTTGACAGGTGCAACGGTTTGCAAGAACCGTTATAACTTTCTTCGTGTAAAAGATCCTCATTTGCTTCTTGGCACATAAAAAGAACACAAGGAGAACTACGTTCTACAACTGAAATAAATTCAATAATATCATACTAAGTGTTCCGTTTTTCGCGTTACATTTTGTCAACTTCAAACCGCGAAAACTTGTTTAGGTCAAATGGAACACCCTGTATTTTTTTACGTCAAGTTGTGCAAAATTGAATTCCCTTTTTTCTGATATTAGCATTGTGGGGTTAAAGTTTTCAACTTTTTGAAATATTTGCGATTTTATTAGAAATTCATGAATTGTTGTAATCATTTCATCAAAATAGCCATGACTAGAAACAATCAGTCATTATCTTATGTCAAAAAATGTCAGCACGTTTAAATTACACCCACAAAGACTTTTTAAATTTGTTTATTATTCTATGGAGAATGTGATAAGGTAATATCAAGAACTTGCAGCACATTTGCTAATCGATATCCAGAAAAACGGAAAATAACACTAACACTGTAACATGGGTATTAATCGAATTAAAGATACAGCATGAACTAAAATAGCAGAGATAAGATCAATTTAAAACATGATTCCATTTTAATTTAATAATTGCTCAAAATTCCGCCCTCGAACCTCGACACATTTTTCGCACCTTCGGATTAGTTCCTCATGGGTAGCTCTTCTAATTGAATCCTGTGATATGTTTTGAAATGCATTTCTTACTCTCTGCATACAATCTTCAATGGTTGTTAATGGGCTCTCATAAACTTTATTTTTAATAGTTCCCCAAATAAAATAATCCAGAACTGATAAGTCGGGCGAGCGAGGAGGCCATAAGAAAGGTCCATTATTGGCAATCCATTGATCATAAAAAGTTTGTTGTAAATAATTATTAATTAAATATGCGTTATGTGGGGGGGCACCGTCGTGCTGATAAAAAATGTTTCTATGTTCGGCGAGAAGTAAATTTTCTAAATAGTCATTATTCAAATTTTGTAAGATATTCAGATATCTTTCACCTAAAAAAAAAAAAACAAAAATTTACCTATACGTATTAGAAGAGTAAATTTAATTTACCGTTTAAATTTTCCTGATAAAATTGTAATGCCACCACTCTATCGTTTCTTATGGCACAGTAAACATTGAACTGCCAACTTTCCTGAAAGTTTCGCTCTCTGAACATATGAGGATTTGAGTCACTCCAATAATGCGAATTGTGTCTATTAAAAAGTCCATTTTTAGTAAATTTTGCTTCATCTGTCCATATAATATTTCCCAAATAAGAATCGTCACCCTCAGACCTTATTAGAATAAACTCACAAAAATTCTGTCTTCTTAGGAAATCTGTTTCTTTTAATCCTTGAATCATATGGAATGAAAACGGGTGAAACTTATGTTTTAATAAGATTCTGTGAATTGAATCCTTGCATAGTCCCGATTCCAGAGCAGCTTGTCTTAATGACATCCTTGGAAATGCATGAAAATATCCCAGAATGATTATTTCAATGTTTTCGTCATCAACAATAGGCTTTCTTCTTTGCATTTTTGCCTTGACAGAGCCATAATTTTTAAAATTTTCCAGTATGCGTTTTACAGTGTTTGGTGACGGTTTCCGTTTTTCTGGATATCGATTAGCAAATGTGCTGCAAGTTCTTGATATTATCTTATCACATTCTCCATAAATAATAAACAAATTTAAAAAGTCTTGGTGGCATTTTTTGACATAAGATAATGACTGATTGTTTCTAATCTCTATTTTGATGAAATGATTACAACAATTCATGAATTTCTAATAAAATCGCAAATATTTCGAAAAGTTGAAAACTTTAACCCCACAATGCTAATATCAGAAAAAAGGGAATTCAATTTTACACAACTTGACGTAAAAAAATACAGGGTGTTCCATTTGACCTAAACAAGTTTTCGCGGTTTGAAGTTGACAAAATGTAACGCGAAAAACGGAACACTTGGTATGATATTATTGAATTTATTTCAGTTGTAGAACGTAGTTCTCCTTGTGTTCCTTTTATGTGCCAAGAAGCAAATGAGGATCTTCTACACGAAGAAAGTTATAACGGTTCTTGCAAACCGTTGCACCTGTCAAATTTTCTATAAAATGTCAAATATCTCTGAAACGGATGGATTTAGGCATAGGGTATTCTACATGTTTTTGACTCAGAATTTTATGCCCTTATCGAAAACCCTGAAATAATAGTGCGTTCCATTTAAAATAAGCAAGTTGGTATCGACTTCCGATATAAGCTGAAGTGCCAGCTGCTTGTAATTATTTTAGTTGGATTGGCCACACTGACTTTAGTAACTCCCAAAATTTTCAAAAATTTCTGATGCGTACTTTTCTCTATATCGATCGATTCAGTTCCCGGTGAGACACCCTGTATAGGTGAATAGGGAATTTTCTGGCTGCAGCAAATTTATTGTTTTAATTTGTTGTGGGTATAAAAACAACTGCTATGAGAAGGTTTGGATTAAATCGAAAAATAAAAGTTGGTGAAACTATGCCCTTTATTGAACTAAACATTCCTGTCAAATTTCGAAACTTCAGTCGATCATTGTTGAAGTGCATCGACTCGTAGGACAATTTTTTTTTCAAAATCTAGGTTATTACATGTATTTTACAATTATAGTAAGAAAGACTAATAGCACTTGTTATTATACCTACAACAAATCAAACCAAAAAAAAATCTGCAGCAAGACAGTCCCTTATTCTTTGACTCCACTACATTCCCCATTTTCTATGAATGGAATGTGCTAAGGATTCTGATATTACATCTTTGATTTATTTAAGCATTTCGGCAGTGATTCCATCTTTACCTGGAAGTACATTTATGCAGGTCATGGTCCGATACGTGAATATCTAGCTTTGCTTCAGCGATTTTGACGTCTTGGTCAGGCTTCAGCTCTCGTGTTTCTTCCAGCGGTCGGAACAGAGCGCCGAATATGATGCATTCCAGTACGATGCCCGCTATTATGAGTATCGAACCCCGCCATCCATATTCCGTTAGCAGTTTTGATATGATCGGCGCAAAGACGAAAGTACCAAAACCGGATCCACATACCGCTATGCCGGTCGCTAGGGATCTCTTCTTTTCGAAATAGGTTGTTACGCTTACTATGGCTGGGAGGTAGATGAGGCCGAAGCCAGTTCCTGTGCCTATTCCTATGGTGAGGCATAAAGTCATGACGTTCTCTGCCCAGAACGACAGCACGAGGCATGTTGATGCTAATATAGCACCAGCGATTGTCACCGCCCTACACCCCCATCTGTTTACGAATGAACTGGATATGGGCCCTGAAAGAAAGAAGAAATAAATTTATACAGAGTTCTTCAGAATACGGGTCAAAAAGGTTAAAATATGAAAGGGCGTAATATCCATTAGTTAAAATAAGGAAAAAAATTCTGTAAATATAGGATGGGTGGTGTCCGCCGCCCAACTTTTGTTAGTTGGAATCTTTTGAACTTTTTTGATCAAAATTTTGAAATATTGAAAGTTTTCTACGTAAAAAAAGGTTCTCTTGACTAATTCAGTTAACTACAATAGTTTCCGAGAAAATTTAAACTTTCGCATGCAATTAAATTAATTGAATTTAGTTTCTATTAGTATATGAGGCTCTGTAAAGTAAAGAAAGTACGTATAGTGGGTGCGGTACGCGACGAAAATTAGGTATATACTGCATTTTGTGAACACGCGATGCCACTTGGCACAATCATAGTTATAACATACGAGAATGATTTCCGATGGGGAGCTACAAAAAATTTCCCTTAGAATTCAAAATGGCGCCCTTTCAAATAATAGTACACATAAATCTTATACATTACCGCATTTTTTCGCGTTTGGTATCATTTTCGAATATTTTCGGATTGTGGAACACGACATGAAGTCAAAATAAATGAAAGACATAAAATGTAGGAATAATAAATAAATGATTCATTCATTTCTTTTTTAAATATTGAAAATAAACTCAAAACTTTTTCATCATTTACGTTAAGTTAAATTGAAATTGCAATATCATGTCCCGACGCAGTATTTAATTATCTTGCTTAGAATTAATGCACTGTCCACGGCATGTAGTGCACATTAATGTGCAAGGCATGCCTACGAAACGCAACTGCATCTATTAGTGCAGCCCTGCTTACACCCGCACTTTAATAGTTCCCTACAGGCGTCCCATATGGCAGGTTGACTTTGTCTTCCTGTGTCCAGCCCCAGTTAACTGGAGATGGTAATTCTTCAATAAAATTGGCTGCTTGACCCCATATATGGCCGGCTTGGTAAGCCGCACGAAGTGTATGCAGCTTTAGTGCATCTGCAGTAGGCGGCAGGGAAGGCAATTGTCTACTCTTGGTTGTAAATAATACTTTTCTTGCCTCATTTTCAGTGCCTAGCTGAATATCTGCACCGTACATAATCATAGTAAATTTTTCCAAAAGTATTCTCACATCCTCTTCTAATGCTGGTAGAGTTAGAAATTGCAGTAAAGGCAGAAATGATCTTGGGAAAAGTTTTCCATGCATTCCAAGCTGACCACTTGCCTTTCATATTGAATGCCGACACTATGTCGCAATCGGTAAATGCACGAAATCCATGAAGGGGGACTGCCTTCTCGTCCCCCAGTTTTCCGGAAATACGATGTATTGATTGCAAGATGGCTCATGTTTTTTCCGACGCCGAATTGGATCCATAGTTCGGTTAACCCGCGAGACTTCAGTGTATGAAAAAATTAAATGGCTAACACAACTACGTCTGTGTCTGTTGTACACAAAAGAACCCTCTTAGCCCCGTGGCTTGCCATATCATGTTCATGCAAGATCAGTCGACCATCAGCCTCTTCCATTTTCTCACATGATGCATCAGCTATAGATGTTCCTTCAGACACAGACCTTACAATTTTACTGTTGACGTTTGTCAAAACTTCTTTAGAGCGTAATTAGCAAGAAGATGAAAAAGTTCTTCTTTGTTTATGGCATTTCTAAGAAAGTCTGGCCAATTACGTGGTAATTTGGCACTAGGTGTTACCTGCCGTCGTATGCCATTACCTCTTTGTTGTCGCGTGCTATTCTTTAAACTATCAGCAGCATACATATCCTAAACTAGATATATTCGGCTACAAGAAAGCCGGGATATATCTCTTGACAAATAGGGCTGGAAATCCTTTTTTTTTTGTACTTTCGTACAAACAGATTGTATAATTTTGGGTCCTATTTTTTTTTATTTAAACGATATATTTATAGAACAATAAACTTTTACACATGAATTTGCCTGCAACAGGTGCTAGCGGTTCTTACATTCCTACATATTCTCGAACAACTGAACAACTCTACGGGATATCCGCGTGCGCGATTGTCATGACGACGGTGCGTGCATGGAGTTGGGATAACATACAGGGTGTCCCTTCGTCATAGTTAATTATGCATTTCCATCAAAAGTCTACAAAAAAAAACACTTTGTAGTATTTTTTTAAACGACAAATGCACTAAATAAAACACGTCGCAAAATACACGTACCGTATCTGTAATCTTCACAAAAAATTGTAACTGTTGCTGAATGACAAGTATTAAGTTTATGTTTTATATACGTGTTAAGTTTACTCAATTAAAATAACAAATCTGATATGAGAAAACAACGTAATATTCATGTGAATAAATTATATAAAATTTAGATAAATTCACTGGAACCGTCCCTGTTTTTTTGTAATATGGCAAATCAAACTTAAGTATCTAGATATTTAACTCAAAAATAGTCAAAACTCGATACTAAACTCGAAATAATACGGTACCATAAAATTTATTATATTTTAAAACTGTTATTTTTTTAATCGGCCGCCATTTTGAATCCTAAGGGAAATTTTGGGTGGCTCCCCTTCGGAATTTATTTTTCAACATCTAATCTAACACCATGCCAAGTGGCATCGCGTGTTCATTAAATTAAGTATCGTTTCACGTACCGCGGCCACTAGTAAGTAAAGCCCTGTCAAACCTGATGCTGACTGTGGTTCAGATCATCATTTATAACTAAAAATTGTCGAATTTTGTCTACAAAATAATTTTTAAAATTGCATAATGAATTTGCATGGAAATATTGATTTGTACTTGTCTCAAAAACTGTTATATTTGGAGACATAAAACAGGTATAGAAATGACAAAAGAATACATTTTTTTTCTAAATAAAATGTAAAGGTAAGATAAGGTCTAGGAGGTAGACCAAAATTGAAGATGTGTTATGATTTCACACTCCAAATAACCCCACCCATCAATCTTCACAAATAATTTTAAAAACTCATTAAATTACAAATAGATCTGTCAATGAACGTTCAATAAGAGGATCTAGAGAGAAATGCAGAGATTGCAATTTTTGACTTGAGAGCTGTGTTTGGACTATTTAGGAAAAAGTTCCCGAACATGGGAGGTGCGGAGGGTGTAGGGGGGCGCGAAGAAGGTCCCGGTTTTTGGTTTTTCGCTCATATCTCGAAAACGGATAGTCATAATCAAAAAGTGGCTATATGCAAAATTAATGCTGACTAAATTTTCTACAATAATGTGCCTATTAATTTTTGTCGTATCTGTTATGGTTCAGTAATGGATTGTATATCTTTCAACTGTTCCAACTTTATTATATATATATTATAAATTGAAAACACTTTTTAATAATCATCGTGGAAACAAATTTTTTTGTTTCATAGCAGACTGAACAGAATATAGAATAAAAAATGTGTGTGCGTATATGTGTATGTGTGTCTTTATACCGTTTCTTGTAAACACGATAACTTCTGTTAGACTTAAAATATTTAAATACAATTTGGAACATATGTAAAACAGCATAGTACAATAATCCCTACTGAAATTGGACCATATCTGTAATACATGGTCATATTCTACAAACTCTTACTCTTACGTAAAATAGGTTTTATTTTAATTTCAGAGCAAAATGCGTTTTTTTGAATAAGCATACAGAAATATGAAGATGTATAAGATTTATAAACTGCAATATACCGGTTGTATGTTACTTATGTTACTTTATTTAAATTAGATGATGTATCAATATTATCCTAAAATTTGGAACATGCTGTTTTTAATAAGATTATTATGTTGTGAGAGTTTGTAGGCTTATCACCATTTATTAAAGATACGTTCCAAATTGTAATTAAATATTTTAAGTCTAACAGAAGTTATCGTGTTTACAAGAAACAGTATACACACGTACATACATATACACGCACATACGCACTTACAGACACAAAGACATTTTTAATTCGATATTTGAGTTCAGTCTGCTATGAAACGGATATCTGTACAGACATTTTTTTTCTACGATGATTATTAACATTTTTTTTCAATCATTAATAAATTTATAATAAAGATATAATACAGTTAAAAGATATACAATCCATTACTGAACCATAACAGATACGAAAAAAAAAATAATAGAAATATTATTGTAGAAAATTTAGTCAGCTTTAATTTTGCATATAGCCACTTTTTGATTATGGCTAACCGTTTTCGATATATGAGCGAAAGACCAAAAACCGGGACCTTCTTCGTGTTCCCTGCACCCCCAGCACCTCCTGTGTTCGGGGACTTTCGGTATATTTACCTCCTGACTAGTCCAAACACAGCCCCCAAGCAAAAATTGTGATCTCGGCATTCCCCTCTAGAAACCATTCATTGACAGGACTAAAAGGAAAATAAAATATTAAATTTTAATCACCCTGTATCTGTTCACTTATCAACATTTCTTTGAGTCGTGATTGGCTAAATCTTAATATTTTGTCTCCTACTATCCAAGTTAAGCGTTGTATGATTAGTTATGAATCACTCTGTATAAATAGGTTCTGTTTTAATCAAATTTTTGTTATTAAAAAAATCCGTTAAGAGAACTTATAGCTATTGCTTACTATCATGTACAACATCGTGGGCATGTTGATTTAAAAACCTAAGTTACATTACAATAACTATATAATCTAACATATTTTACTGACCTGAACATAAAGTTACTCCAACGAGAATCGACAGAATCCATGATGTTAAACCTTTCCCTTCTTTAAAATAATCCAAAAATTCGTCGTAGAAAATTCCAAAAGAATAAGTAACACCATCCGCTGAAAACAAAACGAAAAATTAATACCCAATGGTTTTGTGGTGTTTACAACTGTGATTTGTTACGAATGGATAGATAAATAGATACAATTGTGGACCAGTGAAAATTGTATGGTATATGTCATGTAAATTATAATTTATATTTATATTATTAATTTATATCTAGTTTGCTAAATATATCACAAACATAAAAATATACATAAACACACGTTACAACTAACAATTTATATATCAAAGAATAATAAATAATAAACAAAGTGGTTCAATGTATTTGAAATACAGCATATACTATGTAGTTTATGTATTACTTCCACATTCAGTGGAAGCATAGTAACGACAAAAAAAAATAAAATTTATTGTTCAAATAGGCTTAGAATGTTATGAAACGTTGAGATTTTAAGTTTGTGCAAAAAAAAATCTGTCTGTCTGTCGGTATGTTTAATTTTTTGTGCGCGCGATTATTTATACTAGCTCTCAGTTCTTTGGTATCCCATAGTTCTGCCAATGTTAGGCGCTCTGTAATGATTTTTTTGAATTTAGCAATATTGTTTATGGTAAAAGACGATCTACAAGCTCTGTGAAAAGCATAGGCACGATTCAGTTTTAGTTAGGGAATGACGACAATACATGGGTAGAGTGAAATTACTTAGAGAAGATAACATACTAAAACTGCTAAGTTTACTATTTTCGTTTATTAATAATATTGGACAGTCGCAATTAAAATAAATTTCATTTCATCTGTTTTATTCATAGAAACGGTTGAATATTCACTATAAATATATAATAAATACCGAACACGACCTAGACAATCTAACGGGTGAGTATGAGAGACATACCACCACCCGATGTTCCACCCCCACGGAAGAGACATGACGATCACCCACCCAAGACCCTGCGGGTACCGGACAAAAGACCGTCCAGTACTCGTAGTCACCCTGGCTCCGGGCAGACCAAAAATGCTACCAAAGCAGTTAGGTCTGCCCTTCCTCGAGCTACACAGCTCATCCTTACCCTACCGATGATCCGAATGACAGGATGCCTCTTGGCATCTTGTGTACCGGCAGTCACTCCCGCCACAAAACCCAACTGACCGACGACTACCCCCCGGGGGGCAGAACAAGCTGGCGAAGAGCAGAAGACGAAGAAAGAAGAACGCCAGAAGAGGCCTTAGCCAGCAAGGTCCAACGAGCCAGGACCCAGGGAGGCGGACCGAAATCGTCTGCACCGCTCACATTTGTGAGTGGGATCGACGTAAAGTAAGTTCGCCCGCCCTGCACGAGGCTGGTCCCCGGTCTACAGCGATGCATTGGGGTAAAGGGCAATAGTCCTGCCCGGCCCCAGTCATCCGAGACCGACATCTTTAGCCAAGAATATTGGCGCCTAGACAATCGGCACTCGCTAGCGATATCGGTTTGTGCGGATGTCGGTCGTTTTTCTAGATCTTCTCAAGCAAATGTTCTGTAGAAGCAACTCAACACTATCCTGAGCTTTTTGGCACGCTTCCCAGTGTGAACTTAACTTGTGTCCATATGTGTAAATACATATTATGTCACTTAAGATTATCAGTTTTTCATAAAAATAGATTAAATTCTTTATTTGTTTATGTAAAAGATAAAATTCGGACTTTGTGGTCTTAAGCCTCAAAAGATAAGATAATTTCGATTTCCTGATGTATACTTAAGATTATATTTCTTAGAATGAAGTACTGTTTACTGCTTATCTCGTAAGTATTCTAGTCTGAAATGTTTAGGTCCATTTTAGGAAGGTTGATGGTATATCTCAATAGTCCAGTCAACGAAAGAGTTGTGGAGGCCATGGAAGAGAGGAGAATTTTCCTCTTCAGAAATGGTTGGGGGTAGTTAGGAGGTAAACATTCTAAAAGTCCCCGCCCCTAGCCCAGTCGCTTCAGGAGTGGATGGAGGTGGAAAGGTTCCTTTTTTCGATTCTTCGCTTATAACTCGGAAACGATGCGTCGTATGGAAAAACGTAATCTATGCAAAATTAAACATAATTAAATTTCCTACAATAAATTTTCTTCGTATATTATAGTTTACGAGATATTCGCCAGCCAAAAGAGATAATTAATAAATAAATTAATTAGGTACAATGAATGTTTCTATCAAAGCGGTTTACCGTGGTCTGCTAATAAATCACAGTCACAAAATAATCTTTATTTTACATCACTCGACGTATTTACTAACGTAATATTTTGTCGAAATCTATAAATTTCTTTAAATATACAGTGTGACTCACTAAAAAGAGAGAAGACACCCTTATAACTTTTTTATTTTGTTTCCGATTTGAATCAAATTTTACTGAAGTATAGAACAAATTAGAATCTACTTATGACCAGAAGAACATTCGCCTGCTGCAAAGGCAAAGCCACCATTAAAAATCATATTAGTGGGTCTTGACGAATTTCTCGTACCCACCACAAATTGCGGATACTGAAGATCCCCTTTGCCAGATGAACTAATGTATGACAAATCCCCCATCAATAACCAAATCAAATTTTGGTGTATGTACGTTTGCGGCGCCGATCCGATGCATTTTTTAGAATTTTTAACATTCACAATGTTTTAATTTTTTCCCGCATATTTTGGTACCGCAGGTGGCTTTGCCTTTGTAGCAGGCGAATGTTTTTCTGATCATAAGTAGATCCTAATTTGTTCTATAATTGAGTAAAATTTTGTTCAAATCGGAAACAGAATAGATAAGTTATAAAGGTGTCTTCATTTTAAATGGGTCACTCTGTATATTTAAGGAAATTTATAGATTTCGACAAAATATTACGTTAGTAAATATGTCGAGTGTCGTAAAATAAAGATTGTTTTGTGACTGTGATTTATTAGCAGACCACGGTAAACCGCTTTGATAAAAATAATCAATTTACTTATTAATTATGTATTTTGGCTGGCGAATATCTCGTAAACTATAACACATAGGAAGAAAATGAATATAAACATTCTTGTAGGAAATTTAATTATGTTAAATTTTACATAGATTATATTTTACCATACGACGCATCTTTTCCGAGTTATAAGCGAAGAATCGAGAAAAGGAACCTTTGCAGTAATAAAAATGTCTTGCTTTCACTCATAAGGACTGGATTCAGTAGTTTAAAAAACAATATTTTTAGTTGCTATTCTTCATTTATAAAGGTAATTTGCAATTTCGTGTCTCTTGTTTTGACTTTTCTAGTTACACAACTTCTGTTGATTTTGTTGTAAATAAAATTCATTGTTTTAAAGAAGCTACTATTCTACTTTTTACAATAATTTTTTAGATTTCGTCAGCAATAAATGACAATGTAACACACAGATTAAAATATATTCGCTTTTTGATATTTATGCGATGACCGCAGAAAAATAGATAACCTTGATCTCATGCTCTCTGAAATCGACATATTTGGCAATATTCTTATTCACAAATTAATTAGTGTTAAAACTAAACCATAAACGATAGAAAAATCACAGAGAAATCCATACTTGTAAACAATAATTATCTTGCCACTTATAAGTAATTATTAATGAAGGAGTATCGTCGATATTAAAATTGCTAGGGTCTTATTATACTCTTCGCAAAAACGAAGAGTATATTTTATTTGATCGGCACATTTCAGTAAATATCGCTCATAGAGAAAAAAATTTCATATCATTATGTTAGTGAATAACTTTCAAAATGTCCGTCTGTCCGTTCGTCTGCCCGTCCGTCTGTCCGTCACGTTTCTTGTAAGCACGATAACTTAAGAAAGAAAAGTCCGGTTTATTGAAATTTGGAAAGTAAGTTAGCGTTAGCTAGAGGAAGAACCCTATTATTTTTGAAAAAAATTAATCAGTAAATAAAAAAGTTATTAATCATTTAAATTAAAAAAAATATATTTTCTTAATTTTTATCATTATTTGTACTTAAATAGAAATTTTGCGAAATTTTATTCTCTATTATTTCTTTTTTGTTTATACATTTTACTAATGTACATATTTTATAATAATATCTAATTCGTTGAAATACAATACTCGAATGATATATATACTACAGACATTCAATTTTCGTAGTAATGTCTGATGGTCGAATGGCTTAAGCTTTGTCTGGTAATCCAGAGGTCTTGTGTTCGACACGACCATGTACGCGCATTCATATAATGCTGCTGAAAGCGCACAAGGCCCGTGCCACGGCGTATTACGACAAGTGGTAGATTCGGATCAACGCCGAGAAGTCCGAGTCGATCCTCTTCATGCGCAGGTTCACAGAGAACCGCATATTAACACCAACTTCGATCGGGGGACAACAAATTTCAATCAGACGGTGCGTGAAGTATCTGGGGGTTAACTTGGACAAACGACTGACGATTAACATACATATTAACGAAACAATACGCAAGGTCTACTCCATGTCCAGGAGTCTGTACCCGCACCTGGCTAAGCAGACTTAACAGGACAAATAAGAAACACGATGGTGATCAGGCCGGCCATCACATACGCGGCGCCACGCCGGTGTGGTGCAGCATTCCGGCTACGACAATGCGAAAACTTCGAGTTCTCGAACACAAATTTATGCGCCTCATTTCTGATTCCGGCATATACACCTCTCTCAGAGATCTATACGCACGATGTCATGACATAACCCCCACTAGCGGACTTTGTCCAAGAAATCTCCCAAAAATTCTACACCTTCAAACTGGGCGATAGTCCGCTAACCAGCAACATAACCCAAATCAGAATGCATAATGCCCCATTCCAGATCAAACACCCCCTACCATACCAAGCGTTGCCTATCTTCCGGCAACCTCTTCCTTAGCCATATTTTCCTATACCACAACCTACCATTTCCCCACCCTTTGATCTTTCCTCAACTTTATCTTTCCAATCCTTTCTATTCTCTTTCTATATGTTCTATTTTTGTTCCGTTTTTTATTCTCTTTGTTCTTTTTGTCACTAAAAATTCCATTTTGACCGATAAACCTTTAAAAAATTCAAACATTTTAAACCCTATCCTTTTTCCACCACATTTTTCTGGCGTCAGGAGGCAGTTCTCGCACGGGTTTTTTCGTTTAGCTTCTTACCCGAGTCAACAGCCAACATTTATTCAGTGTTACAACCAGTAAATAGTTCTAAGTTTTATATGCATTAGTTTTAGGCCTTTGTGGGCAGCATTTTTAAACATATTATTAATTTCAAACCCACGCTAGGTGGGAGGAATTTTAATTGTTCTTTTCTTTTTATCATTGTCGCCAAGCCGAACCAAACTTGCCCCGCCCAGCCCTACAATCACCACGGCGCTACGCGCCGTGGTTGTCTGGCTGGCTCCGGGCCAGGTTTTGAGGAGGCACATATGTATTTATTAATGTTAATCAATTTTATGTGCTTGCTTGCTTGCTTGGCAATCCAGCGGTCTTGTGTTCGAATCCCGGGCAGGGCGTTTTTTTTTTCATTTTATTTTTCATATATTTCTTTTTTACAACAAAGTTGGTATGACAAAATTTAGAATGT
Organism: Rutpela maculata; assembly: GCA_936432065.2. Classification (NCBI taxonomy): domain Eukaryota; kingdom Metazoa; phylum Arthropoda; class Insecta; order Coleoptera; family Cerambycidae; genus Rutpela; species Rutpela maculata. The sequence continues at coordinate 12,063,092 of OW386289.2, read as the reverse complement.
CCAAAAACTAACATTATTTACAAGAAAACTGCGAAGAGTATCCTATAGAATGTGTAACAATTATATAAAAAGCTCAGTAAATCGGCGAAGAGTATAATGCTTCCACTAGTTATTATACCTATTTGATTTCAATAAATAGGTATATTATTATTACACAAAAATATTTAATAGACGACGTTGGCATTTTTTCTCTCGCTTATAGTAAAACAATCACTCTCCGAGATATCTTCTGATTTTCATGTTTTAGACTATGCAGATTACAAAAAAAAAACGCTTCCTAAGGAATCACTACTTTCACATCGAGATGTTACAGTATGGATCCCGGGCTTACTCTACAAACTAAACACGCTCAACTTTCCGACGCATATCACCAAACTAATTCACTCTTTCCTGACAGGCAGATCACTGCAGGTCAGAGTGAATAACAAACTATCAACTCGACGGGACATCCGCGCGGGCGTCCCCCAGGGGTCGTGCCTCTCACCAAAGTTATACAGCTTATACGTCTCCGACTTCCCGGAGTTCCCGAATACGAATCTTGCCAAGTACGCCGACGACACGGCCATGTACGCGCATTCACACAACGCACAAGCAGCGAACATGCTGCTGAAGGCGCACGTAGCTCGTACCACGGCGTATTACGACAAGTGGAAGATCCGGATCAACCCCGAGAAATCGGAGTCGATTCTTTTCACGCGCCGCTTTACCGAAAACCGAATTCTCTCACCACTTTCGATAGGGGGCCACCAAATTCCAATAAAGCGGTGCGTGAAATATTTGGGGGTCAACTTAGACAGACGGCTGACATTCAATACACACATCAACGAGACGGTACGCAGAAGTCTGTACCCGCTCCTGGCACATGACAGTGGACTAAACAGGACAAATAAAAAACTGTTGTATACGATGGTGATCAGGCCGGCCATCACATACGCGGCGCCGGTATGGTGCAGCATTCCGGCCACGACAATGAAAATATTCCAAGTCTTAGAACACAAATTTATGCGCCTCATTTCGAACTCTGATAGGTACACCTCCCTCAGAGACCTTTATGCACGTTGTCACGACATAACCCCACAAGCGGACTTCGTCCGGGAAACATCCCAAAAATTTTACCAATTCAAATTGGGCGACAGTCCGCTAACCCGAGACATCACACGAATCAGACAGCATAATGCAATACTTTTCGACCTGAAACACCCCTTTCCATACCAGGCGTTGCCTATCTTTCGGCAACCTCCCTAGCCACACCTTTCCTATACCACAATTTCCCTTTCACCACCCTTTACCTTAACCACCTTTTACTTCCCTTTATTCGCCTCATTTTTGTCGTTTTTGTCAATTTTTGTTCTTTTGTCCCTTTTTGTTTCTCTTCCAAATCCTCTTTTGACCGATAACCTCTTATAAATCCCAACCCTTTAAAATCACAAATTCCTCTTTACCCTACCTTTTCGAAGGCGGGCAGATCACCGGATGAAGACTGTGACTTGTTCGAACGGGTTTTTTCATTCAGCTTTTCCCGTATATACCAACCAAAAGCTCTAAACCTGTGCGCGTGTGTAGTGCGCGCACTCTAAACCAACGTTTTTAAACCTAGCTTTAAGTAGTTCTAAGTGTTTTTAAACTATCTTTAGTTATTTTTATTCAAATTGTTAGGATTAAGTTTTCCACCCATTAAACAGGAGGCCTAACCAACCCATGTCAGTTATATCGTTATAGCCAAAGCCGAGCCCTTTTCACCTGACCACTCATCTACCACGGCGTTGCGCGCCGTGGTGGTGTGGTCGGTTCTAAATCGGACCTCGACCGAGGCGCACTGTTGTAAACAATAATTGTTAATAAATTTGTTTTGAATTGAATTGAATCGAGATGTGGTATCCAAGTCTGTTACAATGAAAAAATTCTGGATATTATATTTGCATCCCACTATGTGGAAGTAATGTTCATAGAACTCTAATAATATAATATTTGAAATCGTTACCCAAAAATCCATAAAATGATATGCCAAACGACAGTAGGGATGATAGAGGGGGAGACTAATGCCAAAAAAAATTGAGGTCTTTGGTTCTTGTACACGCACTACATCAACATTTTATTTGCTTACCCCCTTTAACATTGGGGATGCCCTGGAGTAGTTGATGCCAAAAAGAATATGATACCTTGGCTTTTCGTACATACACTAAATCCCAATTTTATGCACTCTTATTTGCTAGCTATACCTGTTTACCCCCAACGTTTCAACGAAATAATATCAAAATATAATCTAGTTCCAGATCTCGTTTTAAGTCAATGTCATACACCATTCCAGAGTAATCGTTGGCACAAAAAAGCTACAGACAGACCGACAGACAGAATTTTTTCTGTTCAAAATTAAAATCTCGGCACTTTATGGCATTTGAAGTCCATTTGAGCACAAATTTTCGATTCAATTCAGTTCAATTTTCTGTGAGTCTGTCTTTTGGTGCTACATCTACAAAAGTATGTGATGGAGAAAAATAACATTTGGTAGGATGCTAGTGCCAACGAGCAAATGGGATTTACCCTGTGTGAAAAATATACAGAGTATATAAAATATTATGAAAAAAAAAAAAAATGTGGCGGAGCCACCATTTCCATGAAAGACACCTGCTACACTTAAATTAAAATAAGGTGATCACCCTACAACATATTTAACTAAGGAAAGATCGAGGAAAATACTGGGAATGTAAATGATGCAAGTGGTCCCCCTAAAAAAGTAATTCATTAATAAATTAATAGATTATGCAAACAAATGCTCAAACTGGGTACCTTCTGCCTGTACACAAGCTTCCAAGCGTCGCAGTAACTCTCGTGTGTAGGTTGCCCAAATATAGCTGGTGTTACTCTGCGACAGGTCTCACAAATCCGATCTATAAGATCCTCCAAACATACCAAGTATGCTCAAAATGACGTGGGGACGCGATTTCAGACTCCAGCTATACATTTGGAAAAGACGTTGGGGTGGGTTTTGCAGATTTTTTATTTATGTTTTGTCTCATCAAATAAAATAAATATCGCCTGTTAACGTAATTGTGGAACTCCCGGTATATTATGATCGAACTGTGCAGAAAGTTTCAAAGTTATGCCCGGGAACTAATATTTCCGGCCTACTGTGCAAAAAGCTTAAAAAGTTTAAAATCAAGGTTAAGAAAATGTGATTTTTATCAGGTAACCTTGTTTATATGAAATATGTTCGTATCTTTTACATGCCATTTTCGAATGAAAGGTACAGCTGAACTTGTCATTGTTTTTATTTTTTTCGCACAAACTCCGAATCGACTCTCATGAATATCTTTGCTTGTTTAGATAAGTTCCACATTAGTTCAGACTATTCAGACATTATTCTAGTGTCATGCTAGGAACATCAGCTAAATTGATCGGTCTTACACCTTTCTGAATGTAGAGCACCGTGGAGAAACGTGGCGGTCTCAAAATATCTTTGAATAATAATGCAAACGCTGGCGCCGGCACGTGTACAATTTTAAAAGAGCAAAAGCATACTATTAAAATAGGAGGAGAGAGAGACCCTCAAAATATGCAAAATAAAAGTAGCCTGTGCAATTCGGGAACATGCAAAAACTGAAGTCATATTCTTACGTAAAATTACCTGTCGAATTCGATTATGGAGATCGCGATTCGATTCGGAATTGCGAAATCGGAAAAATCTCACTTTTCCACTTTGTTGTGAAAGGGTCTCGCCGGTTAAGTATATACAATTGAGCCCAGTGGCTTATTGAGCTATTCATTCACATAAATGTTGCTTATAACTAGGAATGCTCAAAAAAATATACAACAAACCTCTATCCCCTATATTACCAGAGTTATGGGCTTAACAACTCTATTTTAAAATTAATTTTTTTCAAAACTATTAAAGATAATTAATCAAAATTAATAGGATACGTTGATATAATTTTTTTTTGCAATCCTATTGTCATTTAGGGCCGGTTTTATAGGTACAGTTTAAACTGAAGTTTAACTAGAAGATTCTGTTGAGGTCCGAAATAAAAGTAAATAGCATATTTAGCAAGCACATTCATCAAACAGGAAATTAACAAGAACCTTTTAACAAGAACTCAAAAAGACGCTTCTCACAGCAGTCTTTTTACTACAAAAATCATTCGACAACTATCGATAATAACTGTCAATAACAACTATCAATACCACAGAATCTTTATTCAAATTTATTAATAATTTCCTATTTGATGAATGTGCTTAATATACACTTTGCTAAATACGCTATTTACTTTTATTTCGGACCTCAACAGAATCTTCTAGTTAAACTTTGGTTTAAACTGTACCTATAAAACCGGACCTTAATATATACAAAAAATAATTTAATTTTTGAGAGGGTGCTGTTTTTATATCAATCCCTTGAGTGACACTTGCCAAATAAATCTATATTATTTAACACTAACATATTTTACAATTAATTATTTTTTATTTATTTGCTTTTATCATGATTAGAGAATATTATTTAGGTATTTTGCAAATCACAATTTACACACTTTTTTATTTATTATGAAAATACCTACTTTCTGTATATTGTTGCCCTAATCTGGGCACGCTAATATACTAGTTAGGTAAATATTTTAAAATACTCATTATTAGACAACCAATCAAAACAACTACTCTTCTAGCTAATACTGACGAAGTATTGAATTAATTCCATGATAGGATTCTTAGCATTTTACAATAAAGAGTTCTTACCTGATCTCTTCATGTTGCACCTATACATTTCAGTGGCGTAACTAGGAGAGCTAAGGGGGCCCCGTGCCCCCCCCCCCCCCGATTTTATGATGAGGCGCCTCTGCTGCAGGATTCATAGCGACCAGTTGCCTAAAAATGTGAGGGAATTTGGAAAATGTACTGAAAATCACGGAATTATCCTGTTCCCCCCACTGCTTACCGATTTTCATTTTATTTGCAACTTTCTTATACATCCTTTTAAACGGACTGCCCCCTCCGCCACAAAAAGCTCTGGGTACGCCACTGATACGGTTAATCATAAACCAGTTGAAAATAAAACTATCTATTTTTAAATAATAACAATATTTACAATAATAATATATTTTTTAAACAATAACAATATTTACAATAATATATCCCAAAAATAAACAATAGTGAACTGAACACTCCATTCTCAAACAGAACGTAATAAAATGCAAACCTGTTGACCGATATGGTTAGGCGCGCCAGAGTAGTGTTCCTGTTACTAGGCCTTTTTTACTTCCTATGTATTTTATAAAAAAAAAAAAAAACGGTCCAAGTAAAAAAACTTCCTCATTTCATTAGCTACAACTTACTCTGTTACAGTATGGAGTTATTTTGAAAAATAAAAAGTTAGCTGGATCCACACTTTTTCGCTGTAAACTACACAAAATTGGTAACTCTTCCCTTAATATTTATGTATTTTTCAGTCATATCATAAAGTATATCAAATTGTTATGACAACAAATGGCAGATATATAGGGGGGGAATGTTGTAAAATTCGAGTTAATTTATTAAAAAGGCAATTTTACAGCATAACTAACCATATTTAACTTTAACATAACATATTTAAGGCATCAGCCCAAAAAAACTGATGACGAAAAGACTTAAATACGTTTTAGTCTAAGAGCCAGACCCAAATCAATTCTCTGAATTTACTATGCCTGGTTTTTTGTCAGTTGATTACAATAGTTGTGTACACAAACATACTTCGGTCAGTCAAGCGAAATCGAGAACAGGTGTCTCAGGTACGCCTTCAAAGGTGTCATAATTACAGAGGTAATAAAATGAATTTACTATGGCTGAAAATCGTTATGCGCATTAGATATTGCATATAAATAACAGTTATGTCAGTCAGTAAGTTGAATGCGGGGACGGAGCTGGTCAGTCAGCCCCAATGTATGTACAAAAAATAAATAACGTGCAATTCATTTACTATACTTCAAAATCTCTCTGAAGGTATTAAACGCTATATTAATCATAAATAAAATGGTCAGTCAACCATCTTGTGGGACAACGCCAGTCAGTCAGCGAAATAAAAAAATTCACGCGCGCGATCGGTGTGGCAGGCGGCGGCTCGCTCTTTCCCTTATGATTACTTAACGGACTATTAACTAACTTTATTTTAAAGTGTAATTGACAGCAATGTTAATAATATACATTTTGTAAATAATTCAATTTGTCCTAATTACATTGAATAGACAGTACTGAACGACATGAACCGGTTCAACAAAATTAAATGAATCGAATCCTCGGCTCATCAGTTGGATACGTTATTTACCTGAACCAGTAATCTATGAGCTGAACCGCTTGAGTATAACGAACGAATAATTCACTTTGGCTGGCAGCCAGACAAGACAAAGTTTAGTTATAATTATTTGTCAATTGATGGATATTAAAATTACTTATTATTAAATAATTATTTTATGAAAGAAAACGAATTTTAATAAAATTAAAATGCGCTGCCAGGTACGCGTATATTGCTCACTTGATTCAAGCTAACGGCGAACAACGGTTAATTGCTTCCACGTCCGGTGAAAAAATATTGTGATTTAGTGTGTGTACAAGAACCAGTCACCAAGAATTTTTTTCACTTCATTCACCCTCACCACCACCCCACCCTTACTACTGATGGGGCATATCATTTTATAGGTTTTTGGGGTACACGATTTCAAATATTATACTATTAAAGTTCCATAAACAATTATTTCCACATAGTGGAGTGCAAATATAGTGTTTTCGTTGTAAGAGACTTGGATAGGAAGTCTGGATGTGGAATTAGTGATTCCTTAGGCAGCGGTATTTTAGTTGGAAACGGCGGCAAGACTCGAGACTGAGAGCCATTCGACAGGGAAGCCAAGAACGAAATATGCTTACGCGTTGACCGGCTCAATTGAGCCGGTTCGTTGAACCGGATTGCCCACCTTTAACACCCCCCCCCCCAACGAAAGTCCTCTATTCAAAAAAATAACGACTATTTTGCTGAGAGCAGTGCTTTCAGCAGAAAAATCGTTATGTTTTGGAGTAGAGGATCTTCGTTGGGGGGGGGGGAGTATCGTTCCATCTTAAATAGGAAAGGGGAGGTTAATGAAACCTAGCAGTTGTGTACAGAAATTCCGGTTCTTACCTAGGAGTATACCTGCTCGCTTTGAGTATACACATTCATTCACATTAGTTTTATTTACGTGATGTCAAAGATAAATTTACTTTAAGTAATAATTTAATTTTACTTCCACGTCCAGTGGAAGTATAGTAACGACAAAAAAATTTTCAAAAATTTTTATTGTTCAAATAGGCTTAAAATGTCATGAAACGTCGAGATTTTAAGTTTGAGCGAAAAAAAAATTCTGTCTGTCTGTCGGTCTGTCTGTAACTTTTTTTTGTGCGCACGTTTACTCTGGAACCGTTTAAGATATTGACTTGAAATTTGGTACACATATGTACTTTAACGAGATCTGGAACTAGATTATATTTTCATGTTGTTCCGACGAAGGGTAGGGGGGTAAATTGGGGTAAATTTGAGGTAAATGGGTAAATAAAGCAGGTAAGAGTCCATAAAATTGGTATTTAGTACATACAAGAGAAGCTAAGGTCTCAAAAAAATTTTTGGCATTAGCCACCCCCATTACCACCCCCACCCCTCTTATTAAAGGGGATAAAAAAAATTGTGATTTAGTGTATGTACAAGAACCAAAAACCCCAAAATATTTTTTTACTTCATCCACCCCCACTACCACCTCTTTCACCACCCCCACCCCACTACCGATGTGGGGTATCGTTTTATGGGTTTTTGGGGTAGAGGATTTCAAATATTATATTATTAAAGTTCCATAAACAATTATTTCCACATACAAAGTTTTTTTCGTTGTGATTGACTTGGATGTGGAAGTAGTGATTCCTTGGGCAGCGGTTTTATATAATATTGTATAATATTGATTATCTAATATAATTTTTTAAGTGCATACATTTTCAATATTTCTTTCCTAATGGTCTATTGTCTATTCAATGTAATTACGACAAATTTAATTATTTACAAAATGTATATTATTAACATTACTGTCAATTACACTTTAAAATAAAGTTAGTTAATAGTTCGTTAAGTAATAATAAGGAAAAGAGCGAGCCACCGCCTGCCACACCGATCGCGCGTGCGAAATTTTTTTTTTATTATTTCGCTGACTGACGGGCGTTGTCCCACAAGATGGTTGACTTTTATTTATGATTAATATAGCGTTTAATACCTTCACAGAGATTTTGAAGTATAGTAAATGAATTGCACGTTATTTATTTTTTTGTACATACATTGGGGCTGACTGACCGGCTCCGTCCCCACATTCAACTGACTGACTGACATAACTGTTATTTATATGCAATATCTAATGTGCATAACGATTTTCAGCCATAGTAAATTCATTTTATTACCTCTGTAATTATGACACCTTTGAAGGCGTACCTGAGACACCTGTTCTCGATTTCGCTTGACTGACCGAAGTATGTTTGTGTACACAACTACTGTAATCAACTAACAAAAAAACAGGCATAGTAAATTCAGAGAATTGATTTGGATCTGGCTCTCCGTCTATTTGTAGAGACGTGAGGTACTAAGTGAAAATTCGGAAGTGCATCGAATTTTGACTGACTTGAGAGTGGAAGTAACCACACATAGTCAAAGGAGCGGCTCGTGCCTTTAATAAATAAGTTAGTGTCACGTCCTTTAAACGATGTGTGCTAAGATCTTTTACAGGAATATGAAAAATGCGAAAATTGTATTTTTCGTGAAAGAAACGGAAAATTGCCATTTTTCTCAACTTCGCAATACTAAATTAAATCACAACCTCAAAATATGTTTTGTGAGGTGCTTTTACATGAGAATCAACTATCTGTTTTTGCATGTTCGAGAGTTGCATAACATGTGTCGAATTCAGGGATCTCGCTCTCCAACTAAAAGGTGGACATATTTCGGGCATAGACACTTCTTCATTGTATTCTGATTTGTCACAGCATACCTACCATCTTTTATCAGCATTTACTTAATGACTTTATTGGTTGTGTTCTTAGTATTAGCATTATCTAAGACTATATTTACATTTCAACATGGATAGAGAGATTATTACATCATCTTTTTAAACGAAAAAAATTATTAATACATTTTATCTGTGATAGCTTTATTTGCTATTTTTTTTAGTTTAAAAACACATTATATTCGGATTAGTCTGAGATCTATTTTGTCATTATAAAGTAATCTAGATCACCTGTTAACAGCTTTGTTAATATTGAATCGGTTCAATAACATATATTGAGATAAAGTCAGTTTGTACTTTAAATATTTTAATCTTCAAGTGAGATGTAAAAATGTGCAGGGAATACTAACGGTTGTCATATAAATGACTGAAAAATATTTACTTTTGGAAACTTTTTTCTCAGATCACAGATCGTACGTTCTTAAATAATACTCTCTACGCTAAATGGTATAAATGGTAGTATCGAAAATTTCTTTACAATCTTTGAAGAAATATTACAGTCTTGTAAAGTAAAAAACAAAAAATAATTTTAAGTGGGGATTTTAATATTAACCTACTTGATGTTGATAACAACAATGTAATTGAATTTAATAATATACTAAAATCTTTTTATCTGATTCCTACTATTACGAAACCAACTCGTGTAACTGAAAATAGTGCCACCTTAATAGGCAGTATGTTCACTAACATTTCAGAATATAATGCCTCTATTATAGACTTATCATTGTCTGATCACTATGCACAAGAAATGCTCTTCTTCATGGATGTTATATATGAGAAAAATAATAGTCAGTTTACAGAATACCGCAAAATAAGTGATGAAAAATTAAAACTTATGACCGATGCTCTGCGAATTACTGACATCAACAATAAAATAAATAATATTAATGACGTCAACTTAGCTTATACGATTTTTATTCTCAGTTCAGCTACATATTTAACCTTTACTGTCCAAATAGAAAACACAAACAAAAAACCAAGAACAATAAAAAAACATGGATTACTGATGAGATCAAACAAAAATGTAAAATGAAAAGAGAAATGTTTGACAATAAAGTGGACAAGGACATTTACAAAGCATTCTACCTTGACTTAAAACAACTAGTTAATAAAGAAAAAAGAGCATGCAATTCTAGCTTCATTACCAATTCTACACTCAAAGAAATAGTATGGGTAAATTCAACAAAAAAAAAATGGTTAACTAACAATATCGTTAATTTTGTTAAACCAAACTATATTGATGGTATTTTTAAACAAGAGGTGATTGTTATTTTAATTAATAAAAAGTTGTCGTACAACAAAACAAACATTAACTTAAAAATAGATGAATAAGACTATTATTTTGTTCGTCTGACTATTATTTTGTTGAATTCTGTCAAATTAAACTAGATAATAGTATATTTTATTTTTAACTATTAACGAATTGTAATTCTAACCCAGTATTAGTTCACTGTACTATTATACTTGGTAGACAAACCAATATTATTGTCGTCTTCTAGAAGTTCTAAAAGAATTACCATAAAATTTGCTTGCTTACCACGTAGTCTATTACAGAAATTATTCCCAGATGACGCCACATACAAATCACTAACAATAATCCATCATGCATTATCTTGCACTCTTATGAATTTATAGAAAATTAATAACATGATTGCAGTGTTCAAATTCTCTCAGGAATCATCGATATATTTGGATGAATCTTATAAACGATCTCTAATCTTTGGTTTCTGTGGTCTGATGTCTCAATACTGAGATTTTGGCTAACCAAAAAAAAACTTCATCATACAATAAAGTGTAGATCAACCTAAAAATTAGTTGGTGAACAAAAAACAAAGTCGTTGTACTATTTAATTGTAGACCAAATTGAAAATGGTTAGTGAACATAAAAAAATGTCATTGTACTATTTAATTTGTTACAAGAAGATATGATTATTAAACTACTATTTGTTTACGAAAACAAATAAAGTTGTATGACTATTCTTTACTGATTGATTTAACTATGACACTAGATAGGCGCGATTTCATATGCTCTTTTTGGTTGAAGTTACCTACCATTTTCTTTGAGTGTACAAATAAAACTAAGGCTGCGTGGTCCGTTGTTAAGCAGGTTACTCAACCTAATGACTAAACACAAAAATCTTAAATTAATGATATTTCAGAAAACAAAAATTGGAATGAAACTGAAACCCTTGATATAATTTAAACAATTTTTTTATAAATGTTTGCGATTCATTTGAATTTGGTAATCAAAACAGCCAAAGATTTGAATTAAAAAGCTGCCAAAAAATAATACTATAATAAATTTATGTTTTTCGACGGATAGTTTCCCTAACGCACTGAAGGATGCTTAATACCTATTTATAAGAATGAAAATAAAGACGAAATCGAAAATTAGCGACCTATCGCCATGATATCTAACATATTTAAAATAATAGAGAAAATAATTTACAATAGAATTATACACTTCTTGGAACAAGAAAATATGTTAACAAATGTGCAAAATGGGTTTACAAAAGGCAGGTCAACAACAAGAGCTATATTTCAGTTCGTTGAGGAAATAATAAACTCCCTAAATTCTGGTGAATATACTACTGGGCTATTTTTGGATCTCTCTAAGGCATTTGACAGCATAGATCATTCAAAAATGCTCTCGAAACTGGAGAGATATGGTTTTCGAGGGTCTAGTTATGGATTCTTAAAGTCATATCTCACTGGTAGGAGACAGTGCATTCGGGTTCTAGACGAGTGCAGTGGAGGGTTCAAAATGTCCCGGTATGAATACCTAAAAAGAGTCCCTCAGGGTAGCACGCTGGGTCCTTTAATTTTTTTATTATATATAAATGATTTACCAGATAATATTTTATATAAAGTGGTCACGTTTGCGGATGACAATACATTGTCCGTTAAATGAAAAAATTTGATAGAATTGCGGCAAGAAATTAAAAAGAGTATATCTTTAGTGAAGGCATATTATTCTCATAACAAACTAAAAGTAAATATTGATAAAACAAAAATCATTAAATTTTCCGCACACAATGAAGATAACATTGAAATAATGGTTGGTAGAGAGAAACTTACTTCGTCATCAGACACAAAGTTCTTGGGTGTCATAATAAACAAGCAACTCAACTAGAAGGCACATATTAGTTATTTAATGCCGAAAATCAGTAGCTTCTGTTACGCATTAAGAGTCTCAGTCAGTCGACGAATCCACAAGTTCATCTGCATACTATGCATACATCCATTATATCATGCGATATGGAATAATTTTCTGGGAAAATTCTACAGACGCCCATAGAGTATTTTTATTGCAAAAAAGATGTCTGATAAGTATCTACAATATGAAACCAATAGACACCTGCAAACACATCTTTAGTGAAAATAGGATACTTACTTTCACCTGCATCTACATCCTGGAAAGTGCCAGTTATGTAAAAGAGCACTACACTATGATTATAAAACATGAATATGCTCACGATTACGATACGCGCAATAAAGAAAAAAAATTACCTCCTATAAAGACAAATTTAAGTTTAGTGCAGAAAAGTGTGGTGGATAACTCATAAAAATTTACAACCATCTACCCAACTATATTAAAAGTTTACAAAATGTTAGGTTAATGAAATTAAAAGATCTGCTAATAAAAAAAGCTTACTATTCATTGGACGAATATTACTTTGATACTTTTTAACCAAGTGTAATTTTTGTTACTATTTTCTTTAACGCGTTTTACATTTATGTTTGTTTACTCGTTTTATATACATATACATATTTGTTGGTCAATTTATGTTTTGTTAGTTTGTTTTTACAAATGCATTTATAACTAGTCTATATGCAAGACTTTTCTACTGTATTTTTTTCTTTTTTGACTCGTTCTACACCGCAAGGTATCAATGAATAAAGTTGTTTTATCATTATTATTATTGTTATTGTTATTATTAAAGATCTTGATCATTCGGTGCTCTGGCCACCTAAATCTCCAGACCTAAACTCCTTCGAATTTGTTGGTCTGCAGATGTTTATCAAGGACCACGACTAGTAGTAGACTTAGCTAATGTGAGCAAAAATTGAAAACAAGTTTTTTTAATTCGCAAATTTCGCGATAATTAAAAACAACATACAGGGTATTTGGTAGAGCGATGCTAACAGGGAAGTACAGGGTGTCATTTGGCATCCGTATAACCAAACATAGCTATATGAAAAAATGTTACGGGTTTTTTTTTATAATGCCGATGTTGTATCTACTTTTTTTATATCTAATTTTTTATAACTTATGTAATTATTACGCATTAAATTTAACTCTTGATATTCTGGAATATCTTATTTCTTTATTCGAAATTAATAAACTCCCTTCCAAAAAAAAAAAAGAAAAAGAGAGGAAAAGAGAAAAAGTTTCTGTTGGTTGTAAAAAATAAAAAATATATTTATAGAAACAAAACGTAACGGTAATATAGGATGTCGAATTTTAGTCTTATAATTTTTTTTAAAAGGCCGTCTAGACTTTACAATCGGCAATAATTTTCCATTTCATAAAAAATTAAATATGTGGTTCATCAACAGAAACAAAGTTTTTACCACCAGTTGAGCATGCTTTTATTTCCTCATTGTAGACATGTTCTTTCATCCTACCACACACGTAAAAGTCCAGTGGCAATAAAACTGGCTTTGTTTGTTTAAAATTAAATAAAAACAAAGTTATTTTAAATTATGTACAAAATGTTGTCCTCCCCGACCACGAATCCGGAGCCAGCCAGAAAATATGTGATATTTTAGTAAAATTTTAAACAAAAATTATGGATCGATCCCATTCTGGGTGGGAAGTAAATCAGTAACTACATCTAACCTATTTGCGTTTCGAACGCACGACCCTTAGTTTTCGAGTCTAACCGCTAAAACTTAACCACTAGACCACAATTCGTCGCTTTCAAAGGCGGTAATGCCTATAATATAATGTGTCTAGCGTCTAGGTGAAAATTATTCGACTGTTGCATATTATGTTACTATGAAATGCATATTAATAAAATATATAAATAAATTATTTGATGACAAAATTTGTATTCAGTTGCTAAACATAAAAATTTTGAAGATGTTTTCTGTAAATTTAAATGATTAATAACTTTTTTATTTACTGATCGATTTTGTTCAGTAAGAATTCGATTTTTCTTTTAGCTAACATTATCTTGCTGCTTAAAGGCCATAGCAGGTTAAGATAAGTGTCCGTGCCTTTGCAACCTTTTTGCGTGTATTTCCTTCCAGTGATGTATCTTTGCGTAAGATACTACCACATAAAGTTTTGACCTCAAAAATTTCATATCTGGGAAATTTTTTTTTCGAAAATTCGAAAAAAAAAATTTTTTTTAATCAAGTGAACCAATTTCTTTGTATTTCAAATATATTGTAAATCTACACAAGACAATTTATTAATGTTATTTTCAGGAAATCCTTTCCTGAAGGAAACAAAAATTGATGCTTTTGAATTTTTTGAAAAATTTAAATACGTACTTGCACGTTAGCGACCACCACCATTTTTTTTTACTAATTATACACCACATAATAAGATATAATATATATTTTTCACAAAACTCTATCGAAGGGGTAACGTAGTCAAATTGGCAAAGATAATGTTTACGTCCTTAGTAAACACCCTGTATCGTGGGTTCAGAAATTGTAATACCAGGGTAACACTAAACAATAATGTATTTACTTAGGTACTAATTACAACAAATAAAGAAAAAGAGTATAAATTGGTTAGAAACTCGATCTATTAATAAATATAGAAATGAAAAACACACGTATTGAAAATGTTTTGGAGCAGCCTACGCATTTTTTTGAAATACCGAGATGTATTTTTCACAATACATACTTATATTTTCTACAAAACTCCATCGAAACGGTAATACATAAAAAAATTATATGCTTATTAATAAGAATACATAATAAAAAAACATGTTATGCTAATGATATATCACTGTCCTCATTTATTGTAACACCATTTTCTGCGAATAATTCAGACAGTTTTACTGGTGGTTTCAGAATATCGTGCATATATAATAAATCCAGAAAACTAACTTAGTTTTCTGTTACTTATACATGAATTTATCATATGCAAGGTTTCTTGACGATATACCGATATTCCTATCAGTATCATCATCAGTAAAACTGTCTGAATTATTCGCAGAAGATATCAGTGTTACAATAATTGAGGACAGTGATGAAGACGAGTAATATTATCATATATCATGTTTCGCATATTTTTTTATGTATTACCGTTTCGATGGAGTTTTGTAGAAAATGTGGGTATATATTGTCAAAAATACATCTCGTTATTTCAAAAAAATACGTAGGCTGCTCCAAAAAAATTTTCAATACGTGTAATCCAGGCAGTTGTTGTTCATTTATTAATCTATTAATCTATCTATTAATATATCGAGTTTCTAACCAATTTATTATCTTTTTCTTTATTTGTTGTAATTAGTACGTAAGTAAATACATTATTGTTTAGTATTACCCTGGTGTTATAATTTCTGAACCCACGATACAGGGTGTTTACTAGGGGGGGTGAATACGTAACATTATCTTTGCCAGTTTGATAGAGTTTTGTGGAAAATATATTATAGCTTATTGTATGGTGTATAATTAGTAAAAAAAATGGTGGTGGTCGCTAACGTGTAAGTACGTATTTAAATTTTTCAAAAAATTCAAGAGCATCAATTTTTGTTTTCCTCATGAAAAGATTTCCTGAAGGTATAATTAATAAATTGTCTTGAGTAGATTTACAATATATCTGAAATACAAACAAATTTTTTTTGGATTTTCGAAAAAAAATGTTTTATTATGAAGTTTTTGAGGTCAAAACTTTTTGTGATAGTATCTTACGCAAAGATACATCACTGGAAGGAACCACACGTAAAAAGGCTGCAGGTGCACGGACACTTATCCTAACCTGCCATGGCTTTTAAATACAATCGGATCATTCTATCTTAAGTTAACGTGACTACAAGAACCGTGACGGATGGACGTACAGACAGACGGACGGACTTTTTAAAAGTTGCTCAGAATTCGTTAACTAACATAATGATATGAACTTTTTCTTTACAAGCGATATTTGTAATTTTAGAAATGTACTTATCAAATAAATGCTATATACTTTTTGCTTTCTTATTTGTGAAAGGTATAATGAATAACGAAAATACTTAGGAAATGAGGAGCGCGTGATCATGTCATGTTGGCCGGTGGAAATACTAAATAATGAAACAATTTAGGACTTAGGAAGTGGGTAATTATTTTAAAATTAGATTAATGTAACTCGCTTATATAAGGACAGCATTACTTCTGGCGTTGCTAATAAAATAATAATTTGACCAATTTTATGACACACCGCACAGGTTAAAAAAATAAGAAATAACAAGCCTAATAATTGTTTAATTGATTACAATTTTATTTTTGATGAAATAAGTGGAAATTTTAATGTTACCGTTTGCAAGAGGGTAATATATACCTATTTTAATATTTTATTTCATCATTGATATAGCGTTATCGTTCATAGTACAAAGAAATTAACAAAAATACTAAGTGGTTAGTAACTGATAAATCTATTTGAGAAACATAATGTATATTTTGAAAACACTTCATACACTTATTTCTGATATGGATATCAAAGATAAAGTGCCATAAACAAACTTAATTATACATATGTTTTTAAAACAACGCGTATCCTAATAATCTGAAACCTTATATTGATATATTGATGGTATACACAGCATGTCCCATTTTTCATTTCGCTTATCTCAAATCCAGATTTTGAAATTTAGTCCAATTAATAAGTCGGAAAAAAGTGTAAAATGTGGAAAAGTGGTGGAAAAGCACCAATTCGAAAAATTCCTTTTTTCACGTGTTCCCTACACCCCCAGGAACATTCATCAGCATTGACCCCCGAAGATGAGAAAGTTAGGGGGGTTTGAAATGCCCCAAAAAGTAGTTGTCTTAAAAATATTTATAAAATTAATATTTCGCCTCAGAAATGGGCTCTAGAAGTTTTTTTGGGTCGCTGATCACGAATCCGAGGTCCAAATTGAGGAATCCCATTGTAACGGTTTGTTGTCGGGTAGCTGGTTCGGAGATTAATCAGGGTCCAGATTAGTTAATAAGATAGACCAATAAAGATATAAACAGTTTATTTACTTTTCCAAACAGGTAATGTGTGGCAGCGTTACATAACATACAGGTACAGGTTATATGTCCGTATCTTTTACGGTTCTTAGGACAACATTTTCTATTATCTGAGAGATAGAGAGAGAGAGAGTGTAGCGGTTGCGATGCGACGTCTCTGGCTTTGGCGGCGAAACGGCGCCGGGGAATGACTAACGACTCGAGGGGTCCCAGTTCAACACGCTGTAGGATTCCCAGGGTCAGATTGCATTCGTTCCGTCGTGTTTGCGTCGGGAGATGCACAAAACTGCAATATGTCCAGCTCAGCACGCTGTAGACAGATTGGCAGAATTATCCACTCTGAATTATGTTGATTTGCGGCCGGGCTTTTATATTCGAGAATCCTCGCTTACTGGTGACGTAGAACTGCGTATAGTTTAGTGTCGTGTGCAAATCCATGCCTCTAGACGGGAGATGGGCAGGTTTGCGGGCCGTGTGCACATTGGTGTCGTGTGTAAATCCGGAATCTTAGTAATGGAGCAGGAATTTAAAGAATGCTTCATTACACCATATTCCAGTATGGAATTCGTGCCATTTTTTGATGAAAATTCCACTTTTTCGGGCGGAAATTTAAATATGAATATTGTGCTGCGGAAGTGTGCTTTAGGAGATTTTTTGGCTCGCTGATCACGATTTTGAGGTCCAAATTGAGAAATTCCATATTCCAGTATGGAATTCGTGCCATTTTTTTAATGAAAATTCCACTTTTTCAGGCGGAAATTTAAATATGAATATTGTGCTGCGGAAGTGTGCTCTAGGGGTTTTTTTTCTCGCTGATCACGATTCCGAGGTCCAAATTCCAGTATAGAATGCGTGCCATAGAAAACTCAATTTTTTCAGAAAAAATTTAAATATTAACGTTTTTCCTCGAAAATGTGCTCTGTGATATCGTTTAGGTCACTGAATACGAATTCGCGGTCTAATTCAAGTAATTCCAAATATCTCATCAGAAGTATTGTTGATTAGATTTGTCTATGTTTTTTTATATGTATATGTGTTTGTCTATATCTGTGCACATATTTAAGTGTTTGTATGTGTGTGTATGTATATAATATATAATTAAATTTAAAGTTGTGAAACCTATTCCTTCCCTCGTTTTAGAGGGTACTGAACACGAATAATAGGGTGAAAAAAGTTTTTAGTAATGCGCATCCCCTGAAACGGCCAAAAACCACCCCTTTCTGCTTATTTCTGATGTGACAACTTGGCATCGACTATTTTTGCAGGGATTCTTTGTTTTTTCATGGGGACATAACAGATGGTGGAAGGTGATATCAGGTAGTAGACCGCAACCGTCCTTGGGGGTTGAATCTATTTTTTTATTGTTAAAGACGTTTACCCCCGTTTTCGAGGATGCTGATCAAGGACAATGGTAAGAGTGAATTGTTACATCCTGTGACAGGGGATGGAAAATTTGTTTTCTTTATTTTCTAATTTGTATACTGGAGTGGGAGTGGTTTCAAAGTCACCATTTACATCCTCATCAAAAATGAATCCCTTGCAAGGATTTGAAATTCATGTTCCTTAAAACGGAATGTAAGGAAGAGAATACTATTGGTAAAAATTTCTGTTTTTAATAAATTATATATACACGACATGATTTTGAGTACAATATAATATTTTTTACAAAACATTAATATAACCTACAACGTACAACGAGAATTACATGTCAAATTCCTCGAAATGAACATCACATTCAATGCTATTGCCTCCTTCTTCATCTCACGCATCATCTGTTTCCGATTCATGATCGGAAATATTGCCACGTTGCCTCCCGCCGTGGGTGGTTTCAGAGAACATCTTAAACGGGAGTACTACCAAATGCAATCTTGGATCGGCTTCTTAACAGATTCTCATCATAACAGAATCACACCATTGAATCCAACTGATTGAGGTTGGAAATTTATCGACGGCGTCTTCCATCCCGTAAGGATGACCGAACCGCCAAGATTATGGATGCTGTAATGTGTGGCTGCCAAACTTGATGCGGAGCATCTTGTGGTTTACGCAAGAATGGCGTATATTGCTCTCAAACTTGTAGATTTTGTCACGGAAACAACTGCAATCATTGCGAGGCACCTGGAGCTGCAGACGTAACGGAAAATGAATCGATTTGTTCGGCTGAAATATCGGATGAACAGGAAGATGAAGGTGACCACTGAAGAAGAACCAACAAATCCTGAATGATCAGTTCTCGAATATGATTCAGATTATGATTGATTTAGATGGTGTAAAATATAAAAAACAATAATGATAAATTAAGAACTATTTTATCACACAGAATACCACCTTTTATACCAACACAATATAAAATTGCCATGTATATTAATTTGAAATGCTCGTAATATTCATACATAACTTTTATCTTCAAAAGTAAAATTGACTTGAAAAATTATTTTGAAACACTCGTAATATTCATACATAATTTTTTTCTTCAAAGTGAAATTCGACACGAATAATGGCACGTATTCCAGTCTGGAATATAGAACTGCTCAATTTGGACCTCGGAATCGTGATCAGCAACCCAAAAAACCTCCTAGAGCACACTTCCGCAGCACAATATTCATATTTAAATTTCCGCCCGAAAAAGTGGAATTTTCATCAAAAAATGGCACGAATTCCATACTGGAATATGGAATTCCTCAATTTGGACCTCGGATTTGTGATCAGCGAGCCCAAAAACCTTCTAGAGCCCACTTCTGAGGCGAAATATTAGTTTATAAATTTTTTTAAGATAGCTTTTTAGGGCACTTAAAACCCCCCTAAATTTACGTGAAAAAGGAATTTTTCAAATCGGTGCTGTTCCACCACTTTTCCACATTTTCCGGCTTATTAATTGGACTAATTGTTGTGATAGACATATATTTTGACAAATTTTATTTCAGCTGTATGCGACCGATTTTAGGATGAAAAATGATATAAAAAAATATATATTAGCGATTTTTTTATCTACAATTCAATTTAGTGCCTCCAAAAAACCCTCTGTACCAAATTTAAAAGTGCTCTAAACACGATCATCCAAAAATGAATAATTTAATAATTTTTTAACGTATGGCTATGTACCTACACCACCAACTATAATTATTGGTTTATAATTAAAATAGCTATTAACCTAACCATTTTGAAAAACAATAAGGCCTGTCTTCTTGAAAAATCGGCACTTCAGCCTTAAGAGTATAATCTGCGGTCACTGAAATGAAGAAACGAATTATTCGGCTTATTTTTGAAGATAGAAACTTCAAATTTTGTACGTATGTATTAAAATGTATATTCTAGTTCGTCACGTTTTTATTTTTTTGTTTTAGTCAAAAACACGTGATCAACGAAAAAATGGACGTCGAAAAATTGGAATTTACAAAAAACGAAATCGTGACGACCTAGATAGTCCATAATTAATTACGTGGATAAAATATAACCTCTTAATTTTCAAACATAGATTCAATAAATAGTTTCCAATTTTGCCGTCAATAGATGGCACTCGCCTCGGCATTCGCATAGCTTTACACGCTCTCAGACTTTAGGGAGGAACTTGTTGTCATGGAGACCTGACGCGAATGAATGCTTGCCAGGGAAGCATTTAGGAGTTCTGGTAATATCTTAAATTTATTTATAAATTATTTTATCTTACAGGAATTACTTAATAGATGAAATTCTTGAAAATGTTAATACATAAATAAAAGGTGCCAAATAGAGAGGACCGGTTTTGTATAAACACTCCTACAAATTTTATTATGAAAATTTGAATGCGGTTTTTAGTTAGGTCAGAAATCAATTTATTCGAAATTATTACCAAGCAAAATGTACAGGGTGTCCCAGTCAACGCGCTATGCTGGGTTTTCTCGGTAGTTTCTGAGATAAGTTTATGGTTCAAAATCCAATCTGACGTAGGTTTTCCGAGGAATCTCATACTGCTAAGATATTTAGGAATCCAAAATGACGGACGAATTTCGTCATCTACGATCCTATTCGACTGAAAATCGATATCTGGGGGTTTTCGGGGATGCGGTTTACGAATTTTTGGTCAAAATTTAGGAATCCAAGATGGCGGACGAATTTCGTCATCTATGGACCTATTCGACTGAAAATCGATATCTGGGGGTTTTCGGGGATGCGGGTTATGAATTTTTGATCAAAATTTAGGACTCCAAGATGGCGGACGAATTTCGTCATCTATGGTCCTATTTGACTAAAAATCGATATCGGATGGTTTTCGGGGATGCGGGTTACGAATTTTTGGTCAAAATTTAGGAATCCAAGATGGCGGACGAATTTCGTCATCTATGGACATATTCGACTGAAAATCGATATCTGGGGGTTTTCGGGGATGCGGGTTATGAATTTTTGATCAAAATTTAGGACTCCAAGATGGCGGACGAATTTCGTCATCTATGGTCCTATTTGACTAAAAATCGATATCGGAGGGTTTTCGGGGATGCGGGTTACGAATTTTTGGTCAAAATTTAGGAATCTAAGATGGCGGACGAATTTCGTGATCTATAGTCCTATTCGACTGAAAATCGATATCTGGGGGTTTTCGGGGATGCGGGTTACGAATTTTTGATCAAAATTTAGGACTCCAAGATGGCGGACGAATTTCGTCATCTATGGTCCTATTTGGCTGAAAATCGATATCTGGGGGTTTTCGGGGATGCGGGTTACGAATTTTTGATCAAAATTTAGGACTCCAAGATGGCGGACGAATTTCGTCATCTATGGTCCTATTTGGCTGAAAATCGATATCTGGGGGTTTTCGGGGATGCGGGTTACGAATTTTTTATCAAAATTTAGGACTCCAAGATGGCGGACGAATTTCGTCATCTATGGTCCTATTTGGCTGAAAATCGATGTCTGGGGGTTTTCGGGGATGCGGGTTACGAATTTTCGGTCAAAATTTAGAAAACCAAGATGGCGGATGAATTTTGTCATCTGTGATCCTATTCGAATGAAAATCGATATCTGGGGATTTTCGGGATGCGGGTTACGAATTTTTGGTAAAAATTTAGGAATCCAAGACAGCGGACGAATTATAACTATATTTTGACCCCCTTTATTTATGTTATTATTGGAGACAAAAAAAAGTTTCGTATAAGAGTTGTAAGGTTGTATACATATTTTTTTAAATGCAATTAAAAAACAATTGCTTGGATATGTCACGTGATATAACAATGAAGGTTGCTTTTTAAATGAAAAACCCTGTATATTTTTACATATTCTTTTAGATCCTTTATCCCTGATTTCAAACATATAAGGATCTAGCTGTAATATTTTTTGATATATCGGACATTAAATATGCTCCAAACATGCTTATAGGTATTTTAGGGTTTCTGACGGAGCGCAGTCAGTGGCGGATTTAGGGGGGGGGGGGCTATAGGGTAAAATCCAAGCGCGGCAATTTTTTTGAAAAACACCAAAGACATAAAAACAAAAAATTATTATTATTAATATGTTCTATCAGAACATGTTTAATTTATTTGAGAACGTGTTTTTTATAATAACTAGACTAAAGTTCCTTATTATAGTCAACAGTACAGGGTGGTTGTGCAAACGTTAAAACCTCATTTAACTTCTTTATTTTTGGAGTTACGTAAATACGTTCAAAAATAAAAGTTATGAGATATCACATGTATTTTCCAAACATCATTTCAGCAAAACAATTCAAAAAAGTCGAATTTCGGAGATATGAGCTTTACCTTGGTTTTACTTCCACATCCAGTGGAAGTATAGTAACGACAAAAAAATTTTTTTAAATTTTTATTGTTTAAATAGGCTCAGAATGTCATGAAACGTCGAGATTTTAAGTTTGAGCGAAAAAAAAATTTCTGTCTGTCGGTCTGTAACTTTTTTGTGCGCACGTTTACTCTGTAACCGTTTAAGATATTGACTTGAAATTTGGTACACAAATGTACTTTAACGAGATCTGGAACTAGATTATATTTTCATTTTGTTCCGTCAGAGGGTTGGGGGGTAAATTGGGGTAAATTTGGGGTAACCAGCTAAATCAAGCAGCTAATAGTTCAGAAAATTGGTATTTAGTATATACAAGAGAAGCTAAGGTCTCAAAAAATGTTTGGCATTAGCCACCCCCACCCCATTACTAAATTTTTTCGTTGTGAATGAGTTGGATCGAAAATCTGGATGCGGAAGTAATGATTCCTTGGGCAGCGGTTTTTTTAAATAGAACACCCCCATCTATTTTTACACTATTTGAAAGGCCATAGAAAAATCTTTTCAATGATATATGACCCAGTCTGTTCACTTTTTAAATTTTTTTTCCGATTTGAATCTAATTTTACTTATGGAACAAATTAGGATCTACTTATTACCAGAAAAAAATTCACGTCCTACAAATGCAAAGCCACCTGCGGTACCAAAATATGCGGATAAAATCAAAAAATCATATTAGGCATATTTTTATTGGAAAATTTTGTTAATGAAAGAATTGTTCAGAAACCTTAAGTCCAAAATTTAATCAAAAAAAATATATAAATTTTTATTAAAATAATGTCCAAGTCCGAAAATATCATTTGAATGGGTTTTTTCGTTTAGAAAACTGTACTATGACAATTTTGTTTGAAATTAAACCCAAGCTGCAGGTAGTTGTAAAACAGTTTTTTTTTAAATACCTAATTATTTTCAAAATTTTTTAAATTTCAAGTTTTTCATTTTTTAATTTTGATTAAATTTTGGCCATTTTGGACAATTCTTAACAAGTTTTATTAACAAAATTTTCCGATAAAAAAATGCCTAATATGATTTTCCGATTTTCTCCACATATTTTGGTACCGCAGGTGGCTTTGGTACCGTAGGAGGCGAATGTTTTTCTGATCATAAGTAGATACTAGTTTGTTCTATACTTAAGTAAAATGCGATTCAAATCGGAAAAAAAATAAAGTTATTGGGGTGTTACCATTTCAAGTGAAACACACTGTATCAATTATTGAAATTCTCCATTTTATTTAAAATAAAGTGAAATTAGACAGAACTAACATATTGTTTATTTTAATTTACATACTTTTGTTTTCCATGGCTAATTTGATAAATTGTAAATTTATAGTAAATTAGACAAAATTTGTTTAAGATAAGTACCATGTATTATATTATAAATACAAAGCTTTTTTTATGGCGTTTCAAATGGTACATATATGGAGTGTTCCTTTAAAAAAAAGCAAAGTAAAGTTCATATCTCCGAAATGCGACTTTCAATAGGCATGTCCACAAAATTTTAATTTCAATTGGGAATGATAGAATTATCGATATTGTACACTAATTTAACAATAAAAAAACCGCTGCCCAACTTCCACATCCAGATTTTCTATCCAAGTCACTCACAACGAAAAAATGTTGTATGTGGAAATAATTGTTTAATAATATAATATTTGAAATTCTCTACCTCAAAAACCCATAAAACGATACCCCACATCGGTAATGGGGTGAGGGTGGTGATAGAGGGTGGTAATGGGGGTGGATAAGGTAAAAAAATATTTTGAGGTTTCTAGTTCTTGTACACACACTAAATTAAATTTTTTTTCATCCCCTTTAATAATGGGGTGGGGGCTAATGCCAAAATTTTTTTTGAGACCTTAGCTTCTCTTGTATATAGTAAATACCAATTTTATGAACTCTTACCTGCTTGATTTACCTATTTACCCCAAATTTACCCCAATTTACCCCCAACTCTTCGACGGAACAAGATGAAAATATAATCTAGTTCTAGATCTCGTTAAAGTACATAAGTGTACTAAATTTCAAGTGAGTATCTCAAACGGTTCCAGAGTAAACGTGCGCACAAAAAAAAAGTTAGACCGACAGACAGACAGAATTTTTTTTGCTCAAACTTAAAATCTCGACGTTTCATGACATTCTAAGCCTATTTGAACAATAAAAATTTTTAAAAAATTTTTTTGTCGTTACTATACTTCCACTGGATGTTGAAGTAATATATGTATCCTTATTTTGCCAGTTATTCGTAATAGGCATCGCCCCAACATAACGAGGATTTTTGGTAATTTTTCAATAAAAATTCTTGGCCTATGGTAAAAAAATATTTTGAGGTTTTTGGTTCTTGTACATACACTAAATCACACTTTTTTTTCGTCCCCTTAAAAAGTGGGGTAGGGGTGGTAATGGGGGTAGCTAATGTCAAAAATTTTTTCGAGACCCTAGCTTCTCTTATATATACTAAATACCAATTTTACGGACTCTTACCTGCTTGATTTACCTGTTTACCTCCCCATTTACCCCAATTTACAACCCAACCCTTCGATGGAATAAGATGAAAATATAATCTAGTTCCAGATCCCGTTAAAGTACATAAGTGTACCAAATTTCAAGTCAATATCTTAAACGGTTCCAGAGTAATCGTGCGCACAAAAAAGTTAGACAGACAGGCAGAATTTTTTTTTTGCTCAAACTTAAAATGTCGACCTTTCATGACAGTCTAAGCCTATTTGAACAATAAAAACATTCAAAAATTTTTTGTTACTATACTACCACTGGATGTGGAAGTAATCAATATTCTATTTTCAAGAAAAAGAACGCCATTGCCATGTAAACCGGAAGTGATATTTAAAATTTACATGCCTTTTTTTACTTTCCTTTAATGCTTTAATAGTCAATTAAGAACATAAATAATCCGATCAATTCTTCTTTGATGTTCAATTATATGTTTCTTAGCGGCATAGATTCCCCGAAAAAAAAAAATACTTATCTCAAAAACTACCGAGAAAATCGGACATAACACGTTAACTAGGACACCCTGTACACTGTAAATATACATTATGTACCTACAGATAGTTTTTTCTTTTAATTAAAAACCACTGCCTAAGGAATCACTACAACCGCATTCAGTTTTCCTACTCAAATTATTTTAAATAAAAATTCTTGTGCACCCAACGCGAAATTCGACTCTGTACGACAGAAATATATTTGAACTATTTCTCTTATATATTACACAATATGTTATTCTCCGCCTTTTTACTTGGTCGGCATATTTCATTAGTCAAAGGTGCACGCCCACCCGTATATACCCTTTTCATATATATCAATGAAAATATGTTTTGTCTTACTGCAGATTGTCCTCTTAATTTTTTGTTTCTTTTTACTTTATTTTCCCCTAATGTAACTCAGACAGATATACTTTTAAACAAATTACCACCGATTTTCTCATGTTATTTAAAAAGTTTTTATTGCATGTGGCATACGGTTAAAAATGGTATTAAAGGGGGAAGTTTTTGAACGTATTTGAACATCTTGATAGCTTTTCGTTTTTTGCAGATGCAAGGGAAAGTTGAACTTTATGATCCTTTATACCAATTCTGGGGCCTCTGTTAGCTCATAACAATTTTTTTCTTTAATTATCACCATCCCATATGATTTTGTTAGAACACAGATAGATTGCAGAAAACAATAAAAATTATTTTGAACTTTACAACCACAAAAAAAAAATTATACATGCTAAAATGCTGATTGGAGGAAAATTTTCAAAAAAAAAATAAAATAATAATATCTCAAAAACGGTGATCCTTAGGATAGAGGTCATTCGGGCTAACTAACTTCTAAATGGCCCCACCTATCCACTATTCCCGTTTGGCACACCCTCTGCCGAACACGTATAGAACGTGAAAAAAATAAATTTTGGAAGTTTTATTGAAACATCTTTAATTTAATACAGTCAAGTAGCACACACCTCATTGTTTCTGACATAATGATAGTAAGTATTTAGATTAGACAATTAGACGATTTCTATAGTGAGCATGGTGGTCTATAAATACTTCTGTCTGCGTTATAGTATTCTACTGAAACAACTATTTTAATATTCCTATTTAGAGATACTAGAGGTATACTAGATAGAATCTTTGCTGATAAACATACTCGTATTTACTTTATAGGCGATTTACTAGATATACATATTTAATTTCAAGAGATTTTAGTTAAACAATCAAAAGATATTTATGTGTTATAGTTTTAGCGAAATTGATAGCTAATTAATTTTAAAATATGTAAATGTATTAAAAACTAATAATACTGAAGCAATAGACAATTATAGACCTATTACTATTTTAACAGATTTAGGTATGCCATTGAAAAAATATGTATAACAGACCCATGGACAGTTTATATAAATATAGTTTATTGTCGTATAGTCAACATGGATTTAGAATCGTTAGGTCTACAGAAAGCGGTGCTTAAAAATTTGTTAACTATATATTATATTCTAACTTAGACAAAGGGAAATTTGAAGATACAGTATTTTTAGATTCATCCCAAGCTTTCGACTGTTTAAACTTGAGTCTTGTAAAGGAAAACTAAAACACTGTGATCTAAGAGGTACAGTTCAAAGTTAGCAAACGTCTTATCTCTATAGACGGAAAATGTGTTATTATTAACATTAATGCTTCTAACTATCATGCTATCAACTTCGGAGTTCCACAGGGGTCCGTTGATATTTTCATTATGTATCAACGACATAGCATTTGAAATTAGCTCCAACTGTATCCTTATTTTGCTTACGATATATCAATAGCTGTTTCCGCCCCTACTCATGAAGAGATTCGAGATAACTTAGACATCATATCTAGTCAATTTACAAACTGGTACAATAAAAATAAATTACTGGTATGCAGGTAAAAAGTATTTGTGCATTTTTCTAATGAGAGAATGACAGCACTGTTAGTGAATAACAATTAACAGTAACTGTTAATTAAACACAGTCAGAGTGTTGACAGTGCATAATTTTGGAGAACACATCGACTCTAATATAAGGCAGCAGGACACACATAAATATAGTCAGTAAAAAAATTAACAGCTATTATGTCAATCTGCAACTAAAATCACAAAATAAGCAATCAATAATAGTATATTATACAACGATGCTATAATTAAGGCTATTATTATTGAGGATGGAGATTACAACTCGAGCGAGTGCAGCGAGCGTGTGTTGTAACCATCCGAGGTAATAATAGCCATTATAGTGAGTTGTATACTATACTTTATATACGACTAACCTGTGTATAAAATAAACATGTAAACGCATAAAAATGTTAATTTTTAAATTACACTATTCTACAGCCTACATGTATTGGAAGTAAAAATAGCAAATTCTTAGTAACTTCGTCATGCTAAATAACAATATTAAAAGCAAAAGTTCAAGCTGGCTCTGGTTTTCCCAATACAGGTAAAGTGTAACGGGTCTACACACGATTCAGTGGCAGAGACCCGACATTGTCGATAACTTTGAAGATAATTGGAATTCCAGCGGACCAGTTCACTTTTACGAATGAGTTCAAAGCATGCCGACATGGCTGGCTCCCTGCCCCTATAGGGGTCTACAGACGATCCAGCTGCTGGAACCCGACATTGTCGGTACGCTTTGAAGATAATTGGAATTCCAGCGGACCAGTTCACTTTTACGAATGAGTTCAAAGCATGCCGACAAGGCTGGCTCCCTGCCGCTGGATCGTGTGTAGACTTCTTATAAAACCCTAGTTTATGGGCGGTCCTATCACAAATAACAGGTAGAATTAGAATTCTACGAAAAATAGACATACTAATTTACTACTCTTTATTTGTCACTAAAACTCATATTCATTCTTAGGTAGTCGTATTTGTACCTTGTGCATGATAAGCGTTCATTTTCGAAAGTAAATAGTGCTATTTTGAAAATATGCTACGAGACTGTGTAAATACACCTAACAACTTTTGTTATATTTGTGGTGAAGTGACTTTTGCGCATCAAAAACGTAATTTTACTCCCAAAATTAAGAAGGCGTACCAGTTATATTTTGGTTGTACAATTGGAGATGAAGACAAAAAATGGGCACCTCATATATGTTGCAGCAATTGTGCAATCTTTGCAGTTGGCTAAGTGGAAGAGGACGTTCAATGGCTTTTGCTGTGCCCAAGATCTGGCAAGAACCTACAGATCATGTTGCTGATTGTTATTTTTCCGTGATACCTCCTATTAGACAGGGTATTAACAAGAAAAAAAGGATGGTAATACAATACCCCAATTTACCATCTGCCATTCGCCCAATTCTCCTAATCCACCTCAAGAATACAGTCTTGATTCTGACAAAGAATCGGATGATAATGTAGATGATGACTTAGTCCAGCCATCAACATCACAAGATCCCGATTTCTCTGCCGAAGTGTCCGGTGGTGAACCACACAAAATTAATCAATGCGAATTAAGTGATCTTATAAGAGACCTTGATCTGTCCAAGGCAAAAATGGAGCTCTTGGCATCTCGATTACAACAATGGAATTTACTATAAGAAAATGTTAAAGTTTCCATGTATCGAAGTCGTCAAAAAGATACCTTTTTTCAAAATGGAAAATGACTTGGTTGCCTGCAAGGACACTGACGGTTTAATGAGTGCTTTACACATTCCTCATGATCTTAGTGACTGGAGACTTTTTATTGACGCCTCGAAACTTAGACTAAAAGCTGTGTTACTCCACAATGGAAATAAATTGCCATCAATTCCAATCGCCCATGCTGTCCACATGAAGGAAAATTATAGTAACATGAATGTATTGCTACAAACTATAGAATATTACAAGTATAAGTGGCAGATTTGTGCAGACTTAAAAGTGATAGCTATTTTACTTGGTATGCAGCGAGGGTATACCAAATATTGCTGTTTTCTTTGCGAGTGGGACAGTCGAGCGCGATTAGAACATTACAAAAGAAAAATTTGGCCGCCAAGAC
This sequence comes from Rutpela maculata, assembly GCA_936432065.2. Classification (NCBI taxonomy): domain Eukaryota; kingdom Metazoa; phylum Arthropoda; class Insecta; order Coleoptera; family Cerambycidae; genus Rutpela; species Rutpela maculata. The sequence goes on along the minus strand of OW386289.2, from coordinate 12,033,149 downwards.
TGGGTTTTGAACCAGGAGAAAAAAATGTTGCTAACATTCCATTAGTTGATTCACAAAAGGTAATACTGCCACCACTCCACATAAAACTGGGGCTTATGAAAAACTTGGTAAAAGCTATGGACAAAGAAGGTCGTGCTTTCGGTTATTTAAAACAAAAATTTCCCAAACTTAGTAATGCGAAAATTAAAGAGGGCATTTTTGTGGGTCCTCAAATCAAGAACCTTTTCAAAGATGCTGAATTTGACAACATTCTAGAAGGTAATGAAAAAGCTGCTTGGAATTCCTTTAAAATGGTAGCAACACACTTTCTCGGTAACAAAAGAGCAGAAAACTATAGAGACCTTGTTGGGAATCTTCTTTCTTGCTACCAGAAATTAGGATGCAATATGTCATTAAAAGTCCACTTTCTACATTCACAGCTAGATTACCGATTACTTCCCAGAAAACTGTGGTGCAGTAAGTGATGAGTTTGGAGAGAGATTCCACCAGGATATTCAAAATATGGAAAATAGATATCAGGGCAAATGGACCTCTGCGATGTTGGCAGACTACTGTTGGACATGTATAAGAGATGCTCCAGAAGTAACATATAAGAGACGGGCTAAGAAGCGCAAGAAGAATAATTAATTTTCTGATTAAAGAGCTTATATTTTAATTAAATATATAGTATATAACATGTATTTGAAATATATATCAAAATGGCAAATATTTTTTCGCATGATGTAATTAATTGCTTCTTTTATTAAAATTATACCATAATATGTGAGTTAGGTCAGTTATTACAATTTTTAGAGTCAACAAATTTTTGGGGGACCAAAACAATGCAAATAAGTGGTTTTGGTTAATGATACAAAATAAAAGTTAAAATTTGTAGGTGTGTGTTATTTATTTATTTTCAACAGAATCTAAGTTAATGTTACTACAGTTAATAAACTGAACTGATGAGGGCATATTTTGTGTTATAGTATGATTAGCACTATTTTCAACGGTAGTAATACTATCAATACATATTAACTACTCTAGCAGCTGTAGAAGTGGAAGCCGTAGCATTGTTGAAATAGTTTCGGGTGTTATCATTTTATTTTTAACAGATTGGTCGATGTATCCTTCAGCTACAAGTGAGGACTTTCAGCCAGGCCCCCCGCATCAAATCATGGGCCCCGGTACCAAATTCAGTGGCGGGCCCCCGTGGTTAATAATTGATGAAGGGGGGGAGAAATTGGGAAAAAGGTTTTGTCAAGATCTCTGACGGCCCTTCGGAAGCCATCATCTCTGAGGGCCCCCGCGCTTAATAACTGATAAGCAGGGAGGAAAAATTTGAAAAAAAAAATTCGCCAACATTTCTGGCGGGCTCCTAAACTCAATACCCAATAGACCCCCATACGGGGTGCCTGCTTCCAGCCTCCGTGACGCTTCAACTCCGTAATATCGCCAGCTCCATCCACGTATGGTGTAGCCGAAGATTTCCGAAAGCAATGACCAGTGTAAAGTTCAGGATTTGGCAAATTCAATAAGTTGCTATTTGTTTTCCAAGTACAGTAAACATATTTTTTCAAATTCGTTGAATGGTTGGTAATTTAAAAAAAATGAGTTTACTGTCAGGTGCGACGACCGAAGGTCCATGTACTTTTTTACAATCCCATAAAATTGACCAGTAATGACAAAACTTCTTACCACTTTGGTTTTCGTTTTAGGTACAATGTTGTACAATAATGTTGTACTTAGATCTTTCACATCTTCAATTTTGAATTCGTAAACCTCATTAGAGCGACATGCACCCATAATTCCCACGATTAATACGACCTTAAATAAATTAATATGTTAGATTTGAGACATTTTGTATCTGGCAATCTTACCTTATGCAAAAGATAAACTCTATTAGGTGGTTCCTTTATAAATTTATTAATTTCTTCTGGTGTCAAAGTTTTGGCCTCAGATTTTCTTTTCAGCAAAGAACGTAGTTCTCCATACTTTTTCCAAATTTATGTCGTGTTTTATTTTCAAAACTGCTTTTAGCATGTAATAAAATGACCATAATGACGAAGATTTGTATCTGTCAGCTAAGTCAGCAAAATAGGCTAATAATACATTTTCAGAAAGCGAGTTATTTTTTTTCTCCAGTCCATGAAACTTTTTTAACGTGCACACATAGACTGATTCATGCATAATTTTCTGATTGGTACACGAGGGGGTACAATAACCAAAATTCCCTCATCATAATTCCCTGTGGGATTAATTGATGGCATTATATACCAAAAATCACCCATTTAATGTTCATATTATTTGTTAGTCGTATATAAACATATATTACCTACGCATGAATTTATCCATACGGTATAATGTAGCAATTTGAAGAAACTCTAGTGGTACCCAATTATTTCAAGAAATCTACTTTGTTAGAATTATTATTTAGATTTCGGTGTTTCGGAGTTTGTACAAATTATTTCATTGGTGTTGGGACGCCCCGTATGATTTACATAAGTACGCAATGTACGATTTTTAAAATTCGCAATATCTAATTTTTATTGCTGCATATGTATATTGATAAATGATAATAATTGACCTTGAAAATAAATAAACATTTGTATTAATTATACATATGATAACAAAGAACTGAACATTTTAACTTATTCTCAGTAGAGTTTTGAGTTCAAGTTAAATAATATTATTTTTATTTCACATACAAAAGGTACAACTTTTGAAATTTCAGTAGTGAGCTGTGAATTTGACACACGCATGCATTATTTTGAAAGGATTAAGTGTTATCTTACAGATGTAATAACATAATTATCTATATTTTAGATAAAAAATATTTCCCTTTTATATTATTATAAACTTCAAGTGTTAAATAAATACGCTTACGAGATTAAAAAATGTAAATTGAATGATTATGTACTCACGATAAAAGTTTTTAGTTACTTAGAAATAACTTGTTATACCTATTTGAAACATTTGTGCAGTAAAATAGATCCTAGTTTGCAATATAAATATACCGGGTGTCAACGGAATCATTAGACAATCCATAGTTTCCAGAGTTTTCAAGATATGTCTTAAATTTGGCAAGGGTAATATATACCAAAAATGGCAAATTTTTCATAATTTGACACTTTTCCATCACTTCCGGTTTCCCCGGAAATGACCCCAAGTCTGAAATTTTAAATGGAACACCCTGTATATTTTTACATTTTTGGATTCCGGAGATGATTTTAGTACGAGTGCGTAGTTTTAAAAAATTTTTCAGACTACTTGACTTTTTTAGGGCTATTTTTATTTTTGCATCTAGAGTACAGTGAATGCACTCAGACTAAAACAATAACAGAAAAATGTAAACGTGGGATTTTTCGAGTTGGTTTAGTAGCTAAGACAAACCAAAATTTCCGAAATCACTAATTTGTAATTATGACAACTTTTTCAAATGCTGTCAAATGTTCAAATGTCAAAAAATGTTCGATTTATCAATATTCCCTGTAGTGTGTCAGGTACATGGCTATATAAGCCAAAAAGTTGCACTTTTTGATTGGGATGTGCCACTTTCTGTGATAATAGTTGATGCCAAAAGGTAACTTTCCAGATAGGGAGCCACTTTAAAATCCGTGCAGAACACCAAAATGGCGGTCATTAAAGATGGCCGCGATTAACCACACTAAATGTTTTCTCAGCTTCTAATGGTCCGATTTCTATTTTATTTTTTTTTGTTTGAAGACTCCTGTAAAGGGGACACTTTTTTGTTCTTATACATGTATCTCTACACCTTAAAGGTTCTGCACAATTTAAAATATATATATATATATTTTTTTGCAATTGATGATTTATGAATTATTTATTTATTTGCATAGTAGATACTGATGTAGTTGTTTTGAAAATATCTTTCTTTTACGTTCTCAAAACTGCGGGACTTTAGGAGATGTGGATTCTCTTTGGTGCTGGAAAGGGTCAGAGATACCTGAACATTAATGCCATGTTTGAAAGTATGGTTGAACATAAAGTTGTTGCATTGAGAGGATTCGGTGTATTCACTGGATCAGATTTATATCTGATGACGTTATCGTCATCATTTGCAATGAAAGGGAAACAGACTGCCTGGTGTGGAAATCATTTCCTGAAGCTTTCCAAGCTATCTCTATACCACAACAGTCTATTTCTGTTAATTATTGCTATATAAATTAAATTAAAAAACACCAAATTAAAAATAATTTAACAACTTTTATTTGAACAATTTTTTTGTAAACGCCATATTTCCCGAGAAAATAGAGATAAATCTATTTTTTAATTAAAAATACCCCTTTTCACCCCCTATAGGTTTCCGCGGATCCGTAAAACTCCTAAACTTTTTTGTTTCGTGGACTTTGGTCTATTTTGAACCTATAACCAAAGTTTAAGATCTGCACAATTTTTTTTCGAGCTAGAGTAAAGTTTTCCTGTTGATTCACTATGAAAAATGTTTCAAAGAAATTATCGTTTAAAATTAATTTTAAAAACATTATGGCGATTTTTATAATTAAGAAATTATATTGAAGTTCAAATATCTCGAAAATTGTACGTATTGTAAAAGTTGCTAAGAATGTAATACCCCATCACATGCACCTCATTTCAAGGTTACTGAGATCAAATATCTTTGCATCGCAATTTTGGTTTGAATAAAACTGGTCATTTTACAAATTGAGGTGTAGATGGGTAGATGTAAAATAACCAATTATATTCAAAGCTGATGTCATATTAGTGAATGCCTCTTACTCAATTCAAATATCGGTTTTATTTAATGAGAATATGATTCCGGGAGTTTTAAGTGGGACACCCTGTATATATGTAAACGACGATCTAATTATTACGAGTTTTAATTAAATAGGTCACCGTGTTGAATGTGTGTACTATTAGTGTAAACAAAGTGATCGTAAATAAACACAAAATAGTTGGCTAGTATCACGGTATCGCTTGTTATTTGAAGAACGGAAATAAAAGCGGTCTGACAAAATAAGTTAAAAATTAGATATGCTAGTTTTATAAATAATAAAGTAGATGTTGTTATGACTCACCTCAAACAGAAATTGAATTATTAGTGTTTAATTCTGGGATTACCGCAGTTTGAAATAAATAAAATTTTGAAAAAAAAAATTTGAACCTCCTTCAAAAAAAGATGACCAAAAGTTGACATAAAATTTCACTGTCGCTCGATTAATTGAACCTTATTACCTAATATCAAATTCAAATTCAAATTCTTTATTCGCTTTGTTGCTACAAATTAGTTGTGGATTAGCTTCATCATAGTACCTAATTGTGAGGACACAATATTAAGAATTACAAGTCTATATAAAAAAAATAAATGCATCAAAGGACCCCGGAACAAAACCCATGAAAATGTTGATTCTGTGGAATCAGCTGAAATGTTGGTATTTTGTAGTTCAAGTCATGCTGATCAAAAGTTCTTATCACATCGAGCCAATCCTATGGACAGTTTTTGAGATGCAGCTTGTCAAAGTTAGGTAATTTGCGCCATTTTAGACATTCAAGAACTTTTTACTCTTAAACTATTAACTTTAGCAAAAAGTTGCAAGGGTCGAAATATTTTTGTTCAAGTCCAATAAAGGTCAAGAATTTTTTTATCAATTTTTAGGTTAGGTAAAATATATATATGTCATATTCCGGCATCCTTCGGTGGGATTGGCTGAAACTTTGCTATTTTGTAGTTAATGTCATGCTGATCAAAAATTCCCATTGCACTGAATCTATCCTATGAGTGGTTTTCGCTCCAAGAGTGCCTGAAGGTCTTAACAACGAGGTAACGGGTAATCTATATGTACAATTGTACATGTTTATGAATGGCTTCCAGCGTGTCTGTGTACTGCGTCAAGGGCGGATCCAGAAAGGTTACTGGGGGGAGGCACTGCGGTCAGTGGCGGTCAGTGGCGGTCAGTGGCGGTCAGTGGCGGTCTGGGTGTCTAGGGCTTAGTCGGCATTTTACAATAAATATTCAAACTCAGTTCGTCAGCGATTTGAATATTTTTGCTTCGCATGTATCTAAACGTCGTCCCAATTTTTTTGATGAGCGGGGGGGGGAGAAATCTGAAAACTGATTTTTTTTTTTTATGTATGTGCCAGTGTATACAGGTTCTCCGGAAATATCGATGATAAACTTCTGGTGTAGATTCTGCATGCAAAAATATGTTCGCAAATACCTTGAGTTACGGCCCTTTGAAAATGACACCCAAAAATTGATTATTATTTTATATTTCAGAAACCTTTTGATTTACAGAGACGCGACTTTATACGCATATTGAACAATAATATAAGCTTATTTTTACATTATTTTTTAAAAATATTTTTTACCGTAAGTGGGTGATATTGAGGGGGGTTGTCGATATTTTGCATTAATTTATTGTTTTTATTTTTTTTTTCACTTTGGTACAAGAATGTCATTCACTAATTAAAAATACACAAAAAATGTCCTCTTTCATTTTAGTCGTAGGACGGTTTGTGAGAAAAATCGTTCTAATGAATTTGATGCGGAACCGCTGAAAACACAAGCGTATTGTGGTTTTGGGGTATGCACGGCATGAAAATCACATAAAATATCCATCAATGATTCTCCTTCAAATGATGCATGATGCTGGAAACAGAGCACTTGTTCCTGAAAATCCTATGGATATTCTCAATATTTAAAAATTAAAAAGAATTAAAATCCAACAGAATATGAAAATTGAAGAGTTAACTACTGAAATAAGAGGATTAAAAGAAAAAATTGTGGAAAAACAGAACATGAACGTTTGGCCAGAGTTGCCAACACCAAAGGTAACTTCAAGAAAAGAAGAGCATGTGTTATTGGTAAAACCGAAAACAGGTCAAGAAAATAATAAAGTGAAAATAGATCTAAAGAACTGTATTAACCCAACAGATTTACAAGTCGGCGTGGAAATGGGAAAACCAGTGCGCGACGGTGGAGTTATCGTGAAATGTGCAGATAAGCAAGCCCTCAATACAATAAAAGATGATATTGTCATAAAAATGGGAAAAGATTATGAAGTTCAAGAACCAAGTAGAAAAAATCCTAAAATAATAGTTGTTGGAGTTGGAGAAGAAGAATTAAATGCAGAAAGAGAACATTTGTTGGCAAAAATAAATCAGACAAAACAAGATACCCATAGAAGATAATAATAAGTTTGAGTTAGTATATACAACCAAAGTAAGACGAGGAAGTTTTAATATCATCATTGAAACTGACCCTAAAACATTCAGATTCTTAATTTCAAAAGAGGAAAATGAGGTGCATTGTTACCTCCTATCGGTAGTAATAAGCAAATGTCAGATATCGACACTGGGCATTCGCCGGCCACACTGCAGTGGAGACGGGCTGGGTTTAAAAAAATGAATGTAGGGTTGAGCGCCAAGTAAATTTTAGTTCTTGTCAAATGCCTCAATAATCTAGATTTTGTCCCCCCTCAAACTTACTAAACAGGGACACAAACACATAAAAAAAAATGACAAATCTGCTACTACTATTATTTGAGTTTATTTACACATTACAATTCAATGCGAAGGATAAGTTTCCGAGACTGACATTCAAAAGTCTAGTTTTCAGCTAATCTCATATATATACTATTATTATAATCTCAAAAATATTTACAAATATCTCTTCCAACGAATGTTACGCAAAACTATTACGCAATATCAACACTAGATATTTAAGACAATGTAATCGCAAGTTTAAAAAAATATATATATATTTGAACTAATAAGTTTACTAAATGAGCAGAAATTAGTTACGTATAATGGTTAAATCGTAGAACCAGAAATACTATGGTTTTAATGTAGCTTAAGCTTAAGCGCAAGAAAACACCAACTTAATATTGCTGGAATAAGAAAATGTGTTAGTTAAAACTAACTTCCGCTGTACACATTATATAATGATTGAAAAAGAAAGTGATATTACCTAACTACAAATTTAATTACTATATTATATTTAGACACATTAATCAGAGCGTTGTCCGACCAACTTTATATACTAAAAAAAATAAGCAAAATATATTTACGCAAAAGAAATAAAACTTAAGTATCTGACTTAGCTGTCTGTCTGTCACC